>JASTWF010000046.1:849719-1449719 GCA_030390025.1 Squalus acanthias
ACCACACTCACTGACACACTTCACTCAAACACACTGCACCACACTCACTGACACACTTCACCCAAACACATCGCACCAGACTCACAGACATACTTCACCCAAACACATTGCACCACACTCACTGACACACACATCACCCAAACACATTGCACCACACTCACTGACACACACATCACCCAAGCATATTGCTCCACTCACACTGACACACTTCACCCAAACACACTGCACCACACTCACTGACAACCACATCACACAAACAAATTGCAACACACTCAATGACACACACATCACCCAAACACACTGCATCACACTCACTGACACACACATCTCCCAAACACATTGCACCACACTAACTGACGAACATCACCCAAACACATTGCACCACACTCACTGACATACACATCACCCAAGCATATTGCACCACACTCACTGACATACACATCACCCGAACACATTGCACCACACTCACTGAAACACACATCACCCAAACACATTGCACTATGCTCACTGAAACACAGATCACCCAAACACATTGCACCACACTCACTGACACACACATCACCCAAACACATTGCACCACACTCACAAACACACACATCACCCAAACACACTGCACCACACTCACTGACACACCTCACCCAAACACATTGCACCACACTCACTGACACACACATCACCGAAACACATTGCACCACACTCACTGACACACATCACCCAAACACATTGCACCACACTCACTGACACACTTCACCCAAACACATTGCACCACACTCACTGACACACACATCACCCAAACACATTGCACCACACTCACTGACACACTTCACCCAAACACATTGCACCACACTCACTGACACACATCACCGAAACACATTGCAACACACTCACTGACACACACAACACCCAAACACAATTGCACCACACTCACTGACACACTTCACCCAAACACATTGCACCACACTCACTGACACACACATCACCCAAACACATTGCACCACACTCACTAACACACTTCACTCAAACACAGTGTACCACACTCACTGACACACATCACACAAACACATTGCACCACACTCACTGATACACATCACCCAAACACATTGCACCACACTCACTGACACACATCACCCAAACACATTGCACCACACTCACTGACACACTTCACTCAAACACACTGCACCACACTCACTGACACACTTCACCCAAACACATCGCACCAGACTCACAGACATACTTCACCCAAACACATTGCAGCACACTCACTGACACACACATCACCCAAACACATTGCACCACACTCACTGACACACACATCACCCAAGCATATTGCTCCACACTCACTGAAACACTTCACCCAAACACATTGCCCCACTCTCACTGACACACACATCACCCAAACACATTGCACCACGCTCACTGACACACACATCACCCAAACACATTGCACCACACTCACTGACACACTTCACCCAAACACATTGCACCACACTCACTGACACACACATCACCCAAACACATTGCACCACACTCACTGACACACTTCACCCAAACACATTGCAGCACACTCACTGACACACATCACCGAAACACATTGCAACAAACTCACTGGCACACACAACACCCAAACACAATTGCACCACATTCATTGAAAAACTTCACCCAAACACATTGCAACACACTCACTGACACACACATCACCCAAACACATTGCACCACACTCACTGACACACATCACCCAAACACATTGCACCACACTCACTGACATACACATCACCCAAGCATATTGCACTACACTCACTGACATACACATCACCTGAACACATTGCACCACACTCACTGAAACACACATCACCCAAACACATTGCACCACGCTCACTGACACACAGATCACCCAAACACATTGCACCACACTCACTGACACACACATCATCCAAACACATTGCACCACACTCACGACACACACATCACCCAAACACACTGCACCACACTCACTGACACACTTCACCCAAACACATTGCACCACACTCACTGACACACATATCACCGAAACACATTGCACCACACTCACTGACACACATCACCCAAACACATCGCACCACACTCACTGACACACTTCACCCAAACACATTGCACAACACTCACTGACACACACATCACCCAAACACATTGCACCACACTCACTGACACACTTCACCCAAACACATTGCACAACACTCACTGACACACTTCACCCAAACACATTGCACCACACTCACTGACACACATCACCGAAACACATTGCAGCACACTCACTGACACACTTCACCCAAACACAGTGCACCACACTCACTGACACACTTCACCCAAACACATTGCACCACACTCACTGACACACACATCAACCAAACACATTGCACCACACTCACTGACACACTTCACTCAAACACAGTGTACCACACTCGCTGATACACATCACCCAAACACGTTGCACCACACTCACTGACACACATCACCCAAACACATTGCACCACACTCACTGACAAACTTCACTCAAACACACTGCACCACACTCACTGACACACTTCACCCAAACACATCGCACCAGACTCACAGACATACTTCACCCAAACACATTGCACCACACTCACTGACACACACATCACCCAAACACATTGCACCACACTCACTGACACACACATCACCCAAGCATATTGCTCCACTCACACTGACACACTTCACCCAAACACACTGCACCACACTCACTGACACACACATCACACAAACAAATTGCAACACACTCAATGACACACACATCACCCAAACACACTGCATCACACTCACTGACACACACATCTCCCAAACACATTGCACCACACTAACTGACGAACATCACCCAAACACATTGCACCACACTCACTGACATACACATCACCCAAGCATATTGCACCACACTCACTGACATACACATCACCCGAACACATTGCACCACACTCACTGAAACACACATCACCCAAACACATTGCACTATGCTCATTGAAACACAGATCACCCAAACACATTGCACCACACTCACTGACACACACATCACCCAAACACATTGCACCACACTCACAAACACACACATCACCCAAACACACTGCACCACACTCACTGACACACCTCACCCAATCACATTGCACCACACTCACTGACACACACATCACCGAAACACATTGCACCACACTCACTGACACACATCACCCAAACACATTGCACCACACTCACTGACACACTTCACCCAAACACATTGCACCACACTCACTGACACACACATCACCCAAACACATTGCACCACGCTCACTGACACACACATCACCCAAACACATTGCACCACACTCACTGACACACTTCACCCAAACACATTGCACCACACTCACTGACACACACATCACCCAAACACATTGCACCACACTCACTAACACACTTCACTCAAACACAGTGTACCACACTCACTGACACACATCACACAAACACATTGCACCACACTCACTGATACACATCACCCAAACACATTGCACCACACTCACTGACACACATCACCCAAACACATTGCACCACACTCACTGACACACTTCACTCAAACACACTGCACCACACTCACTGACACACTTCACCCAAACACATCGCACCAGACTCACAGACATACTTCACCCAAACACATTGCACCACACTCACTGACACACACATCACCCAAACACATTGCACCACACTCACTGACACACACATCACCCAAGCATATTGCTCCACACTCACTGAAACACTTCACCCAAACACATTGCCCCACTCTCACTGACACACACATCACCCAAACACATTGCACCACGCTCACTGACACACACATCACCCAAACACATTGCACCACACTCACTGACACACTTCACCCAAACACATTGCACCACACTCACTGACACACACATCACCCAAACACATTGCACCACACTCACTAACACACTTCACCCAAACACATTGCAGCACACTCACTGACACACATCACCGAAACACATTGCAACAAACTCACTGGCACACACAACACCCAAACACAATTGCACCACATTCATTGAAAAACTTCACCCAAACACATTGCAACACACTCACTGACACACACATCACCCAAGCACATTGCACCACACTCACTGACACACATCACCCAAACACATTGCACCACACTCACTGACATACACATCACCCAAGCATATTGCACTACACTCACTGACATACACATCACCTGAACACATTGCACCACACTCACTGAAACACACATCACCCAAACACATTGCACCACGCTCACTGACACACAGATCACCCAAACACATTGCACCACACTCACTGACACACACATCATCCAAACACATTGCACCACACTCACGAACACACACATCACCCAAACACACTGCACCACACTCACTGACACACTTCACCCAAACACATTGCACCACACTCACTGACACACATATCACCGAAACACATTGCACCACACTCACTGACACACATCACCCAAACACATCGCACCACACTCACTGACACACTTCACCCAAACACATTGCACAACACTCACTGACACACACATCACCCAAACACATTGCACCACACTCACTGACACACTTCACCCAAACACATTGCACAACACTCACTGACACACTTCACCCAAACACATTGCACCACACTCACTGACACACATCACCGAAACACATTGCAGCACACTCACTGACACACTTCACCCAAACACAGTGCACCACAATCACTGACACACTTCACCCAAACACATTGCACCACACTCACTGACACACACATCAACCAAACACATTGCACCACACTCACTGACACACTTCACTCAAACACAGTGTACCACACTCGCTGATACACATCACCCAAACACGTTGCACCACACTCACTGACACACATCACCCAAACACATTGCACCACACTCACTGACACACTTCACTCAAACACACTGCACCACACTCACTGACACACTTCACCCAAACACATCGCACCAGACTCACAGACATACTTCACCCAAACACATTGCACCACACTCACTGACACACACATCACCCAAACACATTGCACCACACTCACTGACACACACATCACCCAAGCATATTGCTCCACTCACACTGACACACTTCACCCAAACACACTGCACCACACTCACTGACACACACATCACACAAACAAATTGCAACACACTCAATGACACACACATCACCCAAACACACTGCATCACACTCACTGACACACACATCTCCCAAACACATTGCACCACACTAACTGACGAACATCACCCAAACACATTGCACCACACTCACTGACATACACATCACCCAAGCATATTGCACCACACTCACTGACATACACATCACCCGAACACATTGCACCACACTCACTGAAACACACATCACCCAAACACATTGCACCATGCTCACTGAAACACAGATCACCCAAACACATTGCACCACACTCACTGACACACACATCACCCAAACACATTGCACCACACTCACAAACACACACATCACCCAAACACACTGCACCACACTCACTGACACACTTCACCCAAACACATTGCACCACACTCACTGACACACACATCACCGAAACACATTGCACCACACTCACTGACACACATCACCCAAACACATTGCACCACACTCACTGACACACTTCACCCAAACACATTGCACCACACTCACTGACACACACATCACCCAAACACATTGCACCACACTCACTGACACACTTCACCCAAACACATTGCACCACACTCACTGACACACATCACCGAAACACATTGCAACACACTCACTGACACACACAACACCCAAACACAATTGCACCACATTCATTGAAAAACTTCACCCAAACACATTGCACCACACTCACTGACACACACATCACCCAAACACATTGCACCACACTCACTGACACACTTCACTCAAACACAGTGTACCACACTCACTGACACACATCACCGAAACACATTGCAACACACTCACTGACACACACAACACCCAAACACAATTGCACCTCATTCATTGAAAAACTTCACCCAAACACATTGCACCACACTCACTGACACACACATCACCCAAACACAATTGCACCACATTCATGGAAAAACTTCACCCAAACACATTGCACCACACTCACTGACACACTTCACCCAAACACATTGCACCACACTCACTGACACACTTCACCCAAACACATTGCATCACACTCACTGACACACTTCACCCAAACACATTGCACCACACACACTGACACACATCACCCAAACACATCGCACCGCACTCACTGACACACTTCACCCAAACACATTGCACCACACTCATTGACACACTTCCACAAAACACATTGCACCACACTCACAGACATACTTCACCCAAACACATTGCACCAGACTCATTGACACACTTCACCCAAACACATTGCACCACACTCACTGACACACACATCACCCAAACACATTACACCACACTCACTAACACACTTCACCCAAACACATTGCACCACACTCACTGACACACATCACCGAAACACATTGCAACAAACTCACTGACACACACAACACCCAAACACAATTGCACCACATTCACTGAAAAACTTCACCCAAACACATTGCAACACACTCACTGACACACACATCACCCAAACACATTGCTCCACACCCACTGACACACACATCACCCAAACACATTGCACCACACTCACTGACACACATCACCCAAACACATTGCACTACACTCACTGACACAAACATCACCCAAACACATTGCACCACACTCACTGACACACATCACCCAAACACATTGCACCACACTCACTGACACACTTCACTCAAACACACTGCACCACACTCACTGACACATTTCACCCAAACACATTTCAAAACACGCACTGACACACATCACCCAAACACATTGCACCACACTCACTGACACACTTCACCCAAACACATTGCACCACACTCACTGACACACTTCACCCAAACACATTGCACCACACACACTGACACACATCACCCAAACACATCGCACCGCACTCACTGACACACTTCACCCAAACACATTGCACCACACTCGCTGACACACTTCCACAAAACACATTGCACCACACTCACAGACATACTTCACCCAAACACATTGCACCACACTCACTGACACACTTCACCCAAACACATTGCACCAGACTTACTGACACACTTCCCCCAAACACATTGCACCAGACTCACTGACACACTTCCACAAAACACATTGCACCACACTCACAGACATACTTCACCCAAACACATTGCACCTCACTCACTGACACACACATCACCCAAAAACATTGCACCCCACACACTGACACACACATCACCCAAGCATATTGCTCCACACTTACTGACACACTTCACCCAAACTCACTGCACCACACTCACTGACACACACATCACACAAACAAATTGCAACACACTCAATGACACACACATCACCCAAACACAATGCATCACACTCACTGACACACACATCTCCCAAACACATTGCACCACACTCACTGACAAACATCACCCAAACACATTGCACCACACTCACTGACCTACACATCACCCAAACATATTGCAGCACACTCACTAACATACACATCACCCAAACACATTGCACCACACTCACTGACACACTTCACCCAAACACATTGCACCACACTCACTGACACACTACACCCAAACACATTGCACTACACTCACTGACACACACATCACCCAAACACATTGCACCAGACTCACTGACAGACACATCACCCAAACACATTGCACCACACTCACTGACACACTTCACCCAAACACATTGCACCACACTCACTGAAACACTTCACCCAAACACATTACCCCACTCTCACTGACACACACATCACCCAAACACATTGCACCACGCTCACTGACACACACATCACCCAAACACATTGCACCACACTCACTGACACACTTCACCCAAACACATTGCACCACACTCACTGACACACACATCACCCAAACACATTGCACCACACTCACTGACACACTTCACCCAAACACATTGCACCACACTCACTGACACACATCACCGAAACACGTTGCAACACACTCACTGACACAGACAACACCCAAACACAATTGCACCACATTCATTGAAAAATTTCACCCAAACACATTGCACCACACTCACTGACACACTTCACCCAAACATATTGCACCACACTCACTGACACACTTCACTCAAACACAGTGTACCACACTCACTGACAAACTTCACTCAAACACAGTGCACCACACTCACTGACACACTTCACCCAAACACATTGCACCACACTCACTGACACACTTCACCCAAACACATTGCACCACACTCACTGACACACACATCACCCAAACACATTGCACCACACTCACTGCCAGACTTCACCCAAACACATTGCACAACACTCACTGACACACTTCACCCAAACACATTGCACCACACTCACTGACACACTTCACCCAAACACATTGTACCACACTCACTGACACACTTCACCCAAACACAGTGCACCACACTCACTGACACACTTCACCCAAACACATTGCTCCACACTCACTGACACACACATCACCCAAACACATTGCACCACACTCACTGACACACTTCACTCAAACACAGTGTACCACACTCACTGACACACATCACCCAAACACATTGCACCACACTCACTGATACACATCACCCAAACACATTGCACCACACTCACTGACACACCTCACCCAAACACATTGCACCACACTCACTGACACACTTCACTCAAACACATTGCACCACACTCACTGACACACTTCCACAAAACACATTGCACCACACTCACAGACATACTTCACCCAAACACATTGCACCACACTCACTGACACACACATCACCCAAAAACATTGCACCACACTCACTGACACACACATCACCCAAGCATATTGCTCCACACTCACTGACACACTTCACCCAAACACACTGCACCACACTCACTGACACACACATCACACAAACAAATTGCAACACACTCAATGACACACACATCACCCAAACACAATGCATCACACTCACTGACACACACATCTCCCAAACACATTGCACCACACTCACTGACGAACATCACCCAAACACATTGCACCACACTCACTGACCTAAACATCACCCAAACATATTGCAGCACACTCACTAACATACACATCACCCAAACACATTGCACCAGACTCACTGACAGACACATCACCCAAACACATTGCACCACACTCACTGACACACTTCACCCAAACACATTGCACCACACTCACTGAAACACATCACCCAAACACATTGCCCCACTCTCACTGACACACACATCACCCAAACACATTGCACCACGCTCACTGACACACACATCACCCAAACACATTGCACCACACTCACTGACACACTTCACCCAAACACATTGCACCACACTCACTGACACACACATCACCCAAACACATTGCACCACACTCACTAACACACTTCACCCAAACACATTGCACCACACTCACTGACACACATCACCGAAACACATTGCAACAAACTCACTGGCACACACAACACCCAAACACAATTGCACCACATTCATTGAAAAACTTCACCCAAACACATTGCAACACACTCACTGACACACACATCACCCAAACACATTGCACCACACTCACTGACACACATCACCCAAACACATTGCACCACACTCACTGACATACACATCACCCAAGCATATTGCACTACACTCACTGACATACACATCACCTGAACACATTGCACCACACTCACTGAAACACACATCACCCAAACACATTGCACCACGCTCACTGACACACAGATCACCCAAACACATTGCACCACACTCACTGACACACACATCATCCAAACACATTGCACCACACTCACGAACACACACATCACCCAAACACACTGCACCACACTCACTGACACACTTCACCCAAACACATTGCACCACACTCACTGACACACATATCACCGAAACACATTGCACCACACTCACTGACACACATCACCCAAACACATCGCACCACACTCACTGACACACTTCACCCAAACACATTGCACAACACTCACTGACACACACATCACCCAAACACATTGCACCACACTCACTGACACACTTCACCCAAACACATTGCACAACACTCACTGACACACTTCACCCAAACACATTGCACCACACTCACTGACACACATCACCGAAACACATTGCAGCACACTCACTGACACACTTCACCCAAACACAGTGCACCACAATCACTGACACACTTCACCCAAACACATTGCACCACACTCACTGACACACACATCAACCAAACACATTGCACCACACTCACTGAAACACACATCACCCAAACACATTGCACTATGCTCACTGAAACACAGATCACCCAAACACATTGCACCACACTCACTGACACACACATCACCCAAACACATTGCACCACACTCACGAACACACACATCACCCAAACACACTGCACCACACTCACTGACACACTTCACCCAAACACATTGCACCACACTCACTGACACACACATCACCGAAACACATTGCACCACACTCACTGACACACATCACCCAAGCACATTGCACCACACTCACTGACACACTTCACCCAAACACATTGCACCACACTCACTGACACACACATCACCCAAACACATTGCACCACACTCACTGACACACTTCACCCAAACACATTGCACCACACTCACTGACACACATCACCGAAACACATTGCAACACACTCACTGACACACACAACACCCAAACACAATTGCACCACATTCATTGAAAAACTTCACCCAAACACATTGCACCACACTCACTGACACACACATCACCCAAACACATTGCACCACACTCACTGACACACTTCACTCAAACACAGTGTACCACACTCACTGACACACTTCACCGAAACACATTGCAACACACTCACTGACACACACAACACCCAAACACAATTGCACCACATTCATGGAAAAACTTCACCCAAACACATTGCACCACACTCACTGACACACTTCACCCAAACATATTGCATCACACTCACTGACACACTTCACTCAAACACAGTGTACCACACTCACTGACACACTTCACTCAAACACAGTGCACCACACTCACTGACACACTTCACTCAAACACATTGCACCACACTCACTGACACACATCACCCAAACACATTGCACCACACTCACTGACACACTTCACCCAAACACATTGCACCACACTCACTGACACACTTCACCCAAACACATTGCACCACACTCACTGACACACTTCACCCAAACACATTGCACCACACTCACTGACACACTTCACCCAAACACATTGCACCACACTCACTGACACAAACATCACCCAAACACATTGCACCACACTCACTGACACACTTCACCCAAACACATTGCACCACACTCACTGACACACTTCACCCAAACACATTGCACCACACTCACTGACACACTTCACCCATACACATTGCACAGCACTCACTGACGAACATTACCCAAACACATTGCACCACACTCACTGACACACACATCACCCAAACACATTGCACCACACTCACTGACACACTTCACCCAAACACATTGCACCACACTCACTGACACAGTTCACCCAAACACATTTCAACACCCGCACTGACACACTTCACCGTAACACATTGCACCAGACTCACTGACACAATTCACCCAAACACATCGCACCGCACTCACTGACACACTTCACCCAAACACATTTCAACACCCGCACTGACACACATCACCCAAACACATTGCACCACACTTACTGACACACTTCACCCAAACACATCGCACCGCACTCACTGACACACTTCACCCAAACACATTGCACCAGACTCACTGACACACTTCACCCAAACACATTGCACCACACTCACTGACACTCTTCCCCCAGTGAGTGTACCCCCTGGGCAGTGAGTGTTCCCCTGGGCAGTGAGTGTACCCCTGGGCAGTGAGTGTACCCCCTGGGCAGTGAGTGTACCCCCCGGGCAGTGAGTGTACCCCCGGGCAGTGATTGTACCCCTGGGCATTGAGTGTACCCCTGGGCAGTGAGTGTACCCCCTGGGCAGTGAGTGTACCCCCAAGGGCAGTGAGTGTACCCCTGGGCAGTGAGTGTACCCCTGGGCAGTGAGTGTACCCCCTGAGCAGTGAGTGTACCCCCCAAGGGCAGTGAGTGTACCCCTGGGCAGGGAGTGTACCCCTGGGCAGTGAGTGTACCCCCTGGGCAGTGAGTGTACCCCCTGGGCTGTGAGTGTACCCCCTGGGCAGTGAGTGTACCCCCTGGGCAGTGAGTGTACCCCCTGGGCAGTGAGTGTACCCCTGGGCAGTGAGTGTACCCCCTGGACAGTGAGTGTACCCCCCGGGCAGTGAGTGTACCCCCTGGTCTGTGAGTGTACCCCCTGGGCAGTGAGTGTACCCCCTGGGCTGTGAGTGTACCCCCTGGGCAGTGAGTGTACCCCCTGGGCAGTGAGTGTACCCCCTGGGCAGTGAGTGTTCCCCCTGGGCAGTGAGTGTACCCCCTGGGCAGTGAGTGTACCCCCTGGGCAGTGAGTGTTCCCCCTGGGCAGTGAGTGTACCCCTGGGCAATGAGTGTACCCCTGGGCAGTGAGTGTACCCCTGGGCAATGAGTGTACCCCTGGGCAGTGAGTGTACCCCTGGGCAGTGAGTGTACCCCCTGGGCAGTGAGTGTACCCCCTGGGCAGGGAGTGTACCCCTGGGCCGTGAGTGTCCCCCCTGGGCAGTGAGTGTACCCCTGGGCAGTGAGTGTCCCCCTGGGCAGTGAGTGTACCCTGGGCAGTGAGTGTCCCCCTGGGCAGTGAGTGTTCCCCCTGGGCAGTGAGTGTACCCCCTGGGCAGTGAGTGTACCCTGGGCAGTGAGTGTCCCCCCTGGGCAGTGAGTGTTCCCCCCGGGCCGTGAGTGTACCCCCTGGGCAGTGAGTGTACCCCTGGGCAGTGAGTGTTCCCCTGGGCAGTGAGTGTACCCCCTGGGCAGTGAGTGTACCCCATGGCAGTGAGTGTACCCCTGGGCAGTGAGTGTACCCCCTGGGCAGTGAGTGTACCCCTGGGCAGTGAGTGTTCCCCTGGGCAGTGAGTGTCCCCCCTGGGCAGTGAGTGTCCCCCCTGGGCAGTGAGTGTTCCCCCGGGCAGTGAGTGTCCCCCCTGGGCAGTGAGTGTACCCTGGGCAGTGAGTGTCCCCCCGGGCAGTGAGTGTCCCCCCTGGGCAGTGAGTGTTCCCCCGGGCAGTGAGTGTCCCCCCTGGGCAGTGAGTGTTCCCCCGGGCAGTGAGTGTCCCCCCTGGGCAGTGAGTGTTCCCCCTGGGCAGTGAGTGTCCCCCCTGGGCAGTCAGTGTCCCCCCTGGGCAGTGAGTGTTCCCCCGGGCAGTGAGTGTCCCCCCTGGGCAGTGAGTGTACCCCTGGGCAGTGAGTGTTCCCCTGGGCAGTGAGTGTCCCCCCTGGGCAGTGAGTGTCCCCCCTGGGCAGTGAGTGTTCCCCCGGGCAGTGAGTGTCCCCCCTGGGCAGTGAGTGTTCCCCCGGGCAGTGAGTGTCCCCCCTGGGCAGTGAGTGTTCCCCCTGGGCAGTGAGTGTCCCCCCTGGGCAGTGAGTGTCCCCCCTGGGCAGTGAGTGTCCCCCCTGGGCAGTGAGTGTTCCCCCGGGCAGTGAGTGTCCCCCCTGGGCAGTGAGTATACCCCATGGGCAGTGAGTGTACCCTGGGCAGTGAGTGTCCCCCCTGAGCAGTGAGTGTACCCCCTGGGCAGTGAGTATACCCCCCTGGGCCGTGAGTGTACCCCAGGGCAGTGAGTGTACCCCTGGGCAGTGAGTGTACCCCCCCCTGGGCAGTGAATGTCCCCCCTGGGCAGTGAGTGTTCCCCTGGGCAGTGAGTGTACCCCTGGGCAGTGAGTGTACCCCTGGGCAGTGAGTGTAACCCCGGGCAGTGAGTGTTCCCCTGGGCAGTGAGTGTTCCCCTGGGCAGTGAGTGTACCCCTGGGCAGTGAGTGTCCCCCTGGGCAGTGAGTGTACCCTGGGCAGTGAGTGTACCCCTGGGCAGTGAGTGTCCCCCTGGGCAGTGAGTGTACCCTGGGCAGTGAGTGTCCCCCTGGGCAGTGAGTGTACCCTGGGCAGTGAGTGTACCCCTGGGCAGTGAGTGTCCCCCTGGGCAGTGAGTGTTCCCCCAGGCAGTGAGTGTTCCCCTGGGCAGTGAGTGTCCCCCCTGGGCAGTGAGTGTTCCCCTGAGCAGTGAGTGTTCCCCTGGGCAGTGAGTATACCCCCTGGGCCGTGAGTGTACCCCTGCCCCCTGAGCTGTCCCTCTGCAGCTCCAAGGCTAAGTGACACAACAACTAGTCCAATATCCAGAGTGCCTCACTGCGGCCGTTCTGCACATGTGCCGATTGTTGTTTCTGAGTTTCTGGCCGGGCTCGTGCTGCTGGATTGTTGGAGCCGGAAGAGCCTGGGAGCGCGGCAACCGGAGCGGCTGAGGGCGATTCCGCGGGGGAGGGCCTGGTCACAGTCACCAGAGGGAGGAGGGGACGGGCTAATCCTAGGCACTGTGGGGCGGGTCAGGTGTGACCTCAGTCATGGGGGTGGGGGGGAGGGGGGATCGTGCTAGGTGTGACCTCAGTTACGGGGGAGGAGGGGTCAATTATGGAATAAAACCAGACGGACCACCCGGCATCGACCTCGGCACTGGCTACGGCCACGAAAACGGCACACCAAGCCCAGCCAACCCTGCAAGGTCCTCCTCACCAACATCTGGGGACTTGTGCCAAAATTGGGAGAGCTGTCCCACAGACTAGTCAAGCAACAGCCTGACATAGTCATACTCACAGAATCATACCTTTCAGCCAATGTCCCAAACTCCTCCATCACCATCCCTGGGTATGTCCTGTCCCACCGGCAGGACAGACCCACCAGGGGTGGCGGCACAGTGGTATACAATTGGGAAGGAGTGGCCCTGGGAGTCCTCAACATTGACTCCGGACCCCATGGCTTCAGGTCAAGCATGGGCAAGGAAACCTCCTGCTGATTACCACCTACCGCCCTCCCTCAGCTGATGAATCAGTACTCCTCCATGTTGAACACCACTTGGAAGAAGCACTGAGGGAAACAAGGGCACAGAATGTACTCCGGTTGGGGGACTCCAATGTCCATCACCAACAATGGCTCAGTAGCACCACTACTGACCGAGCTGGCCGGGTCCTGAAGGACATAGCTGCCAGACTGGGTCTGCGGCAGGTGGAGAGAGAACCAACATGAGGGGAAAACCTACTTGACCTCGTCCTCACCAATCTACCTGTCGGAGATGCATCTGTCCATGACAGCATTGGTAGCAGTGACCATGCACAGTCCTTGTGGAGACGAAAGCTCGTCTTCACACTGAGGACACCCTCCATCGTGTTCTGTGGCACTACCACCGTGCTAAATGGGATAGATTCAGAACAGATCTAGCAGCTCAAAACTGGGCATCCATGAGGCGCTGTGGACCATCAGCAGCAGCAGAATTGTATTCCACCACAATCTGTAACCTCGTGCCCCGGCATATCCCTCACTTTACCATTACCATCAAGCCAGGGGACCAACCCTGGTTCAATGAGGAGTGCAAAAGAGCATGCCAGGAGCAGCACCAGGTGTACCTAAAAATGAGGTGCCAACCTGGGGAAGCTGCAACACAGGACTACATACATGCTAAACAGCAGAAGCAGCATGCTATAGACAGGGCTAAGCGACCCTACAATCAACGGATCAGATCAAAGCTCTGCAGTCCTGCCACATCCAGTTGTGAATAGTGGTGAACAATTAAACAACTAACTGGAGGAGGAGGCTTCAGGAATATCCCCATCCTCAATGATGACGGATCCCAGCACGCGAGAGCAAAAGACAAGGCTGAAGCGTTTGCAACCATTTTCAGCCAGAAGTGCCGAGTGGATGATCCATATCGGCCTCCTCCTGAGGTCCCCAACATCACAGAAGCCAGTCTTCAGCCAATTCGATTCACTCCCCGTGATATCAAGAAACGGCTGATCGCACTGGATAGAGCAAAGGCTATGGGCCCCGACAACATCCCGGCTGTCGTGCTGAAGGCTTGTGCTCCAGAACTAGCCGCACCTCTAGCCAAGCTGTTCCAGTACAGCTACAACACTGGCATCTATCCGACAATGTGGAAAATCGCCCAGGTATTTCCTGTCCACAGAAAGTAGGACAAATCCAATCCGGCCAATTACCGCCCCATCAGTCTACTCTCAATCATCAGCAAAGTGATGGAGGGTGTTGTCGAAAGTGCTATCAAGCGGCACTTACTCACCAACAACCTGCTTAACGATGCTCAGTTTGGGTTCCGCCAAGGCCACTCGGCTCCAGAACTCATTATAGCCTTGGTCCAGAGGTGAGGTGAGAGTGACTGCCCTTGACATCAAAGCAGCACTTCAGTAAAATTGAAGTCAATGGGAATCAGGGGGGAAGACTCTCCACTGGCTGGAGTCATACCTAGCAAAAAGGAAGATGGTTGTGGTTGTTCGAGGTCAATCATCTCAACCCCAGGACATCACTGCAGGAGTTCCTCAGGGCAGTCTCCTAAGCCCAACCATCTTCAGCTGCTTCATCAATGACCTTCCCTCCATCATAAGGTCAGAAATAGGGATGTTCGCTGATGATTGCGCAGTGTTCAGTTCCATTCGCAACTCCTCAGATAATGAAGCAGTCCATGCCCACATGCAGCATGACCTGGATGACATTCAGGCTTGAGCTGATAAGTGGCAAGTAACATTCATGCCACACAAGTACCAGGCAATGACTATCTCCAACAAGCGAGAGTCTAATCACCGCCCCATGACATTCAATGGCATTACCATCACCAAATCCCCCACCATCAACATCCTGGGGATTACCATTGACCAGAAACTTAACTGGACCAGCCACATAAATACTGTGGCAACAACAGCAGGTCAGAGGCTGGGTATTCTGCGGTGAGTGACTCACTCCTGACTCCCCAAAGCCTTTCCACCATCTACAAGGCACAAGTCAGGAGTGTGATGGAATACTCTCCACTTGCCTGGATGAGTGCAGCTCCAACAACACTCAAGAAGCTCGACACCATCCAGGACAAAGCAGCCCGCTTGATTGGCACCCCATCCACCACCTTAAACATTCACTCCCTCCATCACCGGCGTACCGTGGCTGCAGTGTGTACCATCTACAAGATGCACTGCAGCAACTCGCCAAGGCTTCTTCAGCAGCTCCCGTCCCGCAAACCTGCGACCTCTTCCACCTAGAAGGACAAGGGCAGCAGGCGCATGAGAACACCATCACCTGCAAGTTTCCCTGTAAGTTATACACCATCCTGACTTGGAAATATATCGCCGATCCTTCATCGTCGCTGGGTCAAAATCCTGGAACTCCTCCCTAACAGCACTGTGGGAGTACCTTCACCACACGGACTGCAGCGGTTCAAGAAGGCGGCTCACCACCATCTTCTCAAGGGCAACTAGGAATGGACAATAAATGCTGGCCTTGCCAGCGATGCCCAGATCCCAGGAACGAATATTAAAAAAAAACGTTAGTACAAAACCTCATCCTGCTATACCTCTCATCACATCCCCATGACTCTGCCTTCCCTACCCTATTCCTGCACATCCTTACTCACAGCAACTAACCTTGCACCTCCACCCATCCCTCTCTATCTACATTATCACTTCCCCATTTCACTAGCCACCCCTCACACTCACCCTCATCCTACTGCAAGCATACCAACTAATATGTCCAAAAATGTGCGGGTTAGGTTGATTTGGCTATGATAAATTGACCCTTAGTGTTAGGGGGGGATTAAATATGTGGGGTTACGGGGATAGGATGGGATATGTTAGGGGGAATTAAATACGTGGGGTTACGGGGATAGGGTGGGATATGTGCAGGCTCGATGGGCCGAGATGGCCTCTATCTGTACTGTGGGGATTCTGTGTGAGAAAGCAAGGGACAGGGTACTGGATTTGGATGATCAGCCATGATCGTATTGAATGGTGGAGCAGGCTCGACGGGCCGAATGGCCTACTCCTGCTCCTAGTTTCTATGTTAATAACACACAAGGGTGTTTTATGCAATGTTCATGTAAAGTTTCTGTTAATGTGGTGTTAAACATTGAAACCTTTATTTTCAACACTTTGCATTCTTGCACAGATTTGTGTGCACCTTTGGAAGTGGCTTAGTGAGTTGCAGTGAATGGTGAGACATAACGGTACCCCCGCAATGGTGATAAGTGTGAAAGGAACGGCTTGGGCATTGTAGGGATGCTTTATGGTGTTGGTGTGGGGTGGTGCCAACCTGGCGCATCATGTGGCAGCCAGAGTGCACAGCATCAAGTGAAGTAAATCTGGCCATGGTGAGGCCATCCCTGGCCTCCCGGGCAGCAATGTGCTCGGGTGCTGATGCCCTCTGTCCTGTGCAGCATCAGGTGATTGCGGTGAAGGTTGGTGTTGTTGTTGGTGCTGCTGGTGTGCCTGGTGCTGCTGGTGTTGGGGCTGATCGTGGTGGGATTCTGAGGACCGAGGTTAGAGAGTATAAAGGGCAGGTGAAGTAGAGATAACAGAAGCAATCTGTCAATGGTGAGAGAGGTAATGAGGTCAGACTGGATGGAGACTTGTGTAAAGACTTGCACATGGTGAATCTGTTGTGGAAATGCAGTGAGGAAGAGCTTGTGGCTGAGGGAAGATATCTCCGTAAGGTGGGAGCTTTTACTGTTCATTTGAAGCTGTGAACTCAACAGCTGATTCAATGGCCACTGAACTCCTGCCTCAGTTTGACAGACGTGGTCCACGACCAGCGTGGAGCCCATGGACGAGCACGTAAAATCAAAAGGTGAGCTCAAATGTATTCTTAACGATCTCTAAACAAGGTCATAATTATCTGAACTGGGTCCCCCGCTGCTGCGTGTCGGGTCTGCTCAGCGCTGACAGACCAGACATTGGGAAAGGTGCGTGGCGGCGGGTTCACAGCAGGGTCCCAACTCGCTGGGGGACAAAAACACTTTCCCACCAGATCCGTTACCGATCAAGCCCGCTGATCCCCCACAAAATCCAACCCCTTGTGTGGACACAGCTTTTTCTAAACTTTGGTGGCTTTCAAACTGATAAGTTTAGGCTGGGAGGAGCATTGGATGTGTTTGACAGCACATCAGAAGAGGAAGACCATCACCATCCACAGCTGTGACAACGTGCTGTGGTGGGATCAACACGTGCACAGGAGAGAGGGGCACAGGAGAGAGGGGCACAGGAGAGAGGGGCACAGGAGAGAGGCACACAGGAGACAGAGGCACAGGAGAGAGGGGCACAAGAGAGAGGGGCACAGGAGAGAGGTACACAGGAGACAGGGGCACAGGAGAGAGGGGCACAGGAGAGAGGGGCACAGGAGAGAGGGGCACAGGAGAGAGGAACACAGGAGGGAGGGGCACAAGAGAGAGGGGCACAGGAGAGAGGAACACAGGCGAGAGGGGCACAGGAGAGAAGGACGCAGGAGAGAGGGGCACAGGAGAGAGGAACACAGGAGAGAGGAACACAGGAGAGAGGAACACAGGAGCGAGGGGCACAGGAGGGAGGGGCACAGGAGAGAGGAACACAGGAGGGAGGGGCACAGGAGAGAGGGGGCACAGGAGAGAGGGGCACAGGAGAGAGGAACACAGGAGGGAGGGGCACAGGAGAGAGGGGGCACAGGAGAGAGGGGCACAGGAGAGAGGAACACAGGAGAGAGGGGCACAGGAGAGAGGGGCACAGGAGAGAGGGGCACAGGAGAGAGGGGCACAGGAGAGAGGGGCACAGGAGAGAGGTGCAACTGGTTCCTGCACTGCATCCAAGTCTGGGGCACTGCACTCCTGCTGCTCCCCTCCTCAGCTACCTCCAACCATGACTT
The DNA here is from genome assembly GCA_030390025.1 of Squalus acanthias. Lineage (NCBI taxonomy): Eukaryota > Metazoa > Chordata > Chondrichthyes > Squaliformes > Squalidae > Squalus > Squalus acanthias. The sequence goes on from JASTWF010000046.1 coordinate 869,708, forward strand.
CCTGGTGGGAGCCGTAGGTTTCTTCCTCCCATTGCTGGGGAAAAGTCTGTCCCTCCTGCTCCGGACTGCGCCCAGCAGGAATTCCAGTGAGGCATCATTGAATCTGGGAGCTGCCCTTGCTCTATGTCCACCATCCATCCTCAACACCTCCAATTTCCACTTGTGCACTGTCCCTTTAAATACAGCTCAAATGGCATCATGTGGGTGCGAAACCCAGAGTTGCGATCTGTCTCTCTCTCTCTGTCTCTCTCTCTGTCTCTCTGTCTCTCTGTCTCTGTCACTCTCTCTCTGTCTCTCTCTCTGTCACTCTCTCTCTGTCTCTCTCTCTGTCTCTCTCTCTGTCTCTCTGTCTCTGTCACTCTCTCTCTGTCTCTGTCACTCTCTCTCTGTCTCTCTCTCTGTCACTCTCTCTCTGTCTCTCTCTCTGACTCTCTCTCTGTCTCTCTGTCTCTGTCACTCTCTCTCTGTCTCTCTCTCTGTCACTCTCTCTCTGTCTCTCTCTCTGTCTCTCTCTCTCTGTCTCTCTGTCTCTGTCACTCTCTCTCTGTCTCTCTCTCTCTCTGTCTCTCGCTCTCTCTCTCTGTCTCTCTCTCTCTCTCTATCTCTATCTCTCTCTGTCACTCTCTCTCTGTCTCTCTCTCTCTCTCTGTCTCTCTCTCTGTCTTTCTCTCTCTCTATCTCTGTCTCTCGCTCTCTCTCTGTCTCTCTGTCTCTCTCTCTCTCTGTCTCTTTCTCTCTATCTGCCTCTCTCTCTCTCTGTCTCTCTCTCTGTCTCTGTCTCTCTCTCTGTCTCTCTCTCTCTCTCTCTCTCTGTCTCTCTCTCTCTGTCTTCCTCTCTCTCGGTCTCTGTCTCTGACCCTCTCTATCTCTCTCTATCTAACTCTCTCTCTGTCTCTCTCTCTCTCTCTCTCTCTCTCTCTGTCTCTCTCTCTCTGTCTCTCTCTCTCTGTCTCTTTGTCTCTCTACTCTCTCTGTCTCTCTCTCTCTGTCTCTCTCTCTCTCTCTGTCGTCCTCTCTCTCGGTCTCTGTCTCTGTCCCTCTCTATCTCTCTCTATCTAACTCTCTCTCTGTCTCTCTCTCTCTCTGTCTTCCTCTCTCAGTCTGTCTCTGTCTCTGTCCCTCTCTATCTCTCTCTATCTAACTCTCTCTCTGTCTTCCTCCCTCTCTGTCTGTCTCTCTCTCTCTCTCTCTCTCTCTGTCTTCCTCTCTCTCGGTCTCTGTCTCTGGCCCTCTCTATCTCTCTCTACCTAACTCTCTCTCTGTCTCTCTCTCTCTGTCTTCCTCCCTCTCTGTCTCTGTCTCTGTCCCTCTCTATCTCTCTCTATCTAACTCTCTCTCTGTCTCTCTCTGTCTCTCTCTCTATCTCTATCTCTCTCTGTCTCTCTCTCTCTGTCTCTCTCTCTCTGTCTCTTTGTCTCTCTCTCTCTCTGTCTCTCTCTCTCTCTCTCTCTCGTCCTCTCTCTCTCGGTCTCTGTCTCTGTCCCTCTCTATCTCTCTCTATCTAACTCTCTCTCTGTCTCTCTCTCTCTCTGTTTTCCTCTCTGTCTGTCTCTGTCCCTCTCTATCTCTCTCTATCTAACTCTCTCTCTGTCTTCCTCCCTCTCTGTCTGTCTCTCTCTCTCTCTCTCTGTCTGTCTTCCTCTCTCAGTCTGTCTCTGTCCCTCTCTATCTCTCTCTATCTAACTCTCTCTCTGTCTCTCTCTCTCTGTCTGTCTCTCTCTCTCTCTCTCTCTCTGTCTCTCTCTCTCTCTCTCTGTCTTCCTCTCTTGGTCTCTGTCTCTGTCCCTCTCTATCTCTCCCTATCTAACTCTCTCTCTGTCTCTCTCTCTCTGTCTTCCTCTCTCTCAGTCTCTCTATCTCTGTCTCTCTTTCCCTATCTCTCCCTCTCACTCGCTCTCTCTCTCTCTCACTCTGTCACTCATGTTCTGTTTGCTCCCAGTTCAGTCACTATCCTGTCTGTATGTCCCCCGCCCACCCCCCGCCTCCCCACCACCCACCCAGCACAGCAGTTGTGTCGAATGTAAATCTATTGAGAAACAGCCCAATATTGATGCATTCTTCTCCTTTCCCTTCCAGTCCTTTAACACAGTTCCATCTGGAGATGGAAATCTCAGTCGCCTGTGAGTAACTCTGAAAACTGTTAAAGATCACAGGTAAAGTGAGTCAGTGACTCTGCATCTGTTCTCAATAGACATGAGCCCACGGTAAAAGAATGCCCCAGAGTCAAACAGACATTGGTCACGGGCAGATCGGCGGTTCTTGTGTTTCTCGGCTCAGCCTATTGTTTTCCAGCAGGTTTGACTGGAGCCCATAGTTCAGGAATTAAAGGAGGGAAAGTAAAGGGTGGTGATTCAGCGAATAGTTACATCATTTTTACAACAGTAATCATGGGCAAATGACCAGACATTACAACACTTGTGAAAGTGTCTGGGGCTCCCGATCCTTCTGTCGGGTTCCTGTGACCCAGGAGAATTCCAACTGTTAGCACAGCAGTGAAGTGACCTGAGCAATAGTGGGATATATACAGTGTATTATACAACATTACAATAGAGGTAGGATATACACATTGGCCCAGAAATTAATGACGGAGCCTTCGTGCGGGGGTAAGGCTTCCCCGCGATATCTCACTGCGCGCCTGCCTTTTCATTCCCAGCTCGCACGAACTTGATTTTCTAGACAGCAGCTGTGCAGTGCTTCCGTATCCCACAGGCGCAGTTAATTCGTGCGAGCTGTGGGATCACGTGATTCAGTTAGAGCCAATGGCAGCACACCATCTTTCATTCATAGTTTTCACAGCAAGTGCTGTGAAAGCTATGAATCTATACCCCCTCAAAAGAACAGCTAAACCTCAATTACATTTTTTTTAAAAACCATCACATTAATAAAATAAGTATAGTTAAATAAATTAACCACTTTAAACAAAAAATTAAATTTTTGAAAAAATTTTAAATCTTTTAAAAAGTTATAAAAATAAACTTAAAGTCTCTAAAAAAGATATACCTGTTGAAAAAAATTCAAAATAATACTTAATTAACTACTTACCTTGTTAAAAGAGGGTCTTACGCCTCCTTTCTTTATGTGCAAAATCTTCCATGCTTACCTGCGCGTTCAAAGCACTAAGTGCACTGCGTGCGCGCAGCCTGTAGCGCGCACGCGGTTCACCTAGGAACCGCCCCCTTTTGAAATCACCAAGTGCCGTTTTCAGCGCATGCGCAGTGCATGCAGAAAACCGGCAATTGGAGACAGAATACGCGAGAGTACACAGTGCGTACTCTCGCGTAGAGACACTAATTTTTGGGCCATTGTCTTCATAGAATCATAGAATGCACAAAAGGAAGCCATTCGGCCCATCGTGCCTGTGCCAGCTCTTTGAAAGAGCTCTCCAATTAGTCCCACTCCCCACCATGCTCTTTCCCCATAGCCTTGTCATTTTTTTCCCCATCAAGTATTTACCCAATTCCCTTTTGAAAGTTACTATTGAATCTGCTTCCACCGCCCTTTCAGGCAGCGCATTCCAGATCACAACAACTCGCTGCATAAAAAGAAATAGCTTCATCGCGTCTCTGGTTCTTTTGCCAATCACCTTAAATCTGTGTCCTCTGGTTACCGACCCTTCTGCCACTGGAAACAGTTTCTCCTTATTTACTCTATCAAAACCATTCATGATTTTGAACACCTCTATCTAATCTCCTCTTAACCTTCTCTGCTCCAAGGAGAATAACCCCAGCTTCTCCAGTCTCTCCACATAACTGAAGTCCCTCATCCCTGGTATCATTCTAGTAAATCTCCTCTGTACCCTCTCCAAGGCCTCGACACCCTTCCTAAAGTGTGGTGCCCAGAACTGGACACAATACTCCAGCTGAGGCTTAAACAGTTTAATAAAAGTTTAGCATAACTTTCTTGCTTTTGTACTCTATGGGCTGGATTTTGTGAATGGAGGCGAGTTGGAGGCGGGACAGCTGCTTGTCATGTCAATGTCCCGCCTCCATCCTCGCCTGACCAACCAGAGGGATTTTCCCCTGATTGAGCTTGTTAAGCTCGCCCTGCGGGCTCAGCAGGCCAATTAGGGAGGAAGTCACTGACAGAGCATGTCAACGTCAGATGTGCTATCTGTCAAGACTTCTTGAAAGAAGAAATGACAGCGTTTGACAGCTCTGTGAAGCTGTCAAACACTGACATTCTCTTTAGTTTGATGAGTTCTTGTGTTCAGGACTCATCAAACCTTTCAAATTTGTAAATTTCACATGGCTGTTGATTTGGAGGTTCCAACAGCCAGTCTGTGAAATTGACAAGGAGGATGTCGGCTCTCCTGATGCACCGCGGCTGAAGGTTGTAGGAAGAAAACAAGGTAAGTGAACACTTTTTAAAACTTATCACTCACCTTGCATACTTACCACTCAACACTTGCACCCATCACTCACCTTGTCACCTTACTTCCAGGTGCCTCCGACCGCCGCAGACCTCCTCCACGTCTCCTCCAACCCGGCGGGGTTCTCCGAGGTTGGGAAGCCTTCACTTGTGAAGGTAAAATGGCACTAATCCTTTTTTCTGCCTGTTAACTACCTGTTAACAAGCAGTTAAAAGGATTAAATGCCTTTCCTGCCTCCAGGAGACGGGACCCGAAGCTGCACATCTTCCCGCCTCCTGGCAAAAGGGCACGGAGGCAGGATGGGGGCGGCTTTGCCATCCGCCCCCACTTTCTGCTACTTTACCGGCAGTCCCGCCTCCATGCCCGCCTCCTCAGGGCTTGGAAAATCCAGCCCAATGCCTCTGTTAATAGAGCCAAAGATCCCATATGTTTTTTTGTAACAGCCTCCACAACTTGTCCTACCACCTTCAAAATACAGCCCCAAGTCTCTCTGTTCCTGAACCGCCTTTAAATTTGTACCATTTAGTTTATATTGCCTCTCCTCATTCTTCTACCAAAGTGTATCACTTCACACTTCTCTACATTATATTTCAACTGCCCATTTCACCAGTCTGTCCATGTCATCTTGAAATCTGTTACTATCCTCCTCATTGTTTACTACATTTCCGAGTTTCGTGTCATCTGCAAACTTTGAAATTATGTCCTGTATACCCAAGTCCAGGTCATTAATATATATCATAAAAAGCAGTGGTTCTAATACTGACCCTGGGGAATACCACTGTTCTCTTCCCTCCAGTCTGAAAACAACCGTTCACCGCTTCTCTCTGCTTTCTGTCCCTTAGCCAATTTCGTATCCACACTGCCACTGTCCCTTTAATCCCATGGGCTTTAATTTTGTTAACAAGTCTATCATGTTGTACATAATCAAACACCTTTTGAAAGTCCATATACACAACATCAACCGCATTACCCTCATCAACCCTTTCCGTTACTTCATCAAAGAACTCAATCAGGTTAGTCAAATACAATTTGCCTTTAACAAATCTGTGCTGGCTTTCATTTATTAGCCCATAATTTTCCAAGTGCCAATTAATTTTGTCCCAGGTTATTGTCTCCTCACCACTGACATTAGGCTGACTGGCCTGTAATTGCCCCTTTTTTTTGAACAAGGGTGTAACATTTGCGATCCTCCAGTCCTCTGGTACCACCCCAGTATCTGAGGAGGATTGGAAGATTGTGACCAGAGCCTCCGCAATTTCCACCCTTATTTCTCTCAGTAACCCAAGTGCTTCTCTTCCGAACTGGGTGACCTTTCTACTTTTAGCATTGCCAACCTTTTAAGTGCCTCCTCTTTATCTATTTTTATCCTATCCAATATCAATACTACTTCCTCCTTTGCTGTGATATTGGCAGCATCCTCTTCTTTAGTGAAGACAGATGCAAAGTTCTCATTTAGTACCTCAGCCAGGCGCTCTGCCTCCACAATAACATCCCCTTTTGGTCCCTAATCGGCTCCATCCTTCCTTTGACTACCCTTTTACTATTTATATGTTTATAAAAGGCTTTTGGGTTCCCTTTTATGTTAGCCGCTGATCTATTCTCATAGTCTCATATTCTCAGTGCTGCACTGTCGGAGGTGCCAACTTTCGGATGAGACGTTAAACCGAGGCCTCATCTGCTCTCTCAGGTGGACGTAAAAGATCCCATGGCACTATTTTGAAGAAGAGCAGGGGAGTTCTCCCCGGTGTCCTGGCCAATATTTATCCCTCAACCAACATCACCAAAACAGTTTATCTGGTCGTTATCACATTGCTGTTTGTGGGAGCTTGCTGTGCGCAAATTGGCTGCCGCGTTTCCCACACTACAACAGTGACTACACTCCAAAAGTACTTCATTGGCTGTAAAGCGCTTTGAGACGTCCGGTGGTCATGAAAGGCGCTGTAGAAATGTAAGTCTTTCTTTCTTTCTTCTTTATTCTCTCTTTGTCCCTCTTATTCCGTTTTTTAGGATCTCCTCTGTACTTTCTGTATTCAGCTTGGTTCCCTACTGTATTATGAACCCGACATTTATCATAAGCCTCCTTTTTCTGTTTCATTTTAATCTCTATGGGGGAAAAATTCAGTTGGTTGCGCCTCCCGTTAGCGCCTTAAGAGGGCGCTAATGGGGCGCAAAGCATCTAGCGCCCAGGCACGGCGAAGTTTGCGCCGCTCGCGAAATTAACTAGACATTTTGCGGCGGCGCAAAACACTACCGCCACGATCTCCTGCGCCGTCAGATCGTGACGTCAGTCGAGTGCGCAACGCCCCAGTATCGCCCCGGAGCGGATATTGAGTGGCACCCCCTGCCTTACCGCCTGACGCTAGCAACGACAGGTTGAGGGGAGCATTTTGCAGTCATGAAGGGACTGGGGGAGCGCTATTTAAAGGTGACCGCTTCCTGCCTTTTATTGTTGGTGCCATTTTTGAACCACGCATTCTGAGAGAGAGAGAGAGAGACTTCAGGAGAGATACAACGTTGTGCGAAGGAGTTTTGGGTACTGAGCAGCACTTTGCAGGTTCATTTTGATTTGCCATTCCTTGTATCGATTTAGAAGAGACTGTGGGGGCTGCACTCTGAGCTCTTTGCCTGGTACTCTCCATTGTTCTTTCCAGCAGATTTGATGTGCAGGTCTCTCCAGGCCGAGATTCAAGGCTGCAATGAGCAGGATGTGGATGGAAAGCAAGATTAACCATCCCCTTTAAGAACTGGCCCGTGCCAGTGTGTGTGTGTTCCATTGCTGACTGACATCACATGAGCTTCGCCAGCGCTCTGAGGTAGCGCCTCGCTCCACGGCCTTTGCACCTTAAGACAGGTGTGAAGCGCCTGATTTAGCGCTCCAATCACCTCCAGGGGCGATAAAAGTCAAGTTTGCAGTCGGTGGCGATAATTAGCGCCAGGCGCTAATCTTTGCGCCCGGCCGATAATTGCGCCCCAAATGGGGCGATACTGAATTTCTCCCCCTATATCTTTAGTAATCCAGGGAGCTCCAGCTTTGAATGCCCTTCCTTTCCCCCTCATAGGATGACTACTCTGTACCTGAACCAAATCTCTTTGAAGGCCTCTTTTGTTCAGTTACTGTTTTGCCGACCAATTTTTGATTCCAATCCACCTGGGCCAGATCCCTTTTCAACTCACTGAAGTTAGCCCTCCTCCAGTTAAGTATTCTTATGCTTGATTGTTCCTTGACCTTTTCCATTACTAGTCTAATCCTGATGATGTTATGATCGCTGTTCCCCAAATGCTCCCCCACTGAAACATGCTCCACTTGCCCCACTTCATTCTCCAGAACCAGATCCAGCACTGCTTCCTTCCTTGTTAAAGTGGGAACACACTGATCAGGAAAGTTCTCTTGTACACACTTCAAGAATTCCACCCCCTCTAGGCCCAATATGACAATAGAAGTAGGATATACAAGGTATTGTACAGTGCTACGGTTGAAGGATAAAATGAACAAAGCTACACGCATTACGAGTGTCCATAAGGATTGGCTGGGAACAGAGTTCCCAGGATAATCCATTGAGTGCCATGCTGCCAGTTTGCAAAATGTTCCTGTGGCATGGGAGAGTGAAGGGGGAAAGTGAGAAGATGAAGTAAAATAGGACACTTGCCTTGTTGGGCTGGCTCCAAGCCAACAGGCTCTCCCTCGCCCACACCCTCAATCGGCTCTCCTCCAACTGTTTGCAGGGCTGCATTATGCCAATTGAGTCTTGTCAGGTTGGCAGGGCTATCACTCCTTCTTGTTTCCCTGTGGTTGTGGACTGGCATGTCCTTTAAAAGTAAACAAACCATACAGCTGTTAGCAGTTACGAGCAGAGGGTGCCGCTCCAGTGCCCAGCCTACATGATGAGGCAGCATGCTAGAAGTTTCGGATGCCAGTTCAATTTGGCACCACAATCTGTGGTGTGACATTAGGAGCGTTTTGATGCGTTACCTTCAGCCTGCAGCATCATGGGGCAGTGTGAAAGATCTAACCGTTTGTGCGAATGGTTTCTAAGCTCTCTTCGTGATGCAGCGCAATGTCAAGAGCACGGAGTTTTGTGCATGCATTCTCTGGCCAAAATTAGAGTTATTGTTGCAATAATACAGTAACTGTGGCCAGCCTCTCTTTGGCTCTCTTCCTCAGACCAGAGAACATCGGTATTCCAAGACAATAATAGACCAAGGTCCATCAAGTTCATCTTCTACCATCCTGGTAGTCGCTGATACAATGATAATGAAGTGGTCGACTAATCATGACACTCAATCTCGATTAATGGAGTAGATTTTGACTTTGTGCGATAGTGTACAATGGGTGTAAACTATTTCCATTGACTTCAAATGGGCACCAGGATGTAGCATTAGAAAGGAGAAACAAGGTGCACAAAGGATTAGGACAGACAGATAGCACTAGAGTAAGAAATTAGGTGGGATCAGAATAAGAGAAAATACAAGAAGGTTTAAGATAGGTTTACAGTGCATGTGTGTGAATGCACAAAGTGTGGTAAATAAGGCTGATGAGCTGCAGGCGCAAATAGACACGTGAATATGATGACGTGGCGATAACGGAGACCTGGCTCAAAGAAGGGCAGGATTTGGTACTAAATATTCCTGGATATAAGGTGTTCAGGAAAGATAGGGAAGAAAAGAAAGGAGGTGGGGTGGCAGTATTGATTAAGGAGAATATTACAGTACTGAAGAGAGAGGATGTCCTGGAGGGGTCAAGGACAGAATCTATTTGGTTGGCGTTGAGAAACAATAGAGGTGCCATTACACTACTAGGTGTATTCTATAGGCTGCCAACTAGTGGGAAGGATATCGAGGAGCAAATTTGTAGGGAAATTACAGAGAGGTGCAAGAACTATAGAGTAGTGATAATGGAGGACTTCAACTATCCTAATATAGACTGGGATAGTAATAGTGTAAAGGGTAGAGAAGGGGAAGAATTTCTGACGTGTGTCCAGGAGAACTTTCTTGATCAGTATGTTTCCGGCCGAACGAGGAAGGAGGCATTGCTGGATCTGGTTCTGGGGAATGAGGTGGGTCAAGTGGAGCAAGTGTCAGTAGGGGAACATTTAGGGAACAGTGATCATAGTATCATAAGGTTTAGATTAGCTATGGAAAAGGACAGAAAGCAATCTAGAGTAAAAATACTTAATTGGAGGAAGGCCAATTTCAGTGGGTTGAGAATGGATCTGTATTTAAAGAATGGTTGTACTTAAGTCACCAGGACCAGATGGGATACATCCGAGGATGCTGAGGGAAGTAAAGGTGGAAATTGCGGAGGTACTGGCCATAATCTTCCAATCCTCCTTGGATACCGGGGTGGTGCCAGAGGACTGGAGAATTGCAAATTACACCCTTGTTCAAAAAAGGGTGTAAGGATAACGCCAGCAACTATAGGCCAGTCAGTTTAACCTCAGTAGCGGGGAAGCTTTTAGAAACAATGGGGGTGATTTTCCCACTGGAGGCGGGTTGGAGGCGGGTTTCGGTTTGGTTGGGTTCAAAACCCGCCTCCACTGATAGGTTTGAAAAAATTGTGATTTTCCCCTGATTGGCCACTTGATTTCAGAGGTGTGGGTCGCCCTTGGTCAATTAGTGTTTTGGGACTGAAACTCGCCTCTGCTGACATCACTTTTCCAGCCTGAGCTAACGGCTGCTTGCTGCCTTGGATCATTCCACTGGATTTCTGCCAATGCTGCACCACCTGCAACATATTTTGAGAAAACACTATGTCCAATTCCAAGGCAAGGGCCTCCCCGAGGTTCTCGGATGAAGCGCTGCAAATGTTGGTTGAGGGGGCGAGAGCTAGCAGGGAGGTGCTCTTCCCCTCATCTGGGAGGAAGAGGCCTCCCAAAGAAACCAAGGCTGTTTGGGTCCAGCTGGCAAGGGATATAACCTCCAGATCTGTGTGCAGATTGGGTGAATGTTTATGTGTATTGATGAAATGCCATCCCTGTTGGAAAGCATTAAAATGATTTGATGGCAAAATGTTGGCATCATGGCATCTGTTCTTTTGCCTTAGGCAGCTCCACATTGCGGGCTCCGTGACACTTGCGTTGTCAGGTTGGTGGCCAGAGTGAAAGGAGGTCAGAGAGTCATGTCCATTGTCTGTGATGTCTTAAGATGGAGCCAAGGACATGTGCCAGCTTGGGCAACCTATGCAAATCTGGCCAGGATAAGTTCATCCCTTGCATCACGAGCAGCCATGTGCTCGAGTGCTGCTGCTGCTGCTGGTCGATAGACCGGCGCTCTGTCCTCCTCCTGCTCCTCCTGTCCCTCCTGCTCCTCCTCCCCCTCCTGCTCCTCCTCCTCCTCCTGCTCCTCCTCCTCATCCTCATCCTCATCTGAGGAGGGCTGGAACTGAGCCACTTGCTTATCAGGAAGCTGCAAGCCACGACGCTGTGCAGTGTACAGCAGACCATGACCATTCTGGAGACCCTGTATGGTGTATACTGCAGGGCTCCACCTGATCGGTCAAGGCATCAGAAGCGCATCTTCAACAACCCAATGGTTTGCTCAATGATGGACCAGGTCGAAGTGTGGCTGGTGTTGTAGCGCTCTTCAGCCTCGTTAGCTGGCCTCCTAATCGGCGTCATTAGCCACTTCTTCAGGGGGTAGCCTTTGTCACCAAGGAGCCATCCGTTAAGTTGGTTTGGCGGATTGAAATGCGGAGGAACACTAGAGTGCCGCAGGATGAAAGAGTCATGGCAACTACCACAGAACTTGGCGCAAACATGCAAGAACTCCTTCTTGTGGTTACACACCAGCTGTACGTTGAAGGAGTGGAAGCCCTTTCGGTTGACAAAGATAGCTGGGTTTTGATGGGGTGCCCTAAGGTCCACATGTGTGCAGTCTATGATGCCCTGCACCATTGGCATGCCTGCCATATTTGCAAAGCCAACCGAACGCGCGGTTATGCTTGCTTGATCCCTTGAGAACTGGATGTAATTGTGCGCCTTTGCGAAAAGGGCATCGGTAACCTGCGTGATGCAACTGTGGGCAGCCGACTGGGAGATGCCGCTGATGTCTGCTGATGATCCCTGGAAGGAGCCTGAGGCAAAGAAGTTGAGTGCGGTGGTGACTTTGACAGCCACTGGTAAGGGGTGTCCACCCGTTCCTCTGGGCACCAGGTCTTGCTGCAGCAGTCCGCAGATCTCTCGGACAACCTCTCGCAAAAGTCTCAGCCTCCTTTGGCACTGCTGCTCACTCATGTTGAGGTAGCTCATCCTCTGTCTGTAAACCCTCTGTGGGGGGTATCTCCTGTGGCGAGGTGCCTCGATGCGCTGGCGCCTTCTGCCCTGTGCAGCATCAGGTGGCTGAGCAGGAGGTTGGGGCTCCTGCTGCTGAGCTGTCTGGTTCTGCTGCTGCCGTGGATGCTCCTCATCCGAATCTGAGGTCCATGGTGAAAGAAAACGAATGGTTACCATGCTGCTTGCAGATGCCTCCGTTGGGGAAGCGCTCATTGCAAGCGGGGAGAGGGTCTTCCAAGGAGGTCCCACAGTTGATAGATTCAAGCTGCAGCACCTCCAACTTCGGAAGGCCTGCTAAAAGTGTTGAAAGACCTTTTAAAGCAAAGTTCTGCCACCTGCAACTAATCCCTGAAGAAATCTCCGATTTAATGGTGGAGCTGCAGCTGTGAGGAGGCCACCCACTTGTCAAGCTGCCAGGTTTAGCTGGCGTGGTTTAGGAGGGTCATGGAACACGCTGAAATAGTCGAAAAATAACGAGGACCTCTCAAAATAGGATTAGAGAGGCCCTTAATGAGCATTTAAGCCTCTTAACAAGCTCTCTGGCCAGCTGGAGGCCGGACCGTTTCCCACCCTGCAAAACTGGCACCGGCAAAATCGCGCGGAGGCGGGTTCCGATCCCGCACTCATTTTTCCGATTTTCCTGCCTTTCCCGCCTCCAAACCCGCCTCCTCGGGGCTGAGAAAACCACCCCCAATAATTCGGGACAAAATTAACAGTCATTTTGGACAAGTGTGGATTAATTAAGGAACGCCAGCACAGATTTGTTAAAGGCAAATCTTGATAAGGTAACAGAGGGTGGATGAGGGCAATGCGGTTGACGTGGTGTACATGGACTTCCAAAGGGCATTTGTTAAAGTGCCACATAATAGGCTTGTCAGCAAAGTTGGAGCCCATGGATTAAAGGGACAGTGGCAGCATGGATACGGAATTGGCTAAGTAACAGGAAACAGAGAGTAGTGGTGAACGGTTGTTTTTCGGACTGGAGGAAGGTTTACAGTGGGGTTCCCCAGGGGTCGGTTCTAGGACCACTGCTTTTCTTGATATATATTAATGACTTGGACTTGGGTGTACAGGGCACAATTTCAAAATTTCCAGATGACACAAAACTTGGAAGTATAGTGAACAGTGAGGAGGAGAGTGATAGACTTCAAGAGGACATAGACAGGCTGGTGGAATGGGCGGACACATGGCAGATGAAATTTAACCCAGAAAAGTGCAAAGTGATACATTTTGGTAGAAAGAATGAAGAGAGGAAATATAAACTAAATGGTACAATTCTAAAGTATGAACAGAGGGGCCTGGGGGTATATGTGCACAAATCATTGAAGGTGGCAGGGCAGGTTGAGAAAGTGGTTAAAAAAGCATACAGGGTACTGGGCTTCATAAACAGAGGTATAGAGTACAAAAGCAAGGAGTTATGATGAACCTTTATAAAACACTAGTTCGGCCTCAACTGGAGTATTGTGTCCAATTCTGGGCACCGCACTTTAGGAAGAATGTGAAAGCCTTAGAGAGGGTGCAGAAAAGATTTACAAGAATGGTTCTAGGGATGAGGGACTAGTGGATAGACTGGAGAAGCTGGGGTTGTTCTCCTTAGAACAGAGAAGGTTGAGAGGAGATTTGATAGAGGTGTTCAAAATCATGAGGGGTTTGGACAGAGTAGATAGAGAGAAACTGTTCCCATTGGTGGAAGGGTCGAGAACCAGAGGACACAGATTTAAGGTGATTGGCAGAAGATCCAAAGGCAACATGAGGAAAAACTTTTTTACGCAGCGAGTGGTTAGGATCTGGATTGCACTGACTGAGAGGGTGGTGGAGGCAGATTCAATCGTGGCTTTCAAAAGGGAGTTGGATAAGTACCTCAAGAAAAAAAATTTGCAGGGCTACAGAGAAAGGGTGGGGGAGTGGGACTAGCTGAAATGCTCTTGCAGAGAGCCGGCACGGGCTCGACGGGCCGAATGGCCTCCTTCTGTGCTGTAATCATTCTATGATTCTATGTAAAATGAGCTGCCGATTCACTATTACCTGTTTTACACTATCGTGCAAAATCAAGCCTAGAACAGACCCAGACATGAGGCGAGGAAACCCCAGTGGGGGAGAGCTTTGGGAACCAGAGGTCCAAAGTCACCTGTTCCTCCCGAGCATGCTGCACTCCCCACACGTCACATCTCAAACTACTCATATACTGTTTCCACTTGTGGGGGAGTCCGAAAGTAAGGCCCATAAATATATAATAGTCACTAATAAATCCAGTAAGGGATTCAGGTGAAACATCTTTATTCAGAGAGTGGTTAGAATTTGGAATTCGTGACAACATGGAGTGGTTGAGATGATTAGCATAGATGCATTTAAGGGGAAGTTAGATAAGAAAGAAAGACTTGCATTTCTACAGCGCCTTTCACGACCACCGGACGTCTCAAAGCGCTTTACAGCCAATGAAGTACTGTCACTGTTGTAATGTGGGAAACGTGGCAGCAAATTTGCACACAGCAAGGTCCCACAAACAGCAATGTGATAATGACCAGATAATCTGCTTTAGTGATGTTGGTTGAGGGATAAATATTGGCCGGGACACCAGGGAGAACTCCCCTGCTCTTTTTCGAAATAGTGCCAGGGGACTTTTTACATCCACATGAAAGAGCAGACGGGGCCTCGGTTTAACATCTCATCTGAAAGACAGCACCGCTGACAGTGCAGCACTCCCTCAGCACTGCACTGGGAGTCTCAGCCTAGCTTTATGTGCTCAAGTCTCTGGAGTGGGACTATGAACCCACAACCTTCTGACTCAGAAGCGAATGTGCCACAGCTGACACTGACATAAATAAGAGGGAGAAAGGAATAGAAGGATATGTTGATAGGGTGAGATGAAGTAAGGTGGGAGGAGGCTCGTGTGGAGCATAAACTCCAGCACACACCAGTTGGGTTGAATGGCCTGTTTCTGTGCTGTAAAAATCTATGGCCGGAATTTTCCCCATAAAAAATGGATGGGTTTGTAGCATGGGGGCAGTTAAAGTGTTAATGGGATTCCCGACCTGATCCGCCTCCAACTCGCCCACTTCCGGTTTTGCCGGAGGCGGGTGACCAACCCGCTCCCAGGGGGCGGTACCTCAATTTAAATATTGTAATGCGGCTGGAAGCCTCTTGTTCCCCGTCCAGATTGTGATTAGCTGCCTGTGGGCGGGTTCCACACAATTCATCAATCCTGGCAGTTAAACAGAGGCGGGGACTGCTGCATCAAGGAGGTCCCTGCCTAACCCACCCCCCGCAATCGGAAGCCTCCGATCACCCCCACCCTCCAGGCCTACACCCCCTTCCCCCCAACGATGATGAGACCAGCCATGATCTCCGGTAGCCAGCCCTGAGCCTCTCTCCCCCCTGCCGATCGTTGGCCGACATTGCCCCCCCCCCCCGATCCCCAACCCCCGGCCCCGACCGATCCGCTCCCCCCCCCCGATCCCTGACCCCAACCCCGACCCCAACCGATCCGCTCCCCCACCCCGACCCCCGATCCCCGACCCCCGACCCCGACCCCGACCGATCCGCTCCCCCCGACCCCCGACCCCGACCGATCCGCTCCCCCCCCGATCCCTGACCCCGACCCCGACCGATCCGCTCCCCCACCCCGACCCCCGATCCCCGACCCCCGACCCCGACCCCGACCGATCCGCTCCCCCCGACCCCCGACCCCGACCGATCCGCTCCCCCCGATCCCCGACCTCCGACCCCGACCCCAATTGATCCGCTCACCCCGATCCCCGACCCCCGACCCCCGACCGATCCGCTCCCCCGACCGATCCCCGACCGATCCGCTCCCCCCGACCCCCGACCCCGACCGATCCGCTCCCCCCCCCGATCCCTGACCCCGACCCCGACCGATCCGTCCCCCACCCCGACCCCCGATCCCCGACCCCCGACCCCGACCCCGACCGATCCGCTCCCCCGACCCCCGACCCCGACCGATCCGCTCCCCCCCGATCCCTGACCTCCGACCCCGACCCCAATTGATCCGCTCACCCCGATCCCCGACCCCCGACCCCAACCGATCCGCTCCCCCAACCGATCCCCGACCGATCCGCTCCCCCCCGACCCCCGACCCCGACCCCGACCAATCCGCTCCCCCCCCCAATCCCCGACGTCCGACCCCGACCAATCCGCTCCCCCCCCGATCCCCGACCCCGACCGATCTGCTCCCCCCGAACCCCGACCCCGGACCCTGACTGATCCGCGATCCCCAACCCCCGACCCTGACCGATCCTCTCCCCCCAATCCCCAATCCCCAACCCCCGACCCTCGATCCCCGACCCCGAACGATCCACTCTCCCAATCCCCGATCCCCAACCCCCGACCGATCCGCTGCCCCCCCGATCCCCGACCCCGATCGATCCGCTCCCACCCCCCGATCCCCGATCCCTGATCACAATCGATCCGCTCCCCCCCCCCCCCGATCCCCGACCCCGGCTGATCCTCTTTCCCCAACCCCCCGACCCCTAACCGACCCCTCTCCCACGATCCCTCCATCAGACCGGCCCCTCGCTTCTGAGGCCTAACTGCCCGCAGCTAGCCAGCCTTTCAGTCTGGCTGGCTGCGGGCGGGAATCTGAGGCCTCGCATTCAAATCAAGCCCTGCCATTAAAGTCGTCAGGGCTTGCAGGAAACCCTGCCTCCCTCCCCAACCCGCCTCCCTTGAGAAAATTCCGGCCTATGTCATTCTATGTATCCAAAAATATTATTTTCTGAAATAAATCTATCTAATTTGCATTGGAACGAAACAACACTGTCTGCTTCCACCATTGCCCTTGGGAGCCTGTTCATCGATTGGCCTCACAAGTGTCTCAATGCTGGAGTTTACATACACTGCCACACCATCTCCTTTTCTCCTGATACAGTCTCTTCTAAACCATTTATATCCTTCCAGGTATGTCTCCCATTGATTGGAATCATTCCACCATGTTTCTGTGATCTATCAACCCATGCATGACCTTCCAAGTCACACATTTTATTTGCCAGACTTCCTGCATTAATGCAAGCACAGCTTTTTATCTTTCCCATTCACTTTATTAACATTTTTGCTTTGTTTTTCTCCCACCATTGGGATTAGATGTATTAAATCTTGATCTGTGGTGTCACTGGTACACCTTAAGGTTTACTCCAATTGGTACGGGTGTTCTCTGACACTTCCCGCAACCACCCCTCATCTAGTTTAATCATAGATTCATAGAATGACGCCGCACAGGAGGAGGCCATTCAGCCCATTGTACCTGTGCCGGTTCTGTGAAAGAATTGTCCAATTAGTTCCATCCCCCTGCCCTTTCCCCATAGGCTTGCAAATTTTTCCCCTTCAAGTATTTAAACACTTCCCCACCATTCTATCCACCCCTGCCTGCCAACACCTCGACCCCCCTTTTCTTTTGGTGGGGACCATCCGATCTATATAGACTCCCTGTCTTCCAAAAGGTTTTCCACTGTTTAAGGAACTGAAACCCAGATTATCTGCACCAAAGTCTATACCCACACATTGGTCTGCCTAACTACCCTCTTTCTCTCTTCACTGGCACCTGGCATGGGCAGTATTTCAGAAAATACTACACTTCGATAAGGGGCCACATAAAAGGTTATTACACAAGATTAGGGCTCATGGGGTTGGGGGTAATATAGTAACATGGATAGAGGATTGGTTAACGGACAGAAAACAGAGAGTAGGGATAAATGGGTCATTTTCAGGTTGGCAGGCTGTAACTAGTGGGGTGCCGCAAGGATCAGTGTTGGGGCCTCAGCTATTCACAATCTATATTAATGACCTAGATGAAGGGACCGAGTGTAATGTATCCAAGTTTGCTGATGATACAAAGCTAGGTGGGACAGTAAGCTGTGAGGAGAACACAAAGAGTCTGCAAAGGGATATAGATAGACTAAGTGAGTGGGCAGTAAGGTGGCAGATGGAGTATAATGTAAGGAAATGTGAGGTTATTCACTTTGGTAGGAAGAATAGAAAAACAGAATATTTTTTAAATGGTGAGAAACTTTCAAATGCTAGTGTTCAGAGAGATTTGGGTGTCCTCGTGCAAGAAACACAGAAAGCTAGCATGCAGGTACAGCAAGCAATAAGGAAGGCAAATGGCATGTTGGCCTTTATTGCAAGGGGGTTGGAGTACAAGTGTAAGGAAGTCTTGCTACAATTGTACAGGGCCTTGGTGAGACCACACCTGGAGTACTGTGCACAGTTTTGGTCTCCTTATCTAAGGAAGGATATACTTGCCTTGGAGGCGGTGCAACGAAGGTTCACTAGATTGATTCCTGGGATGAGAGGGCTGTCCTATGATGAGAGATTGTGTAGAATGGGCCTATACTCTCTGGAGTTTAGAAGAATGAGAGGTGATCTGATTGAAACATACAAGATTCTGAGGGGGATTGACAGGGTAGATGCTGAGAGGTTGTTTCCCCTGGCTGGAGAGTCTAGAACTATGGGGCTATAGTCTCAGGATAAGGGGTAGGCCATTTAAGACCGAGATGAGGAGGAATTTCTTCACTGAGATGGTTGTGAATCTTTGGAATTCTCTGCCCCAGAGGGCTGTGACTGCTGAGTCTTTGAGTATATTCAAGGCTGAGATAGAGATATGGGGATCGGGCGGGAAAGTGGAGTTGAGATCGATGATCAGCCATGATCTTATTAAATGGCGGAGCAGGCTCGAGGGGCCGTATGGCCGACTCCTGCTCTTATTTCTTATGTTCTTATGTTCTTAAGGTCCTTCCCTTAAGCTTCCCTCCTGATGCTTTCAATTTAGCATTCAGCACCTCTGGTCTACTTTCAAGTTAGAGGGCTAACTTCCCACCTAAAACAGGCATTAGGCCCCTTGAATGTGCTAATAAAGCTCCTAAACGCCTCCATTAGGCCCCAAAGCGTAAATTGTTTTGCTCTGCTGTTGGGCCTGCGGCTTTTAGGATTGCCCGATCTACATGCAGCCTAACCGGGGGTCCTTGGAGGGGCCGCTGGAGGCCGCCAGCAAAAAGTTTTTTAACAGGTGCCTTCCTGAATGTGGAGCCGGGAGGAGTAGGAGATCCCCTCCCAGCACCACATTAAACCACGGGCCATTGTAGGTCACAGTTCGCGCACCCCCCCATTGCCCTCCGCCCCCCAGAGTCACCTTCGGTCCTTGGCTAGTGTCCCAGCCGGCTCGCGCACCCCCCCATTGCCCTCCACCCCCCGGAGTCACCTTCGGTCCTTGGCTAGTGTCCCAGCCGGCTCGCGCACCCCCCCATTGCCCTCCACCCCCCGGAGTCACCTTAGGTCCTTGGCCAGTGTCCCAGCCGGCTGACCTTGCTCTTCCCTCCACCGCCGCCCTGGGGCCGCAACTGACGCCTGCTGCTTGCCGGCACTATCCTGACCGAATTGTGTCTGTTAATGCTCCTGTGAAGCGCCTTGGGACATTTTACTATGTTAATGGCACTATATAAATGCAACTTGTTGTTGTTGTTGATGGTGCTGGTGGAACACCTTGTTGAGGTTCTGCCAGAGGGCTCCCTGGGCACGGGCACCAGGGATCGCGTCCCAGTTCGGGCGCCATCCAATTTCTCGGCCTCGGTATCACAATTCCTGCTCCGGCAGCAAAGTGGGGCTTCCCACCTGCCCAGTGGACCTGCCACAGAATCCTGTAAACCTCCCAGTTCAGGATGCTGGCACCTGCCATAGCTGAATGGCACCGTCTGCCACCTGAGGCAGTCAGAAATGTGGTGCCTCTTTGCTACCCAGCAATGTCTGACGGTGGGGAACAGTGTCTCAATCGCCCCGTCAAACAATACCTTCCACCAGCCCGAACAATGCTCGGCACCAGAGAAGCGCTGACATCATCTGCGTCCACCCCAATAACAACTTCAACAACAACTTGCATTTATATAGCGCCTTTAACGTAGTAAAACATCCCAAGCTGCTTCACAGGAGCGAGTATCAAACAAAATCTGACCCCGAGCCCCATAAAGAGATGTCAGGACAGGTGACCAAAACCTTGGTCAAAGAGGGAGGTTTTAAGGAGCGACAAGAGGCCAGAATTGGAGAAGCACGTGGATCTCGGAAGATTGTAGGGCTGGAGGATGTTACAGAGATAGGGAGGGTCGAGGCCATGGAGGGATTTGAACATGAGGATGAGAATTTTAAAATAATGGAAAACGTGATGCATGACGTCAATTATTCAACACATTTTATTTGAATACACCTGCTCATATTTAGACAGGCACTTCCAAGGTCATGTAGAAGCAATGCAAGTGAATGGATAAGGGCACAGACAGTGATGGATACTGGACCATATATGCTTTATAGTTGAAAGAAATCTATATGGAGGGGCGAGATATGGCAGGATTTCACCAAAGGACTAAGCAGAGAGGCTGCAGAACTGTTGGCTCAAACACTCAGGGTCCTCTCCTGAAATGCACCATCAGCTTCTCCAACTCATTCTCTCGCAGCGCCTCTGAACGCTGGAAGTCCTCACCTTCCTCCTACAACCCAGACATTTAAACCCCTCCCCCACCCCCGCCCCCCGATTTCACCTCCTTTTGTTTCCGCAAGTCTGATGATGTCCTTCAACATTGGGACTTGACCACTTCACCTCGGTTTCTCAGTAAGAAAACAACAATGATTAATCTAGCTGGTATTTGATTACTGTGTTTTTGTCTGTGGTATTTGCCATCGTTACATTGCTGTGTGTTTGCATCATTTTCAGTCCTGTAATGAAATCCATCAAATTCCACTGAAAGCCAATTTCTCTCTTTTCTTTTTCACAGATGTCTTACTTTCAATCCAAACTTTCTCGAGAGTCAGCAAATAACAAACTATCACTGGCACTAACTGATCCCACATTTCAACCCAACATCAGGTTACAGCCATAACCTTGTAGTGATGGATTTTCAAGTTTTGCAATATTAGTCATCAGAAGCTTTGATCAGCACATTTGATGCTTCATAATCCATGGCTCATTTAGATCCAGTCAGACGGATCCAGTCCAGGAATTCTTTTACAAAACCAAAATACTGCAGATGCTGGAAATCTGAAATAAAAACAGAAAATCCTGGAAATACTCAGCAGGTCAGGCAGCATCTCTGGAGAGAGAAACAGAGTTAATGTTTCAGGTCGATGACCGTTCGTCAGAACTTGACGTTTTGACGGAGTTCTGGTGAAAGGTCATCGACATGAAACGTTAACTCTGTTTCTCTCGCCACAGATGCTGCCTGACCTGCTGAGTATTTCCAGCATTTTCTGTTTTTATACCAAGAATTCCTTTCTTGTTTTCCAGTTATTCTGTCTCCTGATGATGCCCAGCCTTGCTAATTATCAGCAACCCTCTGGTATCTCATCCAACCTTTTTTTGTTATTCATTCTCGGGATGTGGGCATCACTGGCAAGGCCAGCATTTATTGCCCATCCCTAATTGCCCTTGAGAAGGTGGTGGTGAGCTGCAGTCCATGTGCTGAAGGTACTCCCACAGTGCTGTTAGGTAGGGAGTTCCAGGTCTTTGATCCAGCGGCAATTAAGAAACGGCGATATATGTCCAAAGCGGGATGGTGTGTGATTTGATGGGGAACTGGCCATACATATGTATGAGATTACACAGTGAGCATCAGAAGAGATCAGTCATCATTCGATGCGTACGTGCATGCACATACACACACACACGTGCATGCACACACACGCGCATGCACACACACGCGCATAGGCATGCTCATGCAAAGATGCACGCACACCTGCCCACATACACATGCACGTACACACACGCATGCACATGCACACATAGGCTCACACATGCGCACACACATGCACATGCGCGCCCACACACACACATGCATACACGCGCGTGCACAGACACGCACGCATACACAAATTCGCACCGATACACACACTATTCAGCAGAGGTCAATAGATCACACACAGGAGTAGTAACTTTAGCTGACTCTTCTGCTCACCAGTCCTGGGGCTTCTTTGCTCACAGATCAGAACGGCTCTTTGAATGTGCCCTTGCAGAAGCTGCTGTTATCCGTCTCCCTATCAGTCGGCCCTTTCCCTTCCAGCTCATGCCCTATTATTTCTGACAGTGCTGATCTTAGTCTAATTGATTTGAACCCAAGTAATTTCTTTCTTTGTGCTCAAGATTGCAAAAGCCAAATCAGACAAAGGCAACCACAGATTCATTAGTTTTGCTTCATCTGTTGTTGATTTGCCCACATACTTACATTGTCCAACTCATTCGATCATTTCTGAGCTGTTTCCTCAGATTTCATCGTCCCTCCTGACTTTTGTTTGGTGCCAGCCCACAAATTACAAGATTTATTAAATTCAACTCCACTACTGAACTGAAGACCTCTGGGTGTTAGTCCAACTCAATAACCAGGATGCTTGTGAATCTGAGTGACTTATTTACAAGTCTGAATTTGAGCGTGACTGCTGTGTGGTCTATGTACTTATATCATTGCCAGACCTTATCCACTGGCTAGATACCATCACATTTCATTACTTGAAAGAGTGGGCGTCTATTGAAAGAAGAGAAACAAAGTCAGCATAAATCATACTGATAGATTTTATGAATAACAAAACTCTGTAACATTCACACGACATGTACAAACATCTGCACAACTAACATGTCACTGAGGACTGCCGTTCTTTGGACAGTCTCACATCTACTCCAGAGACTTGAGCACATAAATCTAGGCTGACGCTCCAGTGCAGTGCTGAGGGAGTGCGGCACTGTCGGAGATGCTATTTTTCGGATGAGACATTAAACCGAGGCCCCGTCTGCTCTCTCAGGTGGATGTAAAAGATCCCATGGCACTATTTCGAAGAAGAACAGGGGGAGTTATCCCTGGTCTCCTGGCCAATATTTATCCCTCAAACATAACAAAAACAGATTATCTGGTCATTATCACATTACTGTTTGTGGGAGCTTGCTGTGTGCAAATTGTCTGCCACATTTCCTACATTACAACAGTGACTACACTCCAAAAGTACTTCATTGGCTGTAAAGCACTTTGGGATGTCCTGAGGTCGTGAAAGGCGCTATATAAATGCAAGTCTTTCTTTTTTCTTTATTTACACAATATCGCACATTGGCACAATCCCATACATTAGGTATCAATATACATCCATGTACATAATACGTAACTGAGAGAGCCTCCAGGACCAAGTTCCAGAATGGGTCTTTCATTGCAAGTAACTGCCACATTTGCCTACATCACTCCAGTAACTGCAATCCAAAAAGTACTTCATTGGCTGTGAAGCACTTTGGAATGTTAAAAGTATTATATAAATGCAATTTCTTTGTTTACTATATCATGGACTCTACCCACCCATTTAATCTCCTCCCATAGCCCACATACACTCTCCCCTATCACGGACTCTACCCCCACATTTAATCTCCTCCCACAGCCCATGTACACTCTCCCCTATCACGGACTCTACCCACCCATTTAATCTCCTCCCATAGCCCCTGTACACTCTCCCCTATCATCGACCCTACCCCCACATTTAATCTCCTCCCACAGCCCATGTACACTCTCCCCTATCATGGACTCTACCCACCCATTTAATCTCCTCCCACAGCCCATGTACACTCTCCCCTATCATGGACTCTACCCACCCATTTAATCTCCTCCCACAGCCCATGTACACTCTCCCCTATCATCGACCCTACCCGCCCATTTAATCTCCTCCCACAGCCCATGTACACTCTCCCCTATCATGGACTCTCCCCCCCCACCCCCATTTAATCTCCTCCCACAGCCCCTGTACACTCTCCCCTATCATCGACTCTACCCACCCATTTAATCTCCTCCCACAGCCCACGTACACTCTCCCCTATCCTGGACTCTACCCCCCCATTTAATCTCCTCCCACAGCCCCTGTACACTCTCCCCTATCATCGACTCTCCCCACCCATTTAATCTCCTCCCACATCCCATATACACTCTCCCCTATCATGGACTCTACCCACCCATTTAATCTCCTCCCACAGCCCACGTACACTCTCCCCTATCACGGACTCTCCCCACCCATTTAATCTCCTCCCACAGCCCACGTACACTCTCCCCTATCATGGACTCTCCCCACCCATTTAATCTTCTCCCACAGCCCATGTACACTCTCCCCTGTCATGGACTCTACCCCCCATTTAATCTCCTCCCACATCCCATGTACACTCTCCCCTGTCATGGACTCTACCCCCCATTTAATCTCCTCCCACATCCCACGTACACTCTCCCCTGTCATGGACTCTACCCCCCATTTAATCTCCTGCCACAGCCCACGTACACTCTCCCCTATCATGGACTCTGCCCACCCATTTAATCTCCCATGGAAAAGTTCTCTATTTATAAAGAACAAGTTTACAATCTCATTACACAAGCGCACAGGGGAACTCCTTGCCTGTGGGAAGGTAAATGATACTTCACAGCGAGTTGTGACACAGGTCTGTGTGTCGGAACGACTGTTACTTGTTTAAGTTTCTTTACTCTTTTTTTATTCTGGATTTGTTTTTGTTTTCCATGTCTCAGACTCGTCTTGTAGGTGAGCCCTTGAACCCTGTTTCCTGGTCAGAGTGTTGTCCCTTGCCCAGATATCCAGGTAAATATGTCGCAAGCCCAGGGATCAAACGGAAAACCCTCTTTAGTTTTCTTCAGGTAATGGTTCCATCCTGTGCCCTTATGGGATCCTCCTTGTTTTTGGAAGGTGGTGGAATATCACTACAGTAGGTTTTGTCTTGGCTTTAACTGCCAACAAATCTATCAAACAATAATAGAATTTACAAATAATAGCAATAGCATAATCTTTTACTGTAGTTGTTACGTCTAATGATCTCCTTCATGTGGTAGAAATAATAAATAGTTCATAATTGCTGTGCTAAAGTATGAGACAAGGTTTGTTCCTTTTCTCACTGTCCATGGAAGCTATCTGGCCTGTCCCTCTTTATGGGCTCCCTGGTTTGGATAAGACAGACCTTCAAAAAAGTGACCGGGATGAAGCTATTTTAAATAACTGTATTAAATTCAAACAGCTGCCGGTCAAGCACAAACTTGAATAAGCCCCACAAGATGTTTGTATTTGAATTGAATTGAATAGCTTGTCTCTTCCATTGGCCATCAGGCACTGACTAATTCTGTAGCGATTGTCTGAAGTTGCGCTGGGATATGATATATGAGCAGAAGAACAATGACGGACAGGAAAAGAGACTTTGCTCCATCCGGCATGTTCCACACAATTGTGATACCTAGTGTATCACAATATTAAGGGGGGCGATTTTCTGACATTGGAGGAGGCGGGTTTGGAGGCGGGAAAGGCAGGAAAATCAGATTCAAAGAGGTCGGGTTTGGAACCCGCCTCCAACCCGCCTCCGCGGGATTTTGCCGGTGCTGGTGTTGGAGGTCGGGAAACGCTCCCACCTCCAGCTGGCCATTGCGCTATTTAACCTCCTTAAATGCTCGTTAAGGGCCTCTCTATGCCTATTTTGAGAGGCCCTCCTGATTTTTCCAGCATTTCGGCGTGCTCCACACGCCTCCTGAACCACGCCAGGTAAACCTGGCGGGTTGACTCATGGGTGGCCTCCTCACTGCTGCAGGTCTAACAAGACATCGTTTATTGCAGCAAGGATTACTTGCAGGTGCCAGACCTTGGCTTTAAAAGGTCTCTGAGTACATTTAGAAGTTGGAGGTGCTGCAGCTTGACTGCATCAACTGTGGGACCTCCTTGGAAGACCCTCTCCCCGCCTGCAATGAGCGCTTCCCCAAAGAAGGCATCTACAAGCAGCATGGGAACCATTCATTTTCTTTCTGCGTGGACCTTAGATGAGGATGAGGAGGATGAGGAGGAGGAGGAGGAGGATCTGGAGGAGGAGCAAGAGGAGGAGGGGGAGCAGGAGGAGGTCAGAGCGCCGGTGTATCGACCAGCGGCAGCGGCAGCACACGAGCACATGTCTGCCTGGGATGCAAGGGATGAACTTATCATGGCCAGATTTGCATAGGTTGCCCAAGTTGGCACATGTCCTTGGCTCCATCCTAGGACATCATTGACAATGGACATGACTCTCTGGCCTCCTTTCACTCAGGCCACCAACCTGACAACGCAAGTATGGAGGTGCCCACACTGTGGAGCTGCCGAAGGTGAAAGAACAGATGGCATAATGCCAACATTTTGGCTTCAAATCATTTTAATACTTTCCAAAAGTGATGGCATTTCATCAATACACAGAAACAGTCTCCCTATCTGCACATAGATCTGGAGGTTATATCCCTTGCCAGCTGTACCCACACAGCCTTGGTTTCTTTGGCAGGCCTCTTCCTCCGAGATGAGTGGAAGAACACCTCCCTGCTCGCTGTCACCCCCTCCAACAACATTTGCAGCGCCTCATCCGAGAGCCTTGGGTAGACCCTTGCCTTGGAATTGGACATAGTGGTTTCTCAAAAGATGTTGGAGGTGGTGCAGGAGACGTAGAAATGCTCTGGAATGAGCCAAGGGAGCAAGAAGTCATAAAATCAGAGTGGAAAAGTGATGTCAGCAGATGCGAGTTTCAGTCCCAAAACACTAATTGAGCAAGGGCATCCCACACCTCTGAAATCAAGTGGCCAATCAGGGGAAAATCACAAATTTTTGAAACCTATCAGTGGAGGCGAGTTTCAAACCCACCCAAACCGAAACCCACCTCCATCTCGCCTCCAGTGGGAAAATCGCCCCCATAGAGTCCCCACCCCACCCAAAACCCTGCGATCTCCTGGGAGAGGTGAAAAGCCAGATAATAAACCGAAGCCAATTTGGGGGGAAAAAACTGGGAAATGCCCTCTCTGACCCCCCCCAGGCGATTGAAACCAGTCCAGGAGAGCACTTTGGCCGTGATAATTTTATGCTGCATCTACCTTTTTTATCTGTGAGTGAAGCTGGTTTTTAACCCCTCCTGTACCTTGGCAGATTTAAAGAAGCCAAGCAAAAACAAAGCGGCTTCTTACCAGGAGAATTGGCCCATGCGGCCTACTTGGGGCCTGGGTGCCTATTAACAGCTCTGTGTGCCTAAAGGGACGCAGCGGCGAATGGGTTTCCATCAAACACAGATGCAGCTGTCTGTCTGAGGCTGGGTTAACGCTTCAGTCGGAGCTATCCACTCTAATGATGGCCTCTCGAAGACATGCACAACTTACATGGGTAACTGGGGACTACAGGAGCATCAGAGTCTATTGGCATGTGCGCTATTGGGCTCATAAGCACCGACAGGAGACTTGCATACTTACAAACCCATGCACTATATATAATCTATCCATGGTGTTCCTGAAAGTGACCGGGAATCGATCCATAGAGTTCTTGAAAGTGACGGGGACTGGGTCCATAGGGCTCGATATTGCCAGGCCCGAGGAGGCGGGTTTGGAGGCGTGTGCGGTGGTAAAATTGCAAAAATTGGCGTGCGGGCCCGATCCCGCCTCTGAGCAATTTTTCCCAGATTCGGGGTTTCAGACCCCATTTCCACCCCACCTCCAAGAGACGGGATAGGCCCTTAAGGCCCTTAACAACCACTTAATTGCCTCTATAATCCAATTTTGAGAGGCCTTTCTGATTTTGAGACATTTCCCCCATCCTACACCCCTCCTCTGGAACACGCCAGGTAATCCTGGCAGCCTCACAAGTGGACTGCTTACTAACAACTGCAACTCCACCATTAAAAAGGAGTTTTCAGCAATCATTATTTGCAGGTGGCAGAACTTTGTTGTCTCAGGTCTGGGGGAACTTTTAGCAGGCCTACTCATTGTTGTGGAAGTTTGGAGCCTGACACCCATCTCCAGTGTGACCTCCTGGGAAACCCCTCTCCTCACCTTGACTGAGTGCTTCCTCAACTGCGGTATATAGCAGAAGCACGACGAACATTTATTTCCTTTCCTCCTGGACATCAGATTCAGACAAAGACCAGCCGCGGCAGCAGCAGAACCATGAACAACAGCAGCACCAACAGCAGCAGCAACAACAGGAGTGCCAAGCTGCTGCTCACCCACCTAAACTGCACAGGCCAGAAGGCGCTAGATCGCGAGCACATTGCTGCCTGGGATGCAAGGGTCGCAATCATGTTGGCTAGATTGCTTAGCCTGCACAATCAAACACTTTTGTCTCGCACCTTCTTACCAGAGCATCGACAATGGACAAGAACCTGCGGATTCCTATTACTCTGACCACCATACTGACAATTGCAAGTCGCCCTAAGCCCTCAATGTGAAAGTCCCATTTGCGAAATGACACAGGCCACAACTTCAACAGTTTGCCATCAAATCTGTTTATGATACCATGACAAGGATGGCTGGTCCAAATACAATACATCACAGCACCCAAGTGACTACCCTTGTGACTACTTGTGCTTTATCTTCCTCTTACGCGTGCTCTTACGTAGTGCTTCCCCTGTAGCTTCAGCAGATGTGGAGGCCCCTTTCTCACTTTCTTGCTGCTCCTGTCTTGACACCTTTGGCGGGCGTCCTCTGGGGTTGCGAACCTGTGAGGGCTCGGCAACAGTCTGCTGCTCCTGCGGCTGTGCAGGGGTTGAGATGCCCATCTCACTTGGGTGAGGACTCTGGTGGGGCTCTGACCGAGGGCTTTGCATTGGCATGGTCGTAAGTGCGCTTGGAGAGGAGCCCCCACTTCCTTGTTGTCTGCCACCAACATCCCTCTCATGGGTCAGCCCCACTTCAGAGCTAGCAAGTGACTTGACAGCACCTTGCTGCACTTCAGGGGGGCCATGAGGACCCATTTCTGCACTGGAAGTCCTACTCCAGAGGACTTCTATTAAGGTCTGGTTTGTATGCTCAATAGCTGACCATCGCTCCTCAAGAGATGTCATTCTATTCTGGACAATGACCATGTTTTCAAGACCCTGGCGACTAAGCTCCTCCATGGCCATAGCCATCCTCTCCTCTACCGTAGCCATCCTCTCCTCTACGGTAGCCAACCTTATCACGGAGGTAGCCAACCTTATCACGGAGGTTGCCATCCTTTCCGTGCTGATGCGTTAATGCGCCCATGCCTCAACAAAGGCTCTGCTCATGTTCGCGATGGACTCCTCCATTCGCTCCACACTCGCAGCGACCCTGGAGACAAAACCTGCCAGAGACTCCTGCACCCGTTCCTGGAGTTCCAACACCGCTCTCCTTCTGGATGGACCCGGAGACACAGGGTCGACATGCAGCTGAGCCGATCTGGCAGAGTCCTGCGGCCTCCGACGAGGACTCTCCACTGCTGTCCCTGTCTCCACCATCTGCTGATGCTCACTTGTGATCTGTGATACACCAGGTGCCAACACTACTCTATCTCGCGAAGGTCTCACCGAGGTGTGAGTGTCTGCGCTGGTGCTGAATTCTGCTGACGCTGCGCCCTCAGAGGTTGCAGCTTCCTCTGAGGAGTCTGGTCGCTCAGGCTCTTCCTCCTGGACAGTGGGGACGGGGGCTCTCGATGGTCCTGTGGGGGAGTAAAGGAAAGAGTTAGAGATGTGAGGTCAAGGTTACATGCACATTGAATAGTGCAGATGATCATAAGTCAATCTGTTAGAGCATCAGATTCATTATCAGTGACTCATGCAATGTCAATGAGAGAGATGCCAAACTATTCTGTCACCAGCTTGCTGTGATGCGCCCGTCTGTCCATCCCCCACTTGGGAATCCTCCTCGATCCCGGCGATTTCCAGGGCTGCCTCCTCCCAGGCGGTGAGCTGGGCTACTGAGGGTGGCCCTCCTCCTGTCATGGCTCTTTCGCTCTTATTGTGGGCTCTCTTTTCCTGCAATGAGGGACACAAGTGGAGTTTGAGTGAGAATGAAGGAGTGAGTATAGAGAATGCTTAGTATAGCATTGATGCTTAGAATGAGATAAAGGGCCCTCCCCTGTGTTGTAAGTTGTTGTTGTTGTTGCATCACAGTGATAGGGAGTGTGAGGGCTGCATGGTTGAATAGTTAAGTGAATGTGATCATAGAGAGAGAGGCAATGGGTAAGGGTGCAGGGATGTCAGTGTCAAGTGGGATGTGGCGGAAGAGGTTGGCAAAGCAGAGTGCTGGTGAGGAGAGGCGATGGGGATCAGAGTGAGGGTGATGGGAAAGTCATACTCACTTTTCCTGTGCGGAGAAGGCCATGAAACCTCTTCCTGCATTGCAGCCAGGTTCTGCGGCTCATCGAGATGGAGTTGACCTCCTGGGCCACTTGCAGCCACACAGCTTTAGTCTGCTGGGGTGGCTTTTTTCTCCCTGAGGAAGGGAACAGCACCTCCTTATTAGATCTTGCTCCCTGCACCAGAGCTTGGAGGGAGGGCTCATCAAAGCGAGGTGCACACTTTTGCTTGCTGGTGGACATAGTCGATCAATGAAGTCCTTACTGCAATCACCATAAAGTTTGCAGTCTCCAGAAGAAGCAAGGCTGCTTGCAGGCCTTAAATCCAGCAGCATTGATGACGTCATCGGAGGCGACTTTCTGTATGAAAAGACTCATTGGGCCAGGGGTTTCCACACGCTGGAAATCAATTGCCCAATTAGGGGAAAATCGCACTTTTTCCCCACTTCACTTCGGAGTCGGGGTCCTGACACGAATGCTACCTGACACACCCCAGCCCGCCCACACTGGCAAAATCCAGCCCAAAGGGTTCCTGAAAGTGACCGGGAATGGATCCATGGGGTTCCTGAAAAGTGATGGGGAACATCTGCTGTCCAAAAATGAACTCACAGTTCGGATCTAACATGTTCTGTGCTGGAGTTTGGAATCTCAGGCATGTCTCTCTCTTTTCTATTCCAGCTAAGAACCTCGTGGATCATTTATGACAGTCTTGCTAACAGACTCTTGGCTCTTGCCTGCTATGTGGCCGCCTTATACACAATGTTATCCAACTAATATTCAAACTGAAGTACAGAGTAAATCAGTCGGGAACAGAGAATGTAAGTGAAAGCCACTCTTTATTGTGTAATATCACCTGTGTATCAGCGAGCAGGTGTAGTATCACAGCACGTAACAATCACACGTAATCACACAGTTTGGAGGTGTCGCATTCAATCTGAACCCCGTATGTCCAAAACTGATGGAGTGCAGTAGGGGCACTGCTGAAGATCCCTCCAGAGGCGATCTACCACCTGCTCCAGCAGTACGCCAGCAGTAATGAAGAGCTTTCTGCTTTCTGTTGTGTTTCAGACCCACAGCCATGATCATGTTCTCTGCCCCCTCCCCCTCCCTGAGTTTCTCCACTCCACTGAAGGCGCTGGCTGTTGCTGGGATATGGTCTCACGGATGCTACCGTTCCTGAAAGACCTCACCCAAGTAATCGTTCTCATGCCTGAGCCTGTCAACAGGCAATTTGACTGTATCAGGCATCACAACCGAGCTCCCTCAGCAGGAGCCCTGTCTAGCCCAGTGACACTGTGGCTAACTGTAATACGCCCCGCTCTTGCCTTCACAGGTCGGGGATTGAACCAGGGCTCTGCTTGGTCTGTCTGGTTGAGCTCTACACTCATCAAAGCGACTAGCGACTAGAAACAATAGAGGTGCCATTACACTACTAGGTGTATTCTATAGGCCAACTAGTGGGAAGGATATGGAGGAGCAAATTTGCAGGGAAATTTGAGAGAGGTGCAAGAACTATAGAGTAGTGATAATGGGGGACTTCAACTATCCTAATATAGACTGGGATAATAATAGTGTAAAGGGCAGAGAGGGGGAAGAATTTCTGAAGCTTGTTCAGGAGAACTATCTTGATCAGTATGTTTCCGGCTGAACGAGGGAGGAGGCATTGCTGGATCTGGTTCTGGGGAATGAGGTGGGTCGAGTAGAGCAAGTGTCAGTAAGGGAACATTTAGGGAACAGTGATCATAGTATCATAAGGTTTAGATTAGCTATGGAAAAGGACAGGTAGCAATCCAGAGTAAAAATACTTAATTGGAGGAAGGCAAATTTCAGTGGGTTGAGAATGGATCTGGCCTGGGTAAACTGGAATCAAAGATTGGCAGGCAAAACTGTAATGGAACAATGGGCTGCCTTTAAAGAGGAGATGGTTCGGGTACAGTTGAGGTACATTCCCATGAGGGGGGAAAGGTAGGCCAACCAAAGTCAGAGTTCCCTGGATGACAAAAGAGATAGAGAGTAAGATGAAGCAGAAAAAGAGAGCATATGACAGATGTCAGGTTGAGAATACAAGTGAGAACCAGGCTGAATACATAAAGTTCAGAGGGGAAGTAAAAAAGGAAATAAGAGGGGCAAAGAGAGAGTATGAGAATAGATTGGCAGCTAACATAAAAGGGAATCAAAAAGTTTTCTGTAGGCATATAAATAATAAACGGGTAGTAAGAGGAGGGGTGGGGCCGATTAGGGACCAAAATGGAGACCTGCGCATGGAGGCAGAGGGCATGGCTGAGGCACAAATAAGTACTTTGCATCTGTCTTTACCAAGGAAGAAGATGCTGCCAAAGCCATAGTGAAAGAGGAGGTAGTTGAGATACTGGATGGGATAAAAATTGATAAAGAGGAGGTACTAGAAAGGCTGGCTGTACTTAAAGTAGATAAGTCACCAGGACCGGATGGGATGCATCCTAGGACGTTGAGTGAAGTAAAGGTGGAAATTGCGGAGGTACTGGCCATAATCTTCCAATCCTCCTTGCATAAAGGGGTGGTGCCAGAGGACTGGAGAATTGCAAATGTTACACCCTTGTTCAAAAAAGGGTGTAAGGATAAACCCAGCAACTACAGGCCAGTCAGTTTAACCTCGGTAGTGGGGAAGCTTTTAGAAACGATAATCCGGGACAAAATTAACAGTCACTTGGACAAGTGTGGATTCATTATTGAATGCCAGCACGGATTTGTTAAAGGCAAATCATGTTTGACCAACTTGATTGATTTTTTTGATGAGCCCATGGAATAAAAGGGACAGTGGCAGCATGGATACGAAATTGGATAAGTGACAGGAAACTCAGAGAGTAGTGGGGAACAGTTCTTTCTCGGACTGGAGGAAGATATACAGTGGTGTTGCCAGGGTCGGTACTAGGACCACTGCTTTTCTTGATATATATTAATGACTTAGACTTGGGTGTATAGGGCACAATTTCATCATTTGCAGATGACACAAAACTTGGAAGTATAGTGAACAGTGAGGAGGATAGTGATAAATTTCAAGAAGACATAGACAGGCTGGTGGAATGGGCAGACACGTGGCAGATGAAATTTAACGCAGAAAAGTGCGAAGTGATACATTTTGGGAGGAAGAACAAGGAGAGGCCATATAAACTAAAGGGTACAATTCTAAAGTATGAACAGAGAGACCTGAGGGTATATGTGCACAAATCGTTGAAGGTGGCAGGGCAGGTTGAGAAAGCGGTTAAAAAAGCATACGGGATCCTGGGCTTCATAAATAGAGGCATAGAGTACAAAAGCAAGGAAGTTATGATGAACCTTTATTAAAACACTGGTTTGGCCACAACTGGAGTATTGTGTCCAATTCTGGACACCGCACTTTAGGAAGGATGTGCAGGCCTCAGAGAGGGTGCAGAAAAGATTTACAAGAATGGTTCCAGGGATGAGGGACTTCAGTTACGTGGATAGACTGGAGAAGCTGGGGTTGTTCTCCTTAGAGCAGAGAAGGCTGAGAGGAGATTTGATAGAGGTGTTCAAAATCATGAGGGGTCTAAGACAGAGTAGATAGAGAGACACTGGTGATTGGCAGAAGAACCAAAGGCGATATGAAGAAAAACTTTTTTACTCAGCGAGTGGTTAGGATCTGGAATGCACTTCCTGAAAGGGTGGTGGAGGCAGATTCAATCGGGGCTTTCAAAAGGGAATTGGATAATAACCTGAAGGAAAAAAATTTGCATGGCTACGGGGAAAGGGTGGGGGAGTGGGACTAGCTGAAATGCTCTTGCAGAGAGCCGGCATGGGCTCGACGGGCCGAATGGCCTCCTCCTGTGCTGTAACCATTCTATGATTCTATGACTAGAGAGCTCCAACTGCAGTCTAGACCTTCAGGCTGACCTCCAATCAATTGCTGGCAGTCAGAAAAACAAAATGGTCCCCACAGAGATTCTATGATACAAAATGCCCATCTGCAACTAAAGCAAACACAGTATTTGAAAATCCAATCAGGTTGGCAACACATTACTTTGTTCTGTGTGTTAAAATGCTGTAAAGTTTTATTTTCCATCCAATAAAAATTCAAAACCGATTCCTGGCTTACTGCTGATGTACAATGCATTGATTTCACAAAGCATACAGAATTCTAAATAAATACAAGTAGAAAATGACAGTACAAATTCATTCATCGCAACTCTAAAACCATCACGAGGGAGGAGAAGATTTCCACTGGTCGTGCCTGCTTGTGACTTTGTAAAAATGGTGGGAAGAGTCCCTAGGCCTGCTCCTTCTAGTGAAATGGCAGGAACGCTTTGGAAAGAACAGCTGTCTAATTTTGCCGGGAGAAATTGTTCCCACTCTGTTTAGAATGTCGGGAAGGGGATGGATCCGTTCGATTGGGTAAGCAGATAACGGAAAAGGGGATGGGAGGAATATGGGAACAGGGCGGGTAAACGTGATTGGGCCTATTTGCTCTCACAGAGGGTGAACACTGGCACGGACTGGTTGGGCCAAATGGCCTGTTTCTGTGTTGTAATCTCCGTGTGATCTGCACTCAGGGAGTTACAACATTGTAGGCCAAGTCTCCGCCCTCCTGGAGTTCCAGGATCACCGAATTAGCCCGTTAAAAAATTGGCATTAGCGATGTTAAAGGTCTAACCCAGTCAGCGTCACGTTCCTTTCTCTGCCATTGTAACGCTGTGGTTAAACTTTTCACAACAACTTGCATTTATATAGTGTCTTTAACATAGTGAAATATCCCAGGTGCATCACAGGAGCGTAATGAGACAAAAATCGACACCAAGCCAAAGAAGGAGACATTAGGACAGGTGACCAAAAGCTTGGTCAGAGAGGCAGGTTTTAAGGAGCATCTTAAAGGAGGAGAGAGACGGTGGAGAGACGGAGAGGTTTATGGAGGGAATTCCAGAGCTTAGGGCCCAGACAGCTGAGGGGATACAAAAGCATGGATGAAAGTTTCAGCAGCAGATGAGGTGAGGCAGGAGCGGAGACAGGCGATATTACGAAGGTGGAAGTAGGCAGTCTTGGTGATGGCGTAAATATGGGGTCGGAAGCTCAGCTCAGGGTCAAACAGGATGCTGAGGTTGCGAAAAGTACAGTTCAGCCTGAGACAGTGGCCAGGGAGCGGGATGGAATCGGTGCCCAGGAAAAATAGGGTTTTACAGGTCCATTGAACTAGCAGTGAGTGGACTTAGATATGAGTGTGCTAAGTCTCCATCCCATATCATCATTGACGGTCGTTCCCAAGCAATCATGGACCAATGGAAATCACCCTTTTATCTTTTGCGAACTGAAAATGGAAAGATGAGAAAATGGGTTATAAAGCTCATCATCCATCGGGATTACTGAAGATGAGTGGGACAGTGATGTAATGCTTCGTAATGTGACATATTAAAGCATTATGGTAATGTCACGCTGTAACATAGTGTAATACTGAAGTGTAACGCTGGTACATGGTACTGGAGAAATTACAATGGAATACATACAAATAACTCGACAGGCATTAAATACATGTGCAGGAAGTTCGATATCAGACACAATCGACGTCCACACCACTCACTGAGATCAACCAGCGGCAGTGAAGTTTTCAGAACCCTCAACGTTAAATAAGGTGCACCTTTAGTCTTTGTGGGACTGTCCAATGCGGCACTTCCTTCCATTTCATTTTGCTTAGGACTTTACAGAGTGATCCGCCTGGAGATAGGTGTCCATTGCAAATGTGCTCACACCGGACTCTCGGATAATCATCATTCCGTCGCTTCAACTGCTGCGTTATCCAGAGTTTGCAAAGGATTTTATATCCACCTCACCCCGCTCGCCACCCTCCCCCCCCCCCCCGCCCCCACTCTATCTTTCCAGTCTCTTGATTAACCAACTGGATCTACTGTTTCTACTCAACCCTGTGGTCAAAAAGCACTTGAGTTCCAAATACCCAGCTGTCGAGCATATTGCTCCTTCGCTGCTGATATTGTTCTCTAGTTGGTTGATTCTTGTAGGTGTCTCCGGAGACTCAGCGCTCTTTTGTTCTGCTGTGTGTGTGTAAGGTTTTGTATCAAATTTTGTCCAAATTTCTTCATACTTCTTTAAATAAGGAGCCCATATAAGAATAGATATCAGTTACAGGACCGAGGGCAATTTGAGACTGAATCTTTTAAGCTCTCCCTTGCATTGTAGAATTTGTGAGTTTCTTTCTTTCTTCTGGTTATGAAGTCAGGTATCCAGGTCAGTCTAGGTCACGAGAATGTGAGGGGGGGTGGCGGGGATGTGGGGTGGGGTGGGGAGGAGACAGGTCAGACCAGCACGAGCTAAAGTGATGAGCAAAATGTTTCATTGAAAGAAGAGGCATTGGTTCATTCCAACTCCATCCTCCATTCCAAGTTTCAACACTAGTTGAATTCACAGTAACATTGAACAGGAAAGGGCAGTGGAAACGAGTGCATCCCGCCTTCTCTCCTTCCTTAGTACTATCGTAAGTTTGTTCTCTGAAGTTCTGGAACCTTCTTTGCAGACTTGCTCAACAGTGCCAGCAAAGGTGTGTGACTCTGGGGTGGACTCAGACCCTGCATCATGTGCTTGCTCCCGGGCAAGTCTCCGCTTTCCGCCATCGCTTTATATACCAGTAATTTTGAAATCCACTTGGCTGACTTGGAGATCTCCTCATATGATTTCACTAAATTTTCTTCCTGAAATGAAATTAAATAAGCATCACGCCTATTGTCAGAAAGTCGTTCCGTCAGCAGAGTTACCAAGCATGGGCTGAGGGGGAATGGCTGCGTTGGTGGGGGATGGGCGGCCAGGGGCCCACACCCAGAATTCCCCACGCGGTCAGTTCCCAACAGAGGCAAACCTTCGCTAATTCTCTAACACCACCTGACCTGACACAGAGTCCCTGCGCAAGAACTTTGTCCGTTTCTTCATTGGAGAAAGTGCAGGCAAGATTTACAAGGATGTTCCTAGAATTGAGAGGCTGCAAACTGTCAGGAAAGATTGAGCAAGCAGGGGCTCTTTTCTCTGGGAAAGGGGAAACAAAGAGGAGACCTGAGACAGGTCTTTAAAATTAGGAAGAGATTCAATCGGATGGACGTGGAGAAACTGTTTCCACTTGTGGGCAAGTCTAAAGCAAGAGGGCATAAATATAAGATAGCCACTAAAAAATCAAATAAAGAATTTAGGAGGCATTTTTTCCAGAGTGGTGAGGATGCGGAAGTCACTGTGACACGCAATGTTTGAAGCATTGATGCATTTACAGAGAGGTTTGATGCATACACAAGGGAGAAGGGAATAGAGGGATATGGGGCAGGGTGGAAGAGGTGATTAGAGTGGGAGGAGGCTGGTGTGGAGTATAAACACTGACATAGGCCAGTTGGGCCGTTTCTGTGTGGTTGATATGAGGTAGCATTTGCTGGGCTGTAATACAGTCAGCTGAGTCCCAGTGCTCATGCATCATTGGATGATTACTTAACTCACGTTGCAATAACGCTGCAAGTTTACTGTCAGTATAAAGCAAACCCGGTTTCACACCGTGAAAGTTCTCAGGGTTTATCCCGATCTATTGCCGTGACACGGGGAGACCCCCCAGACATACTCTCACTGTCCATTGCACCGGGAGAAAAATCATTGGGGCATGAAATAAATTGTGTTTTTTTTTCATTTTCTTTGATCATTTTTGTTTACTAGTTGGAGATAGGGGGAAAGGCTGTGTGATTGACAGTCAAGAATCACCCAATCGGGTAACGAAGCGTCTGCTCACTGTCCAATTGACAATGGGTAGGCGGGGCCCCACGAGGGTGGGCGTGTCCTGCGACCAGAGGCGGGAGAGTGGGGGCAGGGTAACTAGCGCAGGAGGTCATGAGATTAAACCTCCAGCAATATCACACAGTATTTACAGCACAGAGACAGGCCATTCGGTCCAACTGCTCCACACGAGCCTCCTCTCACCCCTCGTCATCTCACCCTGTCACCATAATCTTCGATTCCTTTCTCCCTCATGTCTTTATCTAGCTTCCGCTTAAATGCATCTATACTACTCACCTGGAATACATCTTACCCGGACTGGATTCACATCGACCCAGAGCACTAACCCAACAGTTACAAATTTAAATGTTTAAAGAGTGGGTAAGTGTTTAAAAAGTGCCCTCGGAGTCTAACAGATCTCGCCCCTCACTCACTCCCCCTCACCCGCCCCTCGCCCACCCCCCTCACCCACTCCCCCCTCATCCACTCCCCCTCACCCACTCCCGTCACCCACTCCCCCCTCACCCACTCCCCCTCACCCACTCCCGTCACCCACTCCCCCCTCACCCACTCCCCCTCACCCACTCCCCCTCAACCACTCCCGTCACCCACTCCCCCCTCACCCACTCCCCCTCACCCACTCCCCTCACCCACCCCTCGCCCACCCCCCTCACCCACTCCCCCTCACCCACTCCCCCCTCACCCACTCCCCTCACCCACTCCCCTCATCCACTCCCCCTCACCCACTCCCCTCACCCACTCCCCCTCACCCACCCCCCCTCTCCCACTACCCCCTCACCCACTCCCCTCACCCACTCCCCTCACCCACTCCCCCTCACCCACTCCCCTCACCCACTCCCCCTCACCCACGCCCCCTCTCCCACTCCCCCCTCACCCACTCCCCCTCACCCACCCCCCTCACCCACTCCCCCCTCACCCACTTCCCCTCACCCACTCCCCCCTCACCCACTCCCCCCTCACCCACTCCCCCCTCACCCACTCCCCCCTCACCCACCCCCCCCTCACCCACTACCCCCTCACCCACTCCCCTCACCCACTCCCCCCTCACCCACTCCCCCCTCACCCACTCCACCTCACCCACTCCCCCTCACCCACTCCCCCTCACCCAGTCCCCCTCACCCAATCCCCCCTCACCCACTCCCCCCCCC
This sequence comes from Squalus acanthias, assembly GCA_030390025.1. Lineage (NCBI taxonomy): Eukaryota > Metazoa > Chordata > Chondrichthyes > Squaliformes > Squalidae > Squalus > Squalus acanthias. The sequence goes on from JASTWF010000046.1 coordinate 908,341, forward strand.
ACGGCAGTTTGAGAATTTGAATCCAGTTTTAAAAATCTAGAAATAAAAAGCTGGTTTCAGTAAAAGGCACCATGAAGCTGTCGGATTTTTGTAAAAACCCAGCTGGTTCACTAATGTCCTTCAAGAAGGAAACCTGCCGTCCTTGCCCAGTCTGGCCTACATGTGACTCCAGTTAACCCTTAACTGCCCTCTGAAGTGGCCCAGCAAGCCCTGCAGTGGTAACAATCTGCCACCATCAGTTCAAGGCAGCCTCGGTAGCGTAACAGAGAAACTGGGGGTGGGCATTAATCGCCAGCCTTGCCAGTGATGCCCACATCCCCAAGAAAAAAAAATAAGTCCAAGGATTAGTCATAAAGGGGTAAAAATTCACAGACTTCTCCCTCCATTAAGGTTAACAGATAGGAATCATGGGCTGATGAGTGAGCGAGTGGGATTCTCTCCCTGCCGCGTTTAACTGTAGAGCCCAACAATTTCCTCGGACCCTCTCCCGCTCGGATACCGGCACCTCCCAGGAGCTGCTCTGAGGAGTTCCCCGGGCCAAATGTTTTACTTCGCGCCTGCGTCAGTCACTTCTGTGTTGAAGTGTAAAACCCAGCACTCAGTTTGGTCGAGGGGGCTTTAAGTCCTTGCAAAAGCTGGGGTCCTCACCTGGTGCTGGACGGTGGACTAACGGTGGCACAGATCGCGATGTCCGGGGAGACGCACAGTATGATTCCAACAACTGCAGGTCACAGCTTCGAAAGCAGCATTCCTCCACGATTCCTTTGCTCGGCCTCTTCATGTTGTACTTGTACTTTATGTACGAGGAACTTTTACCTGGAGAGTGCAGGTCACAGTTATTGCTGGCACGGTATAAAAACACAGGCTTTCCGCGTAAACCATACCCAACCCTTCTGAGCCAACCCAGTCTCCTCAGCCAGACCGCGACATACTCAGCGCCATTATCACCTGAGCCAACCCTATCGGTGTCAGATCATTCTCAGTCAGTCAGTCCCGACTGTTCTCAGTGCCAGCCCCTCCTGAGCCAGCTCGCTCAGTGCCAGATCCACTTGGCAGCCAGACCGCTGAGCGTGAAGACATCTTAAACCAGCTGACTCACTGCCGAGACATCCTGAGCCAGCACGTTCAACGCTGGAGCCTCCTGAGCTAGTCAGCGCATTGCCATGTTCTCCTGAGCCAGCTCGCTCAGTGCCAGGACATTCTGAGCCAGCCTGTCATGTCAATTCTTCCCACACCAGTCGGTGGCAAGACTGCATGGGGCGAGATTCGAAGTCTTTGTTTGGGCAGCCAGTGCTTTGTCATATGCATTCCATGATAGAAGCTGTCTCAGACAGCTCTGCTCACTGATGAGCACCTTGCTCGGATATTAAATAGAAGTGGACACCTCGTACAATCCGGTATGCTTTTCCCTGGAAGGAGCAGAGTGCGGCAGGCTCGTTTGAATGTTATAACCGCCGGTGCTAAATTAATCCAAGTATAATTCCAGGGTCAATAGGTACGCATGGATTAGGAAAATGCTTCCTTTCTAGCAGAGACAGGTAGCATTGGTATGGCAAAATTCAGCATTAATGTCACTGGAGGATTGGAGTGAGGAAACTCAGCATTAATGTAACCGATGGATTGGAGTGAGGAAACTCAGCATTAATGTAACCGATGGATTGGAGTGAGGAAACTCAGCATTAATGTCACTGGAGGATAGTAGAGAGGAAACTCAGCATTAATGTCACTGGAGGATAGTAGAGAGGAAACTCAGCATTAATGTCACTGGAGGATTGGAGTGAGGAAACTCAGCATTAATGTCACTGGAGGATTGGAGTGAGGAAACTCAGTATTGATGTAACCGATGGATTGGAGTGAGGAAACTCAGCATTAATGTCACTGGAGGATAGTAGAGAGGAAACTCAGCATTAATGTCACTGGAGGATAGTAGAGAGGAAACTCAGCATTAATGTCACTGGAGGATAGTAGAGAGGAAACTCAGCATTAATGTCACTGGAGGATAGTAGAGAGGAAACTCAGCATTAATGTCACTGGAGGATAGTAGAGAGGAAACTGAAAGAATACAGCTTGTATAGTAAAATGTTCCAAGGCGCTTCACTGAAGCAGGAGACAAAATGTGACACCGAGCCACACAGGAGATATTAGGAACGGTGACCAAAAGCTTGATCAAAAAGGTAGATTTATTGGAACGTCTTAAAGGAGGAGAGAAAGGCAGAGAGGTTTAGGGAGCGTATTCCAGAGTTTAGGGCCTCGGCAGCTGAAGGGACAGCCGCCAAAGTCGGGCCTATGCAAGAGGCGAGAATCAGAGGCACCCAAAGATCTTTCAGGGTTGTGGGGCTGGAGAAGGTCACAGAGATAGGGAGGGGCGTGGCCGTGGAGGGGTTTGAAAACAAGGATGAAAATTTTAAAATCGAGGTGTTATCAGATCAGAAGCTCAGCGCTAATCTGACTGTTGGATTGGGGAGAGGAAATTCAGCACAATGTAACTGTTGGAGTCAAGTCTGGAAACTGAGCACTAATGCAACTGGAGGATTGGAGAGAGTTAATTCAGCTCTAATGATGCATTGGAGTGAGGAAGCTCAAATTCAACCACAATAACTACAGCATCAACAATTTACGTAGTAAAACCTCCCAAGGGGCTTCACAGAATCATTATAAAACAAAATTTGACACCGATCCGCTTAAGGGGATATAAGGAGAGCTCACCAAAATCTTGGGCAAAGAGGTAGGTTTTACGGAGCCTATTAAAGGAGGAGGGAGAAGCAGAGAGGTTTAGGAAGGAAATTCTAGAGCTGAGGCAGCTGAAAGCTTGGCCGCCAATGGTGGAGAGATGAATATTCCCACAATGGTGGTTTCTGTAGTAGTTGAAGATTTACGGCTGTGGGCATGTGAAGGCCAATTGACTGTTATATTCTTTCAACAAAAGAAAGATTCACATTTATATCGCACCTTTCATGATCACCAGACGTCCCAAAGTGCTTTATAGCCAATGAAGTATTTTTTAAGTGTAGTCGCTGTTGTAATATAAGACAGCGCTAAAGGAATGCATGTCATCATGAAGATAGGAAAAGGGGCTACAGAGAATGAATCAGTGTTAAATGAAAGGATGAAGCTGGAGCTCTGGGAAGGGTTGAGCTGTGAAGGAGTGATGATATCTTTGAGCTGTAGGATTGGACTCTGACACTGAGGAAAACAGAAAGTCCCAATAATGAAATAGCCTGGGTATTTTCACTCCTTTGCCTGTCTCTTCACACCATGCATTCCCTTCTTGCCCAGTACTGGCTTATCAGCTTGTTGGGCTTTGGATTGATGTGTACCCTATCTATCGAATTCAAGGAGTGGTTCTCATGATCTGTGCACACGCTGAGCTTAATTAGACACAAGAAGAGGTCCTATTTAATTTCATTCTGGCTCTGCGCCCAACATCTGATATAAATATTCTATCCAGTCCCATGTTGAAGTACAGCTCTATGCTGAAGCTCCATGGTGTAAAGTATGCTACAGGCCCTGATGCTTGAGTCTAAAACCACACTGTAACTCCAGTGTGCCTGTGATTCCAGTGAAATAAAAGGCTGTGGATCTTAACATATGGTTCCTTGACAGAAGCTGGCAAAATGTCAGCTTGCGGGTTAGACACTCCAACCACTCACTGAGAACAGAAGCCGACCCTTCTCATAACCCAATCATATTCATTGAGATCCACAGCACAAATCTTATACTTAGGAGTACCTCGCAGTTCGGTCAGATCCAACTCTCAGGACAGGCTGATACCAACCCGACCAGACTATAGGACGTGGAAATATTGAAAGTACACAGCAGATCAGCACACATCACACAAGGTGTGACCCTCCATAGAATCATAGAATCATAGAAGATAGGAGCAGGAGTAGGCCATTCGGCCCCTCTAGCCTGCTCCGCCATTCAATGCGATCATGGCTGATCATCCAAATTCAGTACCCTGTCCCTGCTTTCTCCCCATATCCCTTGATCCCTTTAGCCTTAAGAAATATATCCAGCTCCTTCTTGAATCTATTTAATGAATTGGCCTCTACTGCCTTCTGTGGCAGAGAATTCCACAGGTTCACCAATCTCTGGGTGAAGAAATTCCTCCTCATTTCTGTCCTAAATGGCTTACCCCTTATCCTTAGACTGTGACCCCTGGTTCTGGACTCCCCCGCCATCGGGAACATCCTCCTGCATCTAGTCTGTCCTGTCCATTAGCAGGTCAGGCCCTCTGGTGAAGGACCTCATCTGAAACAGTCCTTCTGGATGTGGATTTATTACCCATGCCAAGCTTCCAAGTGATTGTTTGTACAATAGGACAGCTTGCTCGACCAGTTCAGAGGGCATTGGATGCCAACCACAGAGTGTATGGCTGGAGTGACGTGTAGGCCAGAACGGATAAGGTGTGGCAGGTTCGTTTCCCTGGAGGACATTAGTGAACTAGTTGGGTTTTTATCAGCATGGTGACGATCATTGGCGCGGTGCCACATAAGAACAGGAGTAGGCCATTCAGCCCCTCGAGCATGTTCCACCATTCAATGAGATCCCAGCTGATCAACTTGCCCTGGTTGGATTTGAACTCACGGGAGGAAGGTAATTCTGAACTTTGGCGGGGGAGGGAAACTAGCAGCAGGGGATTGGCCGACCATTATCCACCAAAGACTGACTGGTGTGCATAAAGGGAGGCCAATCTGTGCCTGCCAGTTTCTTGCCAAGGCCAAAAGTTAGAAACCTTGACTTCGAGGACCCCAGTTCAAAACCATAATCACTACACTTTGGCCTGCTGTGAGTTTCCGGAATTTTCTGTTCAGATTTCAGATTTCTAACAGTGATTATTGTGATCCTAGTTGACTCGAGATGAGCTGGGCAGGTGTAGATTTGACCCAGGAACAGTATAGCAGCACGGGCTGACCTGGGTATAGTTTAGGCTAGCCCAAATTTTCTATGACTATAAATTGGGGAGAGGTGAATCCTTCCAAGGTATAAAGTGTCAGCCGTGGCTCAGTGGGTGGCACTCTCTAGGTGGGAGGGGCTAGCAGTGAGCAGGTGCTGCTGGGTGCTTGATTACTGCAGGGAGTTGGAGTGAGTTTTTAAAAAGTTGGTGGTGGGTTTTTAGGGTTTTTTTTGCGGGTTTTAGGGCCTTTTTGGTCCTTAAACAGCTGAGGGGACTGGAGTGCCAGGCCCCTCTGAGGACAATGTTCCCAGGATTAATTTAATCAGGGGAGAAAATGTTGGGGAAAGGGAGAAAAAAAGGCCCAAAGATTTGGGCCGGGACCCCAGGAGGTTTGGAAAAGAAAACACGGTGGTGGTTCAGTGCGATGATAAGGAGATACGAGCTTGGGATATTATCCAGGTGGTACATGAGGACTGCGGCAAGGGAAGCTGCTTTGCCTGCCGACCAAAGTCGAATATTGGGTTCGTGGTGATGGTCAGTGGCCGAGAGGAGGTGGAAAGACTTTTACTCAGTTTGAAGGTTGGAGATAAGTTCTTGGAGGTATCTCTGCTATATTCGGAAGAGGTGGTGGTCTCATTCTTAAACCGGTTTATATTGAGGATGATGTGCTAATAAAAAAGTTGGAGTCGAGGACATTAAAATTTGCTCGGCAATAAAGAGGAGATACTACCCAGGAACACGGGTAGCAGATGGAACCCGTTACGTAAAGGTGTGGTTCCCAGAGGGGGTGAAGTCATTGCTGTATAGCATGAAATTCGAGACAATGGAAGGAGTGCAGTACTTCCGGGTACTGCATGATAACCAGGTGAAGGTTTGTTATTATTGTCTTGGATACGACCATCTTGTAAGAAGCTGTCCAGACTTGTACTGTTATAACTGCGGCGAGTCTGGACACATCGCTCGGAGCTGCAAGGCGGAGAGCTGTGGGGTGTGTCACAAAGGCCCTACCCGCTGTGAGTGTGAGGCAGAAGGAAGCCCCTTGAGTGGTGAGGAGATGGGAGAAGGAGCAGGAAGTGTGAGCGGAGCGGCCGGAGGAGCGGAGCAGGCGGAGGACACAGCCGGTGAATGGAAGGAGAAAAGACCGCAGAAAGAGGCAGAAAATTGCGGAGCAGAGAACAGGATGGAAATAGTGGAAAACACACCAAGTCTGGTAGAAAAGGACAAAGACAGTAGTGGGCAGCATGGGTCGAGGGCAGAGTCCAGCCATAATACGGCTCGGCTCTCCCTAAAGAATCTGGTGTCCACAGGGGGAGAGCAGTTGGGAGCGGGATAAGTGTAAGTACTCCAAAGAAAGACGGGGAGTCGGACATCTCAGGGAGCAGGAGGGGGCAAGACAAGGAGAGGGTGCAAGAGGCAGGAGCTTTAAAGGGGCAGCAGGACGGAAGTGGGAGACAAAGACGCCAGAAGGGAGCAAGATAGGTGCAGATGCGCCATTGTCCCAGAGAGAGAAGAAACGGGGAGCAAGGGTCAGCGATGGAGATGAGGCCAAAGGGAGTGGCACTGTTGGAGAAACCGTGATAGCAGGAAGACTCTCTAAGGGAGATTATGTATCCGACAGGGAGCAGGGACGGGAGGTTGGGTGGGTGATGTTTTAAAACAGAGCCGAATAGATTTTGTGTTAATGCGGGAAGGGTTAAATTCTGAGGTGATGAAGATTTATTACAAAAAAGTATTTTTTAGTGACCACTCAGCTTTGGTTCTTAGAATTAGGAACAGCAGATTTAAGATCGGTTCAGGGGTGTGGATTTTAAACAATCAATACCTGAAAGAAATTGCTTATAAAGAAGGGATTTTAAATATAATAAAGAATGCTCGGAAGGAAGTGAAGGCTATGAAAATTAAAAAGATTTTGGGAAGATGGGAAAGAAGGTGGTTGAAAGTACAAGGAAGAGCGACAGTGGTGTCCGCTCTCCTGCTATCTAAGCTATGGTACTTATTGATGGTGGAGGATATTCCTGAAGAAAGGTCCATCCGAGAGGCTTGTGTGAGGTTTTAATGGGACGGGAAACCAGCCTTGGTTGCTTACAATACCATCATTGGACGGAGAAATCAGGGAGACTCAATTTCCCAGATATTGATTTGAAGAAAAAATCCTTTAGAATCAAATGAGTGAAGAGATTTCTTCAGAAGTCAAATACAAGTTTTTGGAAGAGTTGTTTTGAGCATTTTTTTAAATGAAGTGGGATAGGAGGGCAGGGGATATTGTACATGGAATACAATAATATGTTTTTGAAATCGATTAAACCTCTCCCTAGGTTTTATAAGGGGGTTGTAGAGACTTGGGCCCAATTTTTAAAAAGTGTGCAGTTTATGCCCAAGGGTGCTGAGGAATTTTTAGAACAGTCCCTTATTTTTGAACAGGTGGGTCAACATTGAAGGAGAGGTATTATTTAATGAAACTTTTATAAAAGCTGGTATTATATGTGTGAAAGATGTATTATACGAGGTAATTCTAGGTTGGTTGCCGGACGCGGTAGTGAGGGACATGGTGTGGGAGGAGGATCAGGAGGTAGAGGAAAAAGCAATTATGATCATGTGTGAGAAGATTGTGAGAGCAATGCCACGGGATTGGATGGAAGAAATAAATGTGCAAATCTCCAAAGGAAGTAAAATGCGTCCCACTTTTCCAAGCTTTCTGCTGGGGAAAGGGGAAGAGTTGATCCAATTTGACAACTGTAATACTCGAGATTTAGAGAATGGAGATTCAAGACACCTGCTGGTCAAGAGTTTCGGCAGCGTATATACCCACAGCTGGACTTCAACAGGATTTGGAAGGGTGTGTGGGCGAATTTTAAATGTCCAGAGTGGAGTGAACTGGATTTCAAATTGGATCCTAACCGGATTTTTACCGTGATGGTCTTGTGTGAGATTGAACGAGTGGAGGGTCAACTTGCCCAGTGTGTGGGACACGGGATGTGACTCAGTCCCATTTACTGGTGTTATGTCCACAGTTAAAGGATTTTAAGTACTATGTTCGACAGTTGTGTGAGGTTTTTTAGCTGGGTGGGGACCGAAGAGCGAGAATGGGAATCCCGTGGGACTCAATTTTGAGATGGGGATTGCAGGAGAGCCTGGCCGAGTCTAGCGGAGCGGCAATTAATTTAATGTTCAGTTTGGCTAAATTCGTGACTGTGCAAAGAAGGAATGCTCTGATTTTAAGGGGAGGAGAATAAACCTAAAAGAATATTTTAAATATAAGCTAAAAGATCATTATAAGGCTCTGTGGATTTTTAATTCAGAAAGGAATTTAAAGATAGTATTTTACGATCAATTTTTAAAGTACAATCGATTAATATATGTTACGGGAGACAAATTAAACGTCAGGTTTTGATGTTAATATGTGGTGGAGGAATGGCTGTGCAGAGCAGCGGAATGGATTTGTACGATACAATGGAATGATCACCATGTTGTAAATGTTTTTAATGTTCAATAAATAATATATATTAAAAAAAAGTGGGTAGCACTTGCACCTCTGGATTAAAAGGTCATGGGTTCAAGTCCAACTCCAGAGACTTGAGCACAAAATCTAGGCTGACACTCCAGTGCAGTGCTGAGGGAGTGCCGCACTGTCGGAGGTGCCGTCTTTCAGATGAAACATTAAGCTGAGGCCCCGTCTGTTCTCTCAGGTGGATGTAAAAGATCCCTCGGCACTATTCAAAGAAGAGCAGGGGAGTTCTCCCCGGTGTCCTGGGCCAATATTTATCCCTCAACCAACATCACTAAAACAGACTATCTGGCTATTATCACATTGCTGTTTGTGGGAGCTTGCTGTGCGCAAATTGGCTGCCGCGTTTCCTACATTACAGCAGTGACTACACTTCAAAAGTACTTCTTTGGCTGTAAAGCACGTTGGGATGTCCTGAAATTGTGAAAGGTGCTGTATAAATAAGCTCAGTGAGGATAGACCCTGTGTTGGGATCGATTCGATCCAAATTAGATTGGCAGCTGATTCTGACTTTACTAGTGATCCGCTTTAAACACCGGGCCCTGAGAGGCGCCGTTGTCAAGGAGCAAGTTGCAATTCAGCGGCCAACTGAATAACCTGCAACGTGAAAAGATATTTTCCAGAAAGTTCTCCAGTAGCCTGTAGAACTGTACACATCAAATTAAATGAATGTAAGGCAAGGTTTAAATGGAAGCCACATGATTAAGTTAAGTGGTGTTAACCAGAACTTACTGAAATAAAAACCCCGATCACCACACACGAACTGCAGCGTATCGACCAGCTCAGAACCACAGAGCGTCTCAGCGACTACTGCCCACTGGGGCAGGGCGACAAGGCAGAGCAGTGGGTACAGCATCCAGAAGTGGTTCAGTGCGTGGACCTGTAAGGATTAAAAGCAAAGCACAGTGTCAGACTCACCGAGGGTACACTCAGTGTCTTAGGGTTAAGGCCCACGATTGGCGTAAGATTAGAACCACATTGAAATGGCTCCCACCGCGCCTGGGGTTGGCAAACGGGCCCAGGTGTCCAAACCAGGGAGGACCCCGTGCTGCAACCCCAGCCCATTCAGAGTCAGCTGGACACAAGCCAGGGCAGTGCTTGGGTTGTTCCAATTAGCCTCAGAGCCCTCCTTGCACGCGTCCCCATTCCAGCTCACTTAATGACTCAAAAGATCAGCCAGAGTTCCTGTCCCTGATCATCACCCAGTGGGAACTCCTGGTAATGGTTGAGGCCAGCATGAACTCCATGGGTAAATCAATGGCTGACATTCAGGCATAAGAGTTGGTTATGGCCTATTGTTGAGCACCTAACTGCGGGGTGGGGGGGTGGTACTTACGCAGACTGTACGCAGGCTGTGAGACTGTACGCAGGCTGTGAGACTGTATGTAGACTGTACGCAAACTGTGAGACAGTATGCAGACCGTGAGACTGTATGCAGACAGTACACAGACTGTACGCAGGCTGTGAGACTGTTTGCAGGCTGTGAGACTGTGTGCAGACTGTGAGACTGTATGCAGACTGTACACAGACTGTACACAGAATGTGAGACTGTATGCAGACTATGAGACTGTATGCAGACTGCGAGATTGTATGCAGACTGTACACAGACTGTACACAGAATGTGAGACTGTACACAGACTGTGAGACAGTATGCAGACTGTGAGACTGTATGCAGACAGTACACAGACTGTACGCAGACCGTGAGACTGGACACAGACTGTACGCAGACTGTACACAGCGTGTACACAGACTGTGAGACTGTACGCAGACTGTACGCAGACTACACAAACTGTGAGACTGAACATATACTGTACACAGATGGTACGTAGACTGTACAAAGACTGTAAGCAGACAGTACGCAGACTGTGAGACTGTACACAGACTGCATGCAGACTGTACACAGACATTGAGACAGTATGCAGACTGTACGCAGATCGTACACAGACTGTGAGACAGTACTCAGACTGAGAGGCTTTACACAGACTGTATGCAGACTGTGAGACTGTACTTAGGTTGTGAGGCTGAATGCAGATCGTACTTAGACTGTACTTAGACTGTACGCTAACTGCACGCAGACAGCATGCAGAATTTAAGACTGTGCACAGATGTTGAGAAAGTATGCAGACTGTGAGAATGTATGCAGACTGTATGCAGACTGTATGCAGACTGTACGCAGACTGTACACAGACGGTGAGACAGTACACAGATTGTGCACAGACTGTATACAGACTGTAGGCAGGCTGTGAGACTATATGCAGACTGTACGCAGACTGTGAGACTGTACGCAGACTGTACACAGACAGTACACAGACTGTGAGACTGTATGCAGACTTTACACAGACTGTACGCAGACAGTACACAGACTGTGAGACTGTACACAGTCCGTACGCAGACTGTACACAGTGTTTACACAGACTGTACACAGACTGTGAGATGGTATGCAGATGGTACACAGACGCGGATGTTGAGAATGTACGCAGGCTGTACGCAGACTGTACATAGACTGTACACAGACAGTATGCAGACTGTACATAGTCTGTACGCAGACTGTACACAGACTGAGACTGTATGCAGACTGTACACAGTCTGTACGCAGACTGTACACAGACTGTGAGACTGTACGCAGACTGTACACAGACTGTGAGACTGTATGCAGACTGTACACAGACTGTGAGACTGTATGCAGACTGTACACAGACTGTACACAGACTGAACACAGACTGTTAGACTGTACGTAGGCTGTACGCAGACTGTGTGACTGTACACAGACTGTAGGCAGACTGTATGCAGACTGTACGCAGACAGTGTGACTGTACGCAGACTGTACACAGACTGTACACAGACTGTACACAGACTGTGATACTGTACATAGACTGTGAGACTTACATAGACTGTACACAGACTGTATGCAGACTGAGACTTTACACAGACTGTACACAGACTGTGAGACTTTACGCAGACGGTACACAGACTGTGATACTGTACGCAGACTACGTAGACTGTATGCAGACTTTATGCAGACTGTGAGACTTTACACAGACTGTACACAGACCATGAGACTGTATGTAGTCTGTATGCAGACTGTGCACAGACTGAGACTATATGCAGACTGTACACAGACTGTGAGACTGTATGCAGACTGTACACAGTCTGTACGCAGACTGTACACAGACTGTGAGACTGTACGCAGACTGTACACAGACTGTGAGACTGTATGCAGACTGTACACAGACTGTACACAGACTGAACACAGACTGTTAGACTGTATGCAGGCTGTACGCAGACTGTGTGACTACACAGACTGTACGCAGACTGTACGCAGACTGTGACTGTACACAGACTGTACGCAGACTGTACACAGACTGTATGCAGACTATACACAGACTGTGATACTGTACGTAGACTGTGAGACTGTACATAGACTGTATGCAGACTGTATGCAGACTGAGACTTTACACAGACTGTACACAGACTGTGAGACTTTACGCAGACGGTACACAGACTGTGATACTGTACGCAGACTACGTAGACTGTACGCAGACTGTATGCAGACTGTGAGACTTTACACAGACTGTACACAGACCATGAGACTGTACGTAGTCTGTACGCAGACTGTATGCAGACTGAGACTTTACACCGACTGTACACAGACTGTGATACTGTACGTAGACTGTACACTGACTGTACACAGACCGTGAGACTGTACGTAGACTGTACACAGACTGTATGCAGACTGAGACTTTACACAGACTGTACACAGACTGTGAGACTTTACGCAGATGGTACACAGACCATGAGACTGTACATAGACCATGAGACTGTACGTAGACTGTACACAGACTGTATGCAGACTGTGAGACTGCCCCTTTGGCCTGAGGAGCCCCCTGCAGATAAACGTTCTGATCTTGTGTTGTACGCTGAACCCACTTTCCTCTATCACCGTGAATTTTCTTTTACTTTATCAGTATTTTTAGGATTTGCTTTAGTCATTAGCCTTTGATAAATCTTGCAATACATCGCAGTTTCAGAAAGATTCCTCACCCGCTGGTCTATGGACTGCCTGCCTAACGAGCTGTAAATGTTTCTCTTGCCACTAGGAGTGTTAGCAATCAGACATTTAACCAACGAAGCACAACTGTCAGTGGAGAGCAGTTTATGTCAAGATTGTTAAGTGGACGGAGAGAGCTCTCTCTTCTCCCTGATCACTCTCAGTGTCTTTGCCAACATTAATTGCTCTTCTACAGCTATGCTTTTCACTTCCTATGACGTGAATATAATAAATTAGGAAAACCCTGTGTGTATGAGTTTGAAAGACAATTCTTAACATCTTCAATATTTCTGTCTTTCTGTTCCTGTCTGTATTTTTCACTGCCTCCTGTTGTCTAGCTCTCTGTCTCTCCTTCGCTCTCTCTATCTTTCTCTCTTTCTCACTCTCTTTCCAAATGTCTCACTCTCTCTCTCTCTGATTTTCTGTCCCTATCTGACTTCCTGCCTTTTCCCTTTTTCTGTTGCCTTTTTCTCTCTATCTTCCACTTTTTCTTTGCCTTTGTTTCTCCTCTTTCCTGTCATCTTGCATTCTCTCTCTCTCTCTTTCTCTCTCTCTTTCTTGGTCCTCCTCTCTCTCCTTCCCTTTAGCCCACCCACCGCCCCCCCCCCCCCCACCCGCACCACCATCCCCCCCACCATGAGCCGCTTTTAAGTTATTTTCTACAATTGTTTTTTACATCCAGCAAAGGCTGAACTTCAGAACTGATACCCTGGCAGAAAGAACTGACGTTTCTGGTCAGATGTCCCACTGCTTCAAGGCAAACGCTCATTTCAAAAAATATCAGACAAGAAAAACATAAAAGCTCCCAAAAGTAAATCATGGCTTTCAACCAAAACCACAAGCTTTATCAAAATTACACTCATTGCCACGAGTTGCCTTTAAACATCATGCACAAAGTTGAGAGAGCGCTACACAAAGAGGGTCACCTTCAGTGCACAGTTGCTGCAGATGGAGCTGTGTGTAGGGTTCATGGTGGAGTTTGCAGTCTGACTCTCCTCCCACAGCGATCCCTCGTTTTCTGCTAATGATGTGGTGGGAGTCGGACTCCCTCGTTCTTATAGCACAAGGGGAAGGTCCTTCCCTCAGCTGCACCCGCCCACCCGAGGCCTCGACGTACTTATCAAAGTTTAATTTAAGCAAAGCAAAAACACGGTGGTTTTGCTTACATTCCTCCCTTAGATTAACACAATCTGCATTTCGGCTTGCCTTCAGTTCTTCAATCTTGTTATCAACGTAGCATATTAAAAAATGTTTAGGCAGTTCTGCTTCTTGCCAGATGTTTTACTTCCACGAGACACTTTGTGGATTCAATTCTATGCACTTTCTGATGATCTTTCCCTGCCTAAGTCACTATTCTATATGCTGGGTGTGCAATATAGCCTTGTCCTCAGTGCCCCTTCTCTCCAGTGATTCATGTTCAGGCTGCCGCATCTCAGCAGCTCACTGGGTAATGTGCTGGCATTGCCAAGGAAGACTGCCCGCTTCCATCCCCGGTCTGTATTGAGCTAACCGGGTTGGCACTCGGCGTCTGTAGTTGGCCTCAGTACCCCTGCATCGGTGAGTGGAGAAAGGAGCCCAAAGTCCTGCTCCCCTCAGCATCGAAGCATCAGGGTTAAGGCAGGATCAGCTGCGATGCACTCCATGGCTGAATGGACTGTGAAACCTCGTGCTCTGGGATTACATTTAAATAATGGGGACTTGGTCGAGCTACCAGGAAGAAAGGTGTACACGCATTTCATTACGTGCCTTGGAAGTGTCTGCACGTACTTCACGCTTGATTGCTTCTGAAGCAGAGTCACCGTTGCTAAGTCGGTGAATGTGGCAGAGATGTTGCACACAGCAAGATCCCACAGAGAGCGAGGAGCCACCAGCTCATCACTTTTCGGTGGTGTGTCAGTAAAGAGAACGGGAGATGGAGCTGTGTGTGTTCTTTGAACAGAGCTGCGGGATTGTTCCCAGAACATTGTCACTGTCCACGGAACCGGGCCCCAATGTGACCCAGAACCTTCAGGAGACGGTGGGGGGGGGGGGGGGAGGCGGCGGGACAGCATTGAGGTAAAAAGAAAACGTGACGTATGGTGATCTTGATGGGCAGTACCAGGGCTCTGAGTTAGAAGCACTCAGCAGGACATAAGAACCACAATAAACTAGCCACAACTTTCTTGGACAGGCATGAGATGACACTGTTCCAAGAAAATCCCATTGGCAGTCCGTCAACTGTTCATGAAAAATCTAATCAGTGCTTGTCCCAAAGTATTAGAGTACATGACTAATACTGCTGCTTAAAGCACTTACATCTGCTCTTGCAATGCTGGATCACTGGTTGCACTGTCGAAGAACCATCGAGTCACCCCCACTAATCCTCCCCGTTACAATCAGCAGTAACAAATCAGCCGCTCTTTCCTTTATTTGACAGCACTCTCCCCTTCTCTTCTGAAGGGGCTGCCTCTTGCTGGGATATGCTTCTTGTCCACACAACTGTTCTTCATATGTGAGCCTAAACGGTTGGGGGGGGGACGACAGTGGGGGGGGACGGGGGACGGGGTGGGGGGGGCGGGGGATGGGGGATGGGGGGGGGGATGGGGGATGGTGGGGGGGGACCGGGGGGGGGACGGGGGGAAGGAGACGTGGGGGGGGAGGGGGGAACGGGCTGATTTACCATAGAAGGCATCATACTTGAGCTGGTTCCTGTTTTCAGCCAACCAGACCTTACAGAGGGTGCAGAGGAGATTGACCAGAATGGTACCAGGGATGAGGGACTTCAGTGATGTGGAGAGACTGGAGAAGCTGGGATTGTTCTCCTTTGAGAAAAGAAGGTTAAGGGGAGGTTTAATAGAGGAGATCAAAATGATATGGAGAAACTGTTTCCAGTGGCAGGAGGGTCAGTAGCCAGAGGACACAGATTGAAGATAATTGGCAAAAGAACCAAAGGCGATGAGGAGAATTTTTTTACGCAGCAAGTTGCTGTGCATCGAATGCTCTGCCTGAAAGGGCGGTGGGAGCAGATTCAATAGTAACTTCCTAAAGGGAATTGGCTAAATACTTGAAAAGAAAAAAAATTGCAGGGCTCTGGGGAAAGAGCAGGGGAGTGGGACTAATTGGATAGCTCTTTCAACGAGCCGACACAGGCACAATGGGCCGAATGACCGCCTTGTTTTCTGTAAGATTGTATGATTCTGTGAACATCCAGACATAAACACGTGCCCTTTCATATAAGATCATCTATTTCTTAATATGTGATGACTGACTTTTTTTTTATTCGTTCCTGGGATGTGGATGTTGCTGGCAATGCCGGCATTTATTGCCCATCCCTAGTTGCCCTTGAGAAGGTGGTGGTGAGCCGCCTTCTTGAACTGTTGCAGTCCGTGTGGTGAAGGTACTCCCACAGTGCTGGTAGGGAGGGAGTTCCAGGATTTTGACCCAGCGACGATGAAGGAACAGCGATATACTTCCAAGTCAGGATGGTGTGTGACTTGGAGGGAAACTTGCAGGTGATGGTGTTCCCATGCACCTGCTGCCCTTGTCCTTCTTGCCCTTGTCTGACTTAATGAGGACAGTTTTAGAATAAGCCATATCTAAACAGGACTTATTTCACTTGTGTACAAGCTGTCATTAACTGGGTATGGCCATTGGGTGAGAGTGTCTGCGAACAACTCAGGCCAATGGAGTCAACCCAATCTTCAATGTCTGAGGTGAACACCAGCCTCATGAACAAAATCAGAATGATATTGGGAGTTAATTTTGTCAACTTCTTCATAATTAGACTGCATATATGCGGACTCCAAATCTTGTAATGTTGGAAGAGTCCCAGAACCTTTCATTATTTCCTTATCAATTGCCCATGACATCGAGGAGTCTAGACCCAGTGTGATCTTCAGGTGAAGCAATGTTAGTGGGCAACGTTTAATTGGACCAGGGTGTGCCGATGTAATTCAGTCCCCATTTTCAAGTCATATCCTTGCTTTTTATTTCCATTATGAATCCCTATGTCCATATTTAGAATGGAAACTTCCTATGTAAACTTGTCACGCTGTAATTGCACCTTCCCAGCAGTGATGGCACTGCAGCATTTCCAATGGTGGGGAGGAGTGCAATTACAGCATGACAAGTTTACATAGGCGGTTTCCATTATAAGCATCGACATAGGTGCTAGCTGTGGCTCAGTGGCAGCATTCTCATTCTGAACAGAAGGTTGTGGGTTCAAGTCACACTCTGGAGACTTGAGCTCTTAATATAGACTGACACTCCAGTGCAGTACTGAGGGAGTGCTGCACTGTTGGAGGTGCTGTCTTTCAGATGAGACATTAAATCGAGGCCCCGTCTGCTCTCTCAGGTGGATGTCAAAGATCCCATGGCACTATTCAAAGAAGAGCAGGGGCGTTATCCCTGGCATCCTGGCTAATTATTACTCCTCAAACAACTTAAATACTAAAACAGATTATCTGGTCATCATCTCATTGCTGTTTGTGGGAGCTTGCTGTGCACAAATTGGCTGCCGTGTTTCCTACATTACAACAGTGACTACACTCCAAAAGTACTTCATTGGCTGTAAAGCCCTTTGGGACGTCCTGAGTTCAGGAAAGACTTTATAAATACAAGTCCTTCTTTCTTTCTATTCATAACAAGTTGAGATTATGTGTGTGTTTTAATATAGATCAGATTTATACAACACTGGGGGTGAAATTGGTCTTAGGTGATAGCAAATTGGCTGAAGAGAATCAGGCGGGGTGTAAAGTGGGTGGCCAATTCACTATTGTGTTATCCGCCGCCTTCGTCTCCGTGCCCACTTCTCTGGCCAGGAGTCTTCCCCCCGCACGGCTGACCCTTTCTCCCGTTTTCAGAATTCTAGTTCCACCTGGACCCCTCCCTCTGGCCTCTTACCCTCTCTAGATCTTTTCATTGCAAACTGCCGGCGTGACATCGGCCGTCTCAATTTCTCTGCTCCCCTCACTCACTCCAACCTACCTCCCTCTGAACTTGCAGCACTCCATTCTCTCAGATCCAACCCCAACATTGTCATTAAACCTGCTGACAAGGGTGGTGCTGTTGTTGTTCGGCGAACCGACCTCTACCTAGCGGAGGCTGAACGCCAACTCTCTGACACCTCCTCCTACCTCCACCTGGACCATGACCCCACTACCAAACATCAAGCCATCGTTTCCAAGACCGTCACTGACATCATCTCCTCTGGAGATCTTCCCCCCACGGCCGCCAACGTCATAGTTCCCCAACCCCGCACAGCCCGCTTCTACCTCCTTCCCAAGATCCACAAACAGGACTGCCCCGGTAGACCCATCGTTTCAGCCTGTTCTTGCCCCATGGAACTTATCTCTTCCTATCTTGACTCTATTTTTTCTCCCCTTGTCCAGTCTCTTCCCATCTACATCCGTGACTCTTCCAACACCCTCTGTCACTTTAACAGTTTCCAGTTTCCTGGCCCCAACCATCTCCTTTTCACTATGGACACCTCCATCCCCCACCAGGATGGCCTGAGGGCGCTCCGCTTCTTCCTTGAACAGAGGCCCAACCATTCCCCATCCACAACCACCCTCCTCCGCCTGGCTGAACTTGTTCTCACATTGAACAACTTCTCCTTTCACTCCACTCACTTCCTCCAAATTAAAGGTGTTGCTATGGGAACCCGCATGGGTCCTAGCTATGCCTGCCTTTTCATGGGATATGTGGAACATTCTTTGTTCCAGTCCTACTCAGGTCCCCTCCCTCACCTCTTTTTCCGGTACATTGATGACTGTATCGGTGCTGTTTCCTGCTCTCGCCCTGAACTAGAAAATTTCATTCACTTTGCTTCCAATTTCCACCCTTCCCTCACCTTCACATGGTCCATCTCCAACTCTTCCCTTCCCATCCTCAACTTCTCTGTCTCCATCTCTGGGGATAGACTATTGATAAACATTCACTACAAGCCCACTGACTCCCACAGCTATCTGGACTACACTTCCTCCCACCCCGCTTCCTGTAAGGACTCTATTTCATTTTCCCAGTATCTCCGTCTCCGCCGCATCTGCTCTGACGATGCCACCTTCCATACCAGTGCTTCCGACATGTCTTCCTTTTTCCTCAACCGAGGATTCCCCTCTACTGTGGTTGACACGGCCCTTGACCGTGTCCGTACTATTTCTCGCACTTCTGCTCTCACCCATTCCCCTCCCTCCCGGAACCACAATAGGGTTCCCCTTGTCCTCACCTTTCATTCCACCAGCCTCCACATTCAACAGATAATCCGCCGCCATTTCCGCCACCTCCAACGTGATCCCACCACCAAAACACATCTTCCCCTCACCTCTTTCAGCATTCCGAAGGGACTGCTCCCTCCGCGACACCCTGGTCCACTCCTCTATCACCCCCAACACCCCTTCCCCTTCGCCTGGCACCTTCCCGTGCAAATGCAGGAGATGCAACACCTGCCCTTTTACCTCCTCCCTTCCCACTGTCCAGGGCCCCAAACACTCCTTCCAGGTGAAACAGCGATTTACTTGTACTTCTTGCAATTTAGTATACTGTATTCGCTGCTCACGATGCGGTCTCCTCTACACTGGGGAGACCAAACGCAGATTGGGTGTCCGCTTTGCGGAACACCTCCGTTCAGTCCGTAAGGGTGACCCCGAGCTTCCGGTCGCCTGTCACTTTAATTCTCTGCTTCACTTCCACTCAGACCTCACCGTCCTCGGCCTCTTACACTGTTCCAATGAAGCTCAGCGTAAGCTCGAGGAACAGCACCTCATCTTTCGATTAGGCACTCCCCCCCAGTCCTACCCCTTCCCTTAGGTCGTCCCTCCCCCGGTCCCCCTGCCCCCTGGAACAGGCTCAAGGAGCTGAATGGCCCACTCCTGTTCCTAGAAGAGTCATTCTGCAACTTAATAGTCGAACAGAGGCTCCGAATTCAACTTATTTTCACTGGAGAAAAGATTGAGATGTGACCTAATCCAAGTTTTTAAAATGCTGAGATGTTTGGGTAATGTAGATCACAGAATGAAAGGATGATTTGGAAACAAATACGTCTGAAGCAGAGATCATAATGATACATGGATTGTTGTGACTGCAGCCTTCTTTGAAACTAAGGAATTTTCATTGGGGGAATGTAATGGGTCAGTTGAGTAACAGAGACTGCATTATTAGATTAATAGTCTTCACTGTCACATGGTCAGGGAGAAAGTTTAGAGTGGTTGGAAATTTGCCACTTGGAGATTAGATAAATTAAGGCGGGTTCAAGATAGTGCAAACTGCACATGGGCCTTGAAGGGAGCAGGTCAGGTCTTCAGGAATTGAAGATTATTCTGGAACCCAGTTAGAACTTGAACACAGAGGATCCTTTCACCGTTTGGAAAGGGCTGGATTACAAAGGATTGTTCTGAGGCTTGACAGGAGGTCGACAATAGGTAAGATATCAGGAGTGACTGTGGGTTATAGAGCAAGGGTTAGACAATGAATGAGAGATCTAGAGCTAATGTGAGTTACATAGCAAGGGATGTACAATAGATTAAAATATCTAGAAGTAATGTGAGTTATAAAACAAGACATAAACATCGGATGATCTATCTTGACCTACTGTGGGTTAATTAACAAGAGAGAGACAGTAGATGAGATATCTAGAACTAATGTGGGTTACATAACAAGAGATGCACAATACATTCATATATCTAGAGCTACTGTGGATTATAGAACAAGGGTTAAACAATAGATGAGATATCTAGAACTATTGTGGGTTATAGAACAAGTGATAGACAGTAGATGAAATACCTGGATCTGCCATGTCTTATAGTCCAAGGGGTAAAGAATAAATTTTATCTGGGGACATCAGTTCTTTTGGAGCACATTAGGGAGTCTAATAAAGCCAATTGTAAAGCGGAAATTCTGAGGCCTGGAAAGTAAGCCAGTGAGAATTGGAGTCGAGTATCCTTCTGGGGTCAAACAAGGAGACAAGCAAGGGTTAGAACCACAGCAACTTATAACAAGCGATCCTTCGAGAAGACTGAAGTACAGAAAGTCCTCATCAAGATTAACAATAAAGGATGGAGATCTTGTATTTCTTGGAGTAATTGGTTGATGAAGGAGGTTATTGCCCTTTTTTCTGGACTTCTCCCTCCAAACTCCAGGACTGAATATCCATATGGAGGCTATACAGGAAGGTAGCACTTACCTTCTGAGGCTCGCCTTGCATTGCCACCTTTATCCCCTCAGACCGTCCTACCTGAGGGGGCCCCAAGGGCAAGCCCTAATGGCAGCTTCTCCGAGCATCACTGACAAAAGGTGCCTTTCTGTTGCACAAACTGGGAACTGAGGTGTAAGGGCAGGACACGGCCCTCGCACTCCTTCTCTCAGTGACTGTCCTTTTCCCGTGTCTGTCATAGGCCCCAAGGCCAGGTCCGCATCTTTGGGGAATCCTGGGCCAACATCAAGGAGGCGGAACAGGTCACCACCTCCTTCTCCTCTCTGTAACACCTGGGAACTGAGCATTATGGAGAGGAATAAAGGGGGCATGCACTCTTGTTGTAAAAAAAAAGAAGACTTGTATTTATAGAGCTTTTTTCACAACTTCAGGACCTCCTAAAGCGCTTTACAGCCAATGAATTACTTTTGAAGTGAAGTATAAGAAACACTGCACCAATTTGTGCACAGCAAGATCCCACAAACAGCAATGAGCTAAATGACCAGGTTATCTGTTTTAGTGATGTTGGTTGAGGGATAAATATTGACCAGGACACCAGGGAGAACTCCCCTGCTCTTCTCCATATAGTGCCATGGGATCTTTTATGTTCACCTGAGAGGGCAACCGGGGCCTTGGTTTAACATCTCGTCTGAAAGACAGCACCTCCGACAGTGCAGCGCTACCTCGGTACTGAACTGGAGTGTCAGCCTGGATTAGGGGCCTAAGTCTCTAGAGTGGGGCTTGAACCCATGACCCTAGGCTCAGAGGTGAGGGTGCTACCCACTGAGCCACGGCTGACATCGTGGTACTAGAGGTGGCTTTGAAAAGCCTAACACCCCCTTGCCATCCCGTCGCCAATGCCTTGGAATTGGATTCCTCAAATACAAGTAGATGGCCAATAAAATTCACTGTCCACTGCATAAACTGAGATGTGAATCCTCTGAATAGAAAGAACTTGCATTTCTATAGCACCTTTCGCGACCTCAGAACATCTCAAAGTGCTTCATAGCCAATTAATTACTTTTGAAGTGTAGTCACTGTTGTAATATAGGAAATGTGGCAGCCAATTTGTGAGCAGCAAGATCCCACAAACTGCAATGTGATAATGACCAGACAATCCGTTTTACTGATATTGGTTGAGGGATAAATATCAGCCAGGACACTGGGGAGATCTTCCCCGCTCTTTGAAATAGTGCAATGGGATCTTCCACATCCACCTGAGAGGGCAGACGGGGTCTCGGTTTAACATCTCATCTAAAAGACTGCACTGGGAGTGTCAGCATATGTTCCATGCTCATGTCTCTGGAGTGGGACTTGAACCCACAACCTTTTGGCTCAGAAGGGAGAGTGCTACCACTGAGCCAAGGTGATTTATTTAAAATAGGCTGTTATCCACAGAGCTTCATTTAAAGGTAATAATATGTTGCATTCTCTCTGGGCTCACTTCTGTTGTACCTTATCGTGTGGGGATCATTCTGGGCAGCCAGTATCAGCGCCCTGGTTAATATTATTGCAGTGCGGTTTACAGCAAAACTTATTCCGCTAACATGTTATTAAAGTGTCTCCTTAAAGCCTTGGTATTTGAGTCAAATCGAAGGGAAGAGTATTGCTCCAGCAACTGCCAAACCTGCTAAGCTTTGCATTGTCCTAGAATCTAATATACAGTGTCTGAATTGCTGACTTTGGAAGACTGTGTTTAAGTCAGCTTTGTGTGGAATAATCTACTCATTTTTTTACACATGGGCAATCCAGACACTAGCTGTTAACGCTCAGGGGAGTAAATGTGTTCACTTAGTACAAACAGGAATGCAATGCTGAAACTGCATTTATCTAGAAAGATTGAGCTTTGATTTACAACCTTCTGCACAGATTGGTATTCTGAGGTAATGAACACTACTGCACATTTTGTGGGTTTTTTAATATCTTGTTCAGCAGATTTTATACATATTGGCGATCCCAACCTTTAAAAAAATGCATGGGTGCCTTGTGTTGTTGTGACACTGTGATATTGGATTGCCTTGTGGTTTGGTAGAATGTGATACTCGCAGGGTGGGACGGTACAGTGGGATAAGGACTCGCCTTCCACCTCTGGGACTTGACTTCCAATTAAGCCTACACTGATGGGATGATAGTCACCGCCATCTGCCGGCTGCAAGGATCCAATGTGAGATGTGTTTGGGGAGTATCCGCCCTGTTCCTAGTGGGTAGGAAAGAACAAACTTGCATCTATATCATGTCTTTTATGACCTCAAGATGTCTCAGAGTGTTTCACAGTCAATTAAGTACTTTTGAAGTGTAGTCACTGTTATAATGTAGAAAATGAGGCAGCCAATTTGCGCACAGCAAACTCTCACAAACAGCAATGAGATAAATGACCAGATCGTCTGTTTTAGAAAAGTTGATAGAGGGATAAATATTGGCCAGGACACCAGGGGGAACTCCTCTTTGAATAGTGCCATGGGATCTTTCACATACACCCAAAAGAGCAGTAGGGTCTTAGTTAGACATCTTACCTGAAAGACAGCACCTCCAACAATGCAGCACTCTCTCAGTATTACACTGAAGTGCCAGCCTGGATTATGTGCTCAAGTTTCTGGAGTGGGACTGCCCACACTGATTTTGAGGGTGAGTGTCCAGATTTTTTTAAACTGAAATCAAATTCTCAAACTGCCGTGGTGGGATTTGAACTCACATTCTCTGGATTATACTGCAGCAGCAAAATCACCAAAGCAGGCATGAGAGGAATTGATCAGTTAATCTGCCTTTTTGTTTGGTGTAAGAATGTTGACCAGATCACCAGATCTCCATACTTTTCTTTGAATATTTCCACCAGCAGGAAAACCTGGAAATAAAAAGCTGGTGTCAGTAAAAGTGACAATGAAGCTATTGGATTGTTGTAAAAACCCAACTGGTTCACTAATGCCCTTTAGGGAAGGACACCTGCCGTCCTTACCTGGTCTGGCCTATATGTGACTCCAGTCCCACATCAATGTGGGCCTCCAGCGAGCTCTTTAAGGACCGCGGATTCGGCCGCTGTAGATCCGTCTGCTCGAGTTTTACAAACTGGTCCTGATGGGTACAGAAACCTCATTTCAATGCTGCTCGTTGCAGCCCCCTGACAACAAAGGCTCTGATGCATTTAGCAGTGGCCTGAATGCACGTACAGATCAGGAGTGGACTGTCACATCGCTACATTCGACAGCATAACGCCCGTTATATGACTGTAAAACAGGCACAACGATGTTGAATCTCTCCCAACCCCACCCCTGCTCCCTCAAGACCATTTCTTGAAGATCCCGCCTTGTGTCTCCGAAATCCCTGACCCCTAATTCTGAAGCCCTGTCCCCATTTGCCTATTTTAGCTTCGAACCGGCAATGGGGAAATTAAGTCTCATTGAGCACGGGCAGAAGAGATCGAGAATGTCAGGAAACAGAGCCCCAGGAAGGGCAGCAAATACTCAAAGGCAGACGTGAAGCCAGGGGCAGGGGAAAGGGAGGGTGTCAGGAGATTTGCAGGAACAGGTTTGGGCCGATGTATCCTAAATGAACTGCTTGTTTAACGAGAGGGTAATTTTGAGACAGGGTGATCATTGGCAATGGAGGATCCTTGGGACAAGCCTTCGCTATGCGTTTCCCCAACTCGGTCCAACTCACCCTGTCACGGGAGGAAGCTGTCGAGGCAGCAGAGTGTTTAAAATAACAGCATTTCAAAACAAAAAAATTGGCACAATTATTAATAATAATTATATAACCGTGACATTGATATCTGTCTTATGCTGTCTAGTCAAGCTGCACAGTGCCTCAATTAAACAATGAAATACTTTATTTTAAAAGGAATAAACAATAGAACATGAAAAGTTAAACAGCAAAGTTCAGAAATGCCTGTCGACTGGTCACAGGGAGGATTGCCAGCATTGAATGACTCCATATTGCCAATCGCCCCCTCATCTTCCACTAGGTGACCCCATTTACTCAATCAGAATTCATGAGATTCAGCCCTGAGGGTCTGGTTGCGTCAGTTGTTTTTAAACTGCCCACACTGACTTTTTCAATAATCAGATTCATGCTGAGCTCGGTGTGCCCTTCTCTTTATTCCGCACTTTCACTGGCCTTCGCTGTGAGCCACAAGAATGTGGTGTCTTCGCCCTCTCCTTGCCTGGATTCTGTTGCTACTGCAGTGCAGCTGTTAAAGTGGCCTCCTCCCCACAGTTCTGGCCACCTGGAACCGGAATTGTCTTCTGTTTTCTTGAGCTGTCTCTGCTGCCCGTGTCCTAACTCGCTCCAAGTCCCGTTTACCCAACACCCCTGTGCTCGCTGACCTACATTGACTCTCGGTCCAGCAACGCCTCGATTTTAAAATTCTCAACCTCGTATTCAAATCCCTCTATGGCCTCACCCCTTCCTATCTCTGTAACCTCCTCCAGCCCTATAACCCTCCGAGATCTCTGCGCTCCTCCAATTCTGGCCTCTTGTGCATCCCCCACTTCCTTCATCCCACCGTTGGCGGCCATGCTTTCAGCTGCCAAGGCCCTAAGTTCTGGAATTCCCTCCCTAAACCTCTCCGCCTCTCCACCTCTCCCCTCCTTTAAGATGCTATTTAAAACTTACCTCTTTAACCAAGCATTTGGTCACCTGTCCTAACATCTCCTTAGGCTTGGTGTCAATTTTGTTTGATTACATTACGCTCCTGTGCAGCGCCTTGGGACGTTTGACTACATTAAAGGCGCTGTATAAATACCAGTTGTTGTTGCAGTTGTCAGGGTTGCGGGTGTGAACCGGTCAGTGGGCCACATTGAGCAAGCAGGAGTTGAGGCTGTGTGGAACTCCACCATGGTGACTCACTGTGTGGTACTGAGTCATGTGGGGGTAGCTTTAACCTAACCCGGTGGGAACAAGGTGTTGGGGCGGGGGTTCGGGTCAGACGCTGAGATCAATGGAATATAAAATCAGGGGGGGAAAACGGGAGTTCAACCCCAACCTGTGCCCAGTGGCCGGGTTTGGATAAAATTACCCCGTTTCTTAGTTTGTTCCTGGGATCTGGGCGTCGCTGGCAAGGCCAGCATTTATTGCCCATTCCTAATTGCCCTTGAGCAGGGGGTGGTGAGCCGCCGCCTTGAGCCGCTGCAGTCCGTGCGGTGAAGGTACTCCCACAGTGCTGTTAGGGAGGGAGTTCCAGGATTTTGACCCAGCGACAATGAAGGAACGGCCGATATATTTCCAAGTCAGGATGGTGTGTGACTAGCAGGTGATTGTAGTAAGACACCCATTTAACGTTCCACAGATTGCCTAGTCTTCAATCCCAGGGCCGGCCTGTTCCCCGTACACTGCCTCTGGCAGCAGCTCCGAATGCTTGTGATTTCAAATAAAACTGTTGGACTATAACCTGGTGTTGTGCGATTTCTCACTTCTGGCTTGGAAAGCAGGCATTTGCTTCTCCGGAATCTGTTCCCCTGAGTGTTCTGGTTGAATTTCAGCTTTAAACATCTCCAGAGTTTGAGTAACCTCTTTACTTATGATTTCTCTGTACTTCATTTTCTTCTGACCATATTAACATCTTGTTTAATTTAAAGGGATTAAAATGAAACCTTGCCAACGGGTCCAGCTCCTCCACTCTCCCAAAGGCAGCAACTGGTACTGTGTCAGGTTACATGGGCACAGGGCACAGCCTGCACCCTCGTGCAGAGGCCATTCTTTCTGTGTGTGCTGGCAGACTCTACAGTCACATGTGGCATCAGAGGCACACCTGACGCTGTCCTCCACTCCAGAGAATTGAGCACAGAAATCCAGGCTGACACTGGGACAGCATAGAGGGAGCTTTACTCTGTATTTAACCCGTGCTGTACCTGCTCTGGGAGTGTTTGAGGGGACAGTGTAAAGGGAGCTTTACTCTGTATCTAACCCGTGCTGTACCTGCCCTGGGAGTGTTTGAGGGGACAGTGTAAAGGGAGCTTTACTCTGTATCTAACCCGTGCTGTACCTGCCCTGGGAGTGTTTGAGGGGACAGTGTAAAGGGAGCTTTACTCTGTATCTAACCCGTGCTGTACCTGCCCTGGGAGTGTTTGATGGGACAGTGTAGAGGGAGCTTTACTCTGTATCTAACCTGTGCTGTACCTGCCCTGAGAGTGTTTGATGGGACAGTGTAGAGGCAGCTTTACTCTGTATCTAATCCATGCTGTACCTGCCCTGGGAGTGTTTGATGGGACAGTGTAGAGGGAGCTTTACTCTGTATCTAACCTGTGCTGTACCTGCCCCGGGAGTGTTTGATGGGACAGTGTAGAGGGAGCTTTACTCTGTATCTGTTGTCAGCTATGCTGATTGTGGGAGCATTGGTCCGAACACGATTTGCCTACTATACCCGGTATAATGTACAGTATTCTCGGATAAGAATGAGGTTAGAGGAGCAAGACTGTCATTTATAGGATTCTGTAAAACTGGAGCCTGCCCAAGAAAGTGGTGAGATATGGAGCTGGGGTAGAATACGATTAATAAGGCGTGAATGGGCTTGTAATGAGTACTTAGAACTGTCGATAATGTTAACTTTAACCGGAGTTTAATTGATGCAATATCCCGCGAGAGAGAGAATCTCAGATTCCATTCCACTCACTCTCCTGTTATACCATCTTTCAATTTAACTGTCTCGCTACCTCTATATTGAAACCCCCTCTTTTAAAGAAATGTTGAGGTTTAAATTCTATTTTGAAGAACAGAACGATTATGTAAATCCTGGAGGCGTTCCTGAAAATCAGATGCAGCCTGTTTCCAGTTAGTGATGTTTCTAGCATGAAATTAACGCTCATACTCCAGTGAACTGTAACATCCTGTGTGGGGTCTTTATCATCAGATCATCCACCCCAAGTTCCAAATTCAAATTCCAAGCTGTTAGACCCGGAGCGGAGTGACTGTCTTACTCCAAGCAAAGCCTCGTTAATCAGACTGGAGTTCAAGAGCTCTAACCGTACAGAACAACTCAACACCTGCACTCTAAAGGCTTTTGATTTTCAACTTGCGACAATTTGGGGAACATGTTCATGATAACTGAAAATAGCGATGATGTGAAGCATCACTTAATATCATTTCAGGCGTGAGGGTGATTTCGAGATATGGAGAAAATAACTAAAATGGCTAATGGAATGTTGGCCTTTAAATCTAGAGGACTAGGATACAAGGGGGTAGAAGTTATGCTGCAGCGACACAAAACCCTGGTTAGACCACACCTGGAGCACTGTGAGCAGTTCTGGGCACCATACCTTAGGAAGGATATATTGGATTTGGAGGGAGTGCAGCGTAGGTTTACCAGAACGATACCCAGACTTCAAGGGTTAAATTACGAGGAGAGATTACACAAATTAGGGTTGTGTTCCCTGGAATTTAGAAGGTTAAGGGGTGATCTGATCGAAGTTTTCAAGATATTAAGGGGAACTGATAGGGTAGATAGAGAGAAACTATTTCCGCTGGTTGGGGATTCTAGGACTAGGGGGCAGAGTCTAAAAATTACAGCCAGACCTTTCAGGAATGAATTTTTTTTTATTCGTTCATGGGATGTGGGCGTCGCTGGCATGGCCAGCATTTATTGCCCATCCCTAATTGCTTTTGAGAAGGTGGTGGTGAGCCGCCTTCTTGAACCACTGCAGTCCGTGTGGTGAAGGTATTCCCACAGTGCTGTTAGGGAGGAGGTTCCAGGATTTTGACCCAGTGACGATGAAGGAACAGCGATATACTTCCAAGTCAGGATGATGTGTGACTTGGAGGGGAACTTGGAGGTGGTGGTGTTCCCATGCACCTGCTGCCCTTGTCCTTCTAGGTGGTAGAGGTCGCGGGTTTGGGAGGTGCTGTCGAAGAAGCCTTGGCGAGTTGCTGCAGTGCATCTTGTAGATGGTACACACTGTAGCCACGGTACGCTGATGGTGGAGGGAGTGAATGTTTAAGGTGGTGGATGGGGTGCTTTGTCCTGGATGGTGTCGAGCTTCTTGAGTGTTGTTGGAGCTGCACTCATCCAGGCAAGTGGAGAATATTCCATCACACTCCTGACTTGTGCCTTGTAGATGGGGGAAAGGCTTTGGGGAGTCAGGAGGTGAGACACTCGCCGCAGAATACCTAGCCTCTGACTTGCTCTTGTTGCCACAGTATTTATGTAGCTGGTCCAGTTAAGTTTCTGGTCAATGGTGACCCCCAGGATGTTGATGGTGGGGGATTCGGCGATGGTAATGCCGTTGAACGTCAAGGGGTGGTGGTTAGACTCTCGCTTGTTGGAGATAGTCATTGCCTTGTGTGGCGCAAATGATACCTGCCACTTATCAGCCCAAGCCTGAATGTCATCCAGGTCTTGTTGCATGTGGACATGGACTGCTTCATTATCTGAGGAGTTGTGAATGGCACTGAACACTGTGCAATCATCAGTTCACTCAGTGACACCCCGCCCTCACTCAGCGAGACCCAGCCCTCACTCAGCGAGACCCCGCCCTCACTCAGTGACACCCCGCCCTCACCCAGCGAGACCACGCCCTCACCCAGCGAGACCCCGCCCTCACTCAGCGAGACCCCGCCCTCACCCAGCGAGACCCCGCCCTCACCCAGCGAGACCCCGCCCTCACTCAGCGAGACCCCGCCCTCACTCAGCGAGACCCCGCCCTCACTCAGTGACACCCCGCCCTCACCCAGCGAGACCACGCCCTCACCCAGCGAGACCCCGCCCTCACTCAGCGAGACCCCGCCCTCACCCAGCGAGACCCCGCCCTCACCCAGCGAGACCCCGCCCTCACTCAGCGAGACCCCGCCCTCACTCAGCGAGACCCTCACTCTGCGAGACCCCGCCCTCACTCAGCGAGACCCTCACTCAGCGAGACCCTGACTCAGCGAGACCCCGCCCTCACTCAGCGAGACCCCGCCCTCACTCAGCGAGACCCTCACTCAGCGAGACCCCGCCCTCACTCAGCGAGACCCTCACTCAGCGAGACCCCGCCCTCACTCAGCGAGACCCTCACTCAGCGAGACCCCGCCATCACTCAGTGAGACCCTCACTCAGCGAGACCCTCACTCAGCGAGACCCCGCCCTCACTCAGCGAGACCCCGCCCTCACTCAGCGAGACCCTCACTCAGCGAGACCCCGCCCTCACTCAGCGAGACCCCGCCCTCACCCAGCGAGACCCCCGCCCTCACTCAGCGAGACCCTCACTCAGCGAGACCCTCACTCAGCGAGACCCCGCCCTCACCCAGCAAGACCCCGCCCTTACTCAGCGAGACCCCGCCCTCACTCAGTGAGACCCCGCCCTCACTCAGTGAGACCCCGCCCTCACCCAGTGAGACCCCGCCCTCACCCAGTGAGACCCCGCCCTCACCCAGTGAGACCCCGCCCTCACCCAGCGAGACCCCGCCCTCACCCAGCGAGACCCCGCCCTCACTCAGCGAGACCCCGCCCTCACTCAGCGAGACCCTCACTCTGCGAGACCCCGCCCTCACTCAGCGAGACCCTCACTCAGCGAGACCCTGACTCAGCGAGACCCCGCCCTCACTCAGCGAGACCCCGCCCTCACTCAGCGAGACCCTCACTCAGCGAGACCCCGCCCTCACTCAGTGAGACCCTCACTCAGCGAGACCCTCACTCAGCGAGACCCTCACTCAGCGAGACCCCGCCCTCACTCAGCGAGACCCTCACTCAGCGAGACCCCGCCCTCACTCAGCGAGACCCCGCCCTCACTCAGCGAGACCCCGCCCTCACTCAGCGAGACCCTCACTCAGCGAGACCCTCACTCAGCGAGACCCTCACTCAGCGAGACCCCGCCCTCACCCAGCAAGACCCCGCCCTTACTCAGCGAGACCCCGCCCTCACTCAGTGAGACCCCGCCCTCACTCAGTGAGACCCCGCCCTCACCCAGTGAGACCCCGCCCTCACCCAGTGAGACCCCGCCCTCACCCAGCGAGACCCCGCCCTCACCCAGCGAGACCCCGCCCTCACTCAGTGAGACCCCGCCCTCACCCAGCGAGACCCCGCCCTCACTCAGTGAGACCCCGCCCTCACTCAGCGAGACCCCGCCCTCACTCAGCGAGACCCCACCCTCACTCATCAAGACCCCGCCCTCACTCAGCGAGACCCCGCCCTCACTCAGCGAGACCCCACCCTCACTCATCAAGACCCCGCCCTCACTCAGCGAGACCCCGCCCTCACTCAGCGAGACCCCGCCCTCACTCAGCGAGACCCCGCCCTCACTCAGTGAGACCCTGCCTTTGTGCCAACAAACCATACTCAGTCACGTAGGACCCTCAGTTATTGAAATCAGTGCTGAACCCAATAAACACCTTAAACCAGGTGTGTCACCTCTATATGACCCTTGAGGGTACATCCTTTGATACACGCACCGGGGGCGCTAACAGGAGCTGCAAACCAACCCAATTTTTCCCGCTATGCCTCTATTTATGAAGCCCAGGATCCCGTTTACTTTTTTAACCGCTTTCTCAACCTGCCCTGCCACCTTCAATGATTTGTGCATATATACCCCCTGGTCTCTCTGTTCATGCACACGTTTAGGATTGTAGTCTTTAGTTTAGTTAGAACGAGTCTCCTCGTTCTTCCTACTAAAATGTATCACTTCGCACTTTTCTGCCTTAAATTTCATCTGTCATGTGTCCACCCATTTCACCATCCTGTCTATGTCCTCTTGAAGTCTATCCCTATCTCCCTCACTGTTCACTATACTTCCAAGTTTTGCATCTGCAAATTTTGAAATTGTGCGCTGTACACCCAAGTCCAAGTTGTTAATATATATCAAGAAAAACTGTGGTCCTAGTACCGACCCCTGGAGAACACCACTGTGTACCTTCCTCCAGTCCAAAAAACAACCGTTCACCACTACTCCCTGTTTCATGATTGAGGTCTTTAAAGTTACGAAGGGGTTTGATAGGGTTGGTGGAGAGAAAATGTTTCCACTTGTGGGGGAGACCAAAACTAGGGGCCATAAATTTAAGATAGCCACTAATAAATCCAGTAAGGAATTCAGGAGAAACTTCTTTACCCAGAGAGTGGTGAGAATGTGGAACTCGCTACCACAGGGAGTGGTTGAGGCGAATAGTATAGATGCATTTAAAGGGAAGCTAGATAAACACATGCGGGAGAAAGGAATAGAAGGTTATGCTGATAAGGTTTGTTGAAGACGGGTGGGAGGAGGCTCGAGTGGAGCATAAACACTGGCCTGGACCAGTTGGGCTGAATGGCCTGTTTCTATGCTGTAAAATTTGACACGAAACTTGGAAGTGTAGTAAACAGTGAGGAGGATAGTGATAGACTTCAAGATGACATAGACAGGCTGGTGGAATGGGTGGACACATGGCAGATGAAATTCAACACAGAAAAGTGTGAGGTAGAAAGAATGAGGAGAGACAATACAAGGTAAATGGTACAATTATAAATCGTGTATAAGAACAGAGAGACCTGGGGGTGTTTGAAGGTGACAGGACAGGTGAACAAAGCAGTTAATAAAGCAAATGGGATCCTGGGCTTTATAAATAGAGGCACAGAGAACAAAAGCCAGGAAGTTGTGCTAAACCTGTATAAAACACTAGTTCGGCCCCAGCTGGATATTGTGTCCAATTCTGGGCACCACACTTTAGGAAGGATGAAGGCTTCGGAGAGGGTACAGAAGATAATGGTTCCAGGGATGAGGGACTTCAGTTACATGGATAGACCGGAGAAGCTGGGGTTGTTCTCCTTAGAGTAGAGAAGGCTAAGAGGAGATTTGATAGAGGTGTTTAAAATCTTGAAGGGTTTAGACAGAGTAAATAAAGAGAAACTGTTTCCAATGGCTGAAGGGTCGATAACCAGAGGGCACAGA
This sequence comes from Squalus acanthias, assembly GCA_030390025.1. NCBI lineage: Eukaryota > Metazoa > Chordata > Chondrichthyes > Squaliformes > Squalidae > Squalus > Squalus acanthias. Next base: position 940,780 of record JASTWF010000046.1, read on the forward strand.
TTTAAGATGATTAGCCAGAGGCAACATGAGGAAAAACTTTTTTACACAACGAGTGGTTAGGATTTGGAATGCACTGCCTGAGAGGGTGGTGGATACAGATTCAATAGCTGCCTTCAAAAGGGAATTGGATAAATACCTGAAGGAGAAAAAAATGCAGGGATATGGGGGAAAGAGCGGGGGAGTGGGACTAACTAGATTGCTCTTCGAAAGAGCCGGCGCAGACTCGATGGGCTGAATTACCTCCTCAGTACCTGTGCTGTACTATTCTATGATTCTATGTAAAGTGAAATTTAACTGGAGAAATGAATGCTGCGCATACAGCCTCTTTCCACTTGGTGACAGTAGAGAAGAGCCCAGTACACAAACCTGGCCAGGTTCGGTTCCTTTGACCATTTTGGCTCCAGTCTGCTGGGACAGGTTAACCTCTTCCTACCCTGTGCGCGGTGCAATAGCCTGGAACACTCCATTAGCGTGCGAGCGAGTCCGGTGGAGATTGATGGTGGGGAGGATCTGGTAATCAAATGATGGCGAGGTTCACTGGATCACTGTAACTACCACATGTTGCCTATTCCAAACCTGAACTGGGGGAGGGAAGCTTGTTTAAACAAAGGCTCTGCGTGTGTGCATGTGAACAAAACAGTGCACGCGGGAATATGTGAACGCAAGCGGACCTGCTGGAACACCAGCTCGCACAATGACCTCCTCCATAAACACAAGCTGAAAACCGAACATCTCATCTCGACCACTGGTCAATCTCATCCTTCACAACCGTTGGGAATCAGTATCTATCATCAGGGACAGTGTGGCTGAACACTTAGACAAGTATCAACTGATCAAAGAGAGCCAGTGTTGTTTTGAGAAGGGCAGGTCATGTCTGATTAATCTAGTTGCATTATTTGAGGAGGTCACTAGCATGGTGGATAGGGCAGTGTCTATGGATGTTGTCTATATGGACTACCAGAAGTCATCTGATAAGGTTTTGCACAAGAGACTATCAGCAAACATGAGAATGCAAGGAATTGGAGGGAACCTTGTGACATGGGTTGGTAATCAGTTGGGAGGTAGGAGACAATGGGCTGGACTTTCATTGACCCGTGGAGGTGGGTTTGGAGGTGGGTGGGGGGTTAAAATTGCGAAAACTGGCGGGCGGGCACAATCCCGCCCCCCGCAATTTTCATTAAATCGTGTCTGATGGTCCCGACTCCGTCCCGCCTCTAAGAGGCGGGATAGGCTGTTAAGGCCCTTAATAAGCACTAAATTGCCTCTATAATGCCATTTTGAAAGGCCTTTGTGATTTTAACCCTTTTTCTACGTGAAGCACGCCTGTTCTGAACCACGAATGTGAAACCTGGCGGTAGCACATTTGGCTGGCTGGCTGATCTGGGAGTGGTTGTGGATGGGAGACATATCTGGGAGTGGTGGAGCAAAAATATCTGGGAGCAGACTTAGGGCTGCTGCTGCTCATTTTGCATCCAGGTCCTCTCACAGCGAAGGCCAGGCAGTCTCTGAAGACCTTAAATGCAGCAGCAATGATGACATCATCAGAGGCGACTTTCAGACTGAAAACACTAATTGGGTCATGGGTTCCCACATGCTGGAACTCAATTGCCCAATTAGGTGAAAATCGCATCAATCTCCCACATCCAATTGCAGTCGGGTGGATAAGACGAAAAGTGGATGACACGACCCCAACCCGCCCCAGTATCAAAATCCAGCCCAGTGAGTGGGGAGAAAGGGAATGTGCTCTGATTGGTGGGCTGTGACAAGTGGTGTTCCCCAGAGATCTGTTCTGGAGCCTCATCTCTTCTCCTTATATATCAATGACTTGGATGAAGGAATAGAGAGTTGTACAAAGATTTCATTTTGTCAGGAGAACTATAAGAATGTAAAGTTTCATCACAGAGAGGCACTGATTGGATGTTACAGAATGTCTAAGCAGTGTTTCACCTCCAGCTCGTGTGGCTTTGACAACCCTGCTCACTCTTGATTTTTCTCCCTCTGGCTTACTGAGAACACTTAGTTTAATGGCTTCCTTTGGTTTTCTGGGGATATGAACCTAATTCTGACACCACATAGCCATAGGTGGTTTCAGTGGTGTTCACAGGGTCTAATTGCACATTACATCACACTCGGGACACTGAGTTTTATTGGCAAGGAAAACTAATCATTCACAGAGAGAGAGAGAGAGATAAAACCAATGGATCCACAGAGACACAAATCTCTATGTGTCAGCTGTGGCTCAGGCGGTAGCATCTGCATCAGATGGTCAGTGAGTTCAAGTCCCACTCCAGAGATTTGAGCACCTTGAGGCTGACATTCCCAATGTAGTACTGAGGGAGTGCTGCACTGTCTTTCGGTGTGAGACACTAAAACCGAGGTAACAACAGAAAACGCTGGAAAAACTCAGCAGGCCAGGCAGCATCCGTGGAGAGAGAAACAGAGTTAACGTTTCAGGTCGAAGACCTTTCGTCAGAACTGGAAAAAAGCAGGAAATGGAACAGATTTTAAGGCAGGTTTAGGGGCTGGGAAATGGGGGAGGGGATGAAAGAACAAAAGGGAAGATCAGTGATGGGATAGAAAGCAGGAGAGATTAAGAGACATTGAGAGACATTAAGAGATATTCAAGGCAAGAGGAGGTGGAAATGGGACAGGTTGAGGAACAGAGGAGGAGACCAGGAAGCTCCAGAGCGATTTGGACAGACTGGGTGATTGGGCGGATAAATGGCAGATGCACTATAATGTGGACAAGTGCGAAGTTATCCACCTTGGGTGCAGGAACGGGAGGGCAAATTATTATTTAAATGGCAATAAATTGGGAGAGGGGGAAGTACAGAGAGACCTGGGTGTTCTTGTACACCAGTCACTGAAGGCGAGCATGCAGGTGCATCAGGCGGTCAAGAAGGCAAACGGTATGCTGGCCTTCATAGCAAAAGGGTTGGAATACAGGAACAGGGATACCTTGCTGCAGCTGTACAGGGCACTGGTGAGACCACACCTCGAGTACTGTGTACAGTTTTGGTCGCCTCATCTGAGGAAAGATGTTCTTGCCATGGAGGGGGTGCAGCGGCGATTCACCAGGCTGATACCAGGAATGGCGGGATTGACCTATGAGGAGAGACTATGTAGTTTAGGGATGTACACACTGGAGTTTAGAAGATTGAGAGGGGACCTCATAGAAGTGTATAAAATTCTGACAGGTCTAGACAGACTAGATGCAGAAGGAATGTTTCCCTTGGCGGGTGAGAACAGAACTAGAGGACATAATTTAAGGATAAGGGCTAAACCATTTAGGACAGAAATGAGGGGGAATTTCTTCACTCAGAGGGTGGTGAACCTGTGGAACTCATTGCCACAGAGGGCAGTGTACGCCAGCTCATTAAATATATTTAAGAGGGAATTAGATATATTTCTACAGGCAAAAGGGGTTAAGGGTTACGGAGAGAAGGCGGGGACGGGATACTGAATTGGAGGATCAGCCATGATCTCATTAAATGGCGGAGCAGGCTCGAAGGGCCGGATGGCCTACTCCTGCTCCTATCTTCTATGTATCTATGTATCTATGTAAAGGATGGCTCTAGATGAAGACCGAGGCCCTGTCTGCACTCTCAAGTGGATATAAAAGATCCCATAGCACTATTTGAAGAAGAGTAGCGGAGTTCTCCCTGGTGTCTTAAACAATATTTATCCCTCAACCAACTTGACTAAAACAGATTATCTGGTCATTATCACATTGTGGGACCTTGCTGTGTGCAAATTGGCTGCTACAATTCCGACAGTGACTGCACTTCAAAAGAACCCCATTGGCTATAAAGTGCTTTGAGATGTCCTGAGCTTGCGAAAGGCATGAGTAAATCTTTCTATCAGTTGCAGGATCCACATTGAATCTGTGTCTGCCACATTGACATTTCACTGTCATAAAATGCTTCATTCTTATTGTCCCAAGCTTTCTACGTTTGTGAGAAACATCCTCATGGCAATCTATTCACATAGAAATACATACAAGTAGAAGTTACACCATGGAAAACAGGCCATTCGGCCCATGCAGTCCATGTCAGCATTTACCCTCCTTGTGAGCAAATAGTTCGAATCACATTTACTCGCTCTGTTCCCATATCCCTTCCTATTCATCAATGTTGACATGGTTTTTGGCTCAACCACTAACCCTGGGAGTGAATTCCACAGCCTCACAGCTCTCTGTGTGAAGTTCCTCCCGCTCTCAGTTCTAAATCTCTTGCATTTAATTGGGTATCAGAGAAGACTTAGATGTGACCTGATCGAGGTCGTTAAAATGATGAATGGGTTGGACAGGGTAGATGTGGAGAGAATGTTTCCACTTGTGGGAGAATCCAAAACTAGGGGCCATAAATACAAGACAGTTACTAATAAATCCAATCGGGAAATAAGGAGAAATGTCTTTACTCAGAGAGTGGATGGAATGCCAACTCGCAACCACAGGAAGTGGTTGAGGCAAATAGCTTCGATCCTTTCAAAAGGAAACTAGACGAGTGCACGAGAGAAAAAGGGAATAGAAAGACATGCTGAAAGGCTGAGATGAGGTAGACAGAATGGGAGGAGACTCGTGTGGCGTAAAAACACCAGCACAGACTAGTTGGGCCGAATGGCCTGCTTGTATGCTGTATATAATATGTAATTCTATGAAATGTAATAGCTTCAAAAGCCCTGGGTTCCCTGACTCATTCTTACAAATGCAGCTCAGTCTCTCTGTTCCTCTGCCTCCCTCTCCCTGTCCCTTACTCTTCCTCTCCCTCTCCTCTCTCCCTCTCTCCCTCTCCTCTCTCGCTCCTTCTCCCTCTCTCTCACGCCCTGTCCCTCTCTCTCTCTCACTCCCTGTCCCTCTCATGGACACAAGAGCTGAATTCCAGAGGTGAGGTGAGAGTGACTGCCCTTGGCATCAAGGCAGCATTCCACTGACTGTGGCATCAAGGATCCCTGGTAAAATTGAAGTCAATGGGGATCAGGGGGAAAACTCTCCACTGGCTGGAGTCGTACCTAGCACAAAGGAAGATGGTTGTGGTAGTTGGAGGCCAATCATCTCAGCCCCAGGACATCGCTGCAGGATTTCCTTAGGGCAATGTCCTAGGCCCAACCATCTTCAGCTGTTTCATCAATGATCTTCTCTCCATCCTAAGGTCAGAAATGGGGCTGTTCACTGATAATTGCATAGTGTTCAATTCCATTCACAACTCCTCAGATAATGAAGCAGGTCTTGCCCGCATGCAGCAAGACCTGGACAACATCCAGGCTTGGGCTGATAAGTAGCAAGTAACATTCGTGCCACACAAGTGCCAGGCAATGACTATCTTGAGAAAAGAGAGTCTAACCACCATCCCTTGACATTCAATTGCATTACCATCATCTGATCCCCCACCATCAACTTCCTGGGGGGGTCACCATTGACCAGAAGCTTAACTGGACCAGCCACATAAATACTGTGGCTACAAGAGCAGGTCAGAGGCTGGGTATTCTGCAGTGAGTGGCTCACCTCCTGACTCCCCAAAGCCTTTCCACCATCTACAAGACACAAGTCAGGAGTGTGATGGAATATTCTCCAATGGCCTGGATGAGTGCAACTCCAACAACACTCAACAAGCTCGACACCATCCAGGACAAAGTAGTCTACTTGATTGGCACCCCATCCACCACCTCAAAAGTCTACTCCCTCCACCACCGGCGCATCGTGTCAGCCGTGGCTCAGTGGGTAGCACTCTCACCTCTGAGTCAGAAGGTTGTGGATTCAAGTCCCACTCCAGAGACTTGAGCACAAAAATCAAGATTGACACTCCAGAAGGAGTGATACACTATTGGAAGTGCCATCTTTCACATGAGACATTAAACCGAGGCCCCGTCTACTCTCTCAGGTGGATGTAAAAGATCCCATGGTACTATTTCAAAGAAAAGCAAGGAAATTATCCCCGGTGTCCTGGCCAGCATTTATCCCCCAATCAACATCACTAAAAAAAAGATTATCTGGTCATTATCACATTGCTGTTTGTGGGAGCTTGCTGTGTGCACATTTGGCTGCTGCATTCCCTACATTACAACAATGACTGCACTTCAAAAATTGGCTGTAAAGCGCATTTGGGTGTCCTGAGGTTGTGAAAGGCGTAATATACAGGAAACTCTTGTTTATCCGGCACCCAAATATCCGGAATTCTCGCTTAACCGGCAAAAATCATCCTCCGAAAACGCCTCTCAAATAACCGGCAATGTTGCCGAGTCGCAGTCCGAGTCTCCGCGAACGCCGAGTACTCCGAAAACTCCTCTCAAATAACCGGCAATGTTGCCGATCCTGAGTCCGCAAACGCCGATTTAGTCAGTAGGGGTAGTTTTCAAAAGTGCCACTACTCGGCCTCCTGGCGCTGTCGGAAGTCCGAAACACTGCAGTAGCAGGAGTTGATTCTCCCGCGCTGCCGGGAGTCTCACTTACTGTTAAGTAATTAAAGAGTTATGGATTACTCTCAACTGACAGTACTGTACTTAATCAAGCATCTTCCACCATCCATTTAACACAACATTCTGTAGGTGAGTACCCAAATACTGTATACTGCACATTTCTTGATTTTTTTATTTTTCTTTGTTAAAAATAGCCTCGGTAGATATAACTCTCTGTTATCCGGAACTTTCGATCAACCGGCACCACGCCGGTCCCGTCAGTGCCGGATACCAAAGAGTTTCCTGTAAATGCAAGTCTTTCTTTTTTGTCTACAGGATGCACTGCAGTAACTCACCAAGGTTTCTTCGGCAGCACCTGCCAAACCCGTGACCTCTACCTCTAGAAGTACAAGGGCAGCAGGCACATGGAAACACCAACACTTCTGAGTTCCCCTCCAAGTTACACACCATCCTGACTTAGAAATATATCACCGTTTGTAAGCATCAACGCAGGCCCCAAGATTTTTTTTGTATCGGACATTTTGAATGACGGTTACTGCCTGTTTGGAGAAGATGGGAGGGGCCCAGGTGTTCGATGGACAGGAGATTCCAGCCAGGCCTACAAACTAATTATGGGAGAATGTCTGGGCAGACAGAATTCTCTGGGAAGACAATGGGTCCGGGGAGATGAATCATACGGTAAAAAGCACCTCGATGAGATAGCCCCGAAAGGCGGGAACCGGACAAAAGAGGGCCATTGTGAATCAATGGGAAGCCACTTAACCCAGGATCAGGTGAGAAGTGCGGCCCATCATCTGCCATTAACACCAGCACCGAGATGGGATAGCCCTGAAAAGCGGGAAACCAGACAAAGAAGACAAAGAAAGGGTGATTAAAAAGACATCACTACAACTACACAGCTCTTAGTGAACTTTCAGGGTATACAGAGAAGGCAGCTCTGGCCTCTCTCTCTCTCTCACTTGCTACCAAGAACCAAGCACTCCATCCGGGACGGAGAGAGGAAACCACCACGAGCGACAAGAGCCTTGCCTTGCTTTTCGACTGTAGGAACAAACCTCGAAACTGGGACTTGGATACTGTATCGGCGATACGGAACCAGGAGACACGCTCTACACAGGGGAGCAGTGAGCAAGAAAACGGACAATCGGGGTGAGCATTGTCCAAGCCCACGCATCCTTAAGACCACCGGTACTGTGTGAGGGGGTGTTGTGCGTCCCAACCAATCCAGAGGGGCTTAGTGGGGAGGTTCTGTGTGTATTATATAGTGTATGTTCCGGGGTTTGTGGGACAAGTCCATGTTATACTCTGTATAGCAACACAGTGTGATTTTAAGCGTCTTAATATGAGACAGGGGCCTGTTCGACGGGCCAGGTTGTATTGTTGTACTGTTTGTTTTACGCCACCAGGCATTTTACGTACTGGAGGCAGGGGTGTGTGTTAACCTTATTAAACACCGTACGGTTGAGTCTGAAAAGCTTGTCTGTGTCCCAATCCTGTTCACCGTAATTCCTGTCATATAGAACTAAGTAGGAGGGGTGATTCGAACCACCAAGGCAAACCACCTACAGAATTGGCGACCGCGGCAGGACGATAGGTTGTGTGAACAGAATCATGGAAAGTTTAGAGGGCAAGAGATCTGCAATGGGGGACAGAATTTCCTCCTATGTGTTTGGTAAAGTTAATGTGTCTCAGAAGTGGGTGCTGGAGATGTTGCGTTCTGACAGTCCTCAAGATAGGGCTGCGGAATGGACAGGGAGCAAGGAGCATAAAAAGTCTAAGGAAAAGGCGATTTGGCTCCTGTGCCTGCAGAAACAGGTCCAACTGCTCAGGGAGCAGGTTGGAAAGCTGCAGGCCGAGCTCAGGGAATCAGAAGAAAAGTCAGACGCAAGGGGGGTAGTGGGTAATAGATTAATGGAGGAGCTGCGCGAGGAAAGACAGGAGAAACGTGCACAGGAGGAAACCTCCCATAATACCGGGGAGAACCTGCAGTGCCAGGTCACCGAGGCCAAGCTCAATGAGTAGGCTGTAAGGGAGGAGAACGCCCGCTTAACGGGTAAAGTTGACGGGCTAGAGCGGCAGCTTAGGGACATAAAGACAGCCTACAGGGTAGCCAGGAGCAGGGGGTACGAGGATTTGAACCACGGGCCCTGCGAAGAAAGGATAAAAGGTCTGACCCAAGCCCTGTCCAAAGCCAGAGGGATGGTTTGCTTAACAACCCCGGGGGAAGATCGGGTGGACTGGGAAGAGGAAAGACAGGGGTCTGAGGATTTTGTCTGGGATAGGGAAGCCCGACCAGCGCCGGAAGCACAACCGGGACCGATGTGTCCTCTGCGGCAGCAAAAATACGGTCCACCCACACCTAACGGTGCTCAGGGCCCGCTGCAGAGCGATTACGTGGTCCCGTTTACCACCCCACAACTGCAGGCTATGATAGCAAGCATGCCCAAATTAAGAAAAGAAGGGGACCCCTCTGTTCACTTCATGGAAGTGGAGCAAATTGGGGGGATCAATGGTTGTAGTGAGGGCGAAACTCACAGGCTGTTACTATTTTCCCTGGATGGAAAATTGTACCAGGCCCTGTCCGCAGCCACCAAGCTGGGGCAGGGAACCACGGCAGGTTTAAAGGAGGAAATCCTGAGAGCCATGGGACATACCCAGGGTAGTCCGTTCTCCCGAGTGGAGAGAACGCTGCAGCTGGCTGGTGAAGCACCACAGGCATTCACAGACAGGCTATGGCCGGTATACGAGAAGGCCACGGGTGGGATACTGGACAGGTTACAGCTGCAAGGGGGCCCCAGGAATCACTGGCTCAGAACCCAGTTTGCCACGAATAAGAGCAAAAGCAGAAGCCTGGCTTGACTCCGAGGACCTCACGAATACGGAGGGCGACGTGCTCCGTAAGATGAACCTGGCCTTTAAAACCGGTTCAGAGGAGGAGGTCAAACCCAATAAAGGCAAGGTACATGAGATAAAGGCCAGTGAGGGTAGCAAGAAGGAATGGCTTCAGGAAGGGATTAGTGCAGAAAAGGCAAGGACATGTTTCGGGTGTGGGAAGACGGGACACTGGAGGCGAGAGTGCCCGACCCAGAAAAAGGGGCAAGGCCGAGGGGATCCTCCGGTGCAAAAGGCACAGACTGTCGAGGCGAAGGGGGCGAAGGGGGCGACCGGGGAACCGTTTGACGTTCTGGTGGCTGCCCTTCGGACGGTTTTTGTGCAGGAGAAAGGGAGGGTAGACGCTGCCGCGAGCAATGTGATCCCGATCGCTCCTGTATGCCCAACATCCTGACTAGAGCGCGCCCAGCCTGAGTACCTGCGTCCGCTCACATACGATGAGTGGGGCAGACCTTGTGTGAAGATGGGGGTGGAGACGGTACACGGGAAGTACTTGGTGGGCACCGGGGCCTCGAGCACGGTGATCCATTCAAGGGACCCGACAAACTCACCCTGGTCTAGCAAGGTCCCATTCAGTCTCGTGGGGTTCACAGGGAACGAGCAGGCGGGGGCAATGTCCAAACCTTTGGCCATAGATTTAGGATCCCTCCACACCAAGTGGGAATGCGTCCAGATGCAATGGGAACAGCCAGGATCAGGAGTCCATAGGCTGACTTTATGTTAGCCAACTGAGTGATTGTGGATTTGAGGAATCACTGCCTATGGGGGGCAGCGGATTCAGATAAAGCTGAGGAGGTGCTAGTAATCCCTAAGGATAGGGAAGGAAGGGGTAGTGTGTGTACTATGAAGCCTAAGGGGAGTTACGACCTGGAGCAATTGGGCAGTAATACCCCAGCCAAGTATCAGGCGAACGTGAGAGACAATCTCGCATCGTTCGCCACTCACAAGCACGACTGGGTTAGAAGTCCGAGTACACGGGGACCCCATGTCATGGCCACAAAAGCAATATAATTTCCCCAGAGAGGCAGAAGCCGACTTGGAAACGGCACTGGGATCCCTGGTAGAACAGGAGGTGTTGAGGCCGATAGCCACCCACGTGAACTCACCACTCTGGCTGGTTAGGAAACCCGACCAGTCGTGGAGAGCCACCGTGGACTATCGGGTGCTCAATGAAAACATCCCAGCCTGCGTGCCCACAGTCGCAGCTGTTGCTGACCTCATAGGGAGCATTCCAGCGACCGCGACCACTTTTACGGTGCTGGATATCTCCAATGGGTTTTGGTCGATTCCTCTAAAAAGGGAAGACCAATACAAGTTTGCCTTTACTTTTAAAGGGCAACAGTACACCTGGACATGCCTTCCCCAGGGTTTTCATAACAGCCCTTCCATATTCCACCAGTGTATGGAGGACGCCTTATAGGGTTTGAGCCGACCTCAGCAGCTAGTACAGTATGTGGACGACTTGCTTTTGTTCTCCGCCGAGGGGGAGGAGCGTGGGCCACTGCTGGCCGAGTTGCTCGAGCTGCTGAGGGAGGCCGGGTTTAAAGTAAACCTGAAGAAAGCCCAGATCGGCCGCGAGGAAGTCAAATTCCTCGGGCTGACAGTAAGGGCAGGGGAAAGGGCCATAGATGAGGCGAAAAGAAAGGCAGTACAGGAGTTACCAGTCCCCAAGGATGTAAAAGGGGTAAGATCCTTCCTGGGACTCACAAGATACTGCAGGGATTTTATTGAGGGTTATGCAGCCACGGCAGCCCCTCTGCTTCGGCTCCACTGCAAGGGAGTCGGGTGGGAGTGGGACCAGAACTGCCAGGAAACATTCACACACCTCAAGGAGGATTTACAGACAGCTCCCGCACTGGGGGCCATCAACGGTGGGGAGGAATTCTTTTTAGAGGTAGCAGCCAGCGGGGATAGCTTGAGCGTGGTGTTGCTCCAGGAGCGATACGGCAAGCTACGGCCCATGGTCTACTGATCTAGGGTTCTCACCGAGGTAGAACGGGGATATTCCAACTGCGAGAGGCATCTCCTGGCCATGCATTGGGCCGTAAAACGCTCTCAGCTTTTTACGGGATCATCCCTGATAGTTCTGCTCACCCACCGTACCCCCACTCAGATGTTGTTGGACGGGAGAATAAAGGACGGGACAGTGAGCAGTGCTCGCATTGCCCGCTGGACTTCATTGCTCTCGCAGATGAATCTGAGAGTGCAGGGGTTGACCGAGCCCAAGTTGGCAGCGAATTTGATTTACCAGGTACGGCCCACACGTGTACGGTAGAAGGGGTATGGGACGTGGATGTCGGGTTCTGGGCCGGGTTACACCCGACGGGCTGGGACATTTACGTGGACGGGTCCAGTTCGGTAGCAAAGGGGGAGCGCTTCACCGGGTGCGGGATTTATGATCCCATGGCTAAGATAGCTAAGGCCCTTAAACTCCCCAGCACCCTGAGCGCTCAGCACACCGAACTGGCGGCAGCGGTGTATGTGGTCACCCACCCCGACGAGTTCCCCACCCCCTACACCATCTGCTCGGACGCCATGTTTACATGTAGTTCGTGCACCGAGTACCTGGCCATCTGGGCTCGGCGCGGTTTTAAATCCGCGGATGGGAAGCCCCTAGCAACAGCACCGCTGCTAGGGAGGATTTTAGAGGTCACGGGCACCCGGGGAGATCACTATATACATAAGGTCAAGGCCCACTCTAAGATAGAGCCCAGAGGGGAAGGTAACCAAAGGGCCGACAAGTTGGCCAAGCAGGGGGCCAGGGAAGGAGAGTTCTGGGATCCCTATGAAGTAGGCCCGGTAGCAGCAATCCGGGACAAGGGAGGAACACTGGGGGTAACTTTGGCCCCGGACTTAAAACAAGTCCAAGCCCAGGATCCCGTCCTTAAGGCTATCCTGGGGAAGAAGGAAAAGGGTGAACAGGTAGAGGGTCCGTTCGGAGCAGCGGACATTACCGTTAAAGAGGGGATGCTATTTAAAGGGGATCGGTGGTACCAGAGGGAATTCCTCCAGTTGGCCCACGGGGGCCCAGGAGCGGGACACCCAGGGCCGTAAACTACCTGGCAGAGGGTAGAACAGGCAGGGTACTGGCTATAAGTCAGGGAGGATGTCCGCGCCTTTTGCGCGGACTGTCTGGTGTGCGCAGCAAACAACCCCGATCCTCAGCGTAGGAAAGTCCCCATAGGACACACAAGGAGGGTAGAGGGACCATGGCAGTCCCTCCAGGTCGATTACATCGGACCACTACCCACCACACAGGCAGGTAACAAAGACTGCCTAGTCCTGGTGGACGTGTTCTCCAAGTGGGTGGAAGCCTTCCCTTGCCGAGCAGCCACGGCTTTGGCGACGGCAAGGATTCTGGTAAAGGAAGTGTTCTCCCGGTGGGGACTGCCACAGGTCATGGAGTCCGACCAAGGGAGTCATTTCACGGGGCAAGTAATGCAGGCCACCTTGAAGCATTTAGGGATTGAGGGGAAGTGGCACGTGGCTCACAACCCACAGTCATCGGGGGTTGTGGAGCGCCCTAACCGGACGATTAAAGAAAGGCTGAGGAAAGAGACAGGGTCGTCCCCGAAAAAGTGGGATGAGGTCCTGCCGTTAGTTTTAATGGGTGTCCGGGCCAGCCTCTCCAGAAGCACAGGGTATTCCCCGCATGAGCTCATGACCGGGAGGGTCATGCGCACCCCCACCCACGTTTTGGCACCGGTCCAAACTGAAAGCCCAAGTCCGGGAAGTGAACCGGGACAAGTTTGTACAGAATCTGTATGATAAATTAAAACAGATTCACCGGCAGGCAGCCAGTAACATGGGGAACCAGCACCGGAAAAGTCGGTTGCTGCTCGAGCCCCAGAAAAACCATGAGTGCAAGGTGGGAGACCAGGTAATGGTACGGAACTATGCCCGGGTAGGGGCATTTGAGCCATTATACATGGGGCCGTATAGCATAGTGCACAAGGCAAGCCCCATGGTATAGGCAGTTAAACTCCCAAAACGCACGAAGTGGTTCCATATTAACCAGTGCAAGTGGTTTAACCCAGGGGAGAGAACAACAAAAGTCAAACGACACCAAGGCCCAATAATGAGCATTGTGGACGCGGGTCTTCCTCCCATGATTTGGGATGACGATGGCCCGGTGGCCGGGACAGTAAGGAGGAGCAGTAGGGTCCCACGGCCGAGGACGCCGTGGACGCCTCCTTACACGCCGACCGTGAGCTGCAAAAGGCCCCGGCAAGAAGAGCCTTAGTGGGGGCACCCGGCAACACGGGTAGTGATGTACATAGTTCTTGTATATAACAAAACCAGACCTGTGGAGGTAAACCCTCTCACAGAAAGGATTGTTGCTTTTTGTTTCATAGGAAGCCGAGGATGGAATGGAGACAGCCCTGAGACTTAGCGTGATATTGATGTTGGCCGGAACGGGGCACAGCAGGAGAGGGGACACCGAGTCGTCCCTCCTCTATGGCTGTACTGAGGGGGGACCCACTGTGACTAAGGGGGGTAGGAGGGGGGACACAGACGGGATGGCAGCCTACTTCACGAGGGAAGATGGCCAGGGTGGCTGGGGTCCAATTTGACGAAATACTCCAGCCACGCCGGGTACACGTATGGGGAGGCTTCCCTACCATGTCCCCAACTGAAGATCAGAGCCACACGGGTTAGGGTGACCGAGGGCAAGCGCGTGTGCTTAAGATGCAAGGGACACATTCCCCTGGGACGGTGGTGGTGGCTTAGGAAGTTGAGTCAGGACAAGGGGAACAGGTCAGCGGACTGGGAAAGACTGGGGAACGACATGTACCGACAGATCACGGGGACGAAGGGGGGAGTGGAAGTGTGCTGGAACAAGTGGTGGAAGGAGGAACAGGGGATTTATGTGTGTGTGGGGGGGTCAGAACGGATCTGCCCAGCGGGTGTGTCGATTGCTTTCATACGGCAATGGCAGGATTCCGGGGCCGGTATGGGATGGGATCGGAGTTTGGATGCTTGCGTAGTCCCAGACCCTCCCAACACAATAAATTCCACGGAACTGGTAGTGCACGATAGGAAGCCCCTGCCCACAGCCCCACCGGTACAGGAGACAGAAGTTAGGTGTCCCGTCACCACACCAGGCCCAGGGAATGGTTTAGTTCTAGTCCCGACCGGGAAGGTTTTATTCCAGGATGTACATTACGCGGCCGCGTCGGTCATCTTAAATTTAACCCGGGTGCAGCTGCCCGAGTGGAGTCCGAAGGAGACTGAGCAGTTTTACGAAGCCCTTATTAAAGAAATGTTCCGCCAATTTTTCGAGCTCAGCTACAGGGATGTGAGTCGGGAGAAACTGTATGGCATGGATGTGTACGATAGAGGATGATATCCAGCTGCAGATGCAGATTAATAGTTTAAAGGACCAGCTGCGAAAGATACTGGGGGAAGGGAACGAGGTGGAAGGTTCGGAGCTAAAAGAAGACCAGGCGATGACCATTCATTTAAAATAGGTCATCGCTGAGCTGGAGACACACGTGAAGACCATCAACGATTTGATACGGGAGGACAGGAATGCCTCAGCACAGGCAGCCAGAAGTGATGTGTGTGTGTTGTACGGTGTGTGGTTGCTAAACGAGGGACGCAGTAATCTGGAGGACTTACAACAAGGTCGCGTCCCGTCGTGGGTTAGCAACCGGCACCTCACAGCGCTCAGCCCGTATCATAATTCGATGAGCCCGTGTCAGCTCCGATTAGCTTCCGAAGCCTACCCAGTCCCAGTTGATTGCGGACGGTCCAACCACACGATTATGGGGATTGTACTGCGGATGCCGGTAATGGGCGGGTCACCGCAGCCAGTGCCGATATACCGGGTCGATAACATTGGTGTCTTGAGGGGCAGGGTGCATGTGCGGTATCACGGGGCCCCACCATTTGTTATAAAGTGGGAGCACGCCATGACCGGCACTGACCTCAAGGGGTGCCAGAGCAGGGGCGCACACGTGATATCGTGTCCCCAGCACCTGAATGCGTTCGATCGACCAGTGTGTGGGTTTGAATCGGAAAGTGCAGAGCCCATCAATTGCACCATGGAGGTGATGGCCCAGAGCCACGTTCCACCTCAGGTAGCACACGCGGGCGACGGGACGTACTGCGTCACGACAGGCGCGGACCAGTATCGGGTACGCAACGACACTTGGTGTCTGGTCACCGATTCGACTTTCTGCTTCAAACCCCACACAGAAGTTCAGGTGGCGCAAGAGCGCATCCTTTCCATTTCAGAGCCATCCACAGTACACCTCGTGGTAAACAACACGGTACAGAATCTGCAGCAGTACGTTACACGGTTCGGGTACGAGATACAGCCTCTGCCCGAACACCTCACAAAATTAATAAAAGCCTTTGAGCTGTCACAAAAACATTTTTACACGCTCGAACAGCGAAACCGGGACACAGGGGAGGAAATGAAAGGGATGATTTCCCCGCCCTGGTGGGACATTGGGTTAAATGTCGAGATCCCTCCGTGGATCCGGATATGTTCGCATGCTCTTGTAATTATACAGAGTTTGGTGGGATTGTACTTGTTACGGCTCTCCTGTGAAAAGCGAAGCAAGGCACTCCGAAGTCGTTGGCAGGCCCTGATTAAAGGGTAACCAGGAGTTTTGTTCTCTGTAAAAAGTTGTATAAGTATGTATTTGTGATTAAAGAACAGAACCTAGGGATTTTAAAGGTAATGAACGGCTTGGTTGGGGCTCACGATGCTTCTACACAGTGGAAGAAGACAAGGATGCTTGATATTCCAGTGGGGATATTGAAATATCAAAGTGGGGTCTGTAAGCATCAACACAGGCCCCAAGGATTTTTTTTGTATCGGACATTTTGAATGACGGTTCCTGCCTGTTTGGAGACGATGGGAGGGGCCCAGGTGTTCGATGGACAGGAGATTCCAGCCTGGCCTACAAACTAATTATGGGAGAATGTCTGGGCAGACAGAATTTTCTGGGAAGACAATGGGTCCGGGGAGATGACTCATACAGTGACGAGCACATAGATGAAATAACAACAGAAAACGCTGGAAAAACTCAGCAGGCCAGGCAGCATCCGTGGAGAGAGAAAGAGAGTTAACGTTTCAGGTCGATGACCTTTCGTCAGAACTGTGAAGAGCCGGAAATCAAATAGATTTAAGGCCAGAGTAAAGCTGGGAAAAGGGGGAGGGGATAAAAGAACAAAGGGGGAGATGAAGAGACATTAAGAGACATTAAGAGATATGCAAGGCTAGAGATGGTGTTAATGTGACAGATTAAGGCTGAAAGAAGTGTGAAATCCACTGGCAGAATGAAGGACAGCTGCCAGCTTCTAGGAGGAAAAAAAAGGTGGGGGGGGGCAAATAAAAGGATGGAAAAAATAAAATATAAATGTGATTGGAGCTGAGGTTATGATCTAAAATTGTTGAACTCGATGTTGAGTCCAGAGGGCTGTAGCGTGCCCAAACGAAAGATGAGGTGCTGTTCCTCGAGCTTACGCTGCGCTTCCGTGGAACAGTGTAATAGGCCGAGGACGGTGAGGTCAGAGTGGGAGTGAAGCGGTGAATTAAAGTGACAGGCCACCGGGAGCTCGGGGTCCCCCTTACGGACTGAACGGAGGTGTTCCGCAAAGCGGTCACCCAATCTGCGTTTGGTCTCCCCAATGTAGAGGAGACCACATCGTGAGCAGCGAATACAGTATACTAAATTGCAGGAAGTACATTGGGTGACCGCTTTGCGGAACACCTCCGTTCAGTCCGTAAGGGGGACCCCGAGCTCCCGGTGGCCTGTCACTTTAATTCACCGCTTCACTCCCACTCTGACCTCACCGTCCTCGGCCTATTACACTGTTCCACGGAAGCGCAGCGTAAGCTCGAGGAACAGCACCTCATCTTTCGTTTGGGCACGCTACAGCCCTCTGGACTCAACATCGAGTTCAACAATTTTAGATCATAACCTCAGCTCCAATCACATTTATATTTTATTTTTTCCATCCTTTTATTTGCCCCCCCCCACCTTTTTTTTCCTCCTAGAAGCTGGCAGCTGTCCTTCATTCTGCCAGTGGATTTCACACTTCTTTCAGCCTTAATCTGTCACATTAACACCATCTCTAGCCTTGCATATCTCTTAATGTCTCTTAATGTCTCTTCATCTCCCCCTTTGTTCTTTTATCCCCTCCCCCTTTTCCCAGCTTTACTCTGGCCTTAAATCTATTTGATTTCCGGCTCTTCACAGTTCTGACGAAAGGTCATCGACCTGAAACGTTAACTCTCTTTCTCTCTCCACGGATGCTGCCTGGCCTGCTGAGTTTTTCCAGCGTTTTCTGTTGTTATTTCAGATTTCCAGCATCCGCAGTATTTTGCTAGCACATAGATGAGATAGCCCCGAAAGGCGGGAACCGGACAAAAGAGGGCCATTGTAAATTAATGGGAAGCCACTTAACCCAGGATCAGGTGAGAAGTGCGGCCCATCATCTGCCATTAACACCAGCACCTAGATGGGATAGCCCCGAAAAGCAGGAAACCAGACAAAGAAGACAAAGAAAGGGTGATTAAAAAGACATCATTACAACTACACAGCTCTTAGTGAACTTTCAGGGTATACAGAGAAGGCAGCTCTGGCCTCTCTCTCTCTCTCTCGCTTGCTACCAAGAACCAAGCACTCCATCCGGGACGGAGAGAAGAAACCACCACGAGTGACAAGAGCCTCGCCTTGCTCTTCAACTGTAGGAACGAACCTCGAAACTGGGACTTGGATACTGTATCGGCGATACGGAGCCAGGAGACACGCTCTACACAGGGGAACAGCGAGCAAGAAAACGGACAATCGGGGTGAGCATTGTCCAAGCCCACGCATCCTTAAGACCACCGGTACTGTGTGAGGGGGTGTTGTGTGTCCCAACCAATCCAGAGGGGCTTAGTGTGGAGGTTCTGTGTGTATTTTATACTCTGTATGCAACACAGTGTGATTTTAAGCATCTTAATATGAGACAGGGGCCTGTTCGACGGGCCAAGTTGTATTGTTGTACTGTTTGTTTTACGCCACCAGGCATTTTACGTACTGGAGGCAGGTGTGTGTGTTAACCTTATTAAACACTGTACGGTTGAGTCTGAAAAGCTTGTCTGTGTCCCAATCCTGTTCAGCGTAATTCCTGTCATATAGAACTAAGTAGGAGGGCTGATTTGAACCACCCTGCACGTTCCTTCATCGTCGCTGGGTCAAAATGCTGGAACTCCCTCCCTAACAGCACTGTGGCGGTACCTTCACCACACGGACTGCAGCGGTTCAAGAAGGTGGCTCACCACCACCTTCTGAAGGGCAACTAGGGATAGGCAATAAATGCTGGCCTTAAAAAAAATAAGGCTGTTGACAATTGACCTCGAAGGGCTGAGAGAAGGAAGTTACTTCACAGCAAATTGCTAAGGACCAGATTTTCATAACATTCTGCGAGCCACAGGAATGTACTGTTTTGCTCCCAAAAAACCTGAAGAACTTCAGCAATGTGCACTGGTTCCAACAACGTAACACTGTGTGAGATGCTTGGTATTTGACCTCAAGACCGACTGAACTCAGCCACCTCAAGTTGCTGTTTACTGAGCATCAAATGGTCCGTGGCTCCACACAAAACAAGCATGGTTATTTTTCAGTACATTTCTTTCCCTCCTCCACAACATTTTCTGCGGAAAACTATTTAACAAGACAACACATACGTAGAGATTATTTCACAATTCTTAAAGGATAATTGGAGGATTTGACCCTTTAATCAACAAGACAACCTCCTGGCAGACAGACCATGTGTTCTACATAATATAAGTGAGATTCTGTTATTTATGAGTTTCTGCGCAAAGCTATTAATTTTTTTTAAAACAGCTTTTCTTATAAACAGTGTCTCTCACAACATCAGGACGTCCCAAAAGGCTTCTCAGTCAATGAAGTACTTTTGAAGTGAAGTCACTGTTGTCATGGACACCTGTCAGTGAGATAGACAGAGGGCAATGGACAGCAATCAGTGAGATAGAGAAAGGGTGATGGACACCTGTCAGTGAGATGGAGAGAGGGTGATGGACACCTGTCAGCGAGATAGAGAGAGGGTGATGGACACCTGTCAGTGAGATAGAGAGAGGGTGATGGACACCTGTCAGTGAGATAGAGAGAGGGTGATGGACACCTGTCAGTGAGATAGAGAGAGGGTGATGGACACCTGTCAGTGAGATAGAGAGAGGGTGATGGACACCTGTCAGTGAGATAGAGAGAGGGTGATGGACACCTGTCAGTGAGATAGAGAGAGGGTGATGGACACCTGTCAGTCAGATAGAGAGTGGGTGATGGACACCTGTCAGTGAGATAGAGAGAGGGTGATGGACACCTGTCAGTGAGATAGAGAGAGGGTGATGGACACCTGTCAGTCAGATAGAGAGTGGGGAATGGACACCTGTCAGTGAGATAGAGAGAGGGTAATGGACACCTGTCAGTCAGATAGAGAGAGGGTGATGGACACCTGTCAGTCAGATAGAGAGAGGGTGATGGACACCTGTCAGTGAGATAGAGAGAGGGTGATGGACACCTGTCAGTGAGATAGAGAGAGGGTGATGGACACCTGTCAGTGAGATAGAGAGAGGGTGATGGACACCTGTCAGTCAGATAGAGAGTGGGGAATGGACACCTGTCAGTTAGATAGAGAGAGGCTGATGGACGCCTCTCAGGGAGATAGAGAGAGGGTGATGGACACCTGTCGCTGAGATAGAGAGAGGGTGATGGACACCTGTCAGTGAGATAGAGACAGGGTGATGGACACCTGTCAGTGAGATAGAGACAGGGTGATGGACACCTGTCAGTGAGATAGGGAGAGGGTGATGGACACCTGTCAGTGAGATAGAGACAGGGTGATGGACACCTGTCGCTGAGATAGAGAGAGGGTGATGGACACCTGTCAGTGAGATAGAGAGAGGGGAATGGACACTGTCAGTGAGATAGAGAGAGGGTGATGGACATCTATCAGTGAGATAGCGAGAGGGTGATGGACACCTGTAAGTGAGATAGAGAGAGGGTGATGGACACCTGTCAGTCAGATAGAGAGAGGGGAATGGACACCTGTCGGTTAGATAGAGAGAGGCTGATGGACGCCTGTAAGGGAGATAGAGAGAGGGTGATGGACACCTGTCAGTGAGACAGAGAGAGGGGAATGGACACCTGTCAGTGAGATAGAGAGAGGGTGATGGACACCTGTCAGTGAGATAGCGAGAGGGTGATGGACACCTGTCAGTGAGATAGAGAGAGGGTGATGGACACCTGTCAGTGAGATAGAGAGAGGGTGATGGACACCTGTCAGTGAGATAGAGAGAGGGTGATGGACACCTGTCAGTCAGATAGAGAGTGGGGAATGGACACCTGTCAGTAAGATAGAGAGAGGCTGATGGACGCCTCTCAGGGAGATAGAGAGAGGGTGATGGACACCTGTCGGTGAGATAGAGAGAGGGTGATGGACACCTGTCAGTGAGATAGAGACAGGGTGATGGACACCTGTCAGTGAGACAGAGACAGGGTGATGGACGCCTGTCAGTGAGATAGGGAGAGGGTGATGGACACCTGTCAGTGAGATAGAGAGAGGGTTATGGACACCTGTGTGTGAGATAGAGAGAGGGTGATGGACACCTATCAGTGAGATAGCGAGAGGGTGATGGACACCTGTAAGTAAGATAGAGAGAGGGTGATGGACACCTGTCAGTCAGATAGAGAGAGGGGAATGGACACCTGTCGGTGAGATAGAGAGAGGGGAATGGACACCTGTCAGTGAGATAGAGAGAGGGTGATGGACACCTGTCAGTGAGATAGAGAGAGGGGAATGGACACCTGTCAGTGAGATAGGAGAGGGTGATGGACACCTGTCAGTGAGATAGAGAGAGGGTGATGGACACCTGTCGGTGAGATAGAGAGAGGGTGATGGACACCTGTCAGTGAGATAGAGAGAGGGTGATGGACACCTGTCAGTGAGATAGAGAGAGGGTGATGGACACCTGTCAGTGAGATAGAGAGAGGGTGATGGACACCTGTCAGTGAGATAGAGAGAGGGTGATGGACACCTGTCAGTGAGATAGAGAGAGGGTGATGGACACCTGTCAGTGAGATAGCGAGAGGGTGATGGACACCTGTCAGTGAGATAGAGAGAGGCTGATGGACACCTGTCAGTGAGATAGAGAGAGGGTGATGGACACCTGTCAGTGAGATAGAGAGAGGGTGATGGACACCTGTCAGTGAGATAGAGACAGGGTGATGGACACCTGTCAGTGAGATAGAGAGAGGGTGATGGACACCTGTCAGTGAGATAGGGAGAGGGTGATGGACACCTGTCAGTGAGATAGAGAGAGGGTGATGGACACCTGTGTGTGAGATAGAGAGAGGGTGATGGACACCTATCAGTGAGATAGCGAGAGGGTGATGGACACCTGTAAGTGAGATAGAGAGAGGGTGATGGACACCTGTCAGTCAGATAGAGAGAGGGGAATGGACACCTGTCGGTTAGATAGAGAGAGGCTGATGGACGCCTGTAAGGGAGATAGAGAGAGGGTGATGGACACCTGTCGGTGAGATAGAGAGAGGGTGCTGGACACCTGTCAGTGAGATAGAGACAGGGTGATGGACACCTGTCAGTGAGATAGAGAGAGGGTGATGGACACCTGTCAGTGAGATAGAGAGAGGGTGATGGACACCTGTCAGTGAGATAGAGAGAGGGTGATGGACACCTGTCAGTGAGATAGAGAGAGGGTGATGGACACCTGTCAGTGAGATAGAGAGAGGGTGATGGACACCTGTCAGTGAGATAGAGAGAGGGTGATGGACACCTGTCAGTGAGATAGAGAGAGGGTGATGGACACCTGTCAGTGAGATAGAGAGAGGGTGATGGACACCTGTCAGTGAGATAGAGAGAGGGGAATGGACACCTGTCGGTGAGATAGAGAGAGGCTGATGGACGCCTGTCAGGGAGATAGAGAGAGGGTGATGGACACCTGTCGGTGAGATAGAGAGAGGGTGATGGACACCTGTCAGTGAGATAGAGAGAGGGTGATGGACACCTGTCAGTGAGATAGAGAGAGGGTGATGGACACCTGTCAGTGAGATAGAGAGAGGGTGATGGACACCTGTCAGTGAGATAGAGAGAGGGTGATGGACACCTGTCAGTGAGATAGAGAGAGGGTGATGGACACCTGTCAGTGAGATAGAGAGAGGGGAATGGACACCTGTCAGTGAGATAGTGAGAGGGTGATGGACACCTGTCAGTGAGATAGAGAGAGGGTGATGGACACCTGTCAGTGAGATAGAGAGAGGGTGATGGACACCTGTCAGTGTGATAGAGAGAGGGTGATGGACACCTGTCAGTGAGATAGGAGAGGGGATGGACACCTGTCAGTGAGATAGAGAGAGGGTGATGGACACCTGTCAGTGAGATAGAGAGAGGGTGATGGACACCTGTCAGTGAGATAGAGAGAGGGTGATGGACACCTGTCAGTGAGATAGAGAGAGGGTGATGGACACCTGTCAGTGAGATAGAGAGAGGGTGATGGACACCTGTCTGTGAGATAGAGAGAGGGTGATGGACACCTATCAGTGAGATAGCGAGAGGGTGATGGACACCTGTAAGTGAGATAGAGAGAGGGTGATGGACACCTGTCAGTCAGATAGAGAGAGGGGAATGGACACCTGTCGGTTAGATAGAGAGAGGCTGATGGACGCCTGTAAGGGAGATAGAGAGAGGGTGATGGACACCTGTCAGTGAGATAGAGAGAGGGTGATGGACACCTGTCAGTGAGATAGAGAGAGGGTGATGGACACCTGTCAGTGAGATAGAGAGAGGGTGATGGACACCTGTCAGTGAGATAGAGAGAGGGTGATGGACACCTGTCAGTGAGATAGAGAGAGGGTGATGGACACCTGTCAGTGAGATAGAGAGAGGGTGATGGACACCTGTCAGTGAGATAGAGAGTGGGGAATGGACACCTGTCAGTGAGATAGAGAGAGGCTGATGGACGCCTGTCAGGGAGATAGAGAGAGGGTGATGGACACCTGTCGGTGAGATAGAGAGAGGGTGATGGACACCTGTCAGTGAGATAGAGACAGGGTGATGGACACCTGTAAGTGAGATAGAGAGAGGGTGATGGACACCTGTCAGTGAGATAGGGAGAGGGTGATGGACACCTGTCAGTGAGATAGAGAGAGGGTTATGGACACCTGTGTGTGAGATAGAGAGAGGGTGATGGACACCTATCAGTGAGATAGCGAGAGGGTGATGGACACCTGTAAGTGAGATAGAGAGAGGGTGATGGACACCTGTCAGTCAGATAGAGAGAGGGGAATGGACACCTGTCGGTTAGATAGAGAGAGGCTGATGGACGCCTGTAAGGGAGATAGAGAGAGGGTGATGGACACCTGTCGGTGAGATAGAGAGAGGGTGATGGACACCTGTCAGTGAGATAGAGACAGGGTGATGGACACCTGTCAGTGAGATTGAGACAGGGTGATGGACATCTGTCAGTGAGATAGAGAGAGGGGAATGGACACCTGTCAGTGAGATAGGGAGAGGGGAATGGACACCTGTCAGTGAGATAGAGAGAGGGTGATGGACACCTGTCAGTGAGATAGAGAGAGGATGATGGACACCTGTCAGTGAGATAGAGAGAGGGTGATGGACACCTGTCAGTGAGATAGAGAGAGGGTGATGGACACCTGTCAGTGAGATAGAGAGAGGGT
Organism: Squalus acanthias; assembly: GCA_030390025.1. NCBI lineage: Eukaryota > Metazoa > Chordata > Chondrichthyes > Squaliformes > Squalidae > Squalus > Squalus acanthias. Next base: position 964,809 of record JASTWF010000046.1, read on the forward strand.
GATGGACACCTGTCAGTGAGATAGAGAGAGGGTGATGGACACCTGTCAGTGAGATAGAGAGAGGGTGATGGACACCTGTCAGTGAGATAGAGAGAGGGTGATGGACACCTGTCAGTGAGATAGAGAGAGGGTGATGGACACCTGTCAGTGAGATAGAGAGAGGGTGATGGACACCTGTCAGTGAGATAGCGAGAGGGTGATGGACACCTGTCAGTGAGATAGAGAGAGGGTGATGGACACCTGTCAGTGAGATAGAGAGAGGGTGATGGACACCTGTCAGTGAGATAGAGAGAGGGTGATGGACACCTGTCAGTGAGATAGAGAGAGGGTGATGGACACCTGTCAGTGAGATAGAGAGAGGGTGATGGACACCTGTCAGTGAGATAGAGAGAGGGTGATGGACACCTGTCAGTGAGATAGAGAGAGGGTGATGGACACCTGTCAGTGAGATAGAGAGAGGGTGATGGACACCTATCAGTGAGATAGCGAGAGGGTGATGGACACCTGTAAGTGAGATAGAGAGAGGGTGATGGACACCTGTCAGTCAGATAGAGAGAGGGGAATGGACACCTGTCGGTTAGATAGAGAGAGGCTGATGGACACCTGTCAGTGAGATAGAGAGAGGGTGATGGACACCTGTCGGTGAGATAGAGAGAGGGTGATGGACACCTGTCAGTGAGATAGAGACAGGGTGATGGACACCTGTCAGTGAGATAGAGAGAGGGTGATGGACACCTGTCAGTGAGATAGAGAGAGGGTGATGGACACCTGTCAGTGAGATAGAGAGAGGGTGATGGACACCTGTCAGTGAGATAGAGAGAGGGTGATGGACACCTGTCAGTGAGATAGAGAGAGGCTGATGGACACCTGTCAGTGAGATAGAGAGAGGGTGATGGACACCTGTCAGTGAGATAGAGAGAGGGTGATGGACACCTGTCAGTGAGATAGAGAGAGGTGATGGACACCTGTCAGTGAGATAGAGAGAGGGTGATGGACACCTGTCAGTGAGATAGAGAGAGGGTGATGGACACCTGTCAGTGAGATAGAGAGAGGGTGATGGACACCTGTCAGTGAGATAGAGAGAGGGTGATGGACACCTGTCAGTGAGATAGAGAGAGGGTGATGGACACCTGTCAGTGAGATAGAGAGAGGGTGATGGACACCTGTCAGTGAGATAGAGAGAGGGTGATGGACACCTGTCAGTGAGATAGAGAGAGGGTGATGGACACCTGTCAGTGAGATAGAGAGAGGGTGATGGACACCTGTCAGTGAGATAGAGAGAGGGGAATGGACACCTGTCAGTGAGATAGAGAGAGGGTGATGGACACCTGTCAGTGAGATAGAGAGAGGGTGATGGACACCTGTCAGTGAGATAGAGAGAGGGTGATGGACACCTGTCAGTGAGATAGAGAGAGGGTGATGGACACCTGTCAGTGAGATAGAGAGAGGGTGATGGACACCTGTCAGTGAGATAGAGAGAGGGTGATGGACACCTGTCAGTGAGATAGAGAGAGGGTGATGGACACCTGTCAGTGAGATAGAGAGAGGGTGATGGACACCTGTCAGTGAGATAGAGAGAGGGGAATGGACACCTGTCAGTGAGATAGAGAGAGGGTGATGGACACCTGTCAGTGAGATAGAGAGAGGGTGATGGACACCTGTCAGTGAGATAGAGAGAGGGTGATGGACACCTGTCAGTGAGATAGAGAGAGGGTGATGGACACCTGTCAGTGAGATAGAGAGAGGGTGATGGACACCTGTCAGTGAGATAGAGAGAGGGTGATGGACACCTGTCAGTGAGATAGAGAGAGGGTGATGGACACCTGTCAGTGAGATAGAGAGAGGGTGATGGACACCTGTCAGTGAGATAGAGAGAGGGTGATGGACACCTGTCAGTGAGATAGAGAGAGGGTGATGGACACCTGTCAGTGAGATAGAGAGAGGGTGATGGACACCTGTCAGTGAGATAGAGAGAGGGTGATGGACACCTGTCAGTGAGATAGAGAGAGGGTGATGGACACCTGTCAGTGAGATAGAGAGAGGGTGATGGACACCTGTCAGTGAGATAGAGAGAGGGTGATGGACACCTGTCAGTGAGATAGAGAGAGGGTGATGGACACCTGTCAGTGAGATAGAGAGAGGGTGATGGACACCTGTCAGTGAGATAGAGAGAGGGTGATGGACACCTGTCAGTGAGATAGAGAGAGGGTGATGGACACCTGTCAGTGAGATAGAGAGAGGGTGATGGACACCTGTCAGTGAGATAGAGAGAGGGTGATGGACACCTGTCAGTGAGATAGAGAGAGGGTGATGGACACCTGTCAGTGAGATAGAGAGAGGGTGATGGACACCTGTCAGTGAGATAGAGAGAGGGTGATGGACACCTGTCAGTGAGATAGAGAGAGGGTGATGGACACCTGTCAGTGAGATAGAGAGAGGGTGATGGACACCTGTCAGTGAGATAGAGAGAGGGTGATGGACACCTGTCAGTGAGATAGAGAGAGGGTGATGGACACCTGTCAGTGAGATAGAGAGAGGGTGATGGACACCTGTCAGTGAGATAGAGAGAGGGTGATGGACACCTGTCAGTGAGATAGAGAGAGGGTGATGGACACCTGTCAGTGAGATAGAGAGAGGGTGATGGACACCTGTCAGTGAGATAGAGAGAGGGTGATGGACACCTGTCAGTGAGATAGAGAGAGGGTGATGGACACCTGTCAGTGAGATAGAGAGAGGGTGATGGACACCTGTCAGTGAGATAGAGAGAGGGTGATGGACACCTGTCAGTGAGATAGAGAGAGGGTGATGGACACCTGTCAGTGAGATAGAGAGAGGGTGATGGACACCTGTCAGTGAGATAGAGAGAGGGTGATGGACACCTGTCAGTGAGATAGAGAGAGGGTGATGGACACCTGTCAGTGAGATAGAGAGAGGGTGATGGACACCTGTCAGTGAGATAGAGAGAGGGTGATGGACACCTGTCAGTGAGATAGAGAGAGGGTGATGGACACCTGTCAGTGAGATAGAGAGAGGGTGATGGACACCTGTCAGTGAGATAGAGAGAGGGTGATGGACACCTGTCAGTGAGATAGAGAGAGGGTGATGGACACCTGTCAGTGAGATAGAGAGAGGGTGATGGACACCTGTCAGTGAGATAGAGAGAGGGTGATGGACACCTGTCAGTGAGATAGAGAGAGGGTGATGGACACCTGTCAGTGAGATAGAGAGAGGGTGATGGACACCTGTCAGTGAGATAGAGAGAGGGTGATGGACACCTGTCAGTGAGATAGAGAGAGGGTGATGGACACCTGTCAGTGAGATAGAGAGAGGGTGATGGACACCTGTCAGTGAGATAGAGAGAGGGTGATGGACACCTGTCAGTGAGATAGAGAGAGGGTGATGGACACCTGTCAGTGAGATAGAGAGAGGGTGATGGACACCTGTCAGTGAGATAGAGAGAGGGTGATGGACACCTGTCAGTGAGATAGAGAGAGGGTGATGGACACCTGTCAGTGAGATAGAGAGAGGGTGATGGACACCTGTCAGTGAGATAGAGAGAGGGTGATGGACACCTGTCAGTGAGATAGAGAGAGGGTGATGGACACCTGTCAGTGAGATAGAGAGAGGGTGATGGACACCTGTCAGTGAGATAGAGAGAGGGTGATGGACACCTGTCAGTGAGATAGAGAGAGGGTGATGGACACCTGTCAGTGAGATAGAGAGAGGGTGATGGACACCTGTCAGTGAGATAGAGAGAGGGTGATGGACACCTGTCAGTGAGATAGAGAGAGGGTGATGGACACCTGTCAGTGAGATAGAGAGAGGGTGATGGACACCTGTCAGTGAGATAGAGAGAGGGTGATGGACACCTGTCAGTGAGATAGAGAGAGGGTGATGGACACCTGTCAGTGAGATAGAGAGAGGGTGATGGACACCTGTCAGTGAGATAGAGAGAGGGTGATGGACACCTGTCAGTGAGATAGAGAGAGGGTGATGGACACCTGTCAGTGAGATAGAGAGAGGGTGATGGACACCTGTCAGTGAGATAGAGAGAGGGTGATGGACACCTGTCAGTGAGATAGAGAGAGGGTGATGGACACCTGTCAGTGAGATAGAGAGAGGGTGATGGACACCTGTCAGTGAGATAGAGAGAGGGTGATGGACACCTGTCAGTGAGATAGAGAGAGGGTGATGGACACCTGTCAGTGAGATAGAGAGAGGGTGATGGACACCTGTCAGTGAGATAGAGAGAGGGTGATGGACACCTGTCAGTGAGATAGAGAGAGGGTGATGGACACCTGTCAGTGAGATAGAGAGAGGGTGATGGACACCTGTCAGTGAGATAGAGAGAGGGTGATGGACACCTGTCAGTGAGATAGAGAGAGGGTGATGGACACCTGTCAGTGAGATAGAGAGAGGGTGATGGACACCTGTCAGTGAGATAGAGAGAGGGTGATGGACACCTGTCAGTGAGATAGAGAGAGGGTGATGGACACCTGTCAGTGAGATAGAGAGAGGGTGATGGACACCTGTCAGTGAGATAGAGAGAGGGTGATGGACACCTGTCAGTGAGATAGAGAGAGGGTGATGGACACCTGTCAGTGAGATAGAGAGAGGGTGATGGACACCTGTCAGTGAGATAGAGAGAGGGTGATGGACACCTGTCAGTGAGATAGAGAGAGGGTGATGGACACCTGTCAGTGAGATAGAGAGAGGGTGATGGACACCTGTCAGTGAGATAGAGAGAGGGTGATGGACACCTGTCAGTGAGATAGAGAGAGGGTGATGGACACCTGTCAGTGAGATAGAGAGAGGGTGATGGACACCTGTCAGTGAGATAGAGAGAGGGTGATGGACACCTGTCAGTGAGATAGAGAGAGGGTGATGGACACCTGTCAGTGAGATAGAGAGAGGGTGATGGACACCTGTCAGTGAGATAGAGAGAGGGTGATGGACACCTGTCAGTGAGATAGAGAGAGGGTGATGGACACCTGTCAGTGAGATAGAGAGAGGGTGATGGACACCTGTCAGTGAGATAGAGAGAGGGTGATGGACACCTGTCAGTGAGATAGAGAGAGGGTGATGGACACCTGTCAGTGAGATAGAGAGAGGGTGATGGACACCTGTCAGTGAGATAGAGAGAGGGTGATGGACACCTGTCAGTGAGATAGAGAGAGGGTGATGGACACCTGTCAGTGAGATAGAGAGAGGGTGATGGACACCTGTCAGTGAGATAGAGAGAGGGTGATGGACACCTGTCAGTGAGATAGAGAGAGGGTGATGGACACCTGTCAGTGAGATAGAGAGAGGGTGATGGACACCTGTCAGTGAGATAGAGAGAGGGTGATGGACACCTGTCAGTGAGATAGAGAGAGGGTGATGGACACCTGTCAGTGAGATAGAGAGAGGGTGATGGACACCTGTCAGTGAGATAGAGAGAGGGTGATGGACACCTGTCAGTGAGATAGAGAGAGGGTGATGGACACCTGTCAGTGAGATAGAGAGAGGGTGATGGACACCTGTCAGTGAGATAGAGAGAGGGTGATGGACACCTGTCAGTGAGATAGAGAGAGGGTGATGGACACCTGTCAGTGAGATAGAGAGAGGGTGATGGACACCTGTCAGTGAGATAGAGAGAGGGTGATGGACACCTGTCAGTGAGATAGAGAGAGGGTGATGGACACCTGTCAGTGAGATAGAGAGAGGGTGATGGACACCTGTCAGTGAGATAGAGAGAGGGTGATGGACACCTGTCAGTGAGATAGAGAGAGGGTGATGGACACCTGTCAGTGAGATAGAGAGAGGGTGATGGACACCTGTCAGTGAGATAGAGAGAGGGTGATGGACACCTGTCAGTGAGATAGAGAGAGGGTGATGGACACCTGTCAGTGAGATAGAGAGAGGGTGATGGACACCTGTCAGTGAGATAGAGAGAGGGTGATGGACACCTGTCAGTGAGATAGAGAGAGGGTGATGGACACCTGTCAGTGAGATAGAGAGAGGGTGATGGACACCTGTCAGTGAGATAGAGAGAGGGTGATGGACACCTGTCAGTGAGATAGAGAGAGGGTGATGGACACCTGTCAGTGAGATAGAGAGAGGGTGATGGACACCTGTCAGTGAGATAGAGAGAGGGTGATGGACACCTGTCAGTGAGATAGAGAGAGGGTGATGGACACCTGTCAGTGAGATAGAGAGAGGGTGATGGACACCTGTCAGTGAGATAGAGAGAGGGTGATGGACACCTGTCAGTGAGATAGAGAGAGGGTGATGGACACCTGTCAGTGAGATAGAGAGAGGGTGATGGACACCTGTCAGTGAGATAGAGAGAGGGTGATGGACACCTGTCAGTGAGATAGAGAGAGGGTGATGGACACCTGTCAGTGAGATAGAGAGAGGGTGATGGACACCTGTCAGTGAGATAGAGAGAGGGTGATGGACACCTGTCAGTGAGATAGAGAGAGGGTGATGGACACCTGTCAGTGAGATAGAGAGAGGGTGATGGACACCTGTCAGTGAGATAGAGAGAGGGTGATGGACACCTGTCAGTGAGATAGAGAGAGGGTGATGGACACCTGTCAGTGAGATAGAGAGAGGGTGATGGACACCTGTCAGTGAGATAGAGAGAGGGTGATGGACACCTGTCAGTGAGATAGAGAGAGGGTGATGGACACCTGTCAGTGAGATAGAGAGAGGGTGATGGACACCTGTCAGTGAGATAGAGAGAGGGTGATGGACACCTGTCAGTGAGATAGAGAGAGGGTGATGGACACCTGTCAGTGAGATAGAGAGAGGGTGATGGACACCTGTCAGTGAGATAGAGAGAGGGTGATGGACACCTGTCAGTGAGATAGAGAGAGGGTGATGGACACCTGTCAGTGAGATAGAGAGAGGGTGATGGACACCTGTCAGTGAGATAGAGAGAGGGTGATGGACACCTGTCAGTGAGATAGAGAGAGGGTGATGGACACCTGTCAGTGAGATAGAGAGAGGGTGATGGACACCTGTCAGTGAGATAGAGAGAGGGTGATGGACACCTGTCAGTGAGATAGAGAGAGGGTGATGGACACCTGTCAGTGAGATAGAGAGAGGGTGATGGACACCTGTCAGTGAGATAGAGAGAGGGTGATGGACACCTGTCAGTGAGATAGAGAGAGGGTGATGGACACCTGTCAGTGAGATAGAGAGAGGGTGATGGACACCTGTCAGTGAGATAGAGAGAGGGTGATGGACACCTGTCAGTGAGATAGAGAGAGGGTGATGGACACCTGTCAGTGAGATAGAGAGAGGGTGATGGACACCTGTCAGTGAGATAGAGAGAGGGTGATGGACACCTGTCAGTGAGATAGAGAGAGGGTGATGGACACCTGTCAGTGAGATAGAGAGAGGGTGATGGACACCTGTCAGTGAGATAGAGAGAGGGTGATGGACACCTGTCAGTGAGATAGAGAGAGGGTGATGGACACCTGTCAGTGAGATAGAGAGAGGGTGATGGACACCTGTCAGTGAGATAGAGAGAGGGTGATGGACACCTGTCAGTGAGATAGAGAGAGGGTGATGGACACCTGTCAGTGAGATAGAGAGAGGGTGATGGACACCTGTCAGTGAGATAGAGAGAGGGTGATGGACACCTGTCAGTGAGATAGAGAGAGGGTGATGGACACCTGTCAGTGAGATAGAGAGAGGGTGATGGACACCTGTCAGTGAGATAGAGAGAGGGTGATGGACACCTGTCAGTGAGATAGAGAGAGGGTGATGGACACCTGTCAGTGAGATAGAGAGAGGGTGATGGACACCTGTCAGTGAGATAGAGAGAGGGTGATGGACACCTGTCAGTGAGATAGAGAGAGGGTGATGGACACCTGTCAGTGAGATAGAGAGAGGGTGATGGACACCTGTCAGTGAGATAGAGAGAGGGTGATGGACACCTGTCAGTGAGATAGAGAGAGGGTGATGGACACCTGTCAGTGAGATAGAGAGAGGGTGATGGACACCTGTCAGTGAGATAGAGAGAGGGTGATGGACACCTGTCAGTGAGATAGAGAGAGGGTGATGGACACCTGTCAGTGAGATAGAGAGAGGGTGATGGACACCTGTCAGTGAGATAGAGAGAGGGTGATGGACACCTGTCAGTGAGATAGAGAGAGGGTGATGGACACCTGTCAGTGAGATAGAGAGAGGGTGATGGACACCTGTCAGTGAGATAGAGAGAGGGTGATGGACACCTGTCAGTGAGATAGAGAGAGGGTGATGGACACCTGTCAGTGAGATAGAGAGAGGGTGATGGACACCTGTCAGTGAGATAGAGAGAGGGTGATGGACACCTGTCAGTGAGATAGAGAGAGGGTGATGGACACCTGTCAGTGAGATAGAGAGAGGGTGATGGACACCTGTCAGTGAGATAGAGAGAGGGTGATGGACACCTGTCAGTGAGATAGAGAGAGGGTGATGGACACCTGTCAGTGAGATAGAGAGAGGGTGATGGACACCTGTCAGTGAGATAGAGAGAGGGTGATGGACACCTGTCAGTGAGATAGAGAGAGGGTGATGGACACCTGTCAGTGAGATAGAGAGAGGGTGATGGACACCTGTCAGTGAGATAGAGAGAGGGTGATGGACACCTGTCAGTGAGATAGAGAGAGGGTGATGGACACCTGTCAGTGAGATAGAGAGAGGGTGATGGACACCTGTCAGTGAGATAGAGAGAGGGTGATGGACACCTGTCAGTGAGATAGAGAGAGGGTGATGGACACCTGTCAGTGAGATAGAGAGAGGGTGATGGACACCTGTCAGTGAGATAGAGAGAGGGTGATGGACACCTGTCAGTGAGATAGAGAGAGGGTGATGGACACCTGTCAGTGAGATAGAGAGAGGGTGATGGACACCTGTCAGTGAGATAGAGAGAGGGTGATGGACACCTGTCAGTGAGATAGAGAGAGGGTGATGGACACCTGTCAGTGAGATAGAGAGAGGGTGATGGACACCTGTCAGTGAGATAGAGAGAGGGTGATGGACACCTGTCAGTGAGATAGAGAGAGGGTGATGGACACCTGTCAGTGAGATAGAGAGAGGGTGATGGACACCTGTCAGTGAGATAGAGAGAGGGTGATGGACACCTGTCAGTGAGATAGAGAGAGGGTGATGGACACCTGTCAGTGAGATAGAGAGAGGGTGATGGACACCTGTCAGTGAGATAGAGAGAGGGTGATGGACACCTGTCAGTGAGATAGAGAGAGGGTGATGGACACCTGTCAGTGAGATAGAGAGAGGGTGATGGACACCTGTCAGTGAGATAGAGAGAGGGTGATGGACACCTGTCAGTGAGATAGAGAGAGGGTGATGGACACCTGTCAGTGAGATAGAGAGAGGGTGATGGACACCTGTCAGTGAGATAGAGAGAGGGTGATGGACACCTGTCAGTGAGATAGAGAGAGGGTGATGGACACCTGTCAGTGAGATAGAGAGAGGGTGATGGACACCTGTCAGTGAGATAGAGAGAGGGTGATGGACACCTGTCAGTGAGATAGAGAGAGGGTGATGGACACCTGTCAGTGAGATAGAGAGAGGGTGATGGACACCTGTCAGTGAGATAGAGAGAGGGTGATGGACACCTGTCAGTGAGATAGAGAGAGGGTGATGGACACCTGTCAGTGAGATAGAGAGAGGGTGATGGACACCTGTCAGTGAGATAGAGAGAGGGTGATGGACACCTGTCAGTGAGATAGAGAGAGGGTGATGGACACCTGTCAGTGAGATAGAGAGAGGGTGATGGACACCTGTCAGTGAGATAGAGAGAGGGTGATGGACACCTGTCAGTGAGATAGAGAGAGGGTGATGGACACCTGTCAGTGAGATAGAGAGAGGGTGATGGACACCTGTCAGTGAGATAGAGAGAGGGTGATGGACACCTGTCAGTGAGATAGAGAGAGGGTGATGGACACCTGTCAGTGAGATAGAGAGAGGGTGATGGACACCTGTCAGTGAGATAGAGAGAGGGTGATGGACACCTGTCAGTGAGATAGAGAGAGGGTGATGGACACCTGTCAGTGAGATAGAGAGAGGGTGATGGACACCTGTCAGTGAGATAGAGAGAGGGTGATGGACACCTGTCAGTGAGATAGAGAGAGGGTGATGGACACCTGTCAGTGAGATAGAGAGAGGGTGATGGACACCTGTCAGTGAGATAGAGAGAGGGTGATGGACACCTGTCAGTGAGATAGAGAGAGGGTGATGGACACCTGTCAGTGAGATAGAGAGAGGGTGATGGACACCTGTCAGTGAGATAGAGAGAGGGTGATGGACACCTGTCAGTGAGATAGAGAGAGGGTGATGGACACCTGTCAGTGAGATAGAGAGAGGGTGATGGACACCTGTCAGTGAGATAGAGAGAGGGTGATGGACACCTGTCAGTGAGATAGAGAGAGGGTGATGGACACCTGTCAGTGAGATAGAGAGAGGGTGATGGACACCTGTCAGTGAGATAGAGAGAGGGTGATGGACACCTGTCAGTGAGATAGAGAGAGGGTGATGGACACCTGTCAGTGAGATAGAGAGAGGGTGATGGACACCTGTCAGTGAGATAGAGAGAGGGTGATGGACACCTGTCAGTGAGATAGAGAGAGGGTGATGGACACCTGTCAGTGAGATAGAGAGAGGGTGATGGACACCTGTCAGTGAGATAGAGAGAGGGTGATGGACACCTGTCAGTGAGATAGAGAGAGGGTGATGGACACCTGTCAGTGAGATAGAGAGAGGGTGATGGACACCTGTCAGTGAGATAGAGAGAGGGTGATGGACACCTGTCAGTGAGATAGAGAGAGGGTGATGGACACCTGTCAGTGAGATAGAGAGAGGGTGATGGACACCTGTCAGTGAGATAGAGAGAGGGTGATGGACACCTGTCAGTGAGATAGAGAGAGGGTGATGGACACCTGTCAGTGAGATAGAGAGAGGGTGATGGACACCTGTCAGTGAGATAGAGAGAGGGTGATGGACACCTGTCAGTGAGATAGAGAGAGGGTGATGGACACCTGTCAGTGAGATAGAGAGAGGGTGATGGACACCTGTCAGTGAGATAGAGAGAGGGTGATGGACACCTGTCAGTGAGATAGAGAGAGGGTGATGGACACCTGTCAGTGAGATAGAGAGAGGGTGATGGACACCTGTCAGTGAGATAGAGAGAGGGTGATGGACACCTGTCAGTGAGATAGAGAGAGGGTGATGGACACCTGTCAGTGAGATAGAGAGAGGGTGATGGACACCTGTCAGTGAGATAGAGAGAGGGTGATGGACACCTGTCAGTGAGATAGAGAGAGGGTGATGGACACCTGTCAGTGAGATAGAGAGAGGGTGATGGACACCTGTCAGTGAGATAGAGAGAGGGTGATGGACACCTGTCAGTGAGATAGAGAGAGGGTGATGGACACCTGTCAGTGAGATAGAGAGAGGGTGATGGACACCTGTCAGTGAGATAGAGAGAGGGTGATGGACACCTGTCAGTGAGATAGAGAGAGGGTGATGGACACCTGTCAGTGAGATAGAGAGAGGGTGATGGACACCTGTCAGTGAGATAGAGAGAGGGTGATGGACACCTGTCAGTGAGATAGAGAGAGGGTGATGGACACCTGTCAGTGAGATAGAGAGAGGGTGATGGACACCTGTCAGTGAGATAGAGAGAGGGTGATGGACACCTGTCAGTGAGATAGAGAGAGGGTGATGGACACCTGTCAGTGAGATAGAGAGAGGGTGATGGACACCTGTCAGTGAGATAGAGAGAGGGTGATGGACACCTGTCAGTGAGATAGAGAGAGGGTGATGGACACCTGTCAGTGAGATAGAGAGAGGGTGATGGACACCTGTCAGTGAGATAGAGAGAGGGTGATGGACACCTGTCAGTGAGATAGAGAGAGGGTGATGGACACCTGTCAGTGAGATAGAGAGAGGGTGATGGACACCTGTCAGTGAGATAGAGAGAGGGTGATGGACACCTGTCAGTGAGATAGAGAGAGGGTGATGGACACCTGTCAGTGAGATAGAGAGAGGGTGATGGACACCTGTCAGTGAGATAGAGAGAGGGTGATGGACACCTGTCAGTGAGATAGAGAGAGGGTGATGGACACCTGTCAGTGAGATAGAGAGAGGGTGATGGACACCTGTCAGTGAGATAGAGAGAGGGTGATGGACACCTGTCAGTGAGATAGAGAGAGGGTGATGGACACCTGTCAGTGAGATAGAGAGAGGGTGATGGACACCTGTCAGTGAGATAGAGAGAGGGTGATGGACACCTGTCAGTGAGATAGAGAGAGGGTGATGGACACCTGTCAGTGAGATAGAGAGAGGGTGATGGACACCTGTCAGTGAGATAGAGAGAGGGTGATGGACACCTGTCAGTGAGATAGAGAGAGGGTGATGGACACCTGTCAGTGAGATAGAGAGAGGGTGATGGACACCTGTCAGTGAGATAGAGAGAGGGTGATGGACACCTGTCAGTGAGATAGAGAGAGGGTGATGGACACCTGTCAGTGAGATAGAGAGAGGGTGATGGACACCTGTCAGTGAGATAGAGAGAGGGTGATGGACACCTGTCAGTGAGATAGAGAGAGGGTGATGGACACCTGTCAGTGAGATAGAGAGAGGGTGATGGACACCTGTCAGTGAGATAGAGAGAGGGTGATGGACACCTGTCAGTGAGATAGAGAGAGGGTGATGGACACCTGTCAGTGAGATAGAGAGAGGGTGATGGACACCTGTCAGTGAGATAGAGAGAGGGTGATGGACACCTGTCAGTGAGATAGAGAGAGGGTGATGGACACCTGTCAGTGAGATAGAGAGAGGGTGATGGACACCTGTCAGTGAGATAGAGAGAGGGTGATGGACACCTGTCAGTGAGATAGAGAGAGGGTGATGGACACCTGTCAGTGAGATAGAGAGAGGGTGATGGACACCTGTCAGTGAGATAGAGAGAGGGTGATGGACACCTGTCAGTGAGATAGAGAGAGGGTGATGGACACCTGTCAGTGAGATAGAGAGAGGGTGATGGACACCTGTCAGTGAGATAGAGAGAGGGTGATGGACACCTGTCAGTGAGATAGAGAGAGGGTGATGGACACCTGTCAGTGAGATAGAGAGAGGGTGATGGACACCTGTCAGTGAGATAGAGAGAGGGTGATGGACACCTGTCAGTGAGATAGAGAGAGGGTGATGGACACCTGTCAGTGAGATAGAGAGAGGGTGATGGACACCTGTCAGTGAGATAGAGAGAGGGTGATGGACACCTGTCAGTGAGATAGAGAGAGGGTGATGGACACCTGTCAGTGAGATAGAGAGAGGGTGATGGACACCTGTCAGTGAGATAGAGAGAGGGTGATGGACACCTGTCAGTGAGATAGAGAGAGGGTGATGGACACCTGTCAGTGAGATAGAGAGAGGGTGATGGACACCTGTCAGTGAGATAGAGAGAGGGTGATGGACACCTGTCAGTGAGATAGAGAGAGGGTGATGGACACCTGTCAGTGAGATAGAGAGAGGGTGATGGACACCTGTCAGTGAGATAGAGAGAGGGTGATGGACACCTGTCAGTGAGATAGAGAGAGGGTGATGGACACCTGTCAGTGAGATAGAGAGAGGGTGATGGACACCTGTCAGTGAGATAGAGAGAGGGTGATGGACACCTGTCGTGAGATAGAGAGAGGGTGATGGACACCTGTCAGTGAGATAGAGAGAGGGTGATGGACACCTGTCAGTGAGATAGAGAGAGGGTGATGGACACCTGTCAGTGAGATAGAGAGAGGGTGATGGACACCTGTCAGTGAGATAGAGAGAGGGTGATGGACACCTGTCAGTGAGATAGAGAGAGGGTGATGGACACCTGTCAGTGAGATAGAGAGAGGGTGATGGACACCTGTCAGTGAGATAGAGAGAGGGTGATGGACACCTGTCAGTGAGATAGAGAGAGGGTGATGGACACCTGTCAGTGAGATAGAGAGAGGGTGATGGACACCTGTCAGTGAGATAGAGAGAGGTGATGGACACCTGTCAGTGAGATAGAGAGAGGGTGATGGACACCTGTCAGTGAGATAGAGAGAGGGTGATGGACACCTGTCAGTGAGATAGAGAGAGGGTGATGGACACCTGTCAGTGAGATAGAGAGAGGGTGATGGACACCTGTCAGTGAGATAGAGAGAGGGTGATGGACACCTGTCAGTGAGATAGAGAGAGGGTGATGGACACCTGTCAGTGAGATAGAGAGAGGGTGATGGACACCTGTCAGTGAGATAGAGAGAGGGTGATGGACACCTGTCAGTGAGATAGAGAGAGGGTGATGGACACCTGTCAGTGAGATAGAGAGAGGGTGATGGACACCTGTCAGTGAGATAGAGAGAGGGTGATGGACACCTGTCAGTGAGATAGAGAGAGGGTGATGGACACCTGTCAGTGAGATAGAGAGAGGGTGATGGACACCTGTCAGTGAGATAGAGAGAGGGTGATGGACACCTGTCAGTGAGATAGAGAGAGGGTGATGGACACCTGTCAGTGAGATAGAGAGAGGTGATGGACACCTGTCAGTGAGATAGAGAGAGGGTGATGGACACCTGTCAGTGAGATAGAGAGAGGGTGATGGACACCTGTCAGTGAGATAGAGAGAGGGTGATGGACACCTGTCAGTGAGATAGAGAGAGGGTGATGGACACCTGTCAGTGAGATAGAGAGAGGGTGATGGACACCTGTCAGTGAGATAGAGAGAGGGTGATGGACACCTGTCAGTGAGATAGAGAGAGGGTGATGGACACCTGTCAGTGAGATAGAGAGAGGGTGATGGACACCTGTCAGTGAGATAGAGAGAGGGTGATGGACACCTGTCAGTGAGATAGAGAGAGGGTGATGGACACCTGTCAGTGAGATAGAGAGAGGGTGATGGACACCTGTCAGTGAGATAGAGAGAGGGTGATGGACACCTGTCAGTGAGATAGAGAGAGGGTGATGGACACCTGTCAGTGAGATAGAGAGAGGGTGATGGACACCTGTCAGTGAGATAGAGAGAGGTGATGGACACCTGTCAGTGAGATAGAGAGAGGGTGATGGACACCTGTCAGTGAGATAGAGAGAGGGTGATGGACACCTGTCAGTGAGATAGAGAGAGGGTGATGGACACCTGTCAGTGAGATAGAGAGAGGGTGATGGACACCTGTCAGTGAGATAGAGAGAGGGTGATGGACACCTGTCAGTGAGATAGAGAGAGGGTGATGGACACCTGTCAGTGAGATAGAGAGAGGGTGATGGACACCTGTCAGTGAGATAGAGAGAGGGTGATGGACACCTGTCAGTGAGATAGAGAGAGGGTGATGGACACCTGTCAGTGAGATAGAGAGAGGGTGATGGACACCTGTCAGTGAGATAGAGAGAGGGTGATGGACACCTGTCAGTGAGATAGAGAGAGGGTGATGGACACCTGTCAGTGAGATAGAGAGAGGGTGATGGACACCTGTCAGTGAGATAGAGAGAGGGTGATGGACACCTGTCAGTGAGTAGAGAGAGGGGGTGATGGACACCTGTCAGTGAGATATAGAGAGGGTGATGGACACCTGTCAGTGAGATAGAGAGAGGGTGATGGACACCTGTCAGTGAGCATAGAGAGAGGGGTGATGGACACCTTCAGTGAGATAGAGAGGGTGATGGACACCTGTCGGTGAATAGAGAGAGGCTGATGACGCCTGTCGGGAGATAGAGAGAGGTGATGGACACCTGCCGGAGAGATAGAGAGAGGGGTGATGACACCTGTCAGTGAGATAGAGACAGGGTGATGGACACCTGTCAGTGAGATAGAGAGAGGGGATGGACACCTGTCAGTGAGATAGAGAGTAGGTGAGAGGACACCTGTCAGTGAGATAGAGAGAGGGTTATGGACACCTGTCAGTGAGATAGAGAGAGGGTGATTCACACCTGTCAGTGAGATAGAGAGAGGGTGATGGACACCATTCTGAGAGATAGAGAGAGGGTGATGGACACCTGTCTGAGAGATAGAGAGAGGGTGATGGACACCTGTCAGTGAGATAGAGAGAGGGTGATGGACACCTGTCAGTGAGATAGAGAGAGGGTGATGGACACCTGTCAGTGAGATAGAGAGAGGGTGATGGACACCTGTCAGTGAGATAGAGAGAGGGTGATGGACACCTGTCAGTGAGATAGAGAGAGGGTGATGGACACCTGTCAGTGAGATAGAGAGAGGGTGATGGACACCTGTCAGTGAGATAGAGAGAGGGTGATGGACACCTGTCAGTGAGATAGAGAGAGGGTGATGGACACCTGTCAGTGAGATAGAGAGAGGGTGATGGACACCTGTCAGTGAGATAGAGAGAGGGTGATGGACACCTGTCAGTGAGATAGAGAGAGGGTGATGGACACCTGTCAGTGAGATAGAGAGAGGGTGATGGACACCTGTCAGTGAGATAGAGAGAGGGTGATGGACACCTGTCAGTGAGATAGAGAGAGGGTGATGGACACCTGTCAGTGAGATAGAGAGAGGGTGATGGACACCTGTCAGTGAGATAGAGAGAGGGTGATGGACACCTGTCAGTGAGATAGAGAGAGGGTGATGGACACCTGTCAGTGAGATAGAGAGAGGGTGATGGACACCTGTCAGTGAGATAGAGAGAGGGTGATGGACACCTGTCAGTGAGATAGAGAGAGGGTGATGGACACCTGTCAGTGAGATAGAGAGAGGGTGATGGACACCTGTCAGTGAGATAGAGAGAGGGTGATGGACACCTGTCAGTGAGATAGAGAGAGGGTGATGGACACCTGTCAGTGAGATAGAGAGAGGGTGATGGACACCTGTCAGTGAGATAGAGAGAGGGTGATGGACACCTGTCAGTGAGATAGAGAGAGGGTGATGGACACCTGTCAGTGAGATAGAGAGAGGGTGATGGACACCTGTCAGTGAGATAGAGAGAGGGTGATGGACACCTGTCAGTGAGATAGAGAGAGGGTGATGGACACCTGTCAGTGAGATAGAGAGAGGGTGATGGACACCTGTCAGTGAGATAGAGAGAGGGTGATGGACACCTGTCAGTGAGATAGAGAGAGGGTGATGGACACCTGTCAGTGAGATAGAGAGAGGGTGATGGACACCTGTCAGTGAGATAGAGAGAGGGTGATGGACACCTGTCAGTGAGATAGAGAGAGGGTGATGGACACCTGTCAGTGAGATAGAGAGAGGGTGATGGACACCTGTCAGTGAGATAGAGAGAGGGTGATGGACACCTGTCAGTGAGATAGAGAGAGGGTGATGGACACCTGTCAGTGAGATAGAGAGAGGGTGATGGACACCTGTCAGTGAGATAGAGAGAGGGTGATGGACACCTGTCAGTGAGATAGAGAGAGGGTGATGGACACCTGTCAGTGAGATAGAGAGAGGGTGATGGACACCTGTCAGTGAGATAGAGAGAGGGTGATGGACACCTGTCAGTGAGATAGAGAGAGGGTGATGGACACCTGTCAGTGAGATAGAGAGAGGGTGATGGACACCTGTCAGTGAGATAGAGAGAGGGTGATGGACACCTGTCAGTGAGATAGAGAGAGGGTGATGGACACCTGTCAGTGAGATAGAGAGAGGGTGATGGACACCTGTCAGTGAGATAGAGAGAGGGTGATGGACACCTGTCAGTGAGATAGAGAGAGGGTGATGGACACCTGTCAGTGAGATAGAGAGAGGGTGATGGACACCTGTCAGTGAGATAGAGAGAGGGTGATGGACACCTGTCAGTGAGATAGAGAGAGGGTGATGGACACCTGTCAGTGAGATAGAGAGAGGGTGATGGACACCTGTCAGTGAGATAGAGAGAGGGTGATGGACACCTGTCAGTGAGATAGAGAGAGGGTGATGGACACCTGTCAGTGAGATAGAGAGAGGGTGATGGACACCTGTCAGTGAGATAGAGAGAGGGTGATGGACACCTGTCAGTGAGATAGAGAGAGGGTGATGGACACCTGTCAGTGAGATAGAGAGAGGGTGATGGACACCTGTCAGTGAGATAGAGAGAGGGTGATGGACACCTGTCAGTGAGATAGAGAGAGGGTGATGGACACCTGTCAGTGAGATAGAGAGAGGGTGATGGACACCTGTCAGTGAGATAGAGAGAGGGTGATGGACACCTGTCAGTGAGATAGAGAGAGGGTGATGGACACCTGTCAGTGAGATAGAGAGAGGGTGATGGACACCTGTCAGTGAGATAGAGAGAGGGTGATGGACACCTGTCAGTGAGATAGAGAGAGGGTGATGGACACCTGTCAGTGAGATAGAGAGAGGGTGATGGACACCTGTCAGTGAGATAGAGAGAGGGTGATGGACACCTGTCAGTGAGATAGAGAGAGGGTGATGGACACCTGTCAGTGAGATAGAGAGAGGGTGATGGACACCTGTCAGTGAGATAGAGAGAGGGTGATGGACACCTGTCAGTGAGATAGAGAGAGGGTGATGGACACCTGTCAGTGAGATAGAGAGAGGGTGATGGACACCTGTCAGTGAGATAGAGAGAGGGTGATGGACACCTGTCAGTGAGATAGAGAGAGGGTGATGGACACCTGTCAGTGAGATAGAGAGAGGGTGATGGACACCTGTCAGTGAGATAGAGAGAGGGTGATGGACACCTGTCAGTGAGATAGAGAGAGGGTGATGGACACCTGTCAGTGAGATAGAGAGAGGGTGATGGACACCTGTCAGTGAGATAGAGAGAGGGTGATGGACACCTGTCAGTGAGATAGAGAGAGGGTGATGGACACCTGTCAGTGAGATAGAGAGAGGGTGATGGACACCTGTCAGTGAGATAGAGAGAGGGTGATGGACACCTGTCAGTGAGATAGAGAGAGGGTGATGGACACCTGTCAGTGAGATAGAGAGAGGGTGATGGACACCTGTCAGTGAGATAGAGAGAGGGTGATGGACACCTGTCAGTGAGATAGAGAGAGGGTGATGGACACCTGTCAGTGAGATAGAGAGAGGGTGATGGACACCTGTCAGTGAGATAGAGAGAGGGTGATGGACACCTGTCAGTGAGATAGAGAGAGGGTGATGGACACCTGTCAGTGAGATAGAGAGAGGGTGATGGACACCTGTCAGTGAGATAGAGAGAGGGTGATGGACACCTGTCAGTGAGATAGAGAGAGGGTGATGGACACCTGTCAGTGAGATAGAGAGAGGGTGATGGACACCTGTCAGTGAGATAGAGAGAGGGTGATGGACACCTGTCAGTGAGATAGAGAGAGGGTGATGGACACCTGTCAGTGAGATAGAGAGAGGGTGATGGACACCTGTCAGTGAGATAGAGAGAGGGTGATGGACACCTGTCAGTGAGATAGAGAGAGGGTGATGGACACCTGTCAGTGAGATAGAGAGAGGGTGATGGACACCTGTCAGTGAGATAGAGAGAGGGTGATGGACACCTGTCAGTGAGATAGAGAGAGGGTGATGGACACCTGTCAGTGAGATAGAGAGAGGGTGATGGACACCTGTCAGTGAGATAGAGAGAGGGTGATGGACACCTGTCAGTGAGATAGAGAGAGGGTGATGGACACCTGTCAGTGAGATAGAGAGAGGGTGATGGACACCTGTCAGTGAGATAGAGAGAGGGTGATGGACACCTGTCAGTGAGATAGAGAGAGGGTGATGGACACCTGTCAGTGAGATAGAGAGAGGGTGATGGACACCTGTCAGTGAGATAGAGAGAGGGTGATGGACACCTGTCAGTGAGATAGAGAGAGGGTGATGGACACCTGTCAGTGAGATAGAGAGAGGGTGATGGACACCTGTCAGTGAGATAGAGAGAGGGTGATGGACACCTGTCAGTGAGATAGAGAGAGGGTGATGGACACCTGTCAGTGAGATAGAGAGAGGGTGATGGACACCTGTCAGTGAGATAGAGAGAGGGTGATGGACACCTGTCAGTGAGATAGAGAGAGGGTGATGGACACCTGTCAGTGAGATAGAGAGAGGGTGATGGACACCTGTCAGTGAGATAGAGAGAGGGTGATGGACACCTGTCAGTGAGATAGAGAGAGGGTGATGGACACCTGTCAGTGAGATAGAGAGAGGGTGATGGACACCTGTCAGTGAGATAGAGAGAGGGTGATGGACACCTGTCAGTGAGATAGAGAGAGGGTGATGGACACCTGTCAGTGAGATAGAGAGAGGGTGATGGACACCTGTCAGTGAGATAGAGAGAGGGTGATGGACACCTGTCAGTGAGATAGAGAGAGGGTGATGGACACCTGTCAGTGAGATAGAGAGAGGGTGATGGACACCTGTCAGTGAGATAGAGAGAGGGTGATGGACACCTGTCAGTGAGATAGAGAGAGGGTGATGGACACCTGTCAGTGAGATAGAGAGAGGGTGATGGACACCTGTCAGTGAGATAGAGAGAGGGTGATGGACACCTGTCAGTGAGATAGAGAGAGGGTGATGGACACCTGTCAGTGAGATAGAGAGAGGGTGATGGACACCTGTCAGTGAGATAGAGAGAGGGTGATGGACACCTGTCAGTGAGATAGAGAGAGGGTGATGGACACCTGTCAGTGAGATAGAGAGAGGGTGATGGACACCTGTCAGTGAGATAGAGAGAGGGTGATGGACACCTGTCAGTGAGATAGAGAGAGGGTGATGGACACCTGTCAGTGAGATAGAGAGAGGGTGATGGACACCTGTCAGTGAGATAGAGAGAGGGTGATGGACACCTGTCAGTGAGATAGAGAGAGGGTGATGGACACCTGTCAGTGAGATAGAGAGAGGGTGATGGACACCTGTCAGTGAGATAGAGAGAGGGTGATGGACACCTGTCAGTGAGATAGAGAGAGGGTGATGGACACCTGTCAGTGAGATAGAGAGAGGGTGATGGACACCTGTCAGTGAGATAGAGAGAGGGTGATGGACACCTGTCAGTGAGATAGAGAGAGGGTGATGGACACCTGTCAGTGAGATAGAGAGAGGGTGATGGACACCTGTCAGTGAGATAGAGAGAGGGTGATGGACACCTGTCAGTGAGATAGAGAGAGGGTGATGGACACCTGTCAGTGAGATAGAGAGAGGGTGATGGACACCTGTCAGTGAGATAGAGAGAGGGTGATGGACACCTGTCAGTGAGATAGAGAGAGGGTGATGGACACCTGTCAGTGAGATAGAGAGAGGGTGATGGACACCTGTCAGTGAGATAGAGAGAGGGTGATGGACACCTGTCAGTGAGATAGAGAGAGGGTGATGGACACCTGTCAGTGAGATAGAGAGAGGGTGATGGACACCTGTCAGTGAGATAGAGAGAGGGTGATGGACACCTGTCAGTGAGATAGAGAGAGGGTGATGGACACCTGTCAGTGAGATAGAGAGAGGGTGATGGACACCTGTCAGTGAGATAGAGAGAGGGTGATGGACACCTGTCAGTGAGATAGAGAGAGGGTGATGGACACCTGTCAGTGAGATAGAGAGAGGGTGATGGACACCTGTCAGTGAGATAGAGAGAGGGTGATGGACACCTGTCAGTGAGATAGAGAGAGGGTGATGGACACCTGTCAGTGAGATAGAGAGAGGGTGATGGACACCTGTCAGTGAGATAGAGAGAGGGTGATGGACACCTGTCAGTGAGATAGAGAGAGGGTGATGGACACCTGTCAGTGAGATAGAGAGAGGGTGATGGACACCTGTCAGTGAGATAGAGAGAGGGTGATGGACACCTGTCAGTGAGATAGAGAGAGGGTGATGGACACCTGTCAGTGAGATAGAGAGAGGGTGATGGACACCTGTCAGTGAGATAGAGAGAGGGTGATGGACACCTGTCAGTGAGATAGAGAGAGGGTGATGGACACCTGTCAGTGAGATAGAGAGAGGGTGATGGACACCTGTCAGTGAGATAGAGAGAGGGTGATGGACACCTGTCAGTGAGATAGAGAGAGGGTGATGGACACCTGTCAGTGAGATAGAGAGAGGGTGATGGACACCTGTCAGTGAGATAGAGAGAGGGTGATGGACACCTGTCAGTGAGATAGAGAGAGGGTGATGGACACCTGTCAGTGAGATAGAGAGAGGGTGATGGACACCTGTCAGTGAGATAGAGAGAGGGTGATGGACACCTGTCAGTGAGATAGAGAGAGGGTGATGGACACCTGTCAGTGAGATAGAGAGAGGGTGATGGACACCTGTCAGTGAGATAGAGAGAGGGTGATGGACACCTGTCAGTGAGATAGAGAGAGGGTGATGGACACCTGTCAGTGAGATAGAGAGAGGGTGATGGACACCTGTCAGTGAGATAGAGAGAGGGTGATGGACACCTGTCAGTGAGATAGAGAGAGGGTGATGGACACCTGTCAGTGAGATAGAGAGAGGGTGATGGACACCTGTCAGTGAGATAGAGAGAGGGTGATGGACACCTGTCAGTGAGATAGAGAGAGGGTGATGGACACCTGTCAGTGAGATAGAGAGAGGGTGATGGACACCTGTCAGTGAGATAGAGAGAGGGTGATGGACACCTGTCAGTGAGATAGAGAGAGGGTGATGGACACCTGTCAGTGAGATAGAGAGAGGGTGATGGACACCTGTCAGTGAGATAGAGAGAGGGTGATGGACACCTGTCAGTGAGATAGAGAGAGGGTGATGGACACCTGTCAGTGAGATAGAGAGAGGGTGATGGACACCTGTCAGTGAGATAGAGAGAGGGTGATGGACACCTGTCAGTGAGATAGAGAGAGGGTGATGGACACCTGTCAGTGAGATAGAGAGAGGGTGATGGACACCTGTCAGTGAGATAGAGAGAGGGTGATGGACACCTGTCAGTGAGATAGAGAGAGGGTGATGGACACCTGTCAGTGAGATAGAGAGAGGGTGATGGACACCTGTCAGTGAGATAGAGAGAGGGTGATGGACACCTGTCAGTGAGATAGAGAGAGGGTGATGGACACCTGTCAGTGAGATAGAGAGAGGGTGATGGACACCTGTCAGTGAGATAGAGAGAGGGTGATGGACACCTGTCAGTGAGATAGAGAGAGGGTGATGGACACCTGTCAGTGAGATAGAGAGAGGGTGATGGACACCTGTCAGTGAGATAGAGAGAGGGTGATGGACACCTGTCAGTGAGATAGAGAGAGGGTGATGGACACCTGTCAGTGAGATAGAGAGAGGGTGATGGACACCTGTCAGTGAGATAGAGAGAGGGTGATGGACACCTGTCAGTGAGATAGAGAGAGGGTGATGGACACCTGTCAGTGAGATAGAGAGAGGGTGATGGACACCTGTCAGTGAGATAGAGAGAGGGTGATGGACACCTGTCAGTGAGATAGAGAGAGGGTGATGGACACCTGTCAGTGAGATAGAGAGAGGGTGATGGACACCTGTCAGTGAGATAGAGAGAGGGTGATGGACACCTGTCAGTGAGATAGAGAGAGGGTGATGGACACCTGTCAGTGAGATAGAGAGAGGGTGATGGACACCTGTCAGTGAGATAGAGAGAGGGTGATGGACACCTGTCAGTGAGATAGAGAGAGGGTGATGGACACCTGTCAGTGAGATAGAGAGAGGGTGATGGACACCTGTCAGTGAGATAGAGAGAGGGTGATGGACACCTGTCAGTGAGATAGAGAGAGGGTGATGGACACCTGTCAGTGAGATAGAGAGAGGGTGATGGACACCTGTCAGTGAGATAGAGAGAGGGTGATGGACACCTGTCAGTGAGATAGAGAGAGGGTGATGGACACCTGTCAGTGAGATAGAGAGAGGGTGATGGACACCTGTCAGTGAGATAGAGAGAGGGTGATGGACACCTGTCAGTGAGATAGAGAGAGGGTGATGGACACCTGTCAGTGAGATAGAGAGAGGGTGATGGACACCTGTCAGTGAGATAGAGAGAGGGTGATGGACACCTGTCAGTGAGATAGAGAGAGGGTGATGGACACCTGTCAGTGAGATAGAGAGAGGGTGATGGACACCTGTCAGTGAGATAGAGAGAGGGTGATGGACACCTGTCAGTGAGATAGAGAGAGGGTGATGGACACCTGTCAGTGAGATAGAGAGAGGGTGATGGACACCTGTCAGTGAGATAGAGAGAGGGTGATGGACACCTGTCAGTGAGATAGAGAGAGGGTGATGGACACCTGTCAGTGAGATAGAGAGAGGGTGATGGACACCTGTCAGTGAGATAGAGAGAGGGTGATGGACACCTGTCAGTGAGATAGAGAGAGGGTGATGGACACCTGTCAGTGAGATAGAGAGAGGGTGATGGACACCTGTCAGTGAGATAGAGAGAGGGTGATGGACACCTGTCAGTGAGATAGAGAGAGGGTGATGGACACCTGTCAGTGAGATAGAGAGAGGGTGATGGACACCTGTCAGTGAGATAGAGAGAGGGTGATGGACACCTGTCAGTGAGATAGAGAGAGGGTGATGGACACCTGTCAGTGAGATAGAGAGAGGGTGATGGACACCTGTCAGTGAGATAGAGAGAGGGTGATGGACACCTGTCAGTGAGATAGAGAGAGGGTGATGGACACCTGTCAGTGAGATAGAGAGAGGGTGATGGACACCTGTCAGTGAGATAGAGAGAGGGTGATGGACACCTGTCAGTGAGATAGAGAGAGGGTGATGGACACCTGTCAGTGAGATAGAGAGAGGGTGATGGACACCTGTCAGTGAGATAGAGAGAGGGTGATGGACACCTGTCAGTGAGATAGAGAGAGGGTGATGGACACCTGTCAGTGAGATAGAGAGAGGGTGATGGACACCTGTCAGTGAGATAGAGAGAGGGTGATGGACACCTGTCAGTGAGATAGAGAGAGGGTGATGGACACCTGTCAGTGAGATAGAGAGAGGGTGATGGACACCTGTCAGTGAGATAGAGAGAGGGTGATGGACACCTGTCAGTGAGATAGAGAGAGGGTGATGGACACCTGTCAGTGAGATAGAGAGAGGGTGATGGACACCTGTCAGTGAGATAGAGAGAGGGTGATGGACACCTGTCAGTGAGATAGAGAGAGGGTGATGGACACCTGTCAGTGAGATAGAGAGAGGGTGATGGACACCTGTCAGTGAGATAGAGAGAGGGTGATGGACACCTGTCAGTGAGATAGAGAGAGGGTGATGGACACCTGTCAGTGAGATAGAGAGAGGGTGATGGACACCTGTCAGTGAGATAGAGAGAGGGTGATGGACACCTGTCAGTGAGATAGAGAGAGGGTGATGGACACCTGTCAGTGAGATAGAGAGAGGGTGATGGACACCTGTCAGTGAGATAGAGAGAGGGTGATGGACACCTGTCAGTGAGATAGAGAGAGGGTGATGGACACCTGTCAGTGAGATAGAGAGAGGGTGATGGACACCTGTCAGTGAGATAGAGAGAGGGTGATGGACACCTGTCAGTGAGATAGAGAGAGGGTGATGGACACCTGTCAGTGAGATAGAGAGAGGGTGATGGACACCTGTCAGTGAGATAGAGAGAGGGTGATGGACACCTGTCAGTGAGATAGAGAGAGGGTGATGGACACCTGTCAGTGAGATAGAGAGAGGGTGATGGACACCTGTCAGTGAGATAGAGAGAGGGTGATGGACACCTGTCAGTGAGATAGAGAGAGGGTGATGGACACCTGTCAGTGAGATAGAGAGAGGGTGATGGACACCTGTCAGTGAGATAGAGAGAGGGTGATGGACACCTGTCAGTGAGATAGAGAGAGGGTGATGGACACCTGTCAGTGAGATAGAGAGAGGGTGATGGACACCTGTCAGTGAGATAGAGAGAGGGTGATGGACACCTGTCAGTGAGATAGAGAGAGGGTGATGGACACCTGTCAGTGAGATAGAGAGAGGGTGATGGACACCTGTCAGTGAGATAGAGAGAGGGTGATGGACACCTGTCAGTGAGATAGAGAGAGGGTGATGGACACCTGTCAGTGAGATAGAGAGAGGGTGATGGACACCTGTCAGTGAGATAGAGAGAGGGTGATGGACACCTGTCAGTGAGATAGAGAGAGGGTGATGGACACCTGTCAGTGAGATAGAGAGAGGGTGATGGACACCTGTCAGTGAGATAGAGAGAGGGTGATGGACACCTGTCAGTGAGATAGAGAGAGGGTGATGGACACCTGTCAGTGAGATAGAGAGAGGGTGATGGACACCTGTCAGTGAGATAGAGAGAGGGTGATGGACACCTGTCAGTGAGATAGAGAGAGGGTGATGGACACCTGTCAGTGAGATAGAGAGAGGGTGATGGACACCTGTCAGTGAGATAGAGAGAGGGTGATGGACACCTGTCAGTGAGATAGAGAGAGGGTGATGGACACCTGTCAGTGAGATAGAGAGAGGGTGATGGACACCTGTCAGTGAGATAGAGAGAGGGTGATGGACACCTGTCAGTGAGATAGAGAGAGGGTGATGGACACCTGTCAGTGAGATAGAGAGAGGGTGATGGACACCTGTCAGTGAGATAGAGAGAGGGTGATGGACACCTGTCAGTGAGATAGAGAGAGGGTGATGGACACCTGTCAGTGAGATAGAGAGAGGGTGATGGACACCTGTCAGTGAGATAGAGAGAGGGTGATGGACACCTGTCAGTGAGATAGAGAGAGGGTGATGGACACCTGTCAGTGAGATAGAGAGAGGGTGATGGACACCTGTCAGTGAGATAGAGAGAGGGTGATGGACACCTGTCAGTGAGATAGAGAGAGGGTGATGGACACCTGTCAGTGAGATAGAGAGAGGGTGATGGACACCTGTCAGTGAGATAGAGAGAGGGTGATGGACACCTGTCAGTGAGATAGAGAGAGGGTGATGGACACCTGTCAGTGAGATAGAGAGAGGGTGATGGACACCTGTCAGTGAGATAGAGAGAGGGTGATGGACACCTGTCAGTGAGATAGAGAGAGGGTGATGGACACCTGTCAGTGAGATAGAGAGAGGGTGATGGACACCTGTCAGTGAGATAGAGAGAGGGTGATGGACACCTGTCAGTGAGATAGAGAGAGGGTGATGGACACCTGTCAGTGAGATAGAGAGAGGGTGATGGACACCTGTCAGTGAGATAGAGAGAGGGTGATGGACACCTGTCAGTGAGATAGAGAGAGGGTGATGGACACCTGTCAGTGAGATAGAGAGAGGGTGATGGACACCTGTCAGTGAGATAGAGAGAGGGTGATGGACACCTGTCAGTGAGATAGAGAGAGGGTGATGGACACCTGTCAGTGAGATAGAGAGAGGGTGATGGACACCTGTCAGTGAGATAGAGAGAGGGTGATGGACACCTGTCAGTGAGATAGAGAGAGGGTGATGGACACCTGTCAGTGAGATAGAGAGAGGGTGATGGACACCTGTCAGTGAGATAGAGAGAGGGTGATGGACACCTGTCAGTGAGATAGAGAGAGGGTGATGGACACCTGTCAGTGAGATAGAGAGAGGGTGATGGACACCTGTCAGTGAGATAGAGAGAGGGTGATGGACACCTGTCAGTGAGATAGAGAGAGGGTGATGGACACCTGTCAGTGAGATAGAGAGAGGGTGATGGACACCTGTCAGTGAGATAGAGAGAGGGTGATGGACACCTGTCAGTGAGATAGAGAGAGGGTGATGGACACCTGTCAGTGAGATAGAGAGAGGGTGATGGACACCTGTCAGTGAGATAGAGAGAGGGTGATGGACACCTGTCAGTGAGATAGAGAGAGGGTGATGGACACCTGTCAGTGAGATAGAGAGAGGGTGATGGACACCTGTCAGTGAGATAGAGAGAGGGTGATGGACACCTGTCAGTGAGATAGAGAGAGGGTGATGGACACCTGTCAGTGAGATAGAGAGAGGGTGATGGACACCTGTCAGTGAGATAGAGAGAGGGTGATGGACACCTGTCAGTGAGATAGAGAGAGGGTGATGGACACCTGTCAGTGAGATAGAGAGAGGGTGATGGACACCTGTCAGTGAGATAGAGAGAGGGTGATGGACACCTGTCAGTGAGATAGAGAGAGGGTGATGGACACCTGTCAGTGAGATAGAGAGAGGGTGATGGACACCTGTCAGTGAGATAGAGAGAGGGTGATGGACACCTGTCAGTGAGATAGAGAGAGGGTGATGGACACCTGTCAGTGAGATAGAGAGAGGGTGATGGACACCTGTCAGTGAGATAGAGAGAGGGTGATGGACACCTGTCAGTGAGATAGAGAGAGGGTGATGGACACCTGTCAGTGAGATAGAGAGAGGGTGATGGACACCTGTCAGTGAGATAGAGAGAGGGTGATGGACACCTGTCAGTGAGATAGAGAGAGGGTGATGGACACCTGTCAGTGAGATAGAGAGAGGGTGATGGACACCTGTCAGTGAGATAGAGAGAGGGTGATGGACACCTGTCAGTGAGATAGAGAGAGGGTGATGGACACCTGTCAGTGAGATAGAGAGAGGGTGATGGACACCTGTCAGTGAGATAGAGAGAGGGTGATGGACACCTGTCAGTGAGATAGAGAGAGGGTGATGGACACCTGTCAGTGAGATAGAGAGAGGGTGATGGACACCTGTCAGTGAGATAGAGAGAGGGTGATGGACACCTGTCAGTGAGATAGAGAGAGGGTGATGGACACCTGTCAGTGAGATAGAGAGAGGGTGATGGACACCTGTCAGTGAGATAGAGAGAGGGTGATGGACACCTGTCAGTGAGATAGAGAGAGGGTGATGGACACCTGTCAGTGAGATAGAGAGAGGGTGATGGACACCTGTCAGTGAGATAGAGAGAGGGTGATGGACACCTGTCAGTGAGATAGAGAGAGGGTGATGGACACCTGTCAGTGAGATAGAGAGAGGGTGATGGACACCTGTCAGTGAGATAGAGAGAGGGTGATGGACACCTGTCAGTGAGATAGAGAGAGGGTGATGGACACCTGTCAGTGAGATAGAGAGAGGGTGATGGACACCTGTCAGTGAGATAGAGAGAGGGTGATGGACACCTGTCAGTGAGATAGAGAGAGGGTGATGGACACCTGTCAGTGAGATAGAGAGAGGGTGATGGACACCTGTCAGTGAGATAGAGAGAGGGTGATGGACACCTGTCAGTGAGATAGAGAGAGGGTGATGGACACCTGTCAGTGAGATAGAGAGAGGGTGATGGACACCTGTCAGTGAGATAGAGAGAGGGTGATGGACACCTGTCAGTGAGATAGAGAGAGGGTGATGGACACCTGTCAGTGAGATAGAGAGAGGGTGATGGACACCTGTCAGTGAGATAGAGAGAGGGTGATGGACACCTGTCAGTGAGATAGAGAGAGGGTGATGGACACCTGTCAGTGAGATAGAGAGAGGGTGATGGACACCTGTCAGTGAGATAGAGAGAGGGTGATGGACACCTGTCAGTGAGATAGAGAGAGGGTGATGGACACCTGTCAGTGAGATAGAGAGAGGGTGATGGACACCTGTCAGTGAGATAGAGAGAGGGTGATGGACACCTGTCAGTGAGATAGAGAGAGGGTGATGGACACCTGTCAGTGAGATAGAGAGAGGGTGATGGACACCTGTCAGTGAGATAGAGAGAGGGTGATGGACACCTGTCAGTGAGATAGAGAGAGGGTGATGGACACCTGTCAGTGAGATAGAGAGAGGGTGATGGACACCTGTCAGTGAGATAGAGAGAGGGTGATGGACACCTGTCAGTGAGATAGAGAGAGGGTGATGGACACCTGTCAGTGAGATAGAGAGAGGGTGATGGACACCTGTCAGTGAGATAGAGAGAGGGTGATGGACACCTGTCAGTGAGATAGAGAGAGGGTGATGGACACCTGTCAGTGAGATAGAGAGAGGGTGATGGACACCTGTCAGTGAGATAGAGAGAGGGTGATGGACACCTGTCAGTGAGATAGAGAGAGGGTGATGGACACCTGTCAGTGAGATAGAGAGAGGGTGATGGACACCTGTCAGTGAGATAGAGAGAGGGTGATGGACACCTGTCAGTGAGATAGAGAGAGGGTGATGGACACCTGTCAGTGAGATAGAGAGAGGGTGATGGACACCTGTCAGTGAGATAGAGAGAGGGTGATGGACACCTGTCAGTGAGATAGAGAGAGGGTGATGGACACCTGTCAGTGAGATAGAGAGAGGGTGATGGACACCTGTCAGTGAGATAGAGAGAGGGTGATGGACACCTGTCAGTGAGATAGAGAGAGGGTGATGGACACCTGTCAGTGAGATAGAGAGAGGGTGATGGACACCTGTCAGTGAGATAGAGAGAGGGTGATGGACACCTGTCAGTGAGATAGAGAGAGGGTGATGGACACCTGTCAGTGAGATAGAGAGAGGGTGATGGACACCTGTCAGTGAGATAGAGAGAGGGTGATGGACACCTGTCAGTGAGATAGAGAGAGGGTGATGGACACCTGTCAGTGAGATAGAGAGAGGGTGATGGACACCTGTCAGTGAGATAGAGAGAGGGTGATGGACACCTGTCAGTGAGATAGAGAGAGGGTGATGGACACCTGTCAGTGAGATAGAGAGAGGGTGATGGACACCTGTCAGTGAGATAGAGAGAGGGTGATGGACACCTGTCAGTGAGATAGAGAGAGGGTGATGGACACCTGTCAGTGAGATAGAGAGAGGGTGATGGACACCTGTCAGTGAGATAGAGAGAGGGTGATGGACACCTGTCAGTGAGATAGAGAGAGGGTGATGGACACCTGTCAGTGAGATAGAGAGAGGGTGATGGACACCTGTCAGTGAGATAGAGAGAGGGTGATGGACACCTGTCAGTGAGATAGAGAGAGGGTGATGGACACCTGTCAGTGAGATAGAGAGAGGGTGATGGACACCTGTCAGTGAGATAGAGAGAGGGTGATGGACACCTGTCAGTGAGATAGAGAGAGGGTGATGGACACCTGTCAGTGAGATAGAGAGAGGGTGATGGACACCTGTCAGTGAGATAGAGAGAGGGTGATGGACACCTGTCAGTGAGATAGAGAGAGGGTGATGGACACCTGTCAGTGAGATAGAGAGAGGGTGATGGACACCTGTCAGTGAGATAGAGAGAGGGTGATGGACACCTGTCAGTGAGATAGAGAGAGGGTGATGGACACCTGTCAGTGAGATAGAGAGAGGGTGATGGACACCTGTCAGTGAGATAGAGAGAGGGTGATGGACACCTGTCAGTGAGATAGAGAGAGGGTGATGGACACCTGTCAGTGAGATAGAGAGAGGGTGATGGACACCTGTCAGTGAGATAGAGAGAGGGTGATGGACACCTGTCAGTGAGATAGAGAGAGGGTGATGGACACCTGTCAGTGAGATAGAGAGAGGGTGATGGACACCTGTCAGTGAGATAGAGAGAGGGTGATGGACACCTGTCAGTGAGATAGAGAGAGGGTGATGGACACCTGTCAGTGAGATAGAGAGAGGGTGATGGACACCTGTCAGTGAGATAGAGAGAGGGTGATGGACACCTGTCAGTGAGATAGAGAGAGGGTGATGGACACCTGTCAGTGAGATAGAGAGAGGGTGATGGACACCTGTCAGTGAGATAGAGAGAGGGTGATGGACACCTGTCAGTGAGATAGAGAGAGGGTGATGGACACCTGTCAGTGAGATAGAGAGAGGGTGATGGACACCTGTCAGTGAGATAGAGAGAGGGTGATGGACACCTGTCAGTGAGATAGAGAGAGGGTGATGGACACCTGTCAGTGAGATAGAGAGAGGGTGATGGACACCTGTCAGTGAGATAGAGAGAGGGTGATGGACACCTGTCAGTGAGATAGAGAGAGGGTGATGGACACCTGTCAGTGAGATAGAGAGAGGGTGATGGACACCTGTCAGTGAGATAGAGAGAGGGTGATGGACACCTGTCAGTGAGATAGAGAGAGGGTGATGGACACCTGTCAGTGAGATAGAGAGAGGGTGATGGACACCTGTCAGTGAGATAGAGAGAGGGTGATGGACACCTGTCAGTGAGATAGAGAGAGGGTGATGGACACCTGTCAGTGAGATAGAGAGAGGGTGATGGACACCTGTCAGTGAGATAGAGAGAGGGTGATGGACACCTGTCAGTGAGATAGAGAGAGGGTGATGGACACCTGTCAGTGAGATAGAGAGAGGGTGATGGACACCTGTCAGTGAGATAGAGAGAGGGTGATGGACACCTGTCAGTGAGATAGAGAGAGGGTGATGGACACCTGTCAGTGAGATAGAGAGAGGGTGATGGACACCTGTCAGTGAGATAGAGAGAGGGTGATGGACACCTGTCAGTGAGATAGAGAGAGGGTGATGGACACCTGTCAGTGAGATAGAGAGAGGGTGATGGACACCTGTCAGTGAGATAGAGAGAGGGTGATGGACACCTGTCAGTGAGATAGAGAGAGGGTGATGGACACCTGTCAGTGAGATAGAGAGAGGGTGATGGACACCTGTCAGTGAGATAGAGAGAGGGTGATGGACACCTGTCAGTGAGATAGAGAGAGGGTGATGGACACCTGTCAGTGAGATAGAGAGAGGGTGATGGACACCTGTCAGTGAGATAGAGAGAGGGTGATGGACACCTGTCAGTGAGATAGAGAGAGGGTGATGGACACCTGTCAGTGAGATAGAGAGAGGGTGATGGACACCTGTCAGTGAGATAGAGAGAGGGTGATGGACACCTGTCAGTGAGATAGAGAGAGGGTGATGGACACCTGTCAGTGAGATAGAGAGAGGGTGATGGACACCTGTCAGTGAGATAGAGAGAGGGTGATGGACACCTGTCAGTGAGATAGAGAGAGGGTGATGGACACCTGTCAGTGAGATAGAGAGAGGGTGATGGACACCTGTCAGTGAGATAGAGAGAGGGTGATGGACACCTGTCAGTGAGATAGAGAGAGGGTGATGGACACCTGTCAGTGAGATAGAGAGAGGGTGATGGACACCTGTCAGTGAGATAGAGAGAGGGTGATGGACACCTGTCAGTGAGATAGAGAGAGGGTGATGGACACCTGTCAGTGAGATAGAGAGAGGGTGATGGACACCTGTCAGTGAGATAGAGAGAGGGTGATGGACACCTGTCAGTGAGATAGAGAGAGGGTGATGGACACCTGTCAGTGAGATAGAGAGAGGGTGATGGACACCTGTCAGTGAGATAGAGAGAGGGTGATGGACACCTGTCAGTGAGATAGAGAGAGGGTGATGGACACCTGTCAGTGAGATAGAGAGAGGGTGATGGACACCTGTCAGTGAGATAGAGAGAGGGTGATGGACACCTGTCAGTGAGATAGAGAGAGGGTGATGGACACCTGTCAGTGAGATAGAGAGAGGGTGATGGACACCTGTCAGTGAGATAGAGAGAGGGTGATGGACACCTGTCAGTGAGATAGAGAGAGGGTGATGGACACCTGTCAGTGAGATAGAGAGAGGGTGATGGACACCTGTCAGTGAGATAGAGAGAGGGTGATGGACACCTGTCAGTGAGATAGAGAGAGGGTGATGGACACCTGTCAGTGAGATAGAGAGAGGGTGATGGACACCTGTCAGTGAGATAGAGAGAGGGTGATGGACACCTGTCAGTGAGATAGAGAGAGGGTGATGGACACCTGTCAGTGAGATAGAGAGAGGGTGATGGACACCTGTCAGTGAGATAGAGAGAGGGTGATGGACACCTGTCAGTGAGATAGAGAGAGGGTGATGGACACCTGTCAGTGAGATAGAGAGAGGGTGATGGACACCTGTCAGTGAGATAGAGAGAGGGTGATGGACACCTGTCAGTGAGATAGAGAGAGGGTGATGGACACCTGTCAGTGAGATAGAGAGAGGGTGATGGACACCTGTCAGTGAGATAGAGAGAGGGTGATGGACACCTGTCAGTGAGATAGAGAGAGGGTGATGGACACCTGTCAGTGAGATAGAGAGAGGGTGATGGACACCTGTCAGTGAGATAGAGAGAGGGTGATGGACACCTGTCAGTGAGATAGAGAGAGGGTGATGGACACCTGTCAGTGAGATAGAGAGAGGGTGATGGACACCTGTCAGTGAGATAGAGAGAGGGTGATGGACACCTGTCAGTGAGATAGAGAGAGGGTGATGGACACCTGTCAGTGAGATAGAGAGAGGGTGATGGACACCTGTCAGTGAGATAGAGAGAGGGTGATGGACACCTGTCAGTGAGATAGAGAGAGGGTGATGGACACCTGTCAGTGAGATAGAGAGAGGGTGATGGACACCTGTCAGTGAGATAGAGAGAGGGTGATGGACACCTGTCAGTGAGATAGAGAGAGGGTGATGGACACCTGTCAGTGAGATAGAGAGAGGGTGATGGACACCTGTCAGTGAGATAGAGAGAGGGTGATGGACACCTGTCAGTGAGATAGAGAGAGGGTGATGGACACCTGTCAGTGAGATAGAGAGAGGGTGATGGACACCTGTCAGTGAGATAGAGAGAGGGTGATGGACACCTGTCAGTGAGATAGAGAGAGGGTGATGGACACCTGTCAGTGAGATAGAGAGAGGGTGATGGACACCTGTCAGTGAGATAGAGAGAGGGTGATGGACACCTGTCAGTGAGATAGAGAGAGGGTGATGGACACCTGTCAGTGAGATAGAGAGAGGGTGATGGACACCTGTCAGTGAGATAGAGAGAGGGTGATGGACACCTGTCAGTGAGATAGAGAGAGGGTGATGGACACCTGTCAGTGAGATAGAGAGAGGGTGATGGACACCTGTCAGTGAGATAGAGAGAGGGTGATGGACACCTGTCAGTGAGATAGAGAGAGGGTGATGGACACCTGTCAGTGAGATAGAGAGAGGGTGATGGACACCTGTCAGTGAGATAGAGAGAGGGTGATGGACACCTGTCAGTGAGATAGAGAGAGGGTGATGGACACCTGTCAGTGAGATAGAGAGAGGGTGATGGACACCTGTCAGTGAGATAGAGAGAGGGTGATGGACACCTGTCAGTGAGATAGAGAGAGGGTGATGGACACCTGTCAGTGAGATAGAGAGAGGGTGATGGACACCTGTCAGTGAGATAGAGAGAGGGTGATGGACACCTGTCAGTGAGATAGAGAGAGGGTGATGGACACCTGTCAGTGAGATAGAGAGAGGGTGATGGACACCTGTCAGTGAGATAGAGAGAGGGTGATGGACACCTGTCAGTGAGATAGAGAGAGGGTGATGGACACCTGTCAGTGAGATAGAGAGAGGGTGATGGACACCTGTCAGTGAGATAGAGAGAGGGTGATGGACACCTGTCAGTGAGATAGAGAGAGGGTGATGGACACCTGTCAGTGAGATAGAGAGAGGGTGATGGACACCTGTCAGTGAGATAGAGAGAGGGTGATGGACACCTGTCAGTGAGATAGAGAGAGGGTGATGGACACCTGTCAGTGAGATAGAGAGAGGGTGATGGACACCTGTCAGTGAGATAGAGAGAGGGTGATGGACACCTGTCAGTGAGATAGAGAGAGGGTGATGGACACCTGTCAGTGAGATAGAGAGAGGGTGATGGACACCTGTCAGTGAGATAGAGAGAGGGTGATGGACACCTGTCAGTGAGATAGAGAGAGGGTGATGGACACCTGTCAGTGAGATAGAGAGAGGGTGATGGACACCTGTCAGTGAGATAGAGAGAGGGTGATGGACACCTGTCAGTGAGATAGAGAGAGGGTGATGGACACCTGTCAGTGAGATAGAGAGAGGGTGATGGACACCTGTCAGTGAGATAGAGAGAGGGTGATGGACACCTGTCAGTGAGATAGAGAGAGGGTGATGGACACCTGTCAGTGAGATAGAGAGAGGGTGATGGACACCTGTCAGTGAGATAGAGAGAGGGTGATGGACACCTGTCAGTGAGATAGAGAGAGGGTGATGGACACCTGTCAGTGAGATAGAGAGAGGGTGATGGACACCTGTCAGTGAGATAGAGAGAGGGTGATGGACACCTGTCAGTGAGATAGAGAGAGGGTGATGGACACCTGTCAGTGAGATAGAGAGAGGGTGATGGACACCTGTCAGTGAGATAGAGAGAGGGTGATGGACACCTGTCAGTGAGATAGAGAGAGGGTGATGGACACCTGTCAGTGAGATAGAGAGAGGGTGATGGACACCTGTCAGTGAGATAGAGAGAGGGTGATGGACACCTGTCAGTGAGATAGAGAGAGGGTGATGGACACCTGTCAGTGAGATAGAGAGAGGGTGATGGACACCTGTCAGTGAGATAGAGAGAGGGTGATGGACACCTGTCAGTGAGATAGAGAGAGGGTGATGGACACCTGTCAGTGAGATAGAGAGAGGGTGATGGACACCTGTCAGTGAGATAGAGAGAGGGTGATGGACACCTGTCAGTGAGATAGAGAGAGGGTGATGGACACCTGTCAGTGAGATAGAGAGAGGGTGATGGACACCTGTCAGTGAGATAGAGAGAGGGTGATGGACACCTGTCAGTGAGATAGAGAGAGGGTGATGGACACCTGTCAGTGAGATAGAGAGAGGGTGATGGACACCTGTCAGTGAGATAGAGAGAGGGTGATGGACACCTGTCAGTGAGATAGAGAGAGGGTGATGGACACCTGTCAGTGAGATAGAGAGAGGGTGATGGACACCTGTCAGTGAGATAGAGAGAGGGTGATGGACACCTGTCAGTGAGATAGAGAGAGGGTGATGGACACCTGTCAGTGAGATAGAGAGAGGGTGATGGACACCTGTCAGTGAGATAGAGAGAGGGTGATGGACACCTGTCAGTGAGATAGAGAGAGGGTGATGGACACCTGTCAGTGAGATAGAGAGAGGGTGATGGACACCTGTCAGTGAGATAGAGAGAGGGTGATGGACACCTGTCAGTGAGATAGAGAGAGGGTGATGGACACCTGTCAGTGAGATAGAGAGAGGGTGATGGACACCTGTCAGTGAGATAGAGAGAGGGTGATGGACACCTGTCAGTGAGATAGAGAGAGGGTGATGGACACCTGTCAGTGAGATAGAGAGAGGGTGATGGACACCTGTCAGTGAGATAGAGAGAGGGTGATGGACACCTGTCAGTGAGATAGAGAGAGGGTGATGGACACCTGTCAGTGAGATAGAGAGAGGGTGATGGACACCTGTCAGTGAGATAGAGAGAGGGTGATGGACACCTGTCAGTGAGATAGAGAGAGGGTGATGGACACCTGTCAGTGAGATAGAGAGAGGGTGATGGACACCTGTCAGTGAGATAGAGAGAGGGTGATGGACACCTGTCAGTGAGATAGAGAGAGGGTGATGGACACCTGTCAGTGAGATAGAGAGAGGGTGATGGACACCTGTCAGTGAGATAGAGAGAGGGTGATGGACACCTGTCAGTGAGATAGAGAGAGGGTGATGGACACCTGTCAGTGAGATAGAGAGAGGGTGATGGACACCTGTCAGTGAGATAGAGAGAGGGTGATGGACACCTGTCAGTGAGATAGAGAGAGGGTGATGGACACCTGTCAGTGAGATAGAGAGAGGGTGATGGACACCTGTCAGTGAGATAGAGAGAGGGTGATGGACACCTGTCAGTGAGATAGAGAGAGGGTGATGGACACCTGTCAGTGAGATAGAGAGAGGGTGATGGACACCTGTCAGTGAGATAGAGAGAGGGTGATGGACACCTGTCAGTGAGATAGAGAGAGGGTGATGGACACCTGTCAGTGAGATAGAGAGAGGGTGATGGACACCTGTCAGTGAGATAGAGAGAGGGTGATGGACACCTGTCAGTGAGATAGAGAGAGGGTGATGGACACCTGTCAGTGAGATAGAGAGAGGGTGATGGACACCTGTCAGTGAGATAGAGAGAGGGTGATGGACACCTGTCAGTGAGATAGAGAGAGGGTGATGGACACCTGTCAGTGAGATAGAGAGAGGGTGATGGACACCTGTCAGTGAGATAGAGAGAGGGTGATGGACACCTGTCAGTGAGATAGAGAGAGGGTGATGGACACCTGTCAGTGAGATAGAGAGAGGGTGATGGACACCTGTCAGTGAGATAGAGAGAGGGTGATGGACACCTGTCAGTGAGATAGAGAGAGGGTGATGGACACCTGTCAGTGAGATAGAGAGAGGGTGATGGACACCTGTCAGTGAGATAGAGAGAGGGTGATGGACACCTGTCAGTGAGATAGAGAGAGGGTGATGGACACCTGTCAGTGAGATAGAGAGAGGGTGATGGACACCTGTCAGTGAGATAGAGAGAGGGTGATGGACACCTGTCAGTGAGATAGAGAGAGGGTGATGGACACCTGTCAGTGAGATAGAGAGAGGGTGATGGAC
The DNA here is from genome assembly GCA_030390025.1 of Squalus acanthias. Lineage (NCBI taxonomy): Eukaryota > Metazoa > Chordata > Chondrichthyes > Squaliformes > Squalidae > Squalus > Squalus acanthias. Next base: position 1,003,021 of record JASTWF010000046.1, read on the forward strand.
ACCTGTCAGTGAGATAGAGAGAGGGTGATGGACACCTGTCAGTGAGATAGAGAGAGGGTGATGGACACCTGTCAGTGAGATAGAGAGAGGGTGATGGACACCTGTCAGTGAGATAGAGAGAGGGTGATGGACACCTGTCAGTGAGATAGAGAGAGGGTGATGGACACCTGTCAGTGAGATAGAGAGAGGGTGATGGACACCTGTCAGTGAGATAGAGAGAGGGTGATGGACACCTGTCAGTGAGATAGAGAGAGGGTGATGGACACCTGTCAGTGAGATAGAGAGAGGGTGATGGACACCTGTCAGTGAGATAGAGAGAGGGTGATGGACACCTGTCAGTGAGATAGAGAGAGGGTGATGGACACCTGTCAGTGAGATAGAGAGAGGGTGATGGACACCTGTCAGTGAGATAGAGAGAGGGTGATGGACACCTGTCAGTGAGATAGAGAGAGGGTGATGGACACCTGTCAGTGAGATAGAGAGAGGGTGATGGACACCTGTCAGTGAGATAGAGAGAGGGTGATGGACACCTGTCAGTGAGATAGAGAGAGGGTGATGGACACCTGTCAGTGAGATAGAGAGAGGGTGATGGACACCTGTCAGTGAGATAGAGAGAGGGTGATGGACACCTGTCAGTGAGATAGAGAGAGGGTGATGGACACCTGTCAGTGAGATAGAGAGAGGGTGATGGACACCTGTCAGTGAGATAGAGAGAGGGTGATGGACACCTGTCAGTGAGATAGAGAGAGGGTGATGGACACCTGTCAGTGAGATAGAGAGAGGGTGATGGACACCTGTCAGTGAGATAGAGAGAGGGTGATGGACACCTGTCAGTGAGATAGAGAGAGGGTGATGGACACCTGTCAGTGAGATAGAGAGAGGGTGATGGACACCTGTCAGTGAGATAGAGAGAGGGTGATGGACACCTGTCAGTGAGATAGAGAGAGGGTGATGGACACCTGTCAGTGAGATAGAGAGAGGGTGATGGACACCTGTCAGTGAGATAGAGAGAGGGTGATGGACACCTGTCAGTGAGATAGAGAGAGGGTGATGGACACCTGTCAGTGAGATAGAGAGAGGGTGATGGACACCTGTCAGTGAGATAGAGAGAGGGTGATGGACACCTGTCAGTGAGATAGAGAGAGGGTGATGGACACCTGTCAGTGAGATAGAGAGAGGGTGATGGACACCTGTCAGTGAGATAGAGAGAGGGTGATGGACACCTGTCAGTGAGATAGAGAGAGGGTGATGGACACCTGTCAGTGAGATAGAGAGAGGGTGATGGACACCTGTCAGTGAGATAGAGAGAGGGTGATGGACACCTGTCAGTGAGATAGAGAGAGGGTGATGGACACCTGTCAGTGAGATAGAGAGAGGGTGATGGACACCTGTCAGTGAGATAGAGAGAGGGTGATGGACACCTGTCAGTGAGATAGAGAGAGGGTGATGGACACCTGTCAGTGAGATAGAGAGAGGGTGATGGACACCTGTCAGTGAGATAGAGAGAGGGTGATGGACACCTGTCAGTGAGATAGAGAGAGGGTGATGGACACCTGTCAGTGAGATAGAGAGAGGGTGATGGACACCTGTCAGTGAGATAGAGAGAGGGTGATGGACACCTGTCAGTGAGATAGAGAGAGGGTGATGGACACCTGTCAGTGAGATAGAGAGAGGGTGATGGACACCTGTCAGTGAGATAGAGAGAGGGTGATGGACACCTGTCAGTGAGATAGAGAGAGGGTGATGGACACCTGTCAGTGAGATAGAGAGAGGGTGATGGACACCTGTCAGTGAGATAGAGAGAGGGTGATGGACACCTGTCAGTGAGATAGAGAGAGGGTGATGGACACCTGTCAGTGAGATAGAGAGAGGGTGATGGACACCTGTCAGTGAGATAGAGAGAGGGTGATGGACACCTGTCAGTGAGATAGAGAGAGGGTGATGGACACCTGTCAGTGAGATAGAGAGAGGGTGATGGACACCTGTCAGTGAGATAGAGAGAGGGTGATGGACACCTGTCAGTGAGATAGAGAGAGGGTGATGGACACCTGTCAGTGAGATAGAGAGAGGGTGATGGACACCTGTCAGTGAGATAGAGAGAGGGTGATGGACACCTGTCAGTGAGATAGAGAGAGGGTGATGGACACCTGTCAGTGAGATAGAGAGAGGGTGATGGACACCTGTCAGTGAGATAGAGAGAGGGTGATGGACACCTGTCAGTGAGATAGAGAGAGGGTGATGGACACCTGTCAGTGAGATAGAGAGAGGGTGATGGACACCTGTCAGTGAGATAGAGAGAGGGTGATGGACACCTGTCAGTGAGATAGAGAGAGGGTGATGGACACCTGTCAGTGAGATAGAGAGAGGGTGATGGACACCTGTCAGTGAGATAGAGAGAGGGTGATGGACACCTGTCAGTGAGATAGAGAGAGGGTGATGGACACCTGTCAGTGAGATAGAGAGAGGGTGATGGACACCTGTCAGTGAGATAGAGAGAGGGTGATGGACACCTGTCAGTGAGATAGAGAGAGGGTGATGGACACCTGTCAGTGAGATAGAGAGAGGGTGATGGACACCTGTCAGTGAGATAGAGAGAGGGTGATGGACACCTGTCAGTGAGATAGAGAGAGGGTGATGGACACCTGTCAGTGAGATAGAGAGAGGGTGATGGACACCTGTCAGTGAGATAGAGAGAGGGTGATGGACACCTGTCAGTGAGATAGAGAGAGGGTGATGGACACCTGTCAGTGAGATAGAGAGAGGGTGATGGACACCTGTCAGTGAGATAGAGAGAGGGTGATGGACACCTGTCAGTGAGATAGAGAGAGGGTGATGGACACCTGTCAGTGAGATAGAGAGAGGGTGATGGACACCTGTCAGTGAGATAGAGAGAGGGTGATGGACACCTGTCAGTGAGATAGAGAGAGGGTGATGGACACCTGTCAGTGAGATAGAGAGAGGGTGATGGACACCTGTCAGTGAGATAGAGAGAGGGTGATGGACACCTGTCAGTGAGATAGAGAGAGGGTGATGGACACCTGTCAGTGAGATAGAGAGAGGGTGATGGACACCTGTCAGTGAGATAGAGAGAGGGTGATGGACACCTGTCAGTGAGATAGAGAGAGGGTGATGGACACCTGTCAGTGAGATAGAGAGAGGGTGATGGACACCTGTCAGTGAGATAGAGAGAGGGTGATGGACACCTGTCAGTGAGATAGAGAGAGGGTGATGGACACCTGTCAGTGAGATAGAGAGAGGGTGATGGACACCTGTCAGTGAGATAGAGAGAGGGTGATGGACACCTGTCAGTGAGATAGAGAGAGGGTGATGGACACCTGTCAGTGAGATAGAGAGAGGGTGATGGACACCTGTCAGTGAGATAGAGAGAGGGTGATGGACACCTGTCAGTGAGATAGAGAGAGGGTGATGGACACCTGTCAGTGAGATAGAGAGAGGGTGATGGACACCTGTCAGTGAGATAGAGAGAGGGTGATGGACACCTGTCAGTGAGATAGAGAGAGGGTGATGGACACCTGTCAGTGAGATAGAGAGAGGGTGATGGACACCTGTCAGTGAGATAGAGAGAGGGTGATGGACACCTGTCAGTGAGATAGAGAGAGGGTGATGGACACCTGTCAGTGAGATAGAGAGAGGGTGATGGACACCTGTCAGTGAGATAGAGAGAGGGTGATGGACACCTGTCAGTGAGATAGAGAGAGGGTGATGGACACCTGTCAGTGAGATAGAGAGAGGGTGATGGACACCTGTCAGTGAGATAGAGAGAGGGTGATGGACACCTGTCAGTGAGATAGAGAGAGGGTGATGGACACCTGTCAGTGAGATAGAGAGAGGGTGATGGACACCTGTCAGTGAGATAGAGAGAGGGTGATGGACACCTGTCAGTGAGATAGAGAGAGGGTGATGGACACCTGTCAGTGAGATAGAGAGAGGGTGATGGACACCTGTCAGTGAGATAGAGAGAGGGTGATGGACACCTGTCAGTGAGATAGAGAGAGGTGATGGACACCTGTCAGTGAGATAGAGAGAGGGTGATGGACACCTGTCAGTGAGATAGAGAGAGGGTGATGGACACCTGTCAGTGAGATAGAGAGAGGGTGATGGACACCTGTCAGTGAGATAGAGAGAGGGTGATGGACACCTGTCAGTGAGATAGAGAGAGGGTGATGGACACCTGTCAGTGAGATAGAGAGAGGGTGATGGACACCTGTCAGTGAGATAGAGAGAGGGTGATGGACACCTGTCAGTGAGATAGAGAGAGGGTGATGGACACCTGTCAGTGAGATAGAGAGAGGGTGATGGACACCTGTCAGTGAGATAGAGAGAGGGTGATGGACACCTGTCAGTGAGATAGAGAGAGGGTGATGGACACCTGTCAGTGAGATAGAGAGAGGGTGATGGACACCTGTCAGTGAGATAGAGAGAGGGTGATGGACACCTGTCAGTGAGATAGAGAGAGGGTGATGGACACCTGTCAGTGAGATAGAGAGAGGGTGATGGACACCTGTCAGTGAGATAGAGAGAGGGTGATGGACACCTGTCAGTGAGATAGAGAGAGGGTGATGGACACCTGTCAGTGAGATAGAGAGAGGGTGATGGACACCTGTCAGTGAGATAGAGAGAGGGTGATGGACACCTGTCAGTGAGATAGAGAGAGGGTGATGGACACCTGTCAGTGAGATAGAGAGAGGGTGATGGACACCTGTCAGTGAGATAGAGAGAGGGTGATGGACACCTGTCAGTGAGATAGAGAGAGGGTGATGGACACCTGTCAGTGAGATAGAGAGAGGGGGATGGACACCTGTCAGTGAGATAGAGAGAGGGTGATGGACACCTGTCAGTGAGATAGAGAGAGGGTGATGGACACCTGTCAGTGAGATAGAGAGAGGGTGATGGACACCTGTCAGTGAGATAGAGAGAGGGTGATGGACACCTGTCAGTGAGATAGAGAGAGGGTGATGGACACCTGTCAGTGAGATAGAGAGAGGGTGATGGACACCTGTCAGTGAGATAGAGAGAGGGTGATGGACACCTGTCAGTGAGATAGAGAGAGGGTGATGGACACCTGTCAGTGAGATAGAGAGAGGGTGATGGACACCTGTCAGTGAGATAGAGAGAGGGTGATGGACACCTGTCAGTGAGATAGAGAGAGGGTGATGGACACCTGTCAGTGAGATAGAGAGAGGGTGATGGACACCTGTCAGTGAGATAGAGAGAGGGTGATGGACACCTGTCAGTGAGATAGAGAGAGGGTGATGGACACCTGTCAGTGAGATAGAGAGAGGGTGATGGACACCTGTCAGTGAGATAGAGAGAGGGTGATGGACACCTGTCAGTGAGATAGAGAGAGGGTGATGGACACCTGTCAGTGAGATAGAGAGAGGGTGATGGACACCTGTCAGTGAGATAGAGAGAGGGTGATGGACACCTGTCAGTGAGATAGAGAGAGGGTGATGGACACCTGTCAGTGAGATAGAGAGAGGGTGATGGACACCTGTCAGTGAGATAGAGAGAGGGTGATGGACACCTGTCAGTGAGATAGAGAGAGGGTGATGGACACCTGTCAGTGAGATAGAGAGAGGGTGATGGACACCTGTCAGTGAGATAGAGAGAGGGTGATGGACACCTGTCAGTGAGATAGAGAGAGGGTGATGGACACCTGTCAGTGAGATAGAGAGAGGGTGATGGACACCTGTCAGTGAGATAGAGAGAGGGTGATGGACACCTGTCAGTGAGATAGAGAGAGGGTGATGGACACCTGTCAGTGAGATAGAGAGAGGGTGATGGACACCTGTCAGTGAGATAGAGAGAGGGTGATGGACACCTGTCAGTGAGATAGAGAGAGGGTGATGGACACCTGTCAGTGAGATAGAGAGAGGGTGATGGACACCTGTCAGTGAGATAGAGAGAGGGTGATGGACACCTGTCAGTGAGATAGAGAGAGGGTGATGGACACCTGTCAGTGAGATAGAGAGAGGGTGATGGACACCTGTCAGTGAGATAGAGAGAGGGTGATGGACACCTGTCAGTGAGATAGAGAGAGGGTGATGGACACCTGTCAGTGAGATAGAGAGAGGGTGATGGACACCTGTCAGTGAGATAGAGAGAGGGTGATGGACACCTGTCAGTGAGATAGAGAGAGGGTGATGGACACCTGTCAGTGAGATAGAGAGAGGGTGATGGACACCTGTCAGTGAGATAGAGAGAGGGTGATGGACACCTGTCAGTGAGATAGAGAGAGGGTGATGGACACCTGTCAGTGAGATAGAGAGAGGGTGATGGACACCTGTCAGTGAGATAGAGAGAGGGTGATGGACACCTGTCAGTGAGATAGAGAGAGGGTGATGGACACCTGTCAGTGAGATAGAGAGAGGGTGATGGACACCTGTCAGTGAGATAGAGAGAGGGTGATGGACACCTGTCAGTGAGATAGAGAGAGGGTGATGGACACCTGTCAGTGAGATAGAGAGAGGGTGATGGACACCTGTCAGTGAGATAGAGAGAGGGTGATGGACACCTGTCAGTGAGATAGAGAGAGGGTGATGGACACCTGTCAGTGAGATAGAGAGAGGGTGATGGACACCTGTCAGTGAGATAGAGAGAGGGTGATGGACACCTGTCAGTGAGATAGAGAGAGGGTGATGGACACCTGTCAGTGAGATAGAGAGAGGGTGATGGACACCTGTCAGTGAGATAGAGAGAGGGTGATGGACACCTGTCAGTGAGATAGAGAGAGGGTGATGGACACCTGTCAGTGAGATAGAGAGAGGGTGATGGACACCTGTCAGTGAGATAGAGAGAGGGTGATGGACACCTGTCAGTGAGATAGAGAGAGGGTGATGGACACCTGTCAGTGAGATAGAGAGAGGGTGATGGACACCTGTCAGTGAGATAGAGAGAGGGTGATGGACACCTGTCAGTGAGATAGAGAGAGGGTGATGGACACCTGTCAGTGAGATAGAGAGAGGGTGATGGACACCTGTCAGTGAGATAGAGAGAGGGTGATGGACACCTGTCAGTGAGATAGAGAGAGGGTGATGGACACCTGTCAGTGAGATAGAGAGAGGGTGATGGACACCTGTCAGTGAGATAGAGAGAGGGTGATGGACACCTGTCAGTGAGATAGAGAGAGGGTGATGGACACCTGTCAGTGAGATAGAGAGAGGGTGATGGACACCTGTCAGTGAGATAGAGAGAGGGTGATGGACACCTGTCAGTGAGATAGAGAGAGGGTGATGGACACCTGTCAGTGAGATAGAGAGAGGGTGATGGACACCTGTCAGTGAGATAGAGAGAGGGTGATGGACACCTGTCAGTGAGATAGAGAGAGGGTGATGGACACCTGTCAGTGAGATAGAGAGAGGGTGATGGACACCTGTCAGTGAGATAGAGAGAGGGTGATGGACACCTGTCAGTGAGATAGAGAGAGGGTGATGGACACCTGTCAGTGAGATAGAGAGAGGGTGATGGACACCTGTCAGTGAGATAGAGAGAGGGTGATGGACACCTGTCAGTGAGATAGAGAGAGGGTGATGGACACCTGTCAGTGAGATAGAGAGAGGGTGATGGACACCTGTCAGTGAGATAGAGAGAGGGTGATGGACACCTGTCAGTGAGATAGAGAGAGGGTGATGGACACCTGTCAGTGAGATAGAGAGAGGGTGATGGACACCTGTCAGTGAGATAGAGAGAGGGTGATGGACACCTGTCAGTGAGATAGAGAGAGGGTGATGGACACCTGTCAGTGAGATAGAGAGAGGGTGATGGACACCTGTCAGTGAGATAGAGAGAGGGTGATGGACACCTGTCAGTGAGATAGAGAGAGGGTGATGGACACCTGTCAGTGAGATAGAGAGAGGGTGATGGACACCTGTCAGTGAGATAGAGAGAGGGTGATGGACACCTGTCAGTGAGATAGAGAGAGGGTGATGGACACCTGTCAGTGAGATAGAGAGAGGGTGATGGACACCTGTCAGTGAGATAGAGAGAGGGTGATGGACACCTGTCAGTGAGATAGAGAGAGGGTGATGGACACCTGTCAGTGAGATAGAGAGAGGGTGATGGACACCTGTCAGTGAGATAGAGAGAGGGTGATGGACACCTGTCAGTGAGATAGAGAGAGGGTGATGGACACCTGTCAGTGAGATAGAGAGAGGGTGATGGACACCTGTCAGTGAGATAGAGAGAGGGTGATGGACACCTGTCAGTGAGATAGAGAGAGGGTGATGGACACCTGTCAGTGAGATAGAGAGAGGGTGATGGACACCTGTCAGTGAGATAGAGAGAGGGTGATGGACACCTGTCAGTGAGATAGAGAGAGGGTGATGGACACCTGTCAGTGAGATAGAGAGAGGGTGATGGACACCTGTCAGTGAGATAGAGAGAGGGTGATGGACACCTGTCAGTGAGATAGAGAGAGGGTGATGGACACCTGTCAGTGAGATAGAGAGAGGGTGATGGACACCTGTCAGTGAGATAGAGAGAGGGTGATGGACACCTGTCAGTGAGATAGAGAGAGGGTGATGGACACCTGTCAGTGAGATAGAGAGAGGGTGATGGACACCTGTCAGTGAGATAGAGAGAGGGTGATGGACACCTGTCAGTGAGATAGAGAGAGGGTGATGGACACCTGTCAGTGAGATAGAGAGAGGGTGATGGACACCTGTCAGTGAGATAGAGAGAGGGTGATGGACACCTGTCAGTGAGATAGAGAGAGGGTGATGGACACCTGTCAGTGAGATAGAGAGAGGGTGATGGACACCTGTCAGTGAGATAGAGAGAGGGTGATGGACACCTGTCAGTGAGATAGAGAGAGGGTGATGGACACCTGTCAGTGAGATAGAGAGAGGGTGATGGACACCTGTCAGTGAGATAGAGAGAGGGTGATGGACACCTGTCAGTGAGATAGAGAGAGGGTGATGGACACCTGTCAGTGAGATAGAGAGAGGGTGATGGACACCTGTCAGTGAGATAGAGAGAGGGTGATGGACACCTGTCAGTGAGATAGAGAGAGGGTGATGGACACCTGTCAGTGAGATAGAGAGAGGGTGATGGACACCTGTCAGTGAGATAGAGAGAGGGTGATGGACACCTGTCAGTGAGATAGAGAGAGGGTGATGGACACCTGTCAGTGAGATAGAGAGAGGGTGATGGACACCTGTCAGTGAGATAGAGAGAGGGTGATGGACACCTGTCAGTGAGATAGAGAGAGGGTGATGGACACCTGTCAGTGAGATAGAGAGAGGGTGATGGACACCTGTCAGTGAGATAGAGAGAGGGTGATGGACACCTGTCAGTGAGATAGAGAGAGGGTGATGGACACCTGTCAGTGAGATAGAGAGAGGGTGATGGACACCTGTCAGTGAGATAGAGAGAGGGTGATGGACACCTGTCAGTGAGATAGAGAGAGGGTGATGGACACCTGTCAGTGAGATAGAGAGAGGGTGATGGACACCTGTCAGTGAGATAGAGAGAGGGTGATGGACACCTGTCAGTGAGATAGAGAGAGGTGATGGACACCTGTCAGTGAGATAGAGAGAGGGTGATGGACACCTGTCAGTGAGATAGAGAGAGGGTGATGGACACCTGTCAGTGAGATAGAGAGAGGGTGATGGACACCTGTCAGTGAGATAGAGAGAGGGTGATGGACACCTGTCAGTGAGATAGAGAGAGGGTGATGGACACCTGTCAGTGAGATAGAGAGAGGGTGATGGACACCTGTCAGTGAGATAGAGAGAGGGTGATGGACACCTGTCAGTGAGATAGAGAGAGGGTGATGGACACCTGTCAGTGAGATAGAGAGAGGGTGATGGACACCTGTCAGTGAGATAGAGAGAGGGTGATGGACACCTGTCAGTGAGATAGAGAGAGGGTGATGGACACCTGTCAGTGAGATAGAGAGAGGGTGATGGACACCTGTCAGTGAGATAGAGAGAGGGTGATGGACACCTGTCAGTGAGATAGAGAGAGGGTGATGGACACCTGTCAGTGAGATAGAGAGAGGGTGATGGACACCTGTCAGTGAGATAGAGAGAGGGTGATGGACACCTGTCAGTGAGATAGAGAGAGGGTGATGGACACCTGTCAGTGAGATAGAGAGAGGGTGATGGACACCTGTCAGTGAGATAGAGAGAGGGTGATGGACACCTGTCAGTGAGATAGAGAGAGGGTGATGGACACCTGTCAGTGAGATAGAGAGAGGGTGATGGACACCTGTCAGTGAGATAGAGAGAGGGTGATGGACACCTGTCAGTGAGATAGAGAGAGGGTGATGGACACCTGTCAGTGAGATAGAGAGAGGGTGATGGACACCTGTCAGTGAGATAGAGAGAGGGTGATGGACACCTGTCAGTGAGATAGAGAGAGGGTGATGGACACCTGTCAGTGAGATAGAGAGAGGGTGATGGACACCTGTCAGTGAGATAGAGAGAGGGTGATGGACACCTGTCAGTGAGATAGAGAGAGGGTGATGGACACCTGTCAGTGAGATAGAGAGAGGGTGATGGACACCTGTCAGTGAGATAGAGAGAGGGTGATGGACACCTGTCAGTGAGATAGAGAGAGGGTGATGGACACCTGTCAGTGAGATAGAGAGGGTGATGGACACCTGTCAGTGAGATAGAGAGAGGGTGATGGACACCTGTCAGTGAGATAGAGAGAGGGTGATGGACACCTGTCAGTGAGATAGAGAGAGGGTGATGGACACCTGTCAGTGAGATAGAGAGAGGGTGATGGACACCTGTCAGTGAGATAGAGAGAGGGTGATGGACACCTGTCAGTGAGATAGAGAGAGGGTGATGGACACCTGTCAGTGAGATAGAGAGAGGGTGATGGACACCTGTCAGTGAGATAGAGAGAGGGTGATGGACACCTGTCAGTGAGATAGAGAGAGGGTGATGGACACCTGTCAGTGAGATAGAGAGAGGGTGATGGACACCTGTCAGTGAGATAGAGAGAGGGTGATGGACACCTGTCAGTGAGATAGAGAGAGGGTGATGGACACCTGTCAGTGAGATAGAGAGAGGGTGATGGACACCTGTCAGTGAGATAGAGAGAGGGTGATGGACACCTGTCAGTGAGATAGAGAGAGGGTGATGGACACCTGTCAGTGAGATAGAGAGAGGGTGATGGACACCTGTCAGTGAGATAGAGAGAGGGTGATGGACACCTGTCAGTGAGATAGAGAGAGGGTGATGGACACCTGTCAGTGAGATAGAGAGAGGGTGATGGACACCTGTCAGTGAGATAGAGAGAGGGTGATGGACACCTGTCAGTGAGATAGAGAGAGGGTGATGGACACCTGTCAGTGAGAGAGAGAGAGGGTGATGGATCCTGTCAGGTGAGATAGAGGAGGGTGATAGGACCACCTTCCGTGAGATAGAGGAGAGGGTGATGGCACCTGTCAGTGAGTTAGAGAGAGGGGAGGAACCCCTGTCAGTGAGGATAGAGAGAGGAATGGACCCCCCGCACACCTGTCAGAGAGATGGAGAGAGAGGGTGATGGCCACCTGTCAGTGGAGATAGAGAAGGGAGATGGACGCCTGTCAGGTGAGGATAGAGAGAGGGTGATGGACAGCCTGTAAGTGAGATAGAGGGGAGGGTGATGGACCTCTTTCAGTGAGATAGAGAGGAGGGTGATGGACACCTGTCAGTGAGATAGAGAGAGGGTTATGGACACCTGTCAGTGAGATAGAGAGAGGGTGATGGACAACTGTCAGTGAGATAGAGAGAGGGTGATGGACACCTGTCAGTGAGATTGAGAGAGGGTGATGGACACTTGTCAGTGAGATAGAGAGAGGGTGATGGACACCTGTTGGTGAGATAGAGCGAGGCTGATGGACACCTGTCAGTGAGATAGAGAGAGAATGATGGACACCTGTCAGTGAGATAGAGAGGGGATGATGGACACCTGTCAGTGAGATAGAGAGAGGGTGATGGACACCTGTCAGTGAGATAGAGAGAGGGTGATGGACACCTGTCAGTGAGATAGAGAGAGGGGAAAGGCCACCTGTCAGTGAGATAGAGAGAGGGTGATGGACACCTGTCAGTGAGATAGAGAGAGGGTGATGGACACCTGTCAGTGAGATAGAGAGAGGGTGATGGACACCTGTCAGTGAGATAGAGAGAGGGTGATGGACACCTGTCAGTGAGATAGAGAGAGGGTGATGGACACCTGTCAGTGAGATAGAGAGAGGGTGATGGACACCTGTCAGTGAGATAGAGAGAGGGTGATGGACACCTGTCAGTGAGATAGAGAGAGGGTGAAGGCCACCTGTCAGTGAGATAGAGAGAGGGTGATGGACACCTGTCAGTGAGATAGAGAGAGGTGAAGGACACCTGTCAGTGAGATAGAGAGAGGGTGATGGACACCTGTCAGTGAGATAGAGAGAGGGTGATGGACACCTGTCAGTGAGATAGAGAGAGGGTGATGGACACCTGTCAGTGAGATAGAGAGAGGGTGATGGACACCTGTCAGTGAGATAGAGAGAGGGTGATGGACACCTGTCAGTGAGATAGAGAGAGGTGATGGACACCTGTCAGTGAGATAGAGAGAGGGTGATGGACACCTGTCAGTGAGATAGAGAGAGGGTGATGGACACCTGTCAGTGAGATAGAGAGAGGGTGATGGACACCTGTCGGTGAGATAGAGAGAGGGTGATGGACACCTGTCGGTGAGATAGAGAGAGGGTGATGGACACCTGTCAGTGAGATAGAGAGAGGGTGATGGACACCTGTCAGTGAGATAGAGAGAGGGTGATGGACACCTGTCAGTGAGATAGAGAGGGTGATGGACACTGTCAGTGAGATAGAGAGAGGGTGATGGACACCTGTCAGTGAGATAGAGAGAGGGTGATGGACACCTGTCAGTGAGATAGAGAAGGGGAATGGACACCTGTCAGTGAGATAGAGAGAGGGTGATGGACACCTGTCAGTGAGATAGAGAGAGGGTGATGGACACCTGTCAGTGAGATAGAGAGAGGGTGATGGACACCTGTCAGTGAGATAGAGAGAGGGTGATGGACACCTGTCAGTGAGATAGAGAGAGGGTGATGGACACCTGTCAGTGAGATAGAGAGAGGGTGATGGACACCTGTCAGTGAGATAGAGAGAGGGTGATGGACACCTGTCAGTGAGATAGAGAGAGGGTGATGGACACCTGTCAGTGAGATAGAGAGAGGGTGATGGACACCTGTCAGTGAGATAGAGAGAGGGTGATGGACACCTGTCAGTGAGATAGAGAGAGGGTGATGGACACCTGTCAGTGAGATAGAGAGAGGGTGATGGACACCTGTCAGTGAGATAGAGAGAGGGTGATGGACACCTGTCAGTGAGATAGAGAGAGGGTGATGGACACCTGTCAGTGAGATAGAGAGAGGGTGATGGACACCTGTCAGTGAGATAGAGAGAGGGTGATGGACACCTGTCAGTGAGATAGAGAGAGGGTGATGGACACCTGTCAGTGAGATAGAGAGAGGGTGATGGACACCTGTGAGTGAGATAGAGAGAGGGTGATGGACACCTGTCAGTGAGATAGAGAGAGGTGATGGACACCTGTCAGTGAGATAGAGAGAGGGTGATGGACACCTGTCAGTGAGATAGAGAGAGGGTGATGGACACCTGTCAGTGAGATAGAGAGAGGGTGATGGACACCTGTCAGTGAGATAGAGAGAGGGTGATGGACACCTGTCAGTGAGATAGAGAGAGGGTGATGGACACCTGTCAGTGAGATAGAGAGAGGGTGATGGACACCTGTCAGTGAGATAGAGAGAGGGTGATGGACACCTGTCAGTGAGATAGAGAGAGGGTGATGGACACCTGTCAGTGAGATAGAGAGAGGGTGATGGACACCTGTCAGTGAGATAGAGAGAGGTGATGGACACCTGTCAGTGAGATAGAGAGAGGGTGATGGACACCTGTCAGTGAGATAGAGAGAGGGTGATGGACACCTGTCAGTGAGATAGAGAGAGGGTGATGGACACCTGTCAGTGAGATAGAGAGAGGTGATGGACACCTGTCAGTGAGATAGAGAGAGGGTGATGGACACCTATCAGTGAGATAGAGAGAGGGTGATCGACACCTGTCAGTGAGATAGAGAGAGGGTGATGGACACCTGTCAGTGAGATAGAGAGAGGGTGATGGACACCTGTCAGTGAGATAGAGAGAGGGTGATGGACACCTGTCAGTGAGATAGAGAGGGTGATGGACACCTGTCAGTGAGATAGAGAGAGGGTGATGGACACCTGTCAGTGAGATAGAGAGAGGGTGATGGACACCTGTCAGTGAGATAGAGAGAGGGTGATGGACACCTGTCAGTGAGATAGAGAGAGGGTGATGGACACCTGTCAGTGAGATAGAGAGAGGGTGATGGACACCTGTCAGTGAGATAGAGAGAGGGTGATGGACACCTGTCAGTGAGATAGAGAGAGGGTGATGGACACCTGTCAGTGAGATAGAGAGAGGGTGATGGACACCTGTCAGTGAGATAGAGAGAGGGTGATGGACACCTGTCAGTGAGATAGAGAGAGGGTGATGGACACCTGTCAGTGAGATAGAGAGAGGGTGATGGACACCTGTCAGTGAGATAGAGAGAGGGTGATGGACACCTGTCAGTGAGATAGAGAGAGGGTGATGGACACCTGTCGGTGAGATAGAGAGAGGGTGATGGACACCTGTCAGTGAGATAGAGAGAGGGTGATGGACACCTGTCAGTGAGATAGAGAGAGGGTGATGGACACCTGTCAGTGAGATAGAGAGAGGGGGATGGACACCTGTCAGTGAGATAGAGAGAGGGTGATGGACACCTGTCAGTGAGATAGAGAGAGGGTGATGGACACCTGTCAGTGAGATAGAGAGAGGGTGATGGACACCTGTCAGTGAGATAGAGAGAGGGTGATGGACACCTGTCAGTGAGATAGAGAGAGGGTGATGGACACCTGTCAGTGAGATAGAGAGAGGGTGATGGACACCTGTCAGTGAGATAGAGAGAGGGTGATGGACACCTGTCAGTGAGATAGAGAGAGGGTGATGGACACCTGTCAGTGAGATAGAGAGAGGGTGATGGACACCTGTCAGTGAGATAGAGAGAGGGTGATGGACACCTGTCAGTGAGATAGAGAGAGGGATGATGGACACCTGTCAGTGAGATAGAGAGAGGGTGATGGACACCTGTCAGTGAGATAGAGAGAGGGGGATGGACACCTGTCAGTGAGATAGAGAGAGGGTGATGGACACCTGTCAGTGAGATAGAGAGAGGGTGATGGACACCTGTCAGTGAGATAGAGAGAGGGTGATGGACACCTGTCAGTGAGATAGAGAGAGGGTGATGGACACCTGTCAGTGAGATAGAGAGAGGTGATGGACACCTGTCAGTGAGATAGAGAGAGGGTGATGGACACCTGTCAGTGAGATAGAGAGAGGGTGATGGACACCTGTCAGTGAGATAGAGAGAGGGAGATGGACACCTGTCAGTGAGATAGAGAGAGGGTGATGGACACCTGTCAGTGAGATAGAGAGAGGGTGATGGACACCTGTCAGTGAGATAGAGAGAGGGAGATGGACACCTGTCAGTGAGATAGAGAGAGGGTGATGGACACCTGTCAGTGAGATAGAGAGAGGGTGATGGACACCTGTCAGGTGAAATAGAGAGAGGGTATGGACACCTGTCAGTGAGATAGAGAGAGGGTGATGGACACCTGTCAGTGAGATAGAGAGAGGGTGATGGACACCTGTCAGTGAGATAGAGAGAGGGTGATGGACACCTGTCAGTGAGATAGAGAGAGGGTGATGGACACCTGTCAGTGAGATAGAGAGAGGGTGATGGACACCTGTCAGTGAGATAGAGAGAGGGTGATGGACACCTGTCAGTGAGATAGAGAGAGGGTGATGGACACCTGTCAGTGAGATAGAGAGAGGGTGATGGACACCTGTCAGTGAGATAGAGAGAGGGTGATGGACACCTGTCAGTGAGATAGAGAGAGGGTGATGGACACCTGTCAGTGAGATAGAGAGAGGGTGATGGACACCTGTCAGTGAGATAGAGAGAGGGTGATGGACACCTGTCAGTGAGATAGAGAGAGGGTGATGGACACCTGTCAGTGAGATAGAGAGAGGGGAATGGACACCTGTCAGTGAGATAGAGAGAGGTGATGGACACCTGTCAGTGAGATAGAGAGAGGGTGATGGACACCTGTCAGTGAGATAGAGAGAGGGTGATGGACACCTGTCAGTGAGATAGAGAGAGGGTGATGGACACCTGTCAGTGAGATAGAGAGAGGATGATGGACACCTGTCAGTGAGATAGAGAGAGGGGGATGGACACCTGTCAGTGAGATAGAGGGGAATGGACACCTGTCAGTGAGATAGAGAGAGGGTGATGGACACCTGTCAGTGAGATAGAGAGAGGGTGATGGACACCTGTCAGTGAGATAGAGAGAGGGTGATGGACACCTGTCAGTGAGATAGAGAGAGGGTGATGGACACCTGTCAGTGAGATAGAGAGAGGGTGATGGACACCTGTCAGTGAGATAGAGAGAGGGAGATGGACACCTGTCAGTGAGATAGAGAGAGGGTGATGGACACCTGTCAGTGAGATAGAGAGAGGGGAATGGACACCTGTCAGTGAGATAGAGAGAGGGTGATGGACACCTGTCAGTGAGATAGAGAGAGGGTGATGGACACCTGTCAGTGAGATAGAGAGAGGGTGATGGACACCTGTCAGTGAGATAGAGAGAGGGTGATGGACACCTGTCTGTGAGATAGAGAGAGGGTGATGGACACCTGTCAGTGAGATAGAGAGAGGGTGATGGACACCTGTCAGTGAGATAGAGAGAGGGTGATGGACACCTGTCAGTGAGATAGAGAGAGGGTGATGGACACCTGTCAGTGAGAAGAGAGAGGGTGATGGACACCTGTCAGTGAGATAGAGAGAGGGTGATGGACACCTGTCGGTGAGATAGAGAGAGGGTGATGGACACCTGTCAGTGAGATAGAGAGAGGGTGATGGACACCTGTCAGTGAGATAGAGGGGATTGGACGCCTGTCAGTGAGATAGAGAGAGGGTGATGGACACCTGTCAGTGAGATAGAGAGAGGGTGATGGACGCCTGTCAGTGAGATAGAGAGAGGGTGATGGACACCTGTCAGTGAGATAGAGAGAGGGTGATGGACACCTGTCAGTGAGATAGAGAGAGGGTGATGGACACCTGTCAGTGAGATAGAGAGAGGGTGATGGACACCTGTCAGTGAGATAGAGAGAGGGTGATGGACACCTTTCAGTGAGATAGAGAGAGGGTGATGGACACCTGTCAGTGAGATAGAGAGAGGGTGATGGACACCTGTCAGTGAGATAGAGAGAGGGTGATGGACACCTGTCAGTGAGATAGAGAGAGGGTGATGGACACCTGTCAGTGAGATAGAGAGAGGGTGATGGACACCTGTCAGTGAGATAGAGAGAGGGTGATGGACACCTGTCAGTGAGATAGAGAGAGGGTGATGGACACCTGTCAGTGAGATAGAGAGAGGGGAATGGACACCTGTCAGTGAGATAGAGAGAGGGTGATGGACACCTGTCAGTGAGATAGAGAGAGGGTGATGGACACCTGTCAGTGAGATAGAGAGAGGGTGATGGACACCTGTCAGTGAGATAGAGAGAGGGTGATGGACACCTGTCAGTGAGATAGAGAGAGGGTGATGGACACCTGTCAGTGAGATAGAGAGAGGGTGATGGACACCTGTCAGTGAGATAGAGAGGGTGATGGACACCTGTCAGTGAGATAGAGAGAGGGTGATGGACACCTGTCAGTGAGATAGAGAGAGGGTGATGGACACCTGTCAGTGAGATAGAGAGAGGGTGATGGACACCTGTCAGTGAGATAGAGAGAGGGTGATGGACACCTGTCAGTGAGATAGAGAGAGGGTGATGGACACCTGTCAGTGAGATAGAGAGAGGGTGATGGACACCTGTCAGTGAGATAGAGAGAGGGTGATGGACACCTGTCAGTGAGATAGAGAGAGGTGATGGACACCTGTCAGTGAGATAGAGAGAGGGTGATGGACACCTGTCAGTGAGATAGAGAGAGGGTGATGGACACCTGTCAGTGAGATAGAGAGAGGGTGATGGACACCTGTCAGTGAGATAGAGAGAGGGTGATGGACACCTGTCAGTGAGATAGAGAGAGGGTGATGGACACCTGTCAGTGAGATAGAGAGAGGGAATGGACACCTGTCAGTGAGATAGAGAGAGGGGAATGGACACCTGTCAGTGAGATAGAGAGAGGGTGATGGACACCTGTCAGTGAGATAGAGAGAGGGTGATGGACACCTGTCAGTGAGATAGAGAGAGGGTGATGGACACCTGTCAGTGAGATAGAGAGAGGGTGATGGACACCTGTCAGTGAGATAGAGAGAGGGTGATGGACACCTGTCAGTGAGATAGAGAGAGGGTGATGGACACCTGTCAGTGAGATAGAGAGAGGGTGATGGACACCTGTCAGTGAGATAGAGAGAGGGTGATGGACACCTGTCAGTGAGATAGAGAGAGGGTGATGGACACCTGTCAGTGAGATAGAGAGAGGGTGATGGACACCTGTCAGTGAGATAGAGAGAGGGTGATGGACACCTGTCAGTGAGATAGAGAGAGGGTGATGGACACCTGTCAGTGAGATAGAGAGAGGGTGATGGACACCTGTCAGTGAGATAGAGAGAGGGTGATGGACACCTGTCAGTGAGATAGAGAGAGGGTGATGGACACCTGTCAGTGAGATAGAGAGAGGGTGATGGACACCTGTCAGTGAGATAGAGAGAGGGTGATGGACACCTGTCAGTGAGATAGAGAGAGGGTGATGGACACCTGTCAGTGAGATAGAGAGAGGGTGATGGACACCTGTCAGTGAGATAGAGAGAGGGTGATGGACACCTGTCAGTGAGATAGAGAGAGGGTGATGGACACCTGTCAGTGAGATAGAGAGAGGGTGATGGACACCTGTCAGTGAGATAGAGAGAGGGTGATGGACACCTGTCAGTGAGATAGAGAGAGGGTGATGGACACCTGTCAGTGAGATAGAGAGAGGGTGATGGACACCTGTCAGTGAGATAGAGAGAGGGTGATGGACACCTGTCAGTGAGATAGAGAGAGGGTGATGGACACCTGTCAGTGAGATAGAGAGAGGGTGATGGACACCTGTCAGTGAGATAGAGAGAGGGTGATGGACACCTGTCAGTGAGATAGAGAGAGGGTGATGGACACCTGTCAGTGAGATAGAGAGAGGGTGATGGACACCTGTCAGTGAGATAGAGAGAGGGTGATGGACACCTGTCAGTGAGATAGAGAGAGGGTGATGGACACCTGTCAGTGAGATAGAGAGAGGGTGATGGACACCTGTCAGTGAGATAGAGAGAGGGTGATGGACACCTGTCAGTGAGATAGAGAGAGGGTGATGGACACCTGTCAGTGAGATAGAGAGAGGGTGATGGACACCTGTCAGTGAGATAGAGAGAGGGTGATGGACACCTGTCAGTGAGATAGAGAGAGGGTGATGGACACCTGTCAGTGAGATAGAGAGAGGGTGATGGACACCTGTCAGTGAGATAGAGAGAGGGTGATGGACACCTGTCAGTGAGATAGAGAGAGGGTGATGGACACCTGTCAGTGAGATAGAGAGAGGGTGATGGACACCTGTCAGTGAGATAGAGAGAGGGTGATGGACACCTGTCAGTGAGATAGAGAGAGGGTGATGGACACCTGTCAGTGAGATAGAGAGAGGGTGATGGACACCTGTCAGTGAGATAGAGAGAGGGTGATGGACACCTGTCAGTGAGATAGAGAGAGGGTGATGGACACCTGTCAGTGAGATAGAGAGAGGGTGATGGACACCTGTCAGTGAGATAGAGAGAGGGTGATGGACACCTGTCAGTGAGATAGAGAGAGGGGAATGGACACCTGTCAGTGAGATAGAGAGAGGGGAATGGACACCTGTCAGTGAGATAGAGAGAGGGTGATGGACACCTGTCAGTGAGATAGAGAGAGGGTGATGGACACCTGTCAGTGAGATAGAGAGAGGGTGATGGACACCTGTCAGTGAGATAGAGAGAGGGTGATGGACACCTGTCAGTGAGATAGAGAGAGGGTGATGGACACCTGTCAGTGAGATAGAGAGAGGGTGATGGACACCTGTCAGTGAGATAGAGAGAGGGTGATGGACACCTGTCAGTGAGATAGAGAGAGGGTGATGGACACCTGTCAGTGAGATAGAGAGAGGGTGATGGACACCTGTCAGTGAGATAGAGAGAGGGTGATGGACACCTGTCAGTGAGATAGAGAGAGGGTGATGGACACCTGTCAGTGAGATAGAGAGAGGTGATGGACACCTGTCAGTGAGATAGAGAGAGGGTGATGGACACCTGTCAGTGAGATAGAGAGAGGGTGATGGACACCTGTCAGTGAGATAGAGAGAGGGTGATGGACACCTGTCAGTGAGATAGAGAGAGGGTGATGGACACCTGTCAGTGAGATAGAGAGAGGGTGATGGACACCTGTCAGTGAGATAGAGAGAGGGTGATGGACACCTGTCAGTGAGATAGAGAGAGGGTGATGGACACCTGTCAGTGAGATAGAGAGAGGGTGATGGACACCTGTCAGTGAGATAGAGAGAGGGTGATGGACACCTGTCAGTGAGATAGAGAGAGGGTGATGGACACCTGTCAGTGAGATAGAGAGAGGGTGATGGACACCTGTCAGTGAGATAGAGAGAGGGTGATGGACACCTGTCAGTGAGATAGAGAGAGGGTGATGGACACCTGTCAGTGAGATAGAGAGAGGGTGATGGACACCTGTCAGTGAGATAGAGAGAGGGTGATGGACACCTGTCAGTGAGATAGAGAGAGGGTGATGGACACCTGTCAGTGAGATAGAGAGAGGGTGATGGACACCTGTCAGTGAGATAGAGAGAGGGTGATGGACACCTGTCAGTGAGATAGAGAGAGGGTGATGGACACCTGTCAGTGAGATAGAGAGAGGGTGATGGACACCTGTCAGTGAGATAGAGAGAGGGTGATGGACACCTGTCAGTGAGATAGAGAGAGGGTGATGGACACCTGTCAGTGAGATAGAGAGAGGGTGATGGACACCTGTCAGTGAGATAGAGAGAGGGTGATGGACACCTGTCAGTGAGATAGAGAGAGGGTGATGGACACCTGTCAGTGAGGTAGAGAGAGGGGAATGGACACCTGTCAGTGAGATAGGGAGAGGGTGATGGACACCTGTCAGTGAGATAGAGAGAGGGTGATGGACACCTGTCAGTGAGATAGAGAGAGGGTGATGGACACCTGTCAGTGAGATAGAGAGAGGGTGATGGACACCTGTCAGTGAGATAGAGAGAGGGTGATGGACACCTGTCAGTGAGATAGAGAGAGGGTGATGGACACCTGTCAGTGAGATAGAGAGAGGGTGATGGACACCTGTCAGTGAGATAGAGAGAGGGTGATGGACACCTGTCAGTGAGATAGAGAGAGGGTGATGGACACCTGTCAGTGAGATAGAGAGAGGGTGATGGACACCTGTCAGTGAGATAGAGAGAGGGTGATGGACACCTGTCAGTGAGATAGAGAGAGGGTGATGGACACCTGTCAGTGAGATAGAGAGAGGGTGATGGACACCTGTCAGTGAGATAGAGAGAGGGTGATGGACACCTGTCAGTGAGATAGAGAGAGGGTGATGGACACCTGTCAGTGAGATAGAGAGAGGGTGATGGACACCTGTCAGTGAGATAGAGAGAGGGTGATGGACACCTGTCAGTGAGATAGAGAGAGGGTGATGGACACCTGTCAGTGAGATAGAGAGAGGGTGATGGACACCTGTCAGTGAGATAGAGAGAGGGGGATGGACACCTGTCAGTGAGATAGAGAGAGGGTGATGGACACCTGTCAGTGAGATAGAGAGAGGGTGATGGACACCTGTCAGTGAGATAGAGAGAGGGTGATGGACACCTGTCAGTGAGATAGAGAGAGGGTGATGGACACCTGTCAGTGAGATAGAGAGAGGGTGATGGACACCTGTCAGTGAGATAGAGAGAGGGGAATGGACACCTGTCAGTGAGATAGAGAGAGGGTGATGGACACCTGTCAGTGAGATAGAGAGAGGGTGATGGACACCTGTCAGTGAGATAGAGAGAGGGTGATGGACACCTGTCAGTGAGATAGAGAGAGGGTGATGGACACCTGTCAGTGAGATAGAGAGAGGGTGATGGACACCTGTCAGTGAGATAGAGAGAGGGTGATGGACACCTGTCAGTGAGATAGAGAGAGGGTGATGGACACCTGTCAGTGAGATAGAGAGAGGGTGATGGACACCTGTCAGTGAGATAGAGAGAGGGTGATGGACACCTGTCAGTGAGATAGAGAGAGGGTGATGGACACCTGTCAGTGAGATAGAGAGAGGGTGATGGACACCTGTCAGTGAGATAGAGAGGGTGATGGACACCTGTCAGTGAGATAGAGAGAGGGTGATGGACACCTGTCAGTGAGATAGAGAGAGGGTGATGGACACCTGTCAGTGAGATAGAGAGAGGGTGATGGACACCTGTCAGTGAGATAGAGAGAGGGTGATGGACACCTGTCAGTGAGATAGAGAGAGGGTGATGGACACCTGTCAGTGAGATAGAGAGAGGGTGATGGACACCTGTCAGTGAGATAGAGAGAGGGTGATGGACACCTGTCAGTGAGATAGAGAGAGGGTGATGGACACCTGTCAGTGAGATAGAGAGAGGGTGATGGACACCTGTCAGTGAGATAGAGAGAGGGTGATGGACACCTGTCAGTGAGATAGAGAGAGGGTGATGGACACCTGTCAGTGAGATAGAGAGAGGGTGATGGACACCTGTCAGTGAGATAGAGAGAGGGTGATGGACACCTGTCAGTGAGATAGAGAGAGGGCAAAGGACACCTGTCAGTGAGATAGAGAGAGGGTGATGGACACCTGTCAGTGAGATAGAGAGAGGGTGATGGACACCTGTCAGTGAGATAGAGAGAGGGTGATGGACACCTGTCAGTGAGATAGAGAGAGGGTGATGGACACCTGTCAGTGAGATAGAGAGAGGGTGATGGACACCTGTCAGGTGAGATAGAGAGAGGGGAAGGACACCTGTCAGTGAGATAGAGAGAGGGTGATGGACACCTGTCAGTGAGATAGAGAGAGGGTGATGGACACCTGTCAGTGAGATAGAGAGAGGGTGATGGACACCTGTCAGTGAGATAGAGAGAGGGTGATGGACACCTGTCAGGTGAGATAGAGAGAGGGTGATGGACACCTGTCAGTGAGATAGAGAGAGGGTGATGGACACCTGTCAGTGAGATAGAGAGAGGGTGATGGACACCTGTCAGTGAGATAGAGAGAGGGTGATGGACACCTGTCAGTGAGATAGAGAGAGGGTGATGGACACCTGTCAGTGAGATAGAGAGAGGGTGATGGACACCTGTCAGTGAGATAGAGAGAGGGTGATGGACACCTGTCAGTGAGATAGAGAGAGGGTGATGGACACCTGTCAGTGAGATAGAGAGAGGGTGATGGACACCTGTCAGTGAGATAGAGAGAGGGTGATGGACACCTGTCAGTGAGATAGAGAGAGGGTGATGGACACCTGTCAGTGAGATAGAGAGAGGGTGATGGACACCTGTCAGTGAGATAGAGAGAGGGTGATGGACACCTGTCAGTGAGATAGAGAGAGGGTGATGGACACCTGTCAGTGAGATAGAGAGAGGGTGATGGACACCTGTCAGTGAGATAGAGAGAGGGTGATGGACACCTGTCAGTGAGATAGAGAGAGGGTGATGGACACCTGTCAGTGAGATAGAGAGAGGGTGATGGACACCTGTCAGTGAGATAGAGAGAGGGTGATGGACACCTGTCAGTGAGATAGAGAGAGGGTGATGGACACCTGTCAGTGAGATAGAGAGAGGGTGATGGACACCTGTCAGTGAGATAGAGAGAGGGTGATGGACACCTGTCAGTGAGATAGAGAGAGGGTGATGGACACCTGTCAGTGAGATAGAGAGAGGGTGATGGACACCTGTCAGTGAGATAGAGAGAGGGTGATGGACACCTGTCAGTGAGATAGAGAGAGGGTGATGGACACCTGTCAGTGAGATAGAGAGAGGGTGATGGACACCTGTCAGTGAGATAGAGAGAGGGTGATGGACACCTGTCAGTGAGATAGAGAGAGGGTGATGGACACCTGTCAGTGAGATAGAGAGAGGGTGATGGACACCTGTCAGTGAGATAGAGAGAGGGTGATGGACACCTGTCAGTGAGATAGAGAGAGGGTGATGGACACCTGTCAGTGAGATAGAGAGAGGGTGATGGACACCTGTCAGTGAGATAGAGAGAGGGTGATGGACACCTGTCAGTGAGATAGAGAGAGGGTGATGGACACCTGTCAGTGAGATAGAGAGAGGGTGATGGACACCTGTCAGTGAGATAGAGAGGGGAATGGACACCTGTCAGTGAGATAGAGAGAGGGTGAAGGACACCTGTCAGTGAGATAGAGAGAGGGTGATGGACACCTGTCAGTGAGAAGAGAGAGGGTGATGGACACCTGTCAGTGAGATAGAGAGAGGGTGATGGACACCTGTCAGTGAGATAGAGAGAGGGTGATGGACACCTGTCAGTGAGATAGAGAGAGGGTGATGGACACCTGTCAGTGAGATAGAGAGAGGGATGGACACCTGTCAGTGAGATAGAGAGAGGGTGATGGACACCTGTCAGTGAGATAGAGAGAGGGTGATGGACACCTGTCAGTGAGATAGAGAGAGGGTAATGGACACCTGTCGGTGAGATAGAGAGAGGGTGATGGACACGTGTCAGTGAGCTAGAGACAGGGTGATGGACACCTGTCAGTGAGATAGAGAGGGGATGATGGACACCTGTCAGTGAGATAGAGAGAGGGTGATGGACACCTGTCAGTGAGATAGAGAGAGGGGAATGGACACCTGTCAGTGAGATAGAGAGAGGGTGATGGACACCTGTCAGTGAGGTAGAGAGAGGGGAATGGACACCTGTCAGTGAGATAGGGAGAGGGTGATGGACACCTGTCAGTGAGATAGAGAGAGGGTGATGGACACCTGTCAGTGAGAAGAGAGAGGGTGATGGACATCTGTCAGTGAGATAGAGAGAGGGTGATGGACACCTGTCAGTGAGATAGAGAGAGGGTGATGGACACCTGTCAGTGAGATAGAGAGAGGGTGATGCGCACCTGTCAGTGAGATAGAGAGATGGTGATGGACACCTGTCAGTGTGATAGAGAGAGCGTGATGGACACCTGTCAGTGAGATAGAGAGAGGGTGATGGACACCTGTCAGTGAGATAGAGAGAGGGTGATTACACCTGTCAGTGAGATAGAGAGAGGGAGATGGACACCTGTCAGTGAGATAGAGAGAGGGTGATGGACACCTGTCAGTGAGATAGAGAGAGGGTGATGGACACCTGTCAGTGAGATAGAGAGAGGGTGATGGACACCTGTCAGTGAGATAGAGAGAGGGTGATGGACACCTGTCGGTGAGATAGAGAGAGGCTGATGGACGCCTGTCAGGGAAATAGAGAGATGGTAATGGACACCTGTCGGTGAGATAGAGAGAGGGTGATGGACACCTGTCAGTGAGATAGAGACAGAGTGATGGACACCTGTCAGTGAGATAGAGAGAGGGTGATGGACACCTGTCAGTGAGATAGAGAGAGGGTGATGGACACCTGTGAGTGAGATAGAGAGAGGGTGATGGACACCTATCAGTGAGATAGCGAGAGGGTGATGGACACCTGTCAGTGAGATAGTGGGAGGGTGTTGGACACCTGTCAGTGAGATAGAGAGAGGGTGATGGACACCTGTCAGTGAGATAGGGAGAGGGTGATGGACACCTGTCAGTGAGATAGTGAGAGGGTGATGGACACCTGTCAGTGAGATAGAGAGGAGGTGATGGACACCGGTCAGTGAGATAGAGAGAGGGTGATGGACACCTGTCTGTGAGATGGAGAGAGGGTGATGGACACCTGTCAGTGAGGTAGAGAGAGGGGAATGGACACCTGTCAGTGAGATAGGGAGAGGGTGATGGACACCTGTCAGTGAGATAGAGAGAGGGTGATAGACACCTGTCAGTGAGAAGAGAGAGGGTGATGGACACCTGTCGGTGAGATAGAGAGAGGGTGATGGACACCTGTCGGTGTAATAGAGAGAGGGTGATGGACACCTGTCAGTGAGATAGAGAGAGGGTGATGGACACCTGTCAGTGAGATAGAGGGGATTGGACGCCTGTCAGTGAGATGGAGAGAGGGTGATGGACACCTGTCAGTGAGATAGAGAGAGGGTGATGGACGCCTGTCAGTGAGATAGAGAGAGGGTAATGGACACCTGTCGGTGAGATAGAGAGAGGGTGATGGACACCTGTCAGTGAGCTAGAGAGAGGGTGATGGACACCTGTCAGTGAGATAGAGAGAGGGGAATGGACACCTGTCAGTGAGATAGAGAGAGGGTGATGGACACCTGTCAGTGAGATAGAGAGAGGGTGATGGACACCTGTCAGTGAGATAGAGAGAGAATGATGGACACCTGTCGGTGAGATAGAGAGAGGGTGATGGACACCTGTCAGTGAGATAGAGAGAGGGTGATGGACACCTGTCAGTGAGATAGAGAGAGGGTGATGGACACCTGTCAGTGAGATAGAGAGAGGGTGATGGACACCTGTCTGTGAGATGGAGAGAGGGTGATGGACACCTGTCAGTGAGGTAGAGAGAGGGGAATGGACACCTCTCAGTGAGATAGGGAGAGGGTGATGGACACCTGTCAGTGAGATAGAGAGAGGGTGATAGACACCTGTCAGTGAGAAGAGAGAGGGTGATGGACACCTGTCGGTGAGATAGAGAGAGGGTGATGGACACCTGTCGGTGTGATAGAGAGAGGGTGATGGACACCTGTCAGTGAGATAGAGAGAGGGTGATGGACACCTGTCAGTGAGATAGAGGGGATTGGACGCCTGTCAGTGAGATGGAGAGAGGGTGATGGACACCTGTAATTGAGATAGAGAGAGGGTGATGGACGCCTGTCAGTGAGATAGAGAGAGGGTAATGGACACCTGTCGGTGAGATAGAGAGAGGGTGATGGACACCTGTCAGTGAGCTAGAGACAGGGTGATGGACACCTGTCAGTGAGATAGAGAGGGGATGATGGACACCTGTCAGTGAGATAGAGAGAGGGTGATGGACACCTGTCAGTGAGATAGAGAGAGGGGAATGGACACCTGTCAGTGAGATAGAGAGAGGGGAAAGGCCAACTGTCAGTGAGATAGAGAGAGGGTGATGGACACCTGTCAGTGAGATAGAGAGAGGGTGATGGACACCTGTCAGTGAGATAGAGAGAGGGAGGTGGACACCTGTCAGTGAGATAGAGAGAGGGTGATGGACACCTGTCAGTGAGATAGAGAGAGGGTGATGGACACCTGTCGGTGAAATAGAGAGAGGGGAAAGGCCACCTGTCAGTGAGATAGAGAGAGGGTGATGGACACCTGTCAGTGAGATAGAGAGAGGGGAAAGGCCACCTGTCAGTGAGATAGAGAGAGGGTGATGGACACCTGTCAGTGAGATAGAGAGAGGGTGATGGACACCTGTCGGTGAGATAGAGAGAGGGTGATGGACACCTATCAGTGAGATAGAGAGAGGGTGATGGACACCTATCAGTGAGATAGAGAGAGGGTGATGGACACCTGTCAGTGAGATAGAGAGAAGGGAATTGACACCTGTCAGTGAGATAGAGAGAGGGTGATGGACACCTGTCAGTGAGATAGAGAGAGGGGAATGGACACCTGTCAGTGAGATGGAGAGAGGTTGATGGACACCTGTCAGTGAGATAGAGAGAGGGTGATGGACACCTGTCGGTGAGATAGAGAGAGGGTGATGGACGCCTGTCAGTGAGATCGAGAGAGGGTGATGGACACCTGTCAGTGAGATACAGTGAGGGTAATGGACACCTGTCAGTGAGATAGGGAGAGGTGAATGGCCACCTGTCGGTGAGATACACCCTCACTGCTGTAATGTTGGAAATGCGGCAGCCAATTTGCACACAGCAACATCCCATGCCAGCTTTGGGATAAATGACCAAATAACTTGTTTTTGTGATGTTGGTTGGGTGATATGTGCGGTGTGTTGTGTGATTTGCAGTTTTGGCAGGAAAGGAATTATATTTACATGATACCCTTACATTTTGAAATAGCTGAAATATCTTGGCGCAAGCAATCACTTTGAGCTGCAGCAACTGGTAGGCTGGCTCACATAAGAACATAAGAAATAAGAGCAGGAGTCGGCCATACGGCCCCTCAAGCCTGCACCGCCCTTCAATAAGATCATGGCTGATCATCGACTTCCACTTCACTTTCCCACCCAATCTCCCTATCCCTTGATTCCCATAACAACTATACCACCCGCTGAATGACCAGTTAATCCGGCTTTTTGGTTCAGGACACCAGAAGAACTCCCTCTCCCTCCCTTCTAACTGTTCTTCGGACAGAGCTGTACGGGGTCTCCGGTTAACGCCTCATTGGAAGGAAGAAGCAGGACTGGCAGAAGTGGGTTTCAAGCCGCCAAGGTGACCCAAAGTCTGGATCCCGAGCCTAATCTTGGCCCGTGAACCATTCAGCTACTCTTCGAGTGGTGACACGGGGACCGTGTGAAACCAGTAACGACTGGTACAACTCATCCAGCTTCAGATCTTAGCAGAATGCTACACAAAGAGAGGAAAGAAAATCAGATGCGCCATCATCCTCAAACTGTACAGGTCCATCAGCCAGACTTCAATGTCCATCATCAAGACTGGCTCAGTAGCACCACTACTGCCTGAGCTGGCTGAGTCCTGAAGGACATAGTTGCCAGACTGGGCCTGTGGCAGGTGGTGAGAGAACCAACAAGAGGGAAAAACCTACTTGACCTTGTCCTCACCAATCTACCTGTCGCAGATGCCTCTGTCCATGACAGTATTGGTACCAGTGACCATCGCACAGTCATTGTGGAGACGAAGTCCCGTCTTCATACTGAGGACACCCTCCATCGTGCTGTGTGGCACTACCACCGTGTTAAATGAGATAGATTCAGAACAGATCTAGCAGCTCAAAACTGGGCATCCATGAGGCGCTGTGGGCCATCAGCAGCAGAATTGTATTCTCACCACAATCTGTAAACCCATGGCCTGGCATATTCCTCACTCTAGCATTACCAAGGGATCAAGCCTGGTTCAATGATGAGTGTAGAAGAGCATGCCAGGAGCAGCACCAGGTGTACCTAAAAATGAGGTGCCAACATAGTGAAGCTACAACACAGGACTACATGCATGCTAAACAGCGGAAGTAGTACACTATAGACAGGGCTAAGCGATCCCACAACCAACGGATCAGATCAAAGCTCTGCAGTCCTGCTACATCCAGTCATGAATGGTGGTGGACCATTAAACAATTAACGGGAGGAGGAGGCTCCGTGAACATCCCCATCCTCAATGATGGCGGAACCCAGCACGCGAGTGCTAAAGACAAGGCTGAAGCGTTCACAACCATCTTCAGCCAGAAGTGCCAAGTGGATGATCCATCTCGGCCTCCTCCTGAGGTCCCCACCATCACAGAAGCCAGTCTTCAGCCAATTCGATTCACTCCACGTGATATTAAGAAACGGCTGAGTGCACTGGATACAGCAAAGGCTATGGGCCCCAACAACATCCTGGCTGTAGTGCTGAAGACTTGTGCTCCAGAACTAGCCGCGCCTCTAGCTAAGCTGTTCCAGTATCTACCCGACTACCATCTACCCGACAAAGTGAAAAATTGCCCCAGTATGTCCTGTCCACAAAAAGCAGGAAAAATCCAATCTGGCCAATTACCGCCCCATCAATCTACTCTCAATCATCAGTAAAGTGATGGAAGGTGTCGTTGACAGTGCTATCAAGCGGCACTTACTCACCAATAACCTGCTCACTGCTGCTCAGTTTGGATTCTGCCGGGACCACTCAGCTCCAGACCTCATTACACCCTTTGTCCAAACATGGACAAAAGAGCTGAAATCCAGAGGTGCGGTGAGAGTGACTGCCCTTGATGTCAAGACATTATTTGACTGAGTGTGGCATCAAGGAGCCCTAGTAAAATTGAAGTCATGGGAATCAGGGGGAAAACTCTCCACTGGCTGGAGTCATACCTAACACAAAGGAAGATTGTTGTGGTTGTTGGAGGCCAATCATCTCAGCCCCAGAACATTGCTGCAGGAGTTCCTCAGAGCAGTGTCCTCGGCCCAACCATCTTCAGCTGCTTCATCAATGACCTTCCCTCCATCATAAGGTCAGAAGTGGGGATGTTTGCTGATGATTGCGCAGTGTTCAGTTCCATTCGCAACTCCTCAGATAATGAGGCAGTTCTTGCCCGCATGCAGCAAGACTTGGACAACATTCAGGGTTGGGCTGATAAGTGGCAAGTAACATTCGCACCACACAAGTGCCAGGCAATGACCATCTCCAACAAGAGAAAGTCTAACCAACTCCCCTTGACATTCAATGGCATTACCATCATCAAATCCCTCACCATCAACATCCTTGGGGTCACCATTGACCAGAACCTTAAATGGACCAGCCACATAAATACTGTGGCTACAAGAGCAGGTCAGAGGCTGGGTATTCTGTGATGAGTGACTCACCTCCTGACTTCCAAACTCTTTCATAGAAACATAGAATCATAGGAATTTATGGTACAGAAGGAGTCCATTCAGCCCATCGTGTCTGTGCTGGCCGAAATAGAGCTATCCAGCCTAATTCCACTTTCCAGCTCTTGGTCCGTAGCCTTCTAGGTTACGGCACTTGAAGTGCATATCCAAATACTCTTTAAATGCGATGAGGGTTTCTGCCTCTACCATCCTTTCGGGCAGTGAGTTCCAGACCCCCACCGCCCTCTGGGTTAAAAAAGCTCTCCTCAACTCCCCTCTAATCCTTCTGCCAATTACTTTAAATCTATGCTCGCTGGTTATTGACCTCTCTGCTAAGGGAAATAGGTCCTTCCTATCCACTCTTTTATCCTCATAATTTTATACATCTCAATTTAAGTCTCCCCTCAGCCTTCTCTGTCCCAAAGAAAACAACCCCAGCTTATCCAAACTTTCCTCATAGCTAAAATTCTCCAGTCCTGGCAACATCCTCGTAAATCTCCTCTGCACCCTCGCTAGTGCAAATCAGATCTTTCCTGTAATATGGTGACCAGAACTGCACGCAATACTCTAGCTGTGGCCTAACTAGTGTTTTTCCACCAGTGTCTTTCCACCATCTACAAGGCATAAGTCAGGAGTGTGATGGAATATTCTCCACTTGCCTGAATGAGTGCAGCTCCAACAACACTCAAGAAGCTCGACACCATCCAGGACAAAGCAGCCCGCTTGATTGGTACCCCATCCACCACCTTAAACATTCACTCCCTCCGCCACCAGCGTACCGTGGCTGCAGTGTGTACCCTCTACAAGATGCACTGCAGCAACTCGCCAAGGCTTCTTCGGCAGCACCTCCGAAACCCGCGACCTCTTCCACCTAGAAGGGCAAGTGCAGCAGACGCATGGGAACACCACCACCTCCAAGTTCCCCTCCAAGTCACAGACCATCCTGACTTGGAAATATATCGCCGTTCCTTCATCGTCGCTGATTAAAATCCTGGAACTCTCTACCTAACAGCACTGTGGGAGTACCCTCACCACGCAGACTGCAGCGGTTCAAGAAGGCGGCTCACCACCACCTTCTCAAGGGCAACTAGGGATGGGCAATAAAGGCTGGGCTTGCCAGCGACGCCCACATCCCTATCAGTATCAGTTAAAACAATGGGAAGTGTTTTGAGAAGCAGGGAGGAGGTGTAACACCAGCTTTAATAAGAAACAGAGTTCGGATTTAGATGGAGAGATCCCGCTTGGCAAACATGCCCTAATTCTTGTTTTTTAGAGCAGGTATACCTTAGGTGTTGTATTGAACCTCTTTTAGTATTCTTCAGGAATAGTGCGGTTCAAGAACTTGCTTCACAGTGTGAAGTCTGAAGGTGTACCCCTATCAAACTGCAAAGTAACTTTCCCAAGGCAGCCTCTCTCCCAGCACAGCCCCTCCCCCAGCACAGCCTCTCTCCCAGCACAGCCCCTCCCCCAGCACAGCCCCTCTCCCACTGCAGCCCCTCTCCCAGTACAGCCCCTCTCCCAGCACAGCCCCTCTCCCAGCACAGCCCCTCTCCCACCGCAGCCCCTCTCCCAGTACAGCCCCTCTCCCAGTACAGCCCCTCTCCCAGTACATCCACTCCCTCAGTACAGCCTCTCTCCCAGTACACCCCCTCTCCCAGTACAGCCTCTCTCCCAGTACAGCCCCTCTCCCAGTACAGCCTCTCTCCCAGTACACCCCCTCTCCCAGTACAGCCTCTCTCCCAGTACATCCACTCCCTCAGTACAGCCCCTCTCCCAGCACATCCCCTCTCCCAGCACAGCCCCTCTCCCAGTACAGCCCCTCTCCCAGTACAGCCCCTCTCCCAGTACAGCCCCTCTCCCAGTACACCCCCTCTCCCAGTACAGCCCCTCTCCCAGTACATCCACTCCCTCAGTACAGCCCCTCTCCCAGCACATCCCCTCTCCCAGCACAGCCCCTCTCCCAGTACAGCCCCTCTCCCAGTACAGCCCCTCTCCCAGTACAGCCCCTCTCCCAGTACAGCCCCTCTCCCAGTACAGCCCCTCTCCCAGTACAGCCCCTCTCCCATCACAGCCCCTCTCCCAGCACAGCCCCTCTCCCAGTACACCCCCTCTCCCAGTACAGCCTCTCTCCCAGTACACCCCCTCTCCCAGTACACCCCCTCTCCCAGTACATCCACTCACTCAGTACAGCCTCTCTCCCAGTACAGCCCCTCTCCCAGTACAGCCCCTCTCCCAGCACAGCCCCCCTCTCCAAGCACAGCCCCTCTCCCAGTACATCCACTCCCTCAGTACAGCCTCTCTCCCAGCACAGCCCCCCTCTCCCAGTACACCCCCTCTCCCAGTACAGCCCCTCTCCCAGCACAGCCCCCCTCTCCCAGTACACCCCCTCTCCCAGTACATCCACTCACTCAGTACAGCCTCTCTCCCAGTACAGCCCCTCTCCCAGCACAGCCCCTCTCCCAGCACAGCCCCCCTCTCCCAGTACAGCCCCTCTCCCAGTACATCCACTCCCTCAGTACAGCCCCTCTCCCAGCACAGCCCCCCTCTCCCAGCACAGCCCCTCTCCCAGTACATCCACTCCCTCAGTACAGCCCCTCTCCCAGCACAGCCCCCCTCTCCCAGTACAGCCCCTCTCCCAGCACAACCCCCCTCTCCCAGCACAGCCCCTCTGCCAGTACATCCACTCCCTCAGTACAGCCTCTCTCCCAGTACACCCCCTCTCCCAGCACAGCCCCTCTCCCAGCACAGCCCCCCTCTCCCAGCACAGCCCCTCTCCCAGTACAGCCCCTCTCCCAGTACAGCCCCTCCCCCAGCACAGCCCCTCTCCCAGTACAGCCCCTCTCCCAGTACAGCCCCTCCCCCAGCACAGCCCCTCTCCCAGTACAGCCCCTCTCCCAGTACAGCCCCTCCCCCAGCACAGGCCCTCTCCCAGTACAGCCCCTCTCCCAGTACAGCCCCATCCCCAGCACAGCCCCTCTCCCAGCACAGCCCCTCTCCCAGTACAGCCCCTCTCCCAGTACAGCCCCTCGCCCAGCACAGCCCCTCTCCCAGCACAGCCCCTCTCCCAGCACAGCCCCCCTCTCCCAGCACAGCCCCTCTCCCAGTACAGCCCCTCTCCCAGCACAGCCCCTCTCCCAGCACAGCCCCTCTCCCAGTACATCCACTCCCTCAGTACAACACCTCTGCTTGTGCAACCCATCTCCTTGACGTTGTTCCACATATTTATTGAGAGAGAAAGGAACTTGAACAAAAGAACAGGGATTTCAGGCAAACTCATCCCTGATTCAATTAATTAATTCCCATTTGCCAAACCACATCCTATTAATTGCGCATATTTCATGGAAAACCATTCTCACAAATGCAACGTGCGTGAAGCATCTTCCATTCACGGCTGGCATCTGGTTTGTAACCTGAGTCCACTGGGTGTAATAATCCTCAAATCAAACAAATTTAAGGCAGTCACAATCCAATTGATAATCAGCACAAAACTATGATGAATTTGGCACTAAATGGTAACGTGTAGAGGGAGCTTTACTCTGTATCTACCCAATGCTGTAGCTGCCCTGGGAGTGTTTGATGGGACAGTGCAGAGGGAGCTTTAGTCTGTATCTAACCCGTGCTGTACCTGCCCTGGGAGTGTTTGATGGGTCAGTGTAGAGGGAGCTTTACTCTGTATCTAACCCGTGCTGTACCTGCCCTGGGAGTGTTTGATGGGGCAGTGTAGAGGGTGCATTACTCTATATCTATACCGTGTCCTACCTGCCCTGTGAGTGTTTGATGGGACAGTGTAGAGGGAGCTTTACTCTGTATCTAAACCATGCTGCACCTGCCCTGGGATTAGATGATGGGACAGTTTAGATGGAGCTTTACTCTCTATCAACCCCATTCTGTACCTGCCCTGTGAGTGTTTGATGGGACATTGGAGAGGGAGCTTTACTCTATATGTAACCCGTGCTGTACATGCCCTGGGAGATTTTTTATGGGGCAGTGTAGAGGGAGATTTACTCTGTATCTAACCCGTGCTGTACCTGCCCTGGGAGTGTTTGATTCGTCAGTGTAGAGGGAGCTTTACGCTGTATCTAACCCGTGCTGACCCTCGCCTGGGAATGTTTGATGGGACAGTGTAGAGGGAGCTTTACTCTGTATCTAACCCGTACTGTACCTGTCCTGGGAGTGTTTGATGGGAAAGTGTAGAGACAGCTTTACACAGTATCTAACCCAATCTGTATGCACTGTGCATGTTTGATGGGACAGTGTTGAGGGAGCTTTACTCTCTATCTAACCTGTGCTGTACCTGCCCTGGCAGTTTTTGATGGGACAGTGTAGAGGGAGCTTTACTCTGTATCTAACCTGTGCTGTCCCTGCCGTGGGAGTGTTTGATGTGACAGTGTCATAGAGTCATAGGGGTAAAAATTCAGTTGGTTGTGCCTCCCGTTAGCGCCTTAAGAGGGCGCTAATGGGGCGCAAAGCCGCTAGCGCCCGGGCGCAGCGATGTTTGCGCCGCTCGGGAACTTAACTAGACATTGTGCGGCGGTGCTAAACCTTACCTCCGCGACCACCTGCGCACGCAGATTGTGACGTCATTCCATGGTGCAACGCCCTTGTGGCGCCCCGGAGCTGAAATTGAGTGGCGTCCCCTGCCTTACCGCCTGGCGCATCCAACGACCGGAAGACTGGAACGCTATCAATCGCTGTGGGGCTGGGGTGGGCGCTATTTAAAGGGGGCCTCTTCCTGTCTTTTTCTGTGGTTGACATTATTGCACCACTCGTTCTGAGAGAGAGAGAGAGGGATTCGGAGAGAGAGAAAGAGAGACTTCTGCATTGAGTCAACGCTGTGTGAGGTAGTTTTGCCTACTGATCCTAACTTCGCTGCTACTTTGGTTGCTGTCCTTCATAACTTTGCTTGCAAAGAGACTATGGGGGCTGCACTGATTGGGGGCGTCGTCCTGCTCCAGCTGAATCGGAGGACACAGAGACGCAGAGAGAGAGTGGCAATGATGGCCAGACGGAGGAGGGCCAACAGGCGTATGTACAGGAGAGCTTACCCTCCCAGGGTATATCGTGAACAGCTCTCCTACATTCATATGTCTGAGGAGCTGTGTTTGCGAAGGCTGCGATTCAGCAAGGAGGTGGTCACTGAGCTCTGCCACCTGCTGCAGCCAGATCTGCAGCCTCAACTGAGGTCCAGGACGTCTCTGTCGGTGGCAGTGAAGGTCACAGTGGCTCTCAACTTCTATGCTACTGGCTCATTTCAAGCTGCTGCTGGGGACCTCGCCAATATCTCCCAGTTCGCGGTGCATTGCTGTATCCGGCAGGTCACAAATGCCCTCTTTAAAAGGAGACGAGAGTTCATCTCTTTCCCCATGACCCCAGACAAGCAGCGTGACCGCGCTCTGGGCTTTGCGAGGATAGCGGGCTTCCCCATGGTGCAGGGCGCCATTGACTGCACGCATGTGGCTTTGCGTGCACCACATGAGAATGCCGAGGAATTCCGGAACAGAAAGGGGTTCCATTCCTTGAATGTTCAGTTGGTCTGTGACCACAGACAGCTGATACTCGCTGTCAATGCCCACTATCCTGGCAGCTGCCACGATGCTTTCATCCTGCGCCAGACTACTGTGGCAGAACTTTTCGAGGCACCGCATCAGCCAGTTGGTTGGCTTCTCGGGGACAAGGGGTATCCATTGAGCACCTGGCTGATGACACCGCTCCGTACGCCCAACACCCCTGCTGAGCTGCGGTACAACGAGAGCCATCAAGCTACCAGGAACATCATTGAGCGCACAATCGGTGTGCTGAAGCAACGGTTCCGCTGTCTCG
The DNA here is from genome assembly GCA_030390025.1 of Squalus acanthias. Classification (NCBI taxonomy): domain Eukaryota; kingdom Metazoa; phylum Chordata; class Chondrichthyes; order Squaliformes; family Squalidae; genus Squalus; species Squalus acanthias. The sequence continues at coordinate 1,039,557 of JASTWF010000046.1, forward strand.
ACCATTCTGGAGGAGCCCTGCAGTACTCGCCTGAGCGAGTATCCAACTTCGTAGTTGTGTGCTGCATGTTGCATAACATGGCAATCGTCAGGACCCAGCCAATGCCACCAGGCCTTGGAGCACCACCAGAGGAGGAGGAGGAAGAGGAGGAAGAGGACGAGGAGGATGATCATCAGCAGCACCAAGGCGGGAGGGCGGCCCACAATGGTGAAACTGCAAGGGCCGTCCGTCAACGGCTGATAGCAAGCCGCTTCTAGGGCCCCTGCTGTGGAAATGGCTTCTGCCATTGCTAACAACATCAATGAACCCAGCACGCAACCCCTAAGCCGGCCAAGGCACCAATGATTCCAAACACCAAACATGTATATTTTGAATACAAAAACTTATTTATTTTACAAACTCTGTGTGTGTCATTTCCTCATGACAAACTCATAGAAATAAACACAAAAAAACAGTCATTAACATAACTGGTTCTCACAACCTGGAGATAATGTCCAAAACACTAAACAAAAGTTGGACCACGAACCTCGGCCTTTAATAAAAAAATGACCAGCATTTTGTCACACCTCCTACTTTTTGCCCTTCGAGGGTGATCTCCTTCCCTTGCGCACTTCCCCCCTTCTAACCCTACTGCTCCTCCGTAATGGGACCTCAGTGGCTGCAGCAAGGCTGGTGGAAGGCTGCTGATCGTCAGACCCTGACACTGCAGATGCCCCTGAAGGACGGCCTCGACCAGTTCTGGGCCTGGAGGGCCCGGCTGCAGACTGCACCAACTCTGCATGGGCGGCAGCAGTCTGTCCTACAGGCGGTGGCAAGTGCAGTGGAGAAGTGACAGTGTTGGCAGCAGGAATGCTGTCATCGTGAGAGAGGACAGCAACTCCCTGCTCGCCCGACACACTGGCACTCCCACGGGGCAGCACTTCAGCATCCGGAGCAATCTGCTGGAGAACAGATTGCTGGCCTGCTGCGGCGCGGTGAGAGCCCCGGGGACATGTGAACGAACCATCGAGGTTGGCAGCAGTCTGTGCTCGCGTGGCCTCAATCTGAGTCTGCATGAGAGCAGTCAGAGATGGGATCACGGCAGTCAGTGACTGAATTGCAGCACTAAGCGTTAGTGTGGCATCCGCCTGTGCTACAGCGAAGTGCTCCACACTCCTTGCCAGTGACTCAATGCATTCGGGCACCCTTCCCACTGCACCCATGAGCTCAGTGTGCATGCCCACCGCCTGGGTGTTCATTTCTGCGATCAGCCGCTCCTCCTCTGCGTCCATTGCAGTAGGAGTCTCTGGCCTACTCTCCCTCTGGGGAGAAGGCCCCCATTCTTCCCTACCCCCATGGCGTTGCTGCAGCCCGCTGGGTCCTGGAGCTTCACCCTCATCAGACCCTTCCCCCCTGCTCCCCTCCAGGGAAGGCGTGTTCCCAGTGTGGGCATGGGCTTCCTCGGGAGAGGGTGGCACTGATGCTCCGGCTTCCTCTTCCTCCTCGGCTGCAGCTTCACTCCCACTGGCAGCTTCAGGGCCCGTCTCCTCAGCTGGTGAATCACCATCTGAAAGCAGGGAGGTACAAGAGTGGCTTTAGCGTGAGGACAGGGTGGCAGTAAGGGAGGAATAAGTGCAGCGAGTTAGCAAGTTGGATTGAAAGTGTCAAAGGCTGGTGTTGTGAGGGACAAGTGGAAGGACAGAGGACAAAAAGGTGATGACCTTACCATTGCTGTCCAGAACGGGGTCGGCGTCTCCAGTGGCGACGGGACCGATCACCCGGCTTGCCACAATCCTGTGGACGCGCTCCTCAAGATCGCTGAGGGGTTGCAGCTGAGGCCGCCCTCCACCTGTCCGTTGCTGCTGTCTCCTATTATGCGCCAGCTTGGCCTGCAAGAAAAAGGACAGCATCTGAGTAAATATACAGCCATGGTCTTGCCTGATGTGCCTCCCATAGGTGAATAGCCCTTACTGTATGCAGCCATGGTCTTGCCTGATGTGCCTCCCATAGGTGAATAGCCCTTACTGTATGCAAAGTGTGGAATGTGTGTGTGTGTTTCATGAAAGGGCCATAGGTGTTGGATGAGTGTTGTGCATTGGGGTTTTAAGACCCTCTGGCCATAGAGTGAGGTTGAGATGGAGGGATGGAGAGGTATTGAGAAAAAGCCACTCACCCTGACGACCCGAGTGAGGTCATTGAACTTTTTGCGGCATTGAACATGGGTCCTGGGCACCATGCTCCTGGAAGAGACGCTCTGAGCCACCTCCCTCCACACTCTTCTGTACTCGCGTGGCAAAGGCCTCCTGCCACTCTCAGGGAAGAGTATACATCTTCTGCGCTCCACCGCGCCAACCAGAGCATCCAAGGCCCGCTCGGTGAAGCGCTGAGCTCGTTCTCTCACCCTCTCCATCCTTGGCAGCAAAATGGATTCACAAAATGGATTCACCCCGTTCTGGACAGCAATGGTAAGGTCATCACCTTATGGATTCAAGGCTGCAATGAGCAGGGTGTGGCTGGGGAGCAAGTTGGCCCCCCCCGCTTTAAGAACTGGCCGGCGCCAGTGTGTCTGTGTTCCCTCGCTAACTGGCAGCACCTGCGCTGCGCTCGCGCGCTGAGTTAGCGCCTCACTGCTCGGCCTTTGCGCCTTAAGACAGGTGTGCAGCGCCTGATTTAGCGCTCCACTCACCTCCCGGGGCGGTAAAAGTGAAGTTTCCAGTCAGTGGCGATAATTAGCGCCAGGCGCTAATATTTGCGTCCAGACGATATTTGCGCCCCAAACGGGGCGCGACCTAATTTTTCCCCCATAGAGTCATAGAGGTATACAGCACAGAAAGAGGCCCTTCGGCCCATCGTGTCTGCGCCGGCCATCAAGCCCTGTCTATTTTAATCCCATTTTCCAGCACTTGGTCCGTAGCCTTGTATGCTATGCCATTTCAAGTGCTCATCTAAATGCTTCTTGAATGTTGTGAGGGTTCCTGCCTCTACCACCATTTCAGGCAGTGAGTTCCAGATTCCAACCACCCTCTGGGTGAAAAGGTTTTTCCTCAAATCCCCTCTAAACCTCCTGCCCCTTACCTTGAAACTATATCCCCTTGCTTATTGACCCCTCTACTAAGGGGAAAAGTTCCTTTCTATCTACCCTATCTATGCCCCTCATAATTTAGTGCACCTCAATCAGGTCCCCCCTCAGCCTTCTCTGCTCTAAGGAAACCAACCCCAGCCTGTCCAGTCTCTCTTCATAGCTGAAGCGCTCCAGCCCAGGTAACATCCTGGTGAATCTCCTCTGCACCCTCTCCAATGCAATCACATCCTTCCTATAGTGTGGCGACCAGAACTGCACACAGTATTCCAGCTGTGGCCTAACTAGCGTTTTGTACAGCTCCATCATAACCGCCCTGCTCTTATATTCTATGCCTCGGCTAATGAAGGCAAGTATCCCATATGCCTTTTTAACCACCTTATCTACCTGTCCTGCTGCCTTCAGGGATCTATGTACATGCACACCAAGGTCCCTCTGATCCTCTGTCCTTCCTAGGGTCCTACCATTCATTGTGTATTCCCTTGCCTTGTTAGTTCTCCCAAAATGCATCACCTCACACTTTTCAGGGTAAATTCCATTTGCCACTGTTCTGCCCATCTGACCAACCCGTCTATATCGTCCTGTAGCCTAAGGCTTCCCTCCTCGCTATTTATCACCCCACCAATTTTCGTGTCATCTGCAAACTTACTGATCATACCTCCTACATTCATATCTAAATCATTAATGTACACTACAAACAGCAAAGGAACCGGCACCGATCCCTGCGGTACACCACTGGACACAGGCTTCCAGTCACAAAAACAACCTTCGACCATCACCCTCTGCCTCCTGCCACTAAGCCAATTTTGGATCCAATGTGCCAAGTTGCCCTGGATCCCATGGGCTTTTACCTTCTTGACCAGTCTCCCATGCGGGACTTTGTCAAAAGCCTTACTGAAGTCCATGTAGACCACATCAACTGCACCACCCTCATCCACACACCTAGTCACCCCCTCGAAAAATTCAATCAAATTGGTCAGACATGATCTCCCCCTGACAAAGCCATGCTGACTATCCTTGATTAATCATTGACTCTCCAAGTGGAGACTAATTCTGTCCCTCAGAATTTTTTCCAATAATTTCCCTACCACTGATGTTAGGCTCACTGGCCTGTAATTCCCTGGTTTATCCCTACTACCCTTCTTGAATAATGGTACAACGTTAGCTGTTCTCCAGTCCTCTGGCACCTCCCCTGTGGCCAGAGAGGTTCTGAAAATTTGTGTCAGAGCCCCTGCAATCTCCTCCCTTGCCTCACACAGCAGCCTGGGATACATCTCGTCTGGGCCTGGGGATTTATTCACTTTTAAGCCTTCTAAAACCACTAGTACCTCCTCCCTCTCAATACTAATTTGTTCAAGTATATCACAATCCCCCTGCCTGATTTCTATGCCTACATCGTCCTTCTCCATAGTGAACACAGATGCAAAATATTCATTTAAAACCCCACCTACATCTTCTGGCTCTGCACACAGATTGCCATTTTGGTCCCTAATGGGCCCTACTCTTTCCCTGGTTATCCTCTTGCCCTTAATATACTTATAAAACACCTTGGGATTTTCCTTTATTTTGCCCGCCAGTGTTATTTCATGCCCCCTCTTCGCTTTCCTAATTTCTTTTTTAAGTAACCCCCCTGCACTTTCTATACTCCTCTAGGGCTTCCACTGTTTTTAGTCCTTTGTATCTGCCAAAAGCCTCCCTTTTTTTCCTAATCCATTCTCGTATATCCCTTGACATCCAGGATTTCCTGGGCTTGTTTTTCCCACCCTTGACCTTTACGGGAACATGTTGCCATTGTACTCTCTCTATTTCCTTTCTGAAAGACTCCCACTGCTCTGATGTGGATTTTCCTACAAGTAGCTGATCCCAGTCCACTTTGGCCAGATCCTGCCTTATCATATTAAAATCGGCCTTCCCCCAATTTAGAACCTTTATCTCCGTTCCATCTTTGTCCTTTTCCATGACTACCTTAAATCTCACCGAATTATGGTCACTGTCACCAAAATGCTCTCCTACTAACACTTCTACCACTTGCCCAGCTACATTCCCTAGAATTAGGTCCAGTACCACACCCTCTCTTGTAGAACTTTCTACATGCTGGCTCAAAAAGCTCTCCTGGATGCACTTTAAGAATTCCGCAGCCTCTAAGCCTTTCACACTCTGACTATCCCAGTTAATATTGGGGAAGTTGAAATCTCCTACTATTATTACCCTATTATTTCTACACTTCTCTGAGATTTGCCAACATATCTGTTCCTCTATCTCCCCCTGACCATTTGGGGGCCTATAGTACACTCCCAGCAAAGTGCTTGCCCCCTTTTTGTTTTTAAGTTCAACCCATATGGCCTCATTAGAGGAACCTGCTAAGATATCATCCCTCCTTACTGCAGTAATTGACTCCTTGATTAATATTGCGACACCCCCTCCTCTTTTACACCCCCCTCTGTCTCGCCTGAAGATTCTATAACCCAGAATATTGAGCTGCCAGTCCTGCTCCTCCCTCAACCATGTCTCTGTGATAGCAACAATATCATACTCCCATGTGTTCATCAACACCTTCAATTCATCTGCCTTACTCGCAAGACTCCTTGCATTAAAATAAATGCCATCCAGCCTTGCCATACTCCCTTGTGCCGTTACATATTTGCTCTGCCTTCCAGGCTGACTTGTTTTTTCCTCTATATCTGGCTGTGCATCACCCCCTACTATAGCTCCACTCCGTATCCCATCCCCCTGCCAAGTTAGTTTAAACCCCCCCCAACAGTACTAGCAAACCTCCCCACAAGGATGTTGGTCCCGTTCCGGTTCAGGTGCAACCCGTCCGACTTGTACAGGTCCCACCTTCCCCAGAAGCAGACCCAGTGATCCAGGAAACTAAAGCCCTCCCTCCTGCACCAACTCTTTAGTCACGCAGTCATCTGCTCTATCCTCCTATTCCTATACTCACTAGCACGTGGCACCGGGAGTAATCCAAAGATTACAACCTTTGAGGTCCTGCTTTTTAATCTGCTACCTAGCTCCCTAAATTCTTGTTGCAGGACCTCATCCCTCTTTCTACCCATGTCGTTGGTACCAATGTGAACCACGACCTCTGACTGTTCGCCCTCCCCCTTCAGAATGCCCTGCAGCCGTTCAGTGACATCCTTGACCCTGGCATCAGGGAGGCAACATACCACCCTGGAGTCACGTCTGCGGCCACAGAAACATCTATCTGTTCCCCTTACGATAGAATCCCCTATCACTATTGCTCTCCCACTCTTTTTCCTTCCCTCCTGTGCAGCTGAGCCACTCGTAGTGCCACGGACTTGTCTCTTGCTGCATTCCCCTGAGAAACCATCTCCCCCATCAGTATCCAAAACGGAAAATCTGTCGGAGAGGGAGATTGACCCAGGGGACTTCTGCACTACCTTCCTAGTTCTTTTACTCTGTCTGGTGGTCACCCATTCCCTGTCTGCCTGTGCACTCTTTACCTGCGGTGTGACCACCTTATTAAACGTGCTATCCACGAAGATCTCAGCTTCACGGATGCTCTAAAGTGACTTCAGTCGCAGCTCCAGCTCCGAAACGCGGATTTCGAGTAGCTGCAGCTGGAGACACTTCCTGCACATGTGTTCGCCCTGGACACCTAAAGTGTCCCTGACTTCCAACATAGCACAGGAGGAGCACTCCACGCTGCCGAGCTGCCCTGCCATGTCCTACCCTTAATTTACTCTCTTTAAATTGAAGAATATTAAATACACGAGGGACCTTACTTCCCTTTAAACACTACTTACTCCAAACTAGAGATCTTACTTTTACTTTAATGACTGGAATGTAGAAATACTGTAGAAATACTCACCGCTGGTTCTCTGTCCCCTCTTGTGCAGCTTTTTAGTTCCTGCTCTCCTGGAAGCTGACAAAGATGGAAAAAGAAAGGAACACCTCCCTCCACGAACTCCCTCACTCACCAAACTCGCAGCTTAACACTCTGTTCCGATCTGCACTCCGTGTAGAGGGAGCTTTACTCTGTATCTAGCCCTGTGTTGTCCCTGCTCTGGGAATGTTTAATGGGGAGGTCGCACAACACCAGGTTATAGTCCAACAGTTTTATTTGAAATCACAAGCTTTCGGAACTATCGCTCCTTCCTCAGGTGAAGTAAATTGGATACAGAATCGTCAGAGCATATATAGATGGAAAAAAAAGCATGTGTACTTTACAATTGCAGACCAATAAATTAAATCATCCTGACTATCTGCCGAGGTGTGATAAAGTTAATTAAGTCAGCCAGGAAGGTACCACATCAAAAGACATAGCAAGATACAACTGAGACAATGAGGTGAAGTCGCAGGGGTTCTAACGTGTCAAAAGCTGCCGTCTGTATGTAAAACGAAAAGCTTTAAAAAAAAAAATTTACTTTTTTACTGGGAAAATTTTTACTTTTTTACTGGGAATCACATCTGTGAACAAGCTAACGACGACTCGAGTCCGGATCACGTCATGTATCGTGACATAAACCCAAGATCCCGATTGAGACCGTCTTCATGAGTGCAGAACTTGGCTATCAGTTTCTGCTCGATGATTTTGCGTTGTCGTGTGTTTCTAAGGTTGCCTTGGAGAACGCTTACCCGCAGATCCGAGGCTGAATGTCCTTGACTGCTGAAGTGTTCCCCGACTGGGAGGTAACAATCCTGCCTGGCGATTGTTGCGCGGTGCTCGTTCATACGTTGTCTCAGTGTCTGCATGGTCTCGCCGATGTACCATGCCGCGGTGCATTCTTTCCTGCAACGTATGAGGTAGACAACGTTGGCCGAGTCACATGAGTATGTACCATGTACCTGGTGGGCAGTGTCCTCACGTGTGATGGTGGTATCTGTGTTGATGATCTGGCATGTCTTGCAGAGTTTGCCATGGCAGGGTTGTGTGGTGTCGTGGTCGCTGTTATCCTGAAAGCTGGGTAATTTGCTGCGAACGATGGTACTTCTGAGGTTAGGCGGCTGTTTGAAGGCAAGTAGTGGAGGCGTGGGGATGGCCTTAGCGAGGTGTTTGTCGTCATCGATGACATGTTGAAGGCTGCGAAGAACATGTCGTAGTTTCTCCGCTCCGGGGAAGTACTGGACGACGTAGGGTACCCTGTTGGTTGTGTCCCGTGTTTGCCTTCTGAGGAGGTCTATGCGATTTTTCGCTGTGGCCCGTCGGAACTGTCGATCGATGAGTCGAGCGTCATATCCCGTTCTTACGAGGGCGTTTTTCAGCGTCCGTAGGTGTCCATCGCGTTCCTCCTCGTCTGAGCAGATCCTGTGTATTCGCAGGGCTTGTCCATAGGGGATGGCTTCTTTAACATGGTTAGGGTGGAAGCTGGAGAAGTGGAGCATCGTGAGGTTGTCCGTGGGCTTGCGGTAGAGTGAAGTGCTGAGGTGTCCGTCTTTGATGGAGATTCGTGTGTCCAGGAATGAGACCGATTCTGAGGAGTAGTCCATGGTGAGTTTGATGGTGGGATGGAACTTGTTTATGTTATCGTGTAGTCTTTTCAGTGATCCTTCGCCATGGGTCCAAAGGAAGAAAATGTCGTCGATGTATCTGGTGTACAGCGTTGGCTGGAGGTCCTGTGCAGCGAAGAAGTCTTGCTCGAACTTGTGCATGAAGATGTTTAATGGGACAGTGTTGAGGGAGCTTTACTTCGTATCTAACCTGTGCTGTACCTGCCCTGGGAGATTTTGATGGGACAGTGTAGAGGGAGATTTACTCTGTATCTAACCCATGCTGTACCATCCCTTGGAGTGTTTGATGGGATAGTGTAGAGGGAGCTTTACTCTCTATCTAACCCATTCTGTATCTGCCTTGCAATATTTGATGGGACAGTGCAGAGAGAGCTTTACTCTTTATCTAACCTGTGCTGTACCTGCCCTGGGAGAGTTTGATGGGACAGTATAGAGGGAGCTGTACTCTGTACCTAACACGTGCTGTACCTGCCCTGAGAGTGCTTAATGGGACAGTGCAGAGGGAGCTTTACTCTTTATCTAACCCGTGCTTTACCTGCCCTGGGAGTGTTTGATGGGGCAGCGTAGAGCGAGCTTTACTCTGTATCTAACCCGTGCTGCACCTGCCCAGGGCATGTTTGATGGGACAGTGTAAAGGGAGCTTTACTCTCGATCTAACCCGTGCTGTACCTGCCCTGGGAGTGTTTGATGGGAAAGTGTAGAGAGAACTTTACTCTGTATCTAACCTGTGCTGTACCTGCCGTGGGAGTGTTTGATGGGACAATGGAGACGGAGCTTTACTCTGTACTAACCCGTACTGTACCTGCACTGGGAGTGTTTGATGGGAAAGTGTAGAGAGAGCTTTACTCTGTATCCAACCCGTGCTGTACCTGCCCTGGGCGTGTTTGATGGGACAGTGTAAAGGAAGCTTTACTCTCGATCTAACCCGTGCTGTACCTGCCATGGGAGTGTTTGATGGGACAGTGTAAAGGGAGCTTTACTCTGTATCCAACCGTGCTGCACCTGCCCTGGGCGTGTTTGATGGGACAGTGTAAAGGGAGCTTTACTCTCAATCTAACCCGTGCTGTACCTGCCGTGAGGAGTGTTTGATGGGACAGTGTAGATGGAGCTTTACTCTGTATCCAACCCGTGCTGCACCTGCCCTGGGCGTGTTTGATGGGACAGTGTAAAGGGAGCTTTACTCTTGATCTAACCCGTGCTGCACCTGCCCTGGGAGTGTTTGATGGGACAGTGTTGTAAGGGTTTCTGGACCTGTGTGTGGCTCTGTGCTCAGCCTGGGTGCTAGTGCGGGGTTAGGCCTTGTTGCCTGTTCTGGTCTCCAGCCAGTCTGGGAGCACTAGACACCTGTGAGTGGTTCGACCCACTCGCCCTTACGGTTCTGACACTGGACTTAGATGCGAGAGCAGTAATGGAGAGAAAACTCAGGTAGACCCGGTTGAATGGTACGAAATGGAAAATCTTTATTGCATATTATTCAAGATTACGAAATACATGTCATAAGCACAGATTAATGACAGTACAATCTTACACGCAGTTATGTAACTAATTTCAGGGAAACGAGGAATGAACAACACATCGTAAATGGGGGCACACATTACAGTTATCCTTAAAAACTTAAACCCTCCCCTATCAATACCTGCTCTAAACTAGACTTGTAGGATCGAGACTCATGCTCACCACTCGTGATAACTCGGAGAATTCCGAAAACTCTGATCGGATGTTTTTCACCGCAGCACCTGATCACCCACGTGTTGGTCAGGGGTCTCTGTACCCCACTTGTTTACTCGTTTCTGCTCCGGCTAGCAGGCTGGACCGTCTGCTGTCATGAAGATCTGTGTTGTCCTCGGAGTTCCGACACGACTCGAAAAATAGTCTTCCTGTGCCCTCACACCGGTTCGATAAAACTCAAAGAAGAGTCTTCCGATGCCAGTTCTGTAAAACTCAAAGAAGGTCTTCCTGGGCAAGGAAAATGTCTATTCGACCTACAGGCGCGGTCGGAGCTTACTGACCGTGGCGATACGTATGGTCTTCTTCTCTTCTCATCTCATCTCATCTCATCTCATCTCATCTCATCTCGGGCCTTCGGTTCCAACACCGTTTACCGACTTCTCGGGATGGTGTGCCCGTTTCAAGGCTTCACAGCCCAGTTCCACACAGATCTTCGTGGCAAGCCACGAGGCAGATCCTGGCGGATCGTAAAGTTCAACAGTCTTTCAAGCTGCAAGAGGCAGAGACACGAGGCAAGCGGCAAGGAGTCGAAAGGATAAGAGCACAAGAGCAGCCACGAGGATAAGAGAAAGATGGACGGTTGGAGCTTGCAGTTATAGTGCAAAACTCTTCCTTTTCCCGCCAACCTTAATGTCTTTTCTTTTGTTAGGGTTTTGACGCTCAAATTTCTTGTATAGGGTGATCTCCGTTTTAATGGGTTTCGGGGATACTCGTAACTGTCTGAGTACCTGTTAATATTTCTCCCATTGTGTAATCGGTCGGTATTCTCCCTGGAGGGGTTTTGGGGCTTCCAAATGTTTTCTGTAACTACCCGCTAACGGCTCTCCCATCGTAGAGTCGTGGGGATTTTGCATATTAATGTCTTTGGATGGGTTCTTGATCACTTGGTACAATAGCCCTTATTCGCACCTGGGAGACCGATTTCAGTATTTATGTGTATACTGCAAACCCATGATGTCTCGTGTATTATCTTAAATGTACTGAGTCTTGATCGATCTCGCACAAATGTTTATTGGAACGCCATCTTGTCTGCTTATCGAAAAGTCTAGAATGTTCTGCCACGAGGCGTGGCGGCCATTTTACAGGCTGCTTGTGTCCACTTTGAAAACCTGACAGCATTCTGCTGAAATAAAGCTGTTTGAACGAAACTATGTGTTTTCTCCTTATTTATAAAATCGCGATATATTGCGAATTCTACAGTGTAGATAGAGCTTTACTCTGTATCTAACCCGTGCTGTACCTGCTCTGGGTGTGTTTGATGGGACAGTGTAGATAGAGCTTTACTCTGTATCTAACCCGTGCTGTACCTGCCCTGTGAGTGTTTGATGGGACAGTGTAGAGAGAGTTTTACTCTGTATCTAACCCAATCTGTACCTGCACTGGGAGTGATTGATGAGACAGTGTTGAGGGAGCTTTACTCTGTATGTAACCCGGGCTGTACTTGCCCTGGGAGTATTTGATGGGACAATGGAGAGGGAGCTTAACTCTGTATGTAACACGTGCTGTACCTTCCCTGGTAGTGTTTGATAGGACAGTGTAGAGAGAGCTTTACTCTGTATCTAACCCATTCTGTACCTGCCCTGGGAGTGTTTGATGGGACAGTGTAGATAGAGCTTTACTCTGTATCTAACCTGTGCTGTACCTGCCCTGTGAGTGTTTGATGAGACAGTGTAGAGAGAGTTTTACTCTGTATCTAACCCAATCTGTACCTACACTGGGAGTGATTGATGAGACAGTGTTGAGGGAGCTTTACTCTGTGTGTAACCCGGGCTGTACTTGCCCTGGGAGTATTTGATGGGACAATGGAGAGGGAGCTTAACTCTGTATGTAACACGTGCTGTACCTTCCCTGGTAGTGTTTGATAGGACAGTGTAGAGAGAGCTTTACTCTGTATCTAACCCATTCTGTACCTGCCCTGGGAGTGTTTGATGGGACAGTGTAGAGGGAGCTTTACTCTGTATCTAACCCGTGCTGTACCTGCCCTGGGAGTGTTTGATGGGACAGTGTAGTGGGAGCTTTACTCTGTATCTAACCCGTGCTGTACCTGTCCTGGAAGTGTTTGATGGGACAGTGTAGAGGGAGCTTTACTCTGTATCTAACCTGTGCTGTACCTGCCCTGGGAGTGTTTGATACTGAGACTAAGTGCCTGAAATGGAGTAGCAATGAGATAACTTACCCTGATAAGCAGATAATATTGAAAATGATGTAATGTCTGCTCCAATATTCCATGTTCCACAATTCTACATCTCTAAGGAGATACACAAACCCACCGCTCAAAGTCCCTGAGGTTAATTGAAACGGCTGACTTCTGTGGTTTCTGCTCATGAGTGTATTGGTGGTCATGCCTTCAGCTGCCTGGCCCTGTCTCCCCTCATCTGCTGCTGAAACTTTCATCCATGCTTTTGTATCCCCTCAGCTGTCTTGGCCCTAAGCTCTGGAATTCCCTCCCTAAACCTCTCCGTCTCTCCACCTCTCTCTCCTCCTTGAAGAGGCTCCCTAAAACCTAACTCTTTGACCAAGCTTTTGGTCATCTGACCTAATATCTCCTTATGTGGCTCGGTGTCAAATTTTGTTTCATACGCTCCTGTGAAGCACCTTGGGATGTTTCACGATGATAAAGTTGCTGTATAAATGCAAGTTGTTTTTGTTGTATTGTGATGCCTGTAGACACACCGATTCCTTGAATGAATGAGTAAATCTGGCGTGCGTGTCATTGATTTGTATTTGGATCAACAGTTTATAGAAATCCTGTGCACAGCCTAAACTTTCTGAGATGTTTATTATGGTCCGACTCTGATGCTGTACAAACTTACACAACATGTGTGGCCCGAGGGAAGATGATAATCTTTCACAACATATACAGGAGAGAGGGCTTTGGGTCATCCCCTACTTCAAGAGTGGAGAAGGTGCAAGTTTTCCAATGTACCTCAGTTGATTTTTATTAACCCTCCACTACACCAAGGCCCACCCCCTTCAACCAGACTCTACCAAGTTCAGCTCACAGAATCACAGAATCCCCACAGTGCAGATAGAGGCCATTTCGGCCCATCAATGCATATCCCACCCTATCCCCGTAACCCCACGTATTTAATCCCCCCTAACACTAAGGGTCAATTTATCATAGCCAAATCAACCTAACCCGCACATCTTTGGACTGTGGGAGGAAACCGGAGCACCCGGAGGAAACCCACGCAGACACGGGGAGAATGTGCAAACTCCACACAGACAGTCACCCGGGGCCGGATTCGAACCTGGGTCCCTGGCGCTGTGAGGTAACAGTGCTAACTATTACGATAGCAAAATACTGCAGATGCTGGAAATCCGAAATAACAACAGAAAACGCTGGAAAAACTCAGCAGGCCAGGCAGCATCCGTGGAGAGAGAAAGAGAGTTGACGTTTCAGGTCGATGACCTTTCATCAGAACTGGGAAGAGCTGGAAATCAAATAGATTTAAGGCCAGGGTAAAGCTGGGAAAAGGGGGAGGGGATAAAGGAACAAAGGAGGAGATGAAGAGACATTAAGAGACATTAAGAGATATGCAAGGCTAGAGGTGGTGTTAATGTGACAGATTAAGGCTGAATGAAGTGTGAAATCTACTGGCAGAATGAAGGACAGCTGCCAGCTTCTAGGAGGAAAAAAAAGGTGGGGGGGACAAATAAAAGGGTGGATAAAATAAAATATAAATGTGATTGGAGCTGAGGTTATGATCTAAAATTGTTGAACTCGATATTGAGTCCAGAGGGCTGTAGCGTGCCTAAACGAAAGATGAGGTGCTGTTCCTCGAGCTTACGCTGAGCTTCCGTGGAACAGCTAACTATTATGCCACCGTGCTGCTCGTCTGACAAGAGGCATGGAATGGTTTGGAGAACCCAGCATGCTATACTGCAGACTAACAAATGACAGAAATTCAGCTCAAACGTAATAACTGTTCAGCATTAACTCATATAGTTCATTACCTAATGACAGCAGCTCAACAGCAGTGCTTCATAGGCACAGCCTGAGCCACCTCTTGTCCTCAGTATCACTCATTACCATTTCCCTCTGATCCTTCGTGAAATTCTCAACAACTCCATTATTATCCTATATTTAACACATTGACCAGTACCAATTATCTGCTCTCTCTCTCACTGACAGGTGTCCATCATCCTCTCCCTATCTCACTGACAGGTGTCCATCATCCTCTCTCTATCTCACTGACAGCTGTCCATCACCCTCTCTCTATCTCACTGACAGGTGTCCATCACCCTCTCTCTATCTCACTGACAGGTGTCCATCACCCTCTCTCTATCTCACTGACAGGTGTCCATCACCCTCTCTCTATCTCACTGACAGGTGTCCATCACCCTCTCTCTATCTCACTGACAGGTGTCCATTCCCCTCTCTCTATCTCACTGACAGGTGCCCATTCCCCTCTCTCTGTCTCACTGACAGGTGTCCATCACCCTCTCTCTGTCTCACCGACAGGTGTCCATCACCCTCTCACTATCTCACTGACAGGTGCCCATTCCCCTCTCTCTATCTCACTGACAGGTGTCCATCACCCTCTCTCTATCTCACTGACAGGTGTCCATTCCCCTCTCTCTATCTCACTGACAGGTGTCCATCACCCTCTCTCTATCTCACTGACAGGTGTCCATTCCCCTCTCTCTATCTCACTGACAGGTGTCCATCACCCTCTCTCTATCTCACTGACAGGTGTCCATCACCCTCTCTCTATCTCACTGACTGGGGTCCATCTCCACCTTTGGCCCTCCGTTCACCACAATATTTCTGCAGCTACTGATCTGCTCAATCCCCCCTTAGCCTCTACCTTGGATGCCATTGTCTCCATTAAAACCATTACTCTCCCTCACCCTATTTGTTCCTGCTTGTACGGCCCTCAGTTCCACTCCCTTAAGTCCAAGGCATGCAGACTTGAATGTTTATGACGAACAACAGGTTTAGCCATTCATTGCCAGATCTAGCTGGACCACATAAATAACTATTGGGTCCTGCTCTCCGCTGCCAAAACAGCACACTGGGACGTTTTACTTTGTGAAATAAATGCAAGTTCTTGCTCTCATTCTCTCTCTCTCTCTCTCATTCTCTCTCAGTCATTATGGTGTCGTTGCAAGTCATCTCTGTCGACTCCCATGTCTATTCATAATCCAGTACCACTCTGTCTCCAGCACCCATTCCACATTCCAATGTTAACTCTACCTTTCGTACACCAATCCCAGAGGTTGGTCTAACATTTTAGTGTATTGTTCAATATTTCATTAATAGATTAACTTTATGTGCTCCACTGTTTCACTGAAAGGATGGACTGTATTTGTTTTCCTAACCTCGGCATTCTTACCATTTGTAAGGGACATTTGTACATTATCTTGTCTGTTCCCACAGATTTTCTTCCTCATCCATCAAATGCAGTGGTCATCTGCTCAAAGCCCCCAGACATTGTAACAAGACCTTGACTAGTTATTTCTAAACATTGTGGCTTGAAGACCATGGCCACTTACCGCCACGAGTTTCTGCCGTGTTCCGGTCGGAAAATGGCGGCCGCCACTCTAGTGCCCTTCTCTGGCATGGGACAGTTCGGAAATTGGGTTCACCAATGTCCTTCAGGGAAAAGAACCTGCCACCCCTACCTGGTCAGGTCTACATGTGACTCCAATCCTATACAACATGGTTGACTTATAATGTCCTCAAGGCAACTTGGGATGGGCAATAAATGTGGCATTTGTCAGTGTTACCCACAGCCCGAGAACAAACATGTATAAAAAAATCAGAGTTGGTCAAATCCCTGAGGGCTCCTCCATGAGTAACTTTTGGTTCATCCAAGACTTTAAGTGGCTGCATCCCTTTAAATTTCTCCAACGGGTCCTCCTGGGCCAATGTCTGCAAATTGTATTTATATAAAGGACACGACGTCAAGAACATTGGGTGAGATTTTGTCAACAACAACTTGTATTTATATAGCACCTTTAACATAGTAAAACGTCCCAAGGTGCTTCACAGGAGTATTATAAAACAAAATTTGACACCGAGCCACATAAGGAGAAATTAGGGCAGATGGTTTTAAGGAGCATCTTAAAGAAGGAAAGAGAGGCGGAGGGGCAGAGAGGTTCAGGGAGGGAATTCCAGAGCTTAGGTCCTTGGCAGCTGAAGGCACGGCCACCAACAGTTGAGCGATTAATATTCGGAATGCTCAAAAGGCCAGAATTAGAGGAGCGCAGATATCTCAGAGGGTTGTGGGGCTGGAGGAGATTACAGAGATAGGGAGGGGCGAGACCATGGAGGGATTTGAAATCAAGGATGAGAATTTTGAAATCGAGGCGTTGCTTAACCGGGAGCCAATGTAGGTCAGCGAGCACAGGGGTGATGGGTGAACGGGACTTGGTGCGAGTTAGGACACGGGCAGCCGAGTTTTGGATGACCTCAAGTTTACGTAGGGTAGAAAGTGGGAGGCCAGCCAGGAGTGTGTTGGAATAGTCGAGTCTAGAGGTAACAAAGGCATGGATGAGGGTTTCAGCAGCGGATGAGCTGAGGCAGGGGAGGAGACGGGTGATGTTACAGAGGTGGAAATAGGCGGTCCTAGTTATGCTGCGGATATGTGGTCAGAAGCTCATTTCAGGATCAAATATGACACCAAGGTTGTGAACAGTGTGGTTCAGCCTCAGACAGATGCTAGGGAGTCCTACCGGTCCTACCATCTCCGTGACACGACTCCAGAGTTGCCCCCATTTCAAAGCACTTGTCGTATTAATAAGAACACATAGGGCCAGAAATTGATCCCGCGACGCGAGAGTACGCACAGCGTACTCTCGCGTATTCCCACTCCAATTGCCGGTTTTCTGCATGCCCTGCGCATGCGCTGAAAACCGGCAATTGCTCTTTTGAAAAGGGGGCGGTTCCTCGGTGCATCGCGTGCGCGCTACAGGCTGCGCGCACGCTGTGCACTTCATGCTTTGGACGCGCAGGTAAGTACTGAAGATTTTAGAAATGTAAAAAGGAGGAGTAAGACCCACTTTTAAGAAGGTAAGTAGTGAATTAAGTATTTTTTTGAATTTTTTTTAACAGGTATATCTTTTTTAGAGACTTTAAAGACAGGTAAGTTTATTTTTATAACTTTTTAAAAGATTTTAAATGTTTTCAAAATTTAATTTTTTATTTAAAATGGTTAATTTAATTAACTATACTTATTTTATTAATGTGATGGTTTTTTAAAAATTTAATTGAGGTTTAGCTGTTATTTTGGGGGGTGTAAGATTCATAGATTTCACAGCCGTGCTGTGAAACTTATGAATGGAAGATGGTGTGCTGCCATTGGCTCTAACTGAGTCACGTGATCCCACAGCTCGCACGAATTCACTACGCCGCTGGGATACGCAAGCACTGCCCAGCTGATCTCTAGAACATGAAGTTCGTGCGAGCTGGATCTGAAAAAGCACAAGCGAGGTGAGAGATCGCGGGAAAGCCTTACCCCCGCGGGAACAGAGCGAGATCAATTTCTGGGCCATTGTTTATGGAAAGCGAACAGTGGTTCTGGATTCCTCATGTTTCATCCAAGGACTGGCTCTTCTTGGGTGGGGAAGGATACACAATAACCAGATGTAGCAGATCACGCACATTTCATTCATTCTAAATAACACGAGGACTCGACTAAACCACATCCTCACAGTTAAACCAGAGGAAGAGAGAAAATAGAGCATTGTATTCATAAAATCTTATTCACAAAACTCACAAGTGGCATTTCTGCTGCAACTTATGGAGATAAAACTACTGTGCAGTACAGATATAGCACAGTTTGTACCAATGTGTCCACAACTCAGATAGTCACCTTACTTAGTAAAACCTTCCTCATTCTTTCACCGATTATCCACATACCAGAATAATTTATCCAAGGAGCAATTGTAGGTCAGTGCACCTTGAAATTTGAGCTCCTGGACCCACGAGTGGATCCAGGATCGAGGGGAAGGCTCACAACTTCATGGCATTCTGCTGTCTTTATTGGCTCACTTGCTGAATAGTAGTAAAGACCAGTTTCCTGCAATGGTGGCACGGTTTTTATCTGCGCAACTCGCACTGTCTTTCAAAAACTAGAACAGGTGATCCTGGAGAATGTGTAAGTATTAGCAGGGGTCATGGGAGTGTGTCAATATTAAAAGGGGGTCCTCATGAATGTACCAGTATTTAAAAGGGGGTCCCCAGGAATGTACCAATATGTACAGGGGGGGGGGGGGGAGTCCCCAGGAGTATACCAATATCTACAGGGGGAGGGTGCTCCAGGAGTGCATCAATATTTACAGGGGGGGATCCCCAGGAGTGTATCAATATGTACAGGGGGATCCCCAGGAGTGTATCAATATGTACAGGGGGATCCCCAGGAGTGTATCAATATGTACAGGGGGATCCCCAGGAGTGCATCAATATGTACAGGGGGGATCCCCAGGAGTGTATCAATATGTACAGGGGGATCCCCAGGAGTGTATCAATATGTACAGGGGGGATCCCCAGGAGTGTATCAATATGTACAGGGGGCTCCAGGAGTGTATCAATATGTACAGGGGGGATCCCCAGGAGTGTATCAATATGTACAGGGGGCTCCAGGAGTGTATCAATATGTACAGGGGGGATCCCCAGGAGTGTATCAATATGTACAGGGGGGATCCCCAGGAGTGTATCAATATGTACAGGGGGGATCCCCAGGAGTGTATCAATATGTACAGGGGGGATCCCCAGGAGTGTATCAATATGTACAGGGGGGGGATCCCCAGGAGTGTATCAATATGTACAGGGGGTATCCCCAGGAGTGTATCAATATGTACAGGGGGGGGGGATCCCCAGGAGTGTATCAATATGTACAGGGGGATCCCCAGGAGTGTATCAATATGTACAGGGGGGTCCCCAGGAGTGTATTAATATGTACAGGGGGCTCCAGGAGCATATTAGTGTTTGCAGAGCCCCCTCATATAGAAAAGTTTGAACGCCATTGGTTTAGGATATTATTGAGCTAGTAGCATTGATCAGCAGGGGTCCCAGGTATAACGGGGGATTCTGAGATCGGGTGCATCCTGTCAGTGAAGACAGCATGTGATATTAGATAGTGTGAGGTGACATCAAGGCAGCATTTGACCGAGTGTTGCTTCAAGGAGCCCTAGTACAATTAAAGTCAATGGGAATCAGGGGGAAAACACTCCACTGGCTGGAGTCATGCCTAGCACAAAGGAAGATGATTGTGGTTGTTTGAGGCCAAGCATCTCAGCCCCAGGACATCACTGCAGGAGTTCCTCAGGGCTGAGTCCTAGGCCCAACCACCTTCAGCTGCTTTATCAATGACCTTCCCTCCATCATAAAGGTCAGTTCCATTCACAACTCCTCAGATAATGAAGCAGTTCGTGTCTGCATGCAGCAAGACCTGGACAAAATTCAGGCTTGGGCTGCTAAGTGTAAAGTAACATTCGTGCCACACAAGTGCCAGGCAATGAATATCTCCAACAAGAGAGTCTAACCACCGTCCCTTGACATTCAATGGCATTACCATCGCCGAATCCCCTGCCAACATCACCATTGACCAGAAACCTAACTGGGCCAGCCACATAAATACTGTGGTTATAAGAGCAGGTCAGAGGCTGGGTATTCTGCGGTGAGTGACTCGCCTCTTGACTGACCAAAGCCTTTCCACCATCTACAAGACACAAGTCAGGAGTGTGATGGATCAGTGCAGCTCCAACAACACTCAAGAAGCTCGACACCATCCAGGACAAAGTAGCCCGCTTGATTGGCACCCCATCAACCACCTTAAACATTCACTCCCTCCACCACTGGCGCACCGTGGCTGCAGTGTGTACCATCTACAAGATGCACTGCAGCAACTCGCCAAGGCTTCTTCAATAGCACCTCTGAAACCTGCGACCTCTTCCACCTAGAAGGACAAGGGCAGCAGGCGCATGGGAACACCACCACCTCCAAGTCACATACCGTCCTGACTTGGAAATATATCGCTGTTCCTTCATCGTCGCTGGGTCAAAATCCTGGAACTCCCTACCTAACAACACTGTGGGAGCACCTTCACCACACGGTTCAAGAGGGAGACTCACCTCCACCTTCTCAAGGGCAATTAGGGATGGGCAATAAATGCCCACATCCCATGAATGAATAAAAAACAATTATTGTCGGTACGGACCTGGTGATATGCCCACCAAGGCTTGTGCGCCAGCAACTTCACAACTTCCTGAGTGCAGCGTTCCGGACTCGGAGTATCGGATACTGGGATCACCTCTACAATTCTAGCATCAATAGCTATATTGAGTAACCCATCATTGCACAATGTGTTATCCACTGGTCAACACTTCCGAAAGTGTCTTGCTCTTAGTTTGTCCTAATATGTCCAAATTAGTACGTAATAATGAGCTGCTTTTATTTCCAGACACTCTGGAACATTCCCATCAAAGAATAACAAAATGAACACAAGAGAAATATAATTGCGACACTGTGCTTATTCCCACCAGCGGCCCATTTCGTGTTCAGTTAACAATATGCAAGTATCAGACATATCTTGGTCATTTAAGAGAAGTCAGCATGGATGTGAAGTGATGTTCCCTCCTTTATACTCATGTCTATTTCAAATTAACAAAGGGAGAACATAAGATCATAAGAAATTGGAGCAGGAGTCGGCCATTCGGCCCTTCGAGCCTGCTCCACATTTCAATAAGATCATGGCTGATCTTCTACCTTATCTCCACTGTCCTGCACTATCCCCATAGAGTCATAACGGCACAGAAGGAGGCCATTCGGCTCATCGAGCCCATATCCCTTGATTCCCTTAATATCCAAAGATCTACCGATCTCTATCTTGATTGGGGCAGAATTTAGGCTCGCCACGGGTGAGTACGCACTATGTACTCACCCGTGGACGGAACGAAAGTTTCTTCCATGCACTGCACATGCGCAGGAAACCGGCACTTCCGTTCCCCTGAAGGAAGGGGTTCAGAGGTTGAACGCGCGCGCTGGAGGGCCAGAGCGTTCGCCTCGCAGTTCGGGTTTTTTTACAGGTTCCTCCGTGAGGGTAAGCATGGAGAAGATGCACATTGAAAAAGGAGGTGCAAGGCCTTCTTTTAACAAGGTAAGTGTTGATTTTATTAAAATTTAAACATTTTTTTCACAGATTTATCTTTTTTAATTACTTTAAAGAAAGGTAAGTTTAGTTTTAACCCTGTTAAAAAGTGTAATTAATTTTTTCAAAAATTTAAATTTTTGTTTAAAATAGTTAATTAATGTAATTTATAGTTATTTTAAAATTGTGATGTTTTAAAAAAAATTATTTGTAGTTTTAGGGATGTTTTGACAGGTCCTGTCAAATCTATGAATGAAAGATGGTCTGCTGCCATTGGCTCTCCATGGCCCACGTGATCCCATCACACTAACCGGTAAGTCACCCCTGCTGTGTCCACAAGTCATTCATTGGCATCGAAACATGTTGACGCCACGTCTGTTTTACACCTCGAGTGTTGTTGCAGTTGTAGGCATCCAGACAAGTGCTGACTAGTAAATCACACTCCCCACTTGAGCCACAAATCATTCGTCGCCATCATGGAACCTGGAACATTCCTGTCCTGTGCATTTATCCACCATTCGTACTACCATTTCCACAGTAGTCTATGCCTGGTGATATAAAGGGCAATGAGTAGAGAGGAAAAAAATAGAAAGATTTGCATTTATATAGCGCCTTTCAAAACCTCAGGATGTCCCAAAGCTCTTTACAGCCAATGAAGTACTTTTTTTTTGAAGTGGAGTCACTGTTGTAATGTCGGAAACACGGCAGCCAATTTGCGCACAGCAAGCTCCCACAGACAGCAATGTGAGAATGACCAGATCATCTGTTTTGTTATGTTGATTGAGGGATAAATATTGGCCAGGACACTGGGGATAACTCCCCTACTCTTCTTCAAAATAGTGCCATGGGATCTTTTACGTCCACCCGAGAGAGCAGACGGGGCCTCGGTTTACCGTTTCATCCAAAATACAGCATCTCCGACAGTTCAGCATCCCCTCAGTACTGCACTGGAGCATCAGCTTAGATTGTTGTACTCAAGTCTCTGGAGTGGGACTTGAACCTTACAAGCGCGGCGAGGCGAGGGTGCTACCAACTGAGCCACGGCTGACACAGACCTGAAGGGTAGTGGATATCTGGAAATCTCTCCCCCCAAAAGGCTGTTGATGCTGAAGGTCAATTGAATTTTTCAAGTCTGAGATTGATAGAATTTTGTTGGGTGAGTGTATCAAGGCAGGTAAATGGAGTTGAGGTACAGATCAGCCATGATCTAATTGAATGGTGGAGCAGGCTTGAGGGGCTGAATAGCCTCCTCATGTTCCTAGTCCTTAAAAGAAACACAGTTTGCCAGTATGCAACACACTATGGGGCAGATTCTCCTCTCCCATGCACTCAGTTCCCAGCCACAAAAGGCGTGGTCAATGATGCAGGGCCTCCACCTGCTCTGGTCAGGGATTTCCTGGGGATTGCTCAAAGGGGAAGTAAAGTGCTTGCATATGAAGCAAGCAAAAACATGGAGCACTTATGTTAATGAGGCAGGAGGGTCCTAACAGGGTCTCCCAGTTCAGTTTCCTCCATGTTTACCCAGCAGGTCCCCAAAAGCAGAAGTGTCCAGAAGATGTTGCTGGTAGCCCTGGTGCCTGAGCCCCTCACATCAGAGGATTGGATGGGGGCGAGGCAGGGCAAACAAGGTGGCCAGGAGGCCTAAAAAAGATAAGTAGCAACTTTTTCTCCCAGGCATTGTGGCAGCGGCTATTCTGTTAGGCCTGCAGCATAGGCTGGATTGTTGGCCCCAATAGTGGACACATTGACCGAGCCAAGAGGCAGAGTGTCTGCCCGTGACATCAAGGCACCATTTGACCAAGTGTGGCATCAAGGAGCTCTAGTAAAATTGAAGTTGATGGGAATCCGGGGGGAAACTCTCCACTGGTGGAGTCATGCCTAGCACAAAGGAAGATGGTTGTGGTTATTGGAGGTCAATCATCTCAGCCCCAGGACATCGCTGTAGGAGTTCCTCAGGGCAGTCTCCTAAGCCCAACCATCTTCAGCTGCTTCATCAATGACCTTCCCTCCATCATCAGGTCAGAAGTGGGGCTGTTCGCTGATGATTTGTTCAGTTCCATTCATAACTCCTCAGATAATGAAGCAGTCCATGCCCGCATGCAGCAAGACCTCGACAACATTCAGGCTTGGGCTGATAAGTGGAAAGTAACCTTCGCACCACACAAGTGCCAGGCAATGACTATCTCCAACAAGAGAGTCTAACCACCGCCCCTTTATATTCAACAGCATTACCATCGTTGAATCCCCCACCATCAACATCCTGGGGATCACCATTGACCAGAAACTTAACTGGACCAGTCACATAAACACTGTGGCTACAAGAGCAGGTCAGAGGCTAGGTATTCAGCGGCGAGTGTCTCACCTTCTAACTCTCCAAATCCTTTCCACCATCTACAAGGCACAGGTCAGGAGTGTGATGGAATGCTCTCCACTTGCCTGGACGAGTGCAGCTCCAACAACACTCAAGAAGTTCAACACCATCCATGTGATTGGCACCCCATCCACCACCTTAAACATTCACTCTCTCCAACACTGGTGCACCATGGCTGCAGTGTGTACCATCTACAAGATGCACTGCAGCAACTCGCCAAGGCTTCTTCGACAGCACCTCCCAAACCCACGACCTCTACCACCAGGTGCATGGGAACACCATCACCTCCAAGTTCTCCTGCTAGTCACACACCATCCTGACTTGGAAATATATCGGCCGTTCCTCCATCGTCGCTGGGTCAAAATCCTGGAACTCCCTCCCTACCAGCACTGTGGGAGTACCTTCACCACACGGACTGCAGCGGTTCAAGAAGGCGACTCACCACTTCCTCAAGGACAATTAGGGGTGGGCAATAAATGCTGGCCTTGCCAGCGACGCCCACATCCCAGGAACAAATAAAAAACATAAGGCCAGTACCTGGAGAATTTTGGGCAATGCCTAATTACCTGCATCCATATATACAGGTGGGTTCAGGTCACATCAGAACCAAACTGAACCTGTATCCAGGTGCCGGAATGGGAGGAACATAGGGGCCGAGGCGTAAGACTGACTGAAAGATCATTCATGAGTGGACAAGCCAAGATACACAGAGTAATCATCTAAAGACAGTTACACTAGTTCATCCATTAAATAAGACTTTAAGCAATGAATGAGATACAAAGCGTGATCTGGAAAAGGAGATGAATTCAAACAGATGCTGCGGGGAACCGGAATAGATCAGAAAGCAGAAAGTGGCTTGCATCAACAGAGAAACAACTGTTTAAGTAAATCCAGAGCACCCTCCCTGTGCCTCCAATTGACCCCAACACCATCTGGATCTTGCCTGGACAATCTTTAGTTAGCACTCAAACATACTTATGAAATGAAATGGTTTTTGTGGGTTCGGGAACCATTTAAACTCGTTTGTACAAAGCTGAAATTCGTTAAAGCTGAAGTTCTAAACAGGACAAGTCAGTTGTTGTCACTCAGGCCGTGAGCATTTTCACTGTCTCAGTGACTGGTATAAAATACACGGAGCTTGGGCACCAAGTCACGGTAAATGTGCCATTAGTGCAATCCGCTACCCGTCTGTCCGAACTCACCGCCGGTGTAACTGACTGAATCCTGTTATAGTGAAGCGCTACCCACTTAGACTGAAATGTTTTTCATTCACTGTTTTTGTGCTTAAGATGTTTAAAGTATTGCACCATCCTACAAGGAGGAGCTACAGTATTACCAGGTCCAATAGATATTTGGAGTACAATGTTACCCCATTCAATAGATACTTGTTGAGTATATACTTCGTTGAGTGTATTCAAGGCTGAGATCGATAGATTTTTCGACTCTTTGGGAATCAAGTGATATGGAGATCAGGCGGGAAAGTGGAGTTGAGGTAGAAGATCAGCCATGATCTCATTGAATGGTGGAGCAGGCTCGAGGGGCCGAATGGCCGACTCCTGCTCCTATTTCTTATGTTATTATGTTGTTGGATATTACTCCATTTCATCGATACTTGGATAACTTGCCCCATTCTCAGGGCATCTTCTGGGTATGGGTTCCTCCACTCTACATATATTTGGGGTACAGTCTTATGCTATTCTACACGCAGACAGAGTACAAGGCTCCCCATCCTATATATATTGGTGGTACAGTTACTGTATCTTATATTTACTGGCTGCACTACATTAACCCATTCTACACCAACTGGGGTCATGTGTTGCACCACATTACAAATTATTCTGGTACACTGATATCCAATCCTGCAGATATGTTATGTATATTCAGAGTAAAGGCATCTCCATCCTACACATGCTCAATGTACAGCATTATGCCACCCTACACACACTGGGGTACAGAGTTACCCCACCCTACACACACTGGATACAGTTTTACCCCACCCTAAACACACTGGGGTACAGTGTTACCCCACCCTACACACACTGGGGTACAGTGTTACCCCACCATATACACACTGGGGTACAGTGTTACCCCACCCTATACACACTGGGGTACAATGTTACCCCAGCCTACACATACTGGGGTACAGTGATACCCCACCCTACACACACTGGGGTACAGTGTTACCCCACCCTCCACACACTGGGGTACAATGTTACCCCACCCTACACATACTGGGGTACAGTGATACCCCACCCTACACACACGGGTACAGTGTTACCCCACCCTACACACACTGTGGGTACAGTGTTACCCCACCCTACACACACTGGGGTACAGTGTTACCCCACCCTACACACACTGGGACTACAGTGTTACCCCACCCTACACACACTGGGGTACAATGTTACCCCACCCTACACACACTGGGGTACAATGTTACCCCACACTACACACACTGGGGTACAGTGTTACCCCACCCTACACACACTGGGGTACAGTGTTACCCCACCCTACACACACTGGGGTTACAGTGTTACCCCACCCTGCACACACTGGGGGTACAGTGTTACCCCACCCTGCACACACTGGGGGTACAGTGTTACCCCACCGTACACACACTGGGGGTACAGTGTTACCCCACCCTACACACACTGGGGGTACAGTGTTACCCCACCCTTCACACACTGGGGGTACAGTGTTACCCCACCCTACACACACTGGGGTACAGTGTTACCCCACCCTACACACACTAGGAGTACAGTGTTACCCCACCCTACACACACTGGGGGTACAGTGTTACCCAACCCTTCACACACTGGGGGTACAGTGTTACCCCACCCTACACTGGGGGTACAGTGTTACCCCACCCTACACACACTGGGGGTATAGTGTTACCCCACCCTATACACACTGGGGTAAAGTGTTACCCCACCCTACACACACTGGGGTACAGTGTTACCCCAACCTACATACACTGGGGGTACAGTGTTACACAACCCTACCCATGCTGGGGGTGCAGTGTTACCCCACCCTACACACACTGGGGGTACAGTGTTACCCCAACCCTACACACACTGGGGTACAGTGTTACCCCACCCTACACACACTGGGGGTACAGTGTTACCCCACCCTATACACACTGGGGGTACAGTGTTACCCCACCCTTCACACACTGGGGGTACAGTGTTACCCCACCCTACACACACTGGGTTACAGTGTTACCGCACCCTACACACACTGGGGTACAGTGGTACCCCACCATACACACACTGGGGTACAGTGTTACCCCAACCTACATACACTGGGGGTACAGTGTTACCCTACCCTACACACGCTGGGGTACAGTGTTACATCACCCTACACACACTGGGGGTACAGTGTTACCCCACCCTACACACACTGGGGTACAGTGTTACCCCACCCTACACACACTGGGGTACAGTGTTACCCCACCCTACACACACTGGGACTACAGTGTTACCCCACCCTACACACACTGGGGTACAATGTTACCCCACCCTACACACACTGGGGTACAATGTTACCCCACACTACACACACTGGGGTACAGTGTTACCCCACCCTACACACACTGGGGTACAGTGTTACCCCACCCTACACACACTGGGGTTACAGTGTTACCCCACCCTGCACACACTGGGGGTACAGTGTTACCCCACCCTGCACACACTGGGGGTACAGTGTTACCCCACTGTACACACACTGGGGGTACAGTGTTACCCCACCCTACACACACTGGGGGTACAGTGTTACCCCACCCTTCACACACTGGGGGTACAGTGTTACCCCACCCTACACACACTGGGGTACAGTGTTACCCCACCCTACACACACTAGGAGTACAGTGTTACCCCACCCTACACACACTGGGGGTACAGTGTTACCCAACCCTTCACACACTGGGGGTACAGTGTTACCCCACCCTACACTGGGGGTACAGTGTTACCCCACCCTACACACACTGGGGGTATAGTGTTACCCCACCCTATACACACTGGGGTAAAGTGTTACCCCACCCTACACACACTGGGGTACAGTGTTACCCCAACCTACATACACTGGGGGTGCAGTGTTACCCCACCCTGCACACACTGGGGGTACAGTGTTACCCCAACCCTACACACACTGGGGTACAGTGTTACCCCACCCTACACACACTGGGGGTACAGTGTTACCCCACCCTATACACACTGGGGGCACAGTGTTACCCCACCCTTCACACACTGGGGGTACAGTGTTACCCCACCCTACACACACTGGGTTACAGTGTTACCGCACCCTACACACACTGGGGTACAGTGGTACCCCACCATACACACACTGGGGTACAGTGTTACCCCAACCTACATACACTGGGGGTACAGTGTTACCCTACCCTACACACGCTGGGGTACAGTGTTACATCACCCTACACACACTGGGGGTACAGTGTTACCCAACCCTACACACGCTGGGGTACAGTGTTACACCACCCTACACATACTGGGGGTGCAGTGTTACCCCACCCTACACACACTCGGGGTACAGTGTTACCCCACCCTATACACACTGGGGGTACATGGTTACCCCACCCTAAACACACTGGGGGTACAGTGTTGCCCCACCCTATACACACTGGGGGTACAGTGTTACCCCACCCTACACACACTGGGTTACAGTGTTACCCCACCCTACACACACTGGGGGTACAGTGTTACCCCACCCTACACACACTGGGTTACAGTGTTACCCCACCCTACACATACTGGGAGTACAGGGTTACCACACCCTACACACACTGGGGGTATGGTGTTACCGCACCCTACACACATTGTAGTACAGTGTTATCCCACCCTACACACACTGGGGTACAGTGTTATCCCACCCTACACACACTGGGGTACAGTGTTACCCTACCCTACACACTCTGGGGGTATGGTGTTACCGCACCCTACACACATTGTGGTACAGTGTTACCCCACCCTACACACACTGGGGTACAGTGTTACCCCACCCTAAACACACTGGGGGTACAGTGTTACCCCACCGTACACACACTGGGGGTACAGTGTTACCCCACCCTACACACACTGGGGGTACAGTGTTACCCCACGCTACACACACTGGGGGTACAGTGTTACCCCAACCCTACACACACTGGGATACAGTGTTACCCCACCCTACAAACACTGGGGGTACAGAGTTACCCCACCCTGCACACACTGGGGTACATTGTTACCCCACTCTACACACACTGGGGTACTGTGTTACCCCAACCTATACACACTGGGGTACAGTGTTACCACACCCTACACACACTGGGGTACAGTGTTACCCCAACCTATAGACACTGGGGTACAGTGTTACCCCATCCTACACACACTGGGGGTACAGTGTTACGCCACCCTGCATACTCTGGGGTACAGTGTTACCCCACCCTGCATACACTGGGGTACAGTGTTACCCCACCCTACACACACTGGGGGTACAGTGTTACGCCACCCTACACACACTGGTGGTACAGTGTTACCCCACCCTGCATACACTGGGTTAAAGTGTTACCCCACCCTACACACACTGGGGTACAGTGTTACCCCACCCTACACACACTGGGGGTACAGTGTTACACCACCCTGCATACACTGGGCTAAAGTGTTACCCCACCCTACACACACTGGGATACAATGTTACCCCACTCTACACACACTGTGGGTACAGTGTTACCCCACCTTACACACACTGGGGGTACAGTGTTACCCCACCCTACACACACTGGGGGCACAGGGTTACCCCACCCTACATACACTGGGGTACAGTTTTACCCCACCCTTCACACACTGGGTTAAAGTGTTACACCATCCTACACACACTGGGGTACAGTGTTACTCCACCCTACACATACTGGGGTACAGTGTTACCCCACCCTACACACACTGGTGTACAGTGTTACCCCACCCTACACATACTGGGGGTACAGTGTTACCCCACCCTACACATACTGGTGTACAGTGTTACCCCACCCTACACACACTGGTGTACAGTGTTACCCCACCCTACACATACTGGGGGTACAGTGTTACCCCACCCTACACACACTGGTGTACAGTGTTACCCCACCCTACACATACTGGTGTACAGTGTTACCCCACCCTACACACACTGGGGGTACAGTGTTACCCCACCCTACACATACTGGGGGTGCAGTGTTACCCCACCCTACACACACTGGGGTACAGTCTTACCCCACCCTCTACATAATGGTGTACAGTGTTACCCCACCCTACGCACACTGGGGTACAGTGCAACCCCACCCTATCCACACTGGGGTACAGTGTTAACCCAACCTATACACACTGGGGTACAGTGTTACCCCACCCTACACACACTGGGGTACAGTGTTACCCCACCCTACACACACTGGGGGTACAGTGTTACCCCACCCTACACACACTGGGGTACAGTGTTACCCCACCCTACACATACTGGGGTACAATGTTACCCTACCCTACACACACCGGGGGTACAGTGTTACCCAACCGTACACCCACTGTGGTACAATGTTACCCCACCCTGCACACACTGGGGTACAGTGTTACCCCACCCTACACACACTGGGATGCAGTGTTACCCCACCCTACACACACTGGGATGCAGTGTTACCCCACCCTACACACACTGGGGTACAGTGCAACACCACCCTACACACACTGGGGTGCAGTGTTACCCCACCATACACACACTGGGGCACAATGTTACACCAACCTACACACACTATGGTAGAGTGTTACCCCACCCTACGCACACATTGGTTTAGTGTTACCCCACCCTTCACACAGTGGGGTACAGTGTTACCCCACCCTACACACACTGGGGTACAGTGTTACGCCACCCTACACATACTGGGATACAGTGTTACCCCACCCTACACACACTGGGCTACATGGTTACCCCACCCTACACACACTTGGTTACAGTGTTACCCCACCCTACACACGCTGGGGTACAGTGTTACATCACCCTACACACACTGGGGGTACAGTGTTACCCAACCCTACACACGCTGGGGTACAGTGTTACATCACCCTACACACACTGGGGGTACAGTGTTACCCAACCCTACACACGCTGGGGTACAGTGTTACATCACCCTACACACACTGGGGGTGCAGTGTTACCCCACCCTACACACACTCGGGGTACAGTGTTACCCCACCCTATACACACTGGGGGTACATGGTTACCCCACCCTAAACACACTGGGGGTACAGTGTTGCCCCACCCTATACACACTGGGGGTACAGTGTTACCCCACCCTACACACACTGGGTTACAGTGTTACCCCACCCTACACACACTGGGGGTACAGTGTTACCCGACCCTACACACACTGGGTTACAGTGTTACCCCACCCTACACATACTGGGAGTACAGGGTTACCACACCCTACACACACTGGGGGTATGGTGTTACCGCACCCTACACACATTGTAGTACAGTGTTATCCCACCCTACACACACTGGGGTACAGTGTTATCCCACCCTACACACACTGGGGTACAGTGTTACCCTACCCTACACACTCTGGGGGTATGGTGTTACCGCACCCTACACACATTGTGGTACAGTGTTACCCCACCCTACACACACTGGGGTACAGTGTTACCCCACCCTAAACACACTGGGGGTACAGTGTTACCCCACCGTACACACACTGGGGTACAGTGTTACCCCACCCTACACACACTGGGGGTACAGTGTTACCCCACGCTACACACACTGGGGGTACAGCGTTACCCCAACCCTACACACACTGGGATACAGTGTTACCCCACCCTACACACACTGGGGGTACAGAGTTACCCCACCCTGCACACACTGGGGTACATTGTTACCCCACTCTACACACACTGGGGTACTGTGTTACCCCAACCTATACACACTGGGGTACAGTGTTACAACACCCTACACACACTGGGGTACAGTGTTACCCCAACCTATAGACACTGGGGTACAGTGTTACCCCATCCTACACACACTGGGGTACAGTGTTACGCCACCCTGCATACTCTGGGGTACAGTGTTACCCCACCCTGCATACACTGGGGTACAGTGTTACCCCACCCTACACACACTGGGGTACAGTGTTACGCCACCCTACACACACTGGTGGTACAGTGTTACCCCACCCTGCATACACTGGGCTAAAGTGTTACCCCACCTTACACACACTGGGGGTACAGTGTTACGCCACCCTACACACACTGGTGGTACAGTGTTACCCCACCCTACACACACTGGGGGCACAGGGTTACCCCACCCTACATACACTGGGGTACAGTTTTACCCCACCCTTCACACACTGGGTTAAAGTGTTACACCATCCTACACACACTGGGGTACAGTGTTACTCCACCCTACACATACTGGGGTACAGTGTTACCCCCACCCTACACACACTGGTGTACAGTGTTACCCCACCCTACACATACTGGGGGTACAGTGTTACCCCACCCTACACATACTGGTGTACAGTGTTACCCCACCCTACACACACTGGTGTACAGTGTTACCCCACCCTACACATACTGGGGGTACAGTGTTACCCCACCCTACACACACTGGTGTACAGTGTTACCCCACCCTACACATACTGGTGTACAGTGTTACCCCACCCTACACACACTGGGGGTACAGTGTTACCCCACCCTACACATACTGGAGGTGCAGTGTTACCCCACCCTACACACACTGGGGTACAGTCTTACCCCACCCTCTACATAATGGTGTACAGTGTTACCCCACCCTACGCACACTGGGGTACAGTGCAACCCCACCCTATCCACACTGGGGTACAGTGTTAACCCAACCTATACACACTGGGGTACAGTGTTACCCCACCCTACACACACTGGGGTACAGTGTTACCCCACCCTACACACACTGGGGGTACAGTGTTACCCCACCCTACACACACTGGGGTACAGTGTTACCCCACCCTACACATACTGGGGTACAATGTTACCCTACCCTACACACACCGGGGGTACAGTGTTACCCAACCGTACACCCACTGTGGTACAATGTTACCCCACCCTACACACACTGGGATGCAGTGTTACCCCACCCTACACACACTGGGATGCAGTGTTACCCCACCCTACACACACTGGGGTACAGTGCAACACCACCCTACACACACTGGGGTGCAGTGTTACCCCACCATACACACACTGGGGCACAATGTTACACCAACCTACACACACTATGGTAGAGTGTTACCCCACCCTACGCACACATTGGTTTAGTGTTACCCCACCCTTCACACACTGGGGTACAGTGTTACCCCACCCTACACACACTGGGGTACAGTGTTACGCCACCCTACACATACTGGGATACAGTGTTACCCCACCCTACACACACTGGGCTACATGGTTACCCCACCCTACACACACTTGGTTACAGTGTTACCCCACCCTACACACACGGTGGGTACAGTGTTACCCCAGCCTACACACACTGGGGTACTGTTTTACCCCACCCTACACACACTGGGGTAAAGTGTTACCTCACCCTACACACACTGGGGTACAGTGTTACCCCACCCTAAACACTCTGGCATACAGTGTTACCCCACCCTCTACATACTGGGGTACAGTTTTACCCCACCCTAGACACACTGGGGTACAGTGCTACACCACCCTACACACACTGGCATACAGTGTTACCCCACCCTACACACACTGGGGTACAGTGCTACCCCACCCTACATACACTGGCGTACAGTGTTACCCCACCCTCTACATACTGGGGTACAGTGTTACCCCACCCTACACACACTGTGGTACATGTTACCCCACCCTACACACACTGGGGTGCAGTGTTACCACACCCTCTACATACTGGGGTACTGTGTTACCCCACCCTACACACACTGGGGGTACAAAGTTTCCCCACCCTACACACACTGGGGGTACAGTGTTACCCCACCCTACATACACTGGGGTACAGTGTTACCCAACCCTAAACACACTGGGGTACAGTGTTACCCCACCCTACACACACTGGGGGTACAGTGTTCCCCCCCTATACACACTGGGGTACAGTGTTACCCCACCCTGTACACACTGGGGTACAGTGTTACCCCACCCTATACGCACTGGGGTACAGTGTTACCCCAGCCTACACACACTAGGGTTACAGTGTTACCCCACCCTACACACAGTGAGGTACAGTGTTACCCCACCCTACACATACTGGGGGTACAGTGTTACCCGCACCCAACACACACTGGGGGTACAGTGTTACCCCACCCTACACATACTGTGGGTACAGTGTTACCCCCACCCTACACACACTGGGGTACAGTGTTACTCCACCCTACACACACTGGGGTATAGTGTTACCCCACCCGACACACACTGAGGTAAAGTGTTTCCCCACCCTGCATACACTGGGGTACAGTGTTACCCCACCCTGCAGACTCTGGGGTACAGTGTTACCCCACCCTATACACACTGGGGTACAGTGTTACTCCATCCTATACACACTGGGGTATAGTGTTACCCCACCCTATACACACTGGGGTTACAGTGTTACCCCACCCTACACACACTGGGGTACAGTGTTACCCCACCCTACACACACTGGGGTACAATGTTACCGCACCCTACACACACTGGGGGTACAGTAATACCCCACCCTACACACACTGGGGTACAGTGTTACCCCAACCTAGATACACTGGGAGTACAGTGTTACCCTACCCTACACATACTGGGGGTATTCCACTGAAAAGAAAAGGGTGTAAAAGAAAGGACAGTCATCCGTGGCTAAGTAAAGAAATTAAGGATAGTATTCGACTAAAAACAAGGGCATATAAGGTAGCGAAATCTAGTGGGAGGACAGAGGATTGGGAAAACTTTAAAAGGCAGCAAAAAATAACAAAAAGATTGATTAAGAAAGGGAAGATAGATTATGAAAGTAAATTAGCAAAAAATATAAAAACAGATAGTAAGAGTTTTTATAGTTATATAAAAAGAAAAAGGGTGGCTAAAGTAAATGTTGGTCCCTTAGAGGATGAGACCGGGAAATTAATGGTGGGAAATATGGAGATGGCAAAAACACTGAATGAATATTTTGTATCAGTCTTTACAGTAGAGGACACTAAGAATATCCCAACACTGGACAAACAGGGGGCTATAGGGGGAGAGGAGCTAAACACGATCAAAATCACTAAGGAAGTGGTACTCGGTAAAATAATGGGACTCAAGGCGGATAAATCACCTGGACCTGATGGCTTACATCCTAGAGTCTTGAAGGAAGTGGCGGTAGGGATTGTAGATGCATTGGTAATAATTTTTCAAAACTCCCTGGATTCCGCTAAGGTCCCGGCAGACTGGAAAACTGCTAATGTAACACCCTTATTTAAAAAGGGCAGTAGACAGAAGGCTGGTAACTATAGACCGGTTAGCCTAACATCTGTGGTAGGTAAAATTTTGGAGTCCATTATTAAGGAAACAGTAACAGGACATTTGGATAATCATAATTTAATAGGACAAAGTCAGCATGGTTTTACGAAGGGGAAGTCATGTTTGACAAATTTGCTGGAGTTCTTTGAGGAAGTAACATATAGAGTGGATAAAGGGGAACCAGTGGACGTAGTGTATTTAGACTTCCAAAAGGCATTTGACAAGGTGCCACACAAAAGATTATTGCTTAAGGTAAAAAATCACGGGATTGGGGGTAATATTCTGGCATGGATAGAGGATTGGCTATCTAACAGAAAGCAAAGAGTTGGGATAAATGGTTCATTCTCAGACTGGCAATCAGTAACTAGTGGTGTTCCACAGGGGTCAGTGCTGGGTCCCCAACTCTTCACAATCTATATTAACGATTTGGAGGAAGGGACCAAGTGTAACATATCAAAATTTGCAGATGATACAAAGATGGGAGGGAAAGTAGTGAGTGAGGAGGACATAAAAAACCTGCAAGGGGACATAGACAGGCTAAGTAAGTGGGCAGAGATTTGGCAGATGGAATACAACACTGGAAAGTGTGAGGTGATGCACTTTGGCAGGAAAAATCCTAGAGCAATTTATTATCTTAATGGCAAGAAACTGGAGAGTACTGAAGTGCAAAGGGATCTGGGGGTCCTGGTGCACGAAACTCAAAAGGTTAGTATGCAGGTGCAGCAAGTGATTAAGAAGGCAAATGGAATGTTGGCTTTCATTGCTAGGGGGATAGAATATAAAAATAGGGAGGTATTGCTTCAGTTGTACAAGGTATTGGTGAGACCGCACCTGGAATACTGCATACAGTTTTGGTGTCCTTACTTAAGGAAAGACATCCTTGCTCTCGAGGCAGTGCAAAAAAGGTTCACTCGGTTAATCCCGGGGATGAGGGGGGTGGTCATATGAGGAGAGGTTGGGTAGATTGGGACTCTACTCATTGGAGTTCAGAAGAATGAGAGGCGATCTTATTGAAACATATAAGATTGTGAAGGGGTTGGATCGGGTGGATGCGGGGAGGATGTTCCCGATGACGGGTGAGACGAGAACTAGGGGACATAGTCTTAGAATAAGGGGCTGCTCTTTCAAAACTGAGATGAGGAGGAACTACTTCACTCAGAGGGTGGTAGGTCCATGGAATATGCTGCCACAAAAAGCTGTAGAAGCTACAACATTAATTAAATTTAAAACAGAAATAGACAGTTTCCTAGAAGTAAAGGGCATTAAGGGTTACGGGGAGCGGGCAGGAATTTGGACATGAGTCTAGGTTCGGATCGGTCATGGCCCTGTGGGTAGTGGAGCGGGCCCAGGGACTGTGTAGCCTGATTCTGCTCCTATTTCGTGTGTGCAATTCTGTTAGATGCAGGAGATGGTTCTGTGATAGATAGTAGATTGGCGGTTAGAATCAGATCAGCCATGATCTTATTGAATGGCGGAGCAGGCTCGAGGGGCCGATTGGCCTACTCCTGCTCCTATTTCTTATGTTCTTATGTTCTTATGTTCACACGCTGTGGTGCAGTGTTACTCCACCCTACACACACACTGGGATACAATGTTACCCCACCCTACACACACTGGGGTACAGTGCTACACCACCCTACACACACTGGGGTGCAGTGTTACTCCACCATACACACACTGCGGTACAGTGTTACACCAACCTACACACACTGTGGTAGAGTGTTACCACACCCTACACACACTGGGTTTAGTGTTACCCCACCTTTCACACACTGGGGTACAGTGTTACCCCACCCTACACACACTGGGTTACAGTGTTACCCCATCCCTACACACACTGGGGTACTGTGTTACCCCACCCTACACACAGTGGGGTAAAGTGTTACCTCACCCTGCATACACTGGGTGTGCAGTGTTACACCACCCTACACACACTGGGGTACAGTGTTTCACCACCCTGCACACACTGGGGTAAAGTGTTACCCCACCCTACACACACTGGGGCACAGTGTTACACCACCCTACACACACTGGGGGTACTGTGTTACCCCACCCTACACACACTGGGGTACAGTGTTTCACCACCCTGCACACACTGGGGTAAAGTGTTACCCCACCCTACACACACTGGGGCACAGTGTTACACCACCCTACACACACTGGGGGTACTGTGTTACCCCACCCTACACACACTGGGGTAAAGTGTTACCCCACCCTGCATACACTGGGTGTACAGTGTTACACCACCCTTCACACACTGGGGGTACAGTGTTACATCACCCTACACAGACTGGGATGCAGTGTTACCCCACCCTTCACACACTGGGATGCAGTGTTACCCCACCCTTCACACACTGGGGTGCAGTGCTACCCCACCCTTCACACACTGGGGTTAATATTACCCCACCCTACACACACTGGGGGTACAGTGTTACCCCATCCTTCACACACTGGGGTTAATATTACCCCTCCCTACATACACTGGGGTGCAGTGTTACCCCACCCTACACACACTGGGGTACAGTGTTACCCCACCTTACACACACTGGGGGTACAGTGTTACCCCACCCTACACACACTGGGGTACAGTGTTACCCCACCTTACACACACTGGGGTATAGTGTTACCCCAGCCTACACACACTAGGGGTACAGTGTTACCCCAACCTACACACAGTGAGCGACAGTGTTACCCCACCCTATACATACTGGGGTATAGTGTTACCCCAGCCTACACACACTAGGGGTACAGTGTTACCCCACCCTATACACAGTGGGGTACAGTGTTACCCCAACCTACACACACTGGGGTACAGTGTTACCCAACCCTACACACACTGGGGCTATATTGTTACCCCACCCTATACTCACTGGGGTACAGTGTTACCCCACCCTATACACAGTGGGGTACCGTGTTACCCCACCCTATACACAGTGGGGTACAGTGTTACCCCACCCTAAACACACTGGGGTACAGTGTTACCCCACCCTACACACACTGGTGTACAGTGTTACCCCACCCTACACACCCTGGGGTACAGTATTACCCCACCCTACACACACTGGGGTACAGTGTTATCCCACCCTACACACACTGGGGTACAGTGTTTCTCCACCCTACACACACTGGGGTACAGTGCTACCCCACCCTACACACACTGGTGTACAGTGTTACCCCACCCTCTACATACTGGGGTACAGTGTTACCCCACCCTACACACACTGGGGGTACAGTGTTACCCACCCTACACACACTGGGGGTACAATGTTACCCCACCCTACACACACTGGGGGTACAATGTTACCCCACCCTACACACACTGGGGTAAAGTGTTACCCCACCCTGCATACACTGGGGTAAAGTGTTACCCAACCCTAAACACACTGGGGTACAGTGTTACCCCACCCTATACACACTGGGTTACAGTGTTACCCCACCCTGCACACACTGGGGATACAGTGTTACCCCACCCTATACACACTAGGGTACAGTGTTACCCCACCCTATACACACTGGGCTACAGTCTTACCCAGCCTACACACACTAGGGGTACAGTGTTACCCCATCCTACACACAGTGAGGTACAGTGTTACCCCACCCTGCACACACTGGGGTACAGTGTTACCCCAACCTACACACACTGGGGTACAGTGTTACCCCAACCTACACACACTGGGGTACAGTGTTACCCCAACCTACACACACTGGGGTACAGTGTTACCCCACCCTACACACACTGGGTTACAGTGTTACCCCACCCTACACACACTGGTGTACAGTGTTACCCAACTCTACACACACTGGGGGTACAGTGTTACCCCACCCTACACATACTGGGGGCACAGTGTTACCCCACCCTATACACACTAGGCTTTGTGTTACCCCACCCTACACATACTGGGGGTACAGTGTTACCCCACCCTATACACACTGGGGTAAAGTGTTACCCCACCCTACACACACTGGGGTACAGTGTTACCCCACCCTACACACACTGGGGGTACAGTGTTACCACACGCTACACACACTGGGGTACAGTGTTACCACACGCTACACACACTGCGGTACAGTGTTACCCCACCCTACACACACTGGGGGTACAGTGTTACCCACCCTACACACACTGGGGGTACAATGTTACCCCACCCTACACACACTGGGGGTACAATGTTACCCCACCCTACACACACTGGGGTAAAGTGTTACCCCACCCTGCATACACTGGGGTAAAGTGTTACCCAACCCTAAACACACTGGGGTACAGTGTTACCCCACCCTATACACACTGGGTTACAGTGTTACCCCACCCTGCACACACTGGGGATACAGTGTTACCCCACCCTATACACACTAGGGTACAGTGTTACCCCACCCTACATACACTGGTGTACAGTGTTACCCAACTCTACACACACTGGGGGTACAGTGTTACCCCACCCTACACATACTGGGGGCACAGTGTTACCCCACCCTATACACACTAGGCTTTGTGTTACCCCACCCTACACATACTGGGGGTACAGTGTTACCCCACCCTATAC
Organism: Squalus acanthias; assembly: GCA_030390025.1. Lineage (NCBI taxonomy): Eukaryota > Metazoa > Chordata > Chondrichthyes > Squaliformes > Squalidae > Squalus > Squalus acanthias. The sequence goes on from JASTWF010000046.1 coordinate 1,079,297, forward strand.
ACACTGGGGTACAGTGTTACCCCACCCTACACACACTGGGGTACAGTGTTACCCCACCCTACACACACTGGGGGTACAGTGTTACCACACGCTACACACACTGGGGTACAGTGTTACCACACGCTACACACACTGCGGTACAGTGTTACACCACCCTACACACACTGGGGGTACAGTGTTACCACATACTACACACACTGGGGTACTGTGTTACCCCACCCTACACACACTGGGGGTACAGTGTTACCGCACGCTACACACACTGGGGTACTGTGTTACCCCACCCTACACACACTGGGGTAAAGTGTTACCCCACCCTGCATACACTGGGTGTACAGGGTTACACCACCCTACACACACTGGGGTACAGTGTTTCACCACCCTACACACACTGGGGTAAAGTGTTACCCCACCCTACACACACTGGGGTACAGTGTTACCCCACCCTATACACACTGGGTTACAGTGTTGCCCCACCCTACACACACTGGGGGAACAGTGTTCCCCCCCCTATACACACTGGGGTACAGTGTTACCCCACCCTATACACACTAGGGTACAGTGTTACCCCACCCTATACACACTGGGGTACAGTGTTACCCTAGCCTACACACACTAGGGGTACAGTGTTACCCCACCCTACACACAGTGAGGTACAGTGTTACCCCACCCTGCACACACTGAGGTACAGTGTTACCCCAACCTACACACACTGGGGTACAGTGTTACCCCAACCTACACACACGGGGGTACAGTGTTACCCCAACCTACACACACTGGGGTACAGTATTACCCCACCCTACACACACTGGGGTACAGTGTTACCCCACCCTACACACACTGGAGTACAGTGTTACCCCAACCTACACACACTGGGGTACAGTGTTACCCCAACCTACACACACTGGGGTACAGTGTTACCCAACTCTACACATACTGGGGGTACAGTGTTACCCCACCCTATACACACTGGGCTTTGTGTTACCCCACCCTACACATACTGGGGGTACAGTGTTACCCCACCCTATACACACTGGGGTACAGTGTTACCCCACCCTACACACACTGGGGTACAGTGTTACCCCACCCTACACACACTGGGGGTACAGTGTTACCCCACCCTATACACACTGGGGTACAGTGTTACCCCACCCTACACACACTGGGGTACAGTGTTACCCCACCCTACACATACTGGGGGTACAGTGTTACCCCACCCTATACACACTGGGCTTTGTGTTACCCCACCCTACACATACTGGGGGTACAGTGTTACCCCACCCTACACACACTGGGGTACAGTGTTACCCCACCCTACACACACTTGGGGTACAGTGTTACCACACGCTACACACACTGGGGTACAGTGTTACCACACGCTACACACACTGCGGTACAGTGTTAATCCACCCTACACACACTGGGGGTACAGTGTTACCACATGCTACACACACTGGGGTACTGTGTTACCCCACCCTACACACACTGGGGGTACAGTGTTACCGCACGCTACACACACTGGGGTACTTTGTTACCCCACCCTGCATACACTGGGTGTACAGTGTTACACCACCCTACACACACTGGGGTACATTGTTTCACCACCCACCGCACACTGGGGTAATGTGTTACCCCACCCTACACACATTGGGGTACAGTGTTACACCACCCTGCATACACTGGGTGTACAGTGTTACACCACCCTTCACACACTGGGGGTACAGTGTTACCCCACCCTACACACACTGGGATGCAGTGTTACCCCACCCTTCACACACTGGGATGCAGTGTTACCCCACCCTTCACACACTGGGGTGCAGTGCTACCCCACCCTTCACACACTGGGGTTAATATTACCCCACCCTACACACACTGGGGGTACAGTGTTACCCCACCCTTCACACACTGGGGTTAATATTACCCCACCCTACACACACTGGGGTGCAGTGTTACCCCACCCTACACACACTGGGGTACAGTGTTACCCCACCCTACACACACTGGGGTACAGTGTTACCTCACCCTACACACACTGGGGTACAGTGTTACCCCACCCTACACACACTGGGGTACAGTGTTACCACACCCTACACACACTGGGGTACAGTGCTACCCCACCCTACACCCACTGGGGTACAGTGTTACACCTGCACATACTCAGGATGATGGCCTTCATAGCAAGGGGATTTGAGTACAGGAGTAGGGAGGTGATGCTGCAGTTGTACAGGGCCTTGGTGAGGCCACACCTGGAGTATTGTGTGCAGTTTCGGTCTCCTAACTTGAGGAAGGACATTCTTGCTATTGAGGGAGTGCAACGAAGGTTCACTAGATTGATTCCTGGGATGGCCAGACTGACATATCAAGAAAGACTTGATCAACTGAACTTGTATCCTTTGGAGTTCAGAAGAATGTTGGGGGATCTTATAGAGACGTTTAAAATCCTGACTGGTTTAGACAAATTAGATGCGGGCAGAATGTTTCCAATGTTAGGGAAAACTAAAACCAGGGGTCACAGTCTAAGGATAAAGGGGAAGCCATTTAAGACTGAGATGAGGAGGAACTGCTTCACCCAGAGAGTGGTGAATCTGTGGAATTCTCTACCACAGAAGGTTGTTGAGGCCAGTTCGCTAAATATATTCAAAAGGGAGTTAGATATAATACTCACAACTAGGGGGATCAAGGGGTATGGCGAGAAAGCAGGAATGGGGTACTGAGGTAGCATGTTCAGCCATGAACACATTGAATGGCGGTGCAGGCTCGAAGGACCGAATGGTCTACTCCTGCACCTATTTTCTATGTTTCTATGTTTCTATGTTACCCCACTCCCTACAGACACAGTTCTATCCCTGTGCTGTTTGAACTCAGAGGAGAACAGTCTTGCTGCTGTTCCACTTCCAATCCTTTGAGTCAAGTATCTGAGCCCGTTGTACCTCATTCAGTGCCGTGACAGCGAAAGCCAGTAATGTGACTCAGTGTCCCTGACCTGCACTCTCTCCATTCTGTCGCACTCTCAGTCAGTTGGGACCTTACAGTCAGCTGGCTCCCATTACACTCACATTCTTTGTAGCAATCAGAGATTTAGCAGCGTTGGGCAATATAAGGACACAGATCAGTGTGTAACATGCACAGCTGCTGTTACTCAAACTAGTTGTTTCATTTCAATACAGTATGTATTATATGTTTGCTGTTCAAACATCTGGACTCATTTATTGTGCAATTGGAATACAGCACTTTATAAACATTGCGTTCTGTTAGTGTTGCCTAGTTTTATCATTTACGAATTGTAAAATTGTTAATTATGCCTTGTGTTCCAACAAAGTAAAACTTGACGCATCAAGATAGACTCCTTCACTTTCTACAGCCACCCCGGAGAGAGAACGTGAAGCATTTGTTGCTGACCCCGATCTAGCGACACTGAGTATCTGGCTGCAACTATATCCAACTCTCTTTGTTGACCCTGTATGTGTCTCGCTACACGTGCTGCACCAGCAGTCAAACCCGACAGGATTGGGATTGGCTTGCTCCAGCAATTCCCCTTTCTGCTGGCTTCCCCATCTCGCTGGTGCAACTGGGGAGGAGGCTCCCTGCCGGGGCTGGACAGGTCCAGACAGGGAGCGAGGAAACATTCGTGAATAGGACCAGGCTCTGCCAATCTCCAGGTCCTCCTGAAACCGAGGCAACCATCAGTCCCAGGACTCCTCAAATTCCAGGACTCTTCAAACTCCCGGCCTCACCCCCAGACTCCCAGCTTCACCCCCAGACTCCCAGCTTCACCCCCAGACTCCCAGCCTCTGCCCCAGACTCCCGGCCTCACCCCCAGACTCCCGGCCTCTGCCCCAGACTCCCGGCCTCTGCCCCAGACTCCCGGCCTCACCCCCAGACTCCCGGCCTCACCACCAGACTCCTGGCCTCTGCCCCAGACTCCCGGCCTCTGCCCCAGACTTCCGGCCTCACCACCAGACTCCCGGCCTCTGCCCCAGACTCCCGGCCTCTGCCCCAGACTCCCGGCCTCACCACCAGACTCCCGGCCTCTGTCCCAGACTCCCGGCCTCTGCCCCAGACTCCCGGCCTCACCACCAGACTCCTGGCCTCTGCCCCAGACTCCCGGCCTCTGCCCCAGACTCCCGGCCTCACCACCAGACTCCTGGCCTCTGCCCCAGACTCCCGGCCTCTGCCCCAGACTCCCGGCCTCTGCCCCAGACTCCCGGCCTCACCACCAGACTCCCGGCCTCTCCCCCAGACTCCCGGCCTCACCCCCAGACTCCCGGCCTCACCCCCAGACTCCAGGCCTCTGCCCCAGACTCCCGGCCTCTGCCCCAGACTCCCGGCCTCTCCCCCAGACTCCCGGCCTCACCCCCAGACTCCCGGCCTCTGCCCCAGACTCCCAGCCTCTCCCCAGACTCCCGGCCTCTCCCCCAGACTCCCGGCCTCTGCCCCAGACTCCCGGCCTCTCCCCCAGACTCCCGGCCTCTCCCCCAGACTCCCGGCCTCTCCCCCAGATTCCCGGCTTCTCCCCCAGACTCCCAGCCTCTCTCACACCTTCTAATGAACAATTTCCTAACCGCTGACATTTACTCACTGAGACGGATCTCAGGAGGCTGTTCCAATAGGACAGATGCTCGCTGGAGACCAGCGCAGTCTCATCTGGTTCTTGTGCTGCATTTCGCGGGGCCTGATTTTAGTGGTCCAAATGAGACTGACATGAATCTTGTCATTCATGTATGAAGTAATACTGGGTGGCCTGCTGGTGGCGCTGTCCAGGGAGAGTATAAATACTCGGGCATGGGCCCAGCTTGCTTAGGACATTCCTCAACAGGAACTAGTAAAGGACACAACTAGATCTCCATGTTGGAAAACAGTTGATTAAAGCTTTGTTTAACGCTTCGACCAAGTGCCTAGTAGTTTTCTTACGTCAGATCCCATGCTTCACGCACGTGTGACCCTGACTTACAACAAATAATTATTTAAATCGGGCCAAAAGCAGAATTTCACGCCTTTGGCCGAAGCTCCACCCTTCACCCATATAAAATGGCCACAGAGGTCTCCACCGGCCTGGCCTGGTTTCGCCGAATTCCGAAAGCCAGTTTTCTGTTGTTGGGTGAGCTGGAGCTTCTTTGTTGGCAGTGACCATCTATTTACTTTGGTTTTTAAAGTCCTCCAGAGCTTTTTTGGCCTTCAGTTGTCTTGGCAACACTTTGGTGCGGGCAGGGCGATTGCTGCTGCAGTACAAGTTGCAGCAGCTAGAGCTGGGATGACGGGCACCTTCCCACATGGCTGCATGAAACAGACGATGTGGATGAATTTCTGAGGGGATGAGATCTACAGGCTCTACCACACCTCAGGGGATACCTTCACTACCGTCAGTTCTCAAGGATCTGCGTTTACAAACCATGCCTCTCTTGCCCGGGTATGGCAGAGTAGATGGTCTGCACTTCACTCCAGAAGCAGCGGCTGAGAGCTGCCACCTGCTGTGGGCTCACTAAAGGACAACTGAAGGATTGAAACGGCTCTTCCTGCAGCTTTGATGGTCACAATAGCATTAATCTTCTGTGCAGCAGGATCCTTCCAAGCCACCGTAGGGGTGATGTGCTGCATATGCCAGGCTGCAGTTCATTCCTCTGTAAAGGTAACATTCGTGCCACACAAGGCACTATCTCCAACAAGCGAGAGTCTAACCACCTCCCCTTGACATTCAACGGCATTACCATCGCCGAATCCCCCACCATCAACATCCAGGGGGTCACCATTGACCAGAAACCTAACTGGACCAGCCACATAAACACTGTGGCAACAAGAGCAGGTCAGAGGCTGGGTATTCTGCAGCAAGTGTCTCACCTCCTGACTCCCCAAAGCCTTTCCCCCGTCTACAAGGCACAAGTCAGGAGTGTGATGGAATACTTTCCACTTACCTGGATGAGTGCAGCTCCAACAACACTCAAGAAGCTTGACACCATCCAGGACAAAGCAGCCCGTTTGATTGGCACCCCATCCACCACCTTAAACATTCACTCCCTCCACCACCGGCGCACCGTGTCTGCAGTGTGTACCATCTACAAGATGCGCTGCAGGAACTCGCCAAGGCTTCTTCGACAGCACCTCCCAAACCCGCGACTTCAACCACCTAGAAGGACAAGGGCAGCAGGCGCATGGGAACACCACCACCTCCAAGTTCCCCTCCAAGTCACACACCATCCTGACTTGGAAATATATCACCGTTCCTTCATCGTCGCTGGGTCAAAATCCTGGAACTCCCTCCCTAACAGCACTGTGGGAGTACCTTCACCACACGGACTGCAGCGGTTCAAGAAGGCGGCTCACCACCACCTTCTCGAGGGCAATTAGGGATGGGCAATAAATGCTGGCCTTGCCAGCGACGCCCACATCCTAGGAACGAATTTAAAAAAAAGCTTCCCAACAGTCCAGGGCATCTGGGCAGCATACGACGACGAAAGTAGGCATGAACGGGCAGAGATACCAGTTAGTTCTCCTTAGAGCAGAGATGGTCAAGGAGAGATTTAATAGAGGTGATCTAAATTATGAAACATTTCGAGAGAGTAAATAAGGAGAAACTGTTTCCACTGCCAGGGGGATCGGTTATCAGAAGACACAGATTGAAGATAATTGGTACATAAAAGCCAGGGGGGGAGAGATTAGGGGAATTGTTTTTACACAGCGTGTTGTTATGATCTGGAATGTTTATACATATATGGATATATACTTGCAGCTCTATGGGGAAAGAGCAGGGGAGTGGGACTGATTGCAGCGCTCTTTCAAGGAGGCACTGTGGGAATGATGGGCCGAATGGCCTCCTTCTGTGCTGTGATTCTATGATGTGATCCTGCCCATTAATGCTCATTATCCAGGCAATTCCCATGATGTTCTCTTCCTACAGCAGTCCATGGCGCCTGCATTGTTTCAGGGCCATGAGAGAATGAGCTGATGGCTGTTTTCAGACCAGGGCTTTCCTCTGCAGCCATGGCTGGTGATCATGATTAGAAATGCCCATACCACAGCACAGCACAGATACAATGAGGCCCCGGTCACCACCCAGGTCACTGTCAAACACACTATAGCAATGCTAAAGCAATGGTTCCATTGATTGACCAGCTCAGGCTGGGCACTGTTCCACAGTCCAGGTAAGGTCTCCAAACTCATCACCATCTACTGCCTGCTACACAACGCTGCTAGCCAGCAAGGAGTGAGCATGGAGGAGGAGGAGAAGGAAGAGGCCTGTGGGTTGCAGGCCTACATGACGAGGAGGAGGAACAGGAAGAAGGGGAGATGATATAATAACGTAAGAACATAAGAATTAGGAGCAGGAGTCGGCCATACGGCCCTTCGAGCCTGCTCCGCCATTCAATAAGATCATGGCTGATCTTCGACCTCAACTCCACTTTCCTGCCCGATCTCCATATCCCTTGATTCCCCCAGTGTTCAAAAATCTATCAATCTCAGCCTTGAATATACTCAAAGACTCAGCACCCACAGCCCTCTGGGGAAGAGAATTCCAAAGATTCACAACCCTCTGAGTGAAGAAATTCCTCCTTATCTCAGTCTTAAATGGTCAATCCCTTATCCTGAGACTATAGTCCCCTAGTTCTAGACTCTCCAGCCAGGGGAAACAACCTCTCAGCATCTACCCTGTCAATCCCCTTCAGAATCTTGTATGTTTCAATGCGATCACCTCTCATTCTTCTGAACTCCAGAGAGTATTGGCCCATTCTACACAAGCTCTCATCATAGGACAGCCCTCTCATCCCAGGAATCAATCTAGTGAACCTTCATTGCACCGCCTCCAAGGCAAGTATATCCTTCCTTAGATAAGGAGACCAAAACTATGCACAGTACTGCAGGTGTGGTCTTAGCAAAGCCCTGTACAATTGTAGCAAGGCTTCCTTACTCTTGTACACCAACCCCCTTGCAATAAAGGCCAACATGCCATTTGCCTTCCTAATTGCTTGATGTACCTGCATATACAGGGAGGGAGATGAGTGCAGCAGTCTGTGAACAAGGATCGCTTGTAGTAATGGGCACACCCTGCCACTGACCGACTTTACCTTGCGCTAAAAGCCCACCCATTGTCCCCCAGGTCCGTGCCACACATTGACTCTGCTGGAGCTGAACCACCATCACTCAGCCCCCTCCCAGCATTGAATACCCTCTCATGGCCCAACCCAACAGCACGGCCCACACTAAGGAGAATAAAAAGATCAAGATTTGTGTGCTATTTACATTCATTGTGTGCCCTAAACCCAATCACTATCCTCCCCTTATAAGCTGTATTTGTCCTACCACCTGTTCTAAGGTTGTGTCTAAGTGTTACCTGAGCGGTGACAGGCTGCTGTTGGGTTGGGCACTATTGGAATGGCGATGGCCTTGACCCTCCAGGTGCAGGGTCATGAGATGACCCTGGAACAGCTGAAGCCACATCCAAAAGACATTGGCTGCCAGTGCCTGCCCGCTTCCTGGCACTTCATCAATCCTTCGAGCGGCCTGGGTGGAATGGGAGCAAACATGGACACCTGAGAGGAAGCCTCATCCAACCCTTCTGCCTCACCCCAGGTCCCAAGAACCCAGCTCTGCATGAGCTCAGTCTCAATGATGGCTCCCTTGAGGTTTAAGACCAGTCACTGCTCTTTCCAAACAATCTCATTAAATTGGACAGTAGCAGATGCCCATAAGTGGTTGTATACTGGTCTCAGTGACGACATTCATGAGAGACTGTTTGTTCGACACACATTTGCTCTGCCCTTTGGGACTCTTGTATTACTCGACATTCCTGTAAGTCCCTCCCGGGGGACTGCAGTGATGCCAGCTGCTACAGATTGCTCATGGTAAACGCAAAGGATGTGGCAAAGGCCTTCGTACTGCTGCATTAAATCCATATGGCACATAAACATTTTGGCCTCTACTGCTGGCTCCGCTTGCAACCCCCTCCTCCCGAAATGGTGAATCAACTGGGGGCGTGCAATTCCTCAGACTCACACTGGGGGGGTGCAATTCCTCAGACTCACACTGAGGGGGGGGGGGGGGTGCAATTCCTCAGACTCATACGCTGAGGGGGGTGGGGTGCAATTCCTCAGACTCATACACTGAGGGGGGTGGGGTGCAATTCCTCAGACTCATACACTGAGGGGGGTGGGGTGCAATTCCTCAGACTCACACTGAGGTGGGGGGGGGGTGCAATTCCTCAGACTCACACTGAGGGGGGGGTGCAATTCCTCAGGCACCCACTGGGGGGTGCAATTCCTCAGACTCACACTGGGGTGGAGGGTGGGGAGTGCAATTCTTCAGACACCCACTGGGGGTGCAATTCCTCAGACTCACACTGGGGTGGGGGTGGGGGTGCAATTCCTCAGACTCCCACTGGGGGGTGCAATTCCTCAGACTCACACAGGGTCTGTGCCGAGGCTTGGGCTGGTGGAGGGTTTGGCACAAGCTGCTGTTGTGTGCCAGGGGCTGCAGTGCCACGTGCTTTGCTCTCACCATCCTGGGAAGAAGCAAAGGAAGCAGAATTGCAATGTGCCCCCGAGACAATCCCTTCGCAGTGAGGTGGGAGCCGAGGACGTTGTTGCACCAGGCAGCTGTTGAGGACAGTTAGCCCCTGCCGTGAAACTTGAGCAAATGAGTCAGTGTAAAGAAAGTAGAAGAAAGAACTTGCATCTCTATAGCGACTTTCATGACCTCAGGACGTCCTAAAGCACTTTATAGAAAATGAAGTACTTCTAAAGTGTAGTCAGTGTTGTAATGAAACTAACTCCACAGCCAATTTGCACACAGCAAGCACCCACAATGTGATAATGATCAGATATTCTGTTTTAGTGATGTTGAAAAATCACTGCGTTACAGTGATCAGTGAGAGCAGTAGTGAGTATTCACAGGGTCACAGTGATCAGTGAGAGCAGTAGTGAGTATTCACAGGGTCACAGTGATCAGTGAGAGCAGTAGTGAGTATTCACAGGGTCACAGTGATCAATGTGAGCAGTAGTGATTATTCACAGGGTCACAGTGAACAGTGAGAGCAGTAGTGAGTATTCACAGGGTCACGGTGATCAGAGAGGGCAGTAGTGAGTATTCACAGGGTCACAGTGAACAGTGAGAGCAGTAGTGAGTATTCACAGGGTCACAGTGATCAGTGAGAGCAGTAGTGAGTATTCACAGGGTCACAGTGATCAGTGAGAGCAGTACTGAGTATTCACAGGGTCACGGTGATCAGAGACGGCAGTAGTGAGTATTCACAGAGTCACAGTGAACAGTGAGAGCATTAGTGAGTATTCACAGGGTCACGGTGACCAGAGAGAGCAGTAGTGAGTATCCACAGGGTCACAGTGAACAGTGAGAGCAGTAGTGAGTATTCACAGGGTCACAGGGATCAGTGAGAGCAGTAGTGAGTATTCACAGGGTCACAGTGATCAGTGAGATCAGAAGTAGGTATTCACAGGGTCACAGTGATCAGTGAGATCAAAAGTGAGTAATAACAAGGTCACAGTGATCAGTGAGAGCAGTAGTGAGTATTCACAGTGTCACGGTGATCAGTGAGAGCAATAGTGAGTATTCACAGGGTCATGGTGATCAGGGAGAGCAGTAGTGAGTATTCACAGGATCACAGCGATCATTGAGAGCAGTAGTGAATATTCACAGGGTCACAGTGATCAGTGAGAGCAGTAGTGATTATTCACAGGGTCACAGTGATCAGTGAGAGCAGTAGTGAGTATTCACAGAGTCACAGTGATCAGGGAGAGCAGTAGTGAGTATTCACAGGGTCACAGTGATCAGTGAGAGCAGTAGTGAGTATTCACAGGGTCACACTGATCAGAGAGAGCAGTAGTGAGTATTCACAGGGTCACAGTGAACAGTGAGAGCAGTAGTGAGTATTCACAGGGTCACAGTGAACAGTGAGAGCAGTAGTGAGTACTCACAGGGTCACGGTGATCAGAGACAGCAGTAGTTAGTATTCACAGGGTCACAGTGATCAGAGAGAGCAGTAGTGAGTATTCACAGGGTCATGGTGATCGTGAGATCAGTAGTGAGTATTTACAAGGTCACGGTGATCAGTGAGAGCAGTAGTGAGTATTTACAAGGTTACGGTGATCAGTGAGAGCAGTAATAAGTATTTGCAGGGTCACGATGATCAGTGAGAGCAGTAGTGAGTATTTATAGGGTTATGGTGATCAGTGAGAGCAGTAGTGAGTATTCACAGGATCACAGTGATCAGTGAGAGCAGTAGTGAATATTCACAGGGTCACGGTGATCAGTGAGAGCAGTAGTGAGTATTCACAGGGTCACAGTGATCAGTGAGAGCAGTAGTGATTATTCACTAGGTCACAGTGATCAGTGAGAGCAATAGTGAGTATTCACTGGGTCACAGTGATCAGTGAGAGCAGTAGTGAGAATTCACAGAATCACAGTTATCAGTGTGATCAGTAGTGAGTATTCACAGGGTCATGCTGATCAGTGAGAGCAGTAGTAAATGTTCACAGGGTCACAGTGATCAGTGAGTGCAGTAGTGAGTATTCACATGGTCACGGTGATCAGGGAGAGTAGTAGTGAGTATTCATAGGGTCACGTGAACAGTGAGAGCAGTATTGAATATTCAGGAGGGTCACAGTGATCAGTGAGAGCAGTAGTGAATATTCACAGGGTCACGGTGATCAGGGAGAGCAATAGTGAATATTCACAGGGTCACGTTGATGAGTGAGAGCAGTAGTGAGTATTCACAGGGTCACAGTGATCAATGAGAGCAGTAGTGAGTATTCACAAGGTCACAGTGATCAGTGAGAGCAGTAGTGAATATTCACAGGTTCACGTTGATCAGTGAGAGCAGTAGTGAATATTCACAGGGTCACGGTGATGAGTGAGAGCAGTAGTGAGTATTCACAGGTTCACAGTGATCAGTGAGAGCAGTAGTGAGTATTCACAGGTTCTCGTTGAACAGTGAGAGCAGTAGTGAATATTCACAGCATCACAGTGATCAGTGTGAGCAGTACTGAATATTCACATGGTCATGGTGATCAGTGAGAGCAGTAATGAGTATTTACAGGGTTACAGTGATCAGTGAGAGAAGTAGTGAGTATTCACTCCGCCACAGTGATCAAGGAGAGCAATAGTGAGTTTTCACATGGTCACGGTGATCCGTGAGAGCAGTAGTGAATATTCACAGTGTCACGGTGATCAGTGAGATAAGTAGTCAGCTTGCACAGGATCACAGTGATCAGTGAGAGCAGTAGTGATTATTCACAGCATCACGGTGATCAGTGAGAGCAATAGTGAGTATTCACAGGGTCACGTTTATCAGTGAGAGCAGTAGTGAATTTTCACAGGGTCACGTTGATCAGTGAGAGCAGTAGTGAGTAATCACAGAGCCACGGTGATGAGTGAGAGCAGTAGTGAGTATTCAGATTGTCACGGTGATCAGCGAAAGCACTAGAAAGTCTTCACAGGATCACAGTGATCAATGAGAGCAGTAGTGAATATTCACAGCATCACGGTGATCAGTGAGAGCAGTAGTGAGTATTCATTGAGTTACAGTGATTAGTGAGAGCAGTTGTGAGTATTCACAGGGTCACAGTGATCAGTGAGAGCAGTAGTGAGTATTCACTAGGTCACAGTGATCAGTGTGATCAGTAGTGAGTATTCACAGGGTCATGCTGATCATTGAGTTACAGTGATTAGTGAGAGCAGTTGTGAGTATTCACAGGGTCACGGTGATCAGTGAGAGCAGTAGAGAGTATTTACTGGGTCACAGTGATCAGTGAGAGCAGTAGTGAGTATTCACAAGGTCACGGTGATCAGGGCGAGCAGTAGTGCCTATTTACAGGGTCACAGTGATCAGGGAGAGCAAAAGTGATTATTCACAGGGTCACAGTGATCAGTGAGAGCAGTAGTGAGTATTCACAGCCGCACGGTGATCAGGGAGAGCAATAGTGAATATTCACAGGGTCACAGTGATCAGGGAGAGCAGTAGTGAGTATTCACAGGGTCACGGTGATCAGGGAGAGCAGTAGTAAGTATTCACAGTTTCACGGTGATCAGTGAGAGCAGTAGTGAATATTCACAAGGTCACAGTGATCAGTGAGAGCGGTAGTGAGTATTCACAGGGTCACGGTGATCAGTGAGAGCAGTAGTGAGTATTCACATGTTCACGGTGATCAGGGAGAGTAATAGTGAGTATTCAAAGGGTCATGGTGATGAGGGAGAGCAGTAGTGAGTATTCATAGGGTCATGGTGATCAGGGAGAGCAGTAGTGAGTATTCAAATGGTCACGGTTATCAGGGAGAGCAGTAGTGAGCATTCACAGGGTCACGGTGATCAGTGAGAGAAGCAGTGAGTATTCACAAGGTTACAATGATCAGTGAGAGCAGTAGTGAATATTCACAGGGTTACTGTGATCAGTGAGATCAGTAGTGAGTATTCACATGGTCACGGTGATCAGGGAGAGTTGTAGTGAGTTTTCAAAGGGTCATTTTGAACAGTGAGAGCAGTATGGAATATTCAGAGGGTCACAGTGATCAGTGAGAGCAGTATTGAATATTCACAGAGTCACGGTGATCAGGGAGAGCAAAAGTGTGTATTTACATGCTCACGGTGATCTGTATGATCAGTAGTGAGTCTTCACAGGTACACGATGATCAGTATGATCAGTAGTGAGTATTCACCGGGTCACAGTGATCAGTGAGTGCAGTAGTGAGTATTCACAGGGACACAGTGATCAGGGAGAGCAGTAGTGAGTATTCACAGGGTCACAGTGATTAGTGAGTGCAATAGTGAGTATTCACAGGGACACGGTGATCAGGGAAGGCAAAAGTGAGTATTTACAGGTTTACTGATGTCAGAAAACTACTAGGCACTTGGTCTAAGCGTTAAACAAAGCTTTAATCAACTGTTTTCCAACATGGAGATGTAGTTGTGTCCTTCACTTGTTCCTGTTAAGGAATGTCCTAAGCAAGCTGGGCCCTTGCCCGAGTATTTATACTCTCCCTGGATAGCGCCACCAGCAGGCCACCCAGTATTACTTCATACATGAATGAAAAGATTCAAGTCAGTCACGGTGATCAGTGAGAGCAGTAGTGAATATTGACATGGTCACGTTGATCAGTGAGATCCGTAGTGAGTATTTACAGGTTCACAGTGATCAGTGTGAGAAGTATTGCGTATTTACAGGGTCATGGTGATCAGGGAGAGAAATAGTGAGTATTCACATTGTCACGTTGATCAGTGAGAGCAGTAGTGATTATTCACAGCATCACGGTGATCAGTGAGAGCAATAGTGAGTATTCACAGGGTCACGGTGATCAGTGAGAGCAGTAGTGAGTATTCAGAGGGTCACAGTGATCAGTGAGATCAGTAGTGAGTATTTACAGGGTCACGGTGATCAGTGAGAGCAGTAGTGAGTATTCGCAGGGTCACGGTGATCAGTGAGAGCAGTAGTGAGTATTCACAGGGTCACAGTGATCAGTGAGAGCAGTAGTGAGTATTCACAGGGTCACCTTGATCAGGGAGAGCAGTAGTGTGTTTTCGCATGGTCACATTGATCAGTGAGAGCAGTAGTGAGTATTCACAGGGTCAGGTTGATCAGTGAGAGCAGTAGTGAGTATTCACAGCGTCACAGTGATCAGTAAGAACAGTAGTGAATATTCACAGTGTCACGGAGATCAGTGAGAGCAGTAGTGAATTTTCACATGGTCACGTTGATCAGTGAGAGCAGTAGTGAGTAATCACAGAGCCACGGTGATGAGTGAGAGCAGTAGTGAGTATTCAGATTGTCACGGTGATCAGCGAAAGCACTAGAAAGTCTTCACAGGATCACAGTGATCAATGAGAGCAGCAGTGAATATTCACAGCATCACGGTGATCAGTGAGAGCAGTAGTGAGTATTCATTGAGTTACAGTGATTAGTGAGAGCAGTTGTGAGTATTCACAGGGTCACGGTGATCAGTGAGAGCAGTAGTGAGTATTCACTAGGTCACAGTGATCAGTGTGATCAGTAGTGAGTATTCACAGGGTCATGCTGATCATTGAGTTACAGTGATTAGTGAGAGCAGTTGTGAGTATTCACAGGGTCACGGTGATCAGTGAGAGCAGTAGAGAGTATTTACTGGGTCACAGTGATCAGTGAGAGCAGTAGTGAGTATTCACAAGGTCACGGTGATCAGGGCGAGCAGTAGTGCCTATTTACAGGGTCACAGTGATCAGTGAGAGCAAAAGTGATTATTCACAGGGTCACAGTGATCAGTGAGAGCAGTAGTGAGTATTCACAGCTGCACGGTGATCAGGGAGAGCAATAGTGAATATTCACAGGGTCACAGTGATCAGGGAGAGCAGTAGTGAGTATTCACAGGGTCACTGTGATCAGGGAGAGCAGTAGTAAGTATTCACAGTTTCACGGTGATCAGTGAGAGCAGTAGTGAGTATTCACAGGGTCACGGTGATCAGTGAGAGCAGTAGTGAGTATTCACATGGTCACGGTGATCAGGGAGAGTAGTAGTGAGTATTCAAAGGGTCATGGTGATGAGGGAGAGCAGTAGTGATTATTCAAAGGTCATGGTGAACAGTGAGAGCAGTGGTGAATATTCACAGGGTCACAGTGATCAGTGAGAGCAGTAGTGAATATTCACAGTGTTACGGTGATCAATGAGAGCAGTAGTGAATATTCACAGGGTTACAGTGATCAGTGAGAGAAGTAGTGAGTATTCACATGGTCACAGTGATCAGTGAGAGCAGTAGTGAGTATTCACAGGGTCACGGTGATCAGTGAGAGCAGTAGTGAGTATTCACAGGGTCACAGTGATCAGTGAGAGCAGTAGTGAGTATTCACAGGGTCACAGTGATCAGTGAGTGCAGTAGTGAGTATTCGCAGGGTCACGGTGATCAGTGAGTGCTAGTAGCTGCGTCTTAGCAGGGTCACAGTGATCAGAGAGAGCAGAGAGTGAATTCACAGGGACACAGAGAACATTGAGCGCCAGACGTGAGTATTCACAGGATCTCGGTGTTCGGAGAGCAAAGTGCAATATGACAGGGTCACAGTGAACAGTGAGAGCAGTAGTGAGTATTCAGGGGCACAGTGATCAGTGAGATCAGAAGTAGGTATTCACAGGTTCACAGAATCAGTGAGATCAAAAGTGAGTAATAACACGGTCACAGTGATCAGTGAGAGCAGTAGTGAATAATCACAAAGTCACAGTGATCAGTGAGAGCAGTAGTGAGTATTCACAGGTTCACAGTGATCAGTGAGAGCAGTAGTGAATATTGACTTGGTCACGTTGATCAGTGAGATCGGTAGTGAGTATTTACAAGTTCACAGTGATCAGTGTGAGAAGTACTGCATATTTACAGGGTCATGGTGATCAGGGAAAGAAATAGTGAGTATTCGCATTGTCACGTTGATCAGTGAGAGCAGTAGTGATTATTCAAAGCATCACGGTGATCAGGGAGAACAATAGTGAGTATTCACAGGGTCACAGTGATCAGTGAGAGCATTAGTGAGTATTCAGAGGGTCACAGTGATCAGTGAGATCAGTAGCGAGTATTTACAGGGTCACGGTGATCAGTGAGAGCAGTAGTGAGTATTCGCAGGGTCACGGTGATCAGTGAGAGCAGTAGTGAGTATTCACAGGGTCACAGTGATCAGTGAGAGCAGTAGTGAGTATTCACAGGGTCACCTTGATCAGGGAGAACAGTAGTGTGTTTTCGCATGGTCACATTGATCAGTGAGAGCAGTAGTGAGTATTCACAGGTTGAGGTTGATCAGTGAGATCAGTAGTGAGTATTCACAGGGTCACAGTGATCAGTGAGAGCAGTAGTGAATATTCACAGGGTTACTGCGATCAGTGAGAGCAGTAGTGAGCATTCACAGCCACACGGTGATCAGGGAGAGCAATAGTGAATATTCACAGGGTCACAGTGATCAGGGAGAGCAGTAGTGAGTATTCACAGGGTCACGGTGATCAGGGAGAGCAGTAGTGAGTATTCACAGGTTCACGGTGATCAGTGAGAGCAGTAGTGAGTGTTCACAGGGTCACAGTGATTAGTGAGTGCAGTAGTGAGTATTCACAGGGTCACAGTGATCAGTGAGTGCAGTAGTGAGTATTCGCAGGGACACAGTGATCAGTGAGTGCAGTAGTGAGTATTCACAGGGTCACAGTGATTAGTGAGTTCAGTAGTGCATATTCACAGGGACACAGTGATCAGGGAGAGCAAAAGTGAGTATTTACAGGTTCACTGACGTCAGAAAACTACTAGGCACTTGGTCTAAGCGTTAAACAAAGCATTAATCAACTGTTTTCCAACATGGACATCTGGTTGTGTCCTTTAGTAGTTCCTGTTGAGGAATGTCCTAAGCAAGCTGGGCAAATCCCTCAGTATTTATACACTCCCTGGACAGCGCCACCAGCAGGCCGCCCAGTATTACTTCATACAATAATGAAAAGATTTATGTCAGTCACGGTGATCAGTGAGAGCAGTAGTGAGTATTTACAGGTTCACAGTGATCAGTGAGAGCAGTAGTGAATATTGACATGGTCACGTTAATCAGTGAGATCAGTAGTGAGTATTTACAAGTTCACAGTGATCAGTGTGAGAAGTACTGCATATTTACAGGGTCATGGTGATCAGGGAGAGAAATAGTGAGCATTCGCATTGTCACGTTGATCAGTGAGAGCAGTAGTGATTATTCACAGCATCACGGTGATCAGGGAGAGCAATAGTGAGTATTCACAGGGTCACAGTGATCAGTGAGAGCAGTAGTGAGTATTCAAAGGGTCACAGTGATCAGTGAGATCAGTAGCGAGTATTTACAGGGTCACGGTGATCAGTGAGAGCAGTAGTGAGTATTCGCAGGGTCACGGTGATCAGTGAGAGCAGTAGTGAGTATTCACGGGGTCACAGTGATCAGTGAGAGCAGTAGTGAGTATTCACAGGGTCACCTTGATCAGGGAGAGCAGTAGTGTGTTTTTGCATGGTCACATTGATCAGTGAGAGCAGTAGTGAGTATTCAGAGGTTCAGGTTGATCAGTGAGATCAGTAGTGAGTATTCACAGGGTCACAGTGATCAGTGAGAGCAGTAGTGAATATTCACAGGGTTACTGCGATCAGTGAGAGCAGTAGTGAGCATTCACATGGTCATGGTGATCAGGGAGAGTAGTAGTGAGTATTCAAAGGGTCATGGTGAACAGTGAGAGCAGTGGTGAATATTCACAGGGTCGCAGTGATCAGTGAGAGCAGTAGTGAATATTCTCAGTGTTACGGTGATCAATGAGAGCAGTCGTGAATATTCAGAGGGTCACAGTGATCAGTGAGAGCAGTAGTGAGTCTTCACAGGGTCACAGTTATCAGTATGATCAGTAGTGAGTATTCACAGGGTCATGGTGATCATTCAGAGCAGTAGTGAATATTCACAGGGTTACAGTGATCAGTGAGAGAAGTAGTGAGTATTCACATGGTCACAGTGACCAGTGAGAGAAGTAGTGAGTATTCACAGGTTCACGGTGATCATTGAGAGCAGTAGTGAGTGTTCACAGGGTCACAGTGATCAGTGAGTGCAGTAGTGTGTATTGAGAGTGTCACAGTGATCAGTGAGTGCAGTAGTGAGTCTTCACAGGGTCACAGTGATCAGTGAGAACAGTAGTGTGTATTGAGAGTGTCACAGTGATCAGTGAGAGTAGTCGTGAGTAATCAGATGGTCACAGTGATCAGTGAGAACAGTAGTGTGTATTGAGAGTGTCACAGTGATCAGTGAGTGCAGTAGTGAGTGTTGACAGGGTCACAGTGATCAGTGAGAACATAAGTGTGTATTGAGAGTGTCACAGTGATCAGTGAGAGTAGTAGTGAGTATTCACAGGGTCACAGTGATCAGTGTGAACAGTAGTGTGTATTGAGAGTGTCACAGTGATCAGTGAGAGTAGTAGTGAGTATTCACAGGGTCACAGTGATAAGTGAGTGCAGTAGTGAGAATTCACAGGGTCACAGTGACTAGTGAGAGCAATAGTGAGTATTCACAGGGTCACAGTGATCAGTGAGTGCAGTAGTGAGTATTCACAGGGTCACAGTGATTAGTGAGTGCAGTAGTGAGTATTCGCAGGGTCACGTTGATCAGGGGGAGCAACAGTGAGTATTTACATGGTCACTGATGTAAGTAAACTACTAGGCAATTGGTCTAAGCTTTAAACAAAGCTTTAATCAACTGTTTTTCAACATGGAGATGTAGTTGTGTCCTTTAGTAGTTCCTGTTGAGGAATGTCCTAAGCAAGCTGGGCCCTTGCCCGAGTATTTATACTCTCCCTGGACAGCGCCACAAGCAGGCCACCCAGTATTACTTCATACATGAATGAAAAGATTCATGTCAGTCACGGTGATCAGGGAGAGCAGTAGTTAGTATTCAGAGTGTCACAGTGATCAGTGAGAGTAGTAGTGAGTATTCACAGGGTCACAGTGATCAGTGAGAGCAGTAGTTAGTATTCAGAGTGTCACAGTGATCAGTGAGAGTAGTAGTGAGTATTCACAGGGTCACGGTGATCAGTGAGAGCAGTAGTGAGTGTTCACATGGTCACAGTGATTAGTGAGTGCAGTAGTGAGTATTCACAGGGTCACAGTGATCAGTGAGTGCAGTAGTGAGTATTCGCAGGGACACAGTGATCAGTGAGTGCAGTAGTGAGTATTCACAGGGTCACAGTGATTAGTGAGTTCAGTAGTGCATATTCACAGGGACACAGTGATCAGGGAGAGCAAAAGTGAGTATTTACAGGTTCACTGACGTCAGAAAACTACTAGGCACTTGGTCTAAGCGTTAAACAAAGCATTAATCAACTGTTTTCCAACATGGACATCTGGTTGTGTCCTTTAGTAGTTCCTGTTGAGGAATGTCCTAAGCAAGCTGGGCAAATCCCTCAGTATTTATACGCTCCCTGGACAGCGCCACCAGCAGGCCGCCCAGTATTACTTCATACAATAATGAAAAGATTTATGTCAGTCACGGTGATCAGTGAGAGCAGTAGTGAGTATTTACAGGTTCACAGTGATCAGTGAGAGCAGTAGTGAATATTGACATGGTCACGTTAATCAGTGAGATCAGTAGTGAGTATTTACAAGTTCACAGTGATCAGTGTGAGAAGTACTGCATATTTACAGGGTCATGGTGATCAGGGAGAGAAATAGTGAGCATTCGCATTGTCACGTTGATCAGTGAGAGCAGTAGTGATTATTCACAGCATCACGGTGATCAGGGAGAGCAATAGTGAGTATTCACAGGGTCACAGTGATCAGTGAGAGCAGTAGTGAGTATTCAAAGGGTCACAGTGATCAGTGAGATCAGTAGCGAGTATTTACAGGGTCACGGTGATCAGTGAGAGCAGTAGTGAGTATTCGCAGGGTCACGGTGATCAGTGAGAGCAGTAGTGAGTATTCACAGGGTCACAGTGATCAGTGAGAGCAGTAGTGAGTATTCACAGGGTCACCTTGATCAGGGAGAGCAGTAGTGTGTTTTTGCATGGTCACATTGATCAGTGAGAGCAGTAGTGAGTATTCAGAGGTTCAGGTTGATCAGTGAGATCAGTAGTGAGTATTCACAGGGTCACAGTGATCAGTGAGAGCAGTAGTGAATATTCACAGGGTTACTGCGATCAGTGAGAGCAGTAGTGAGCATTCACATGGTCATGGTGATCAGGGAGAGTAGTAGTGAGTATTCAAAGGGTCATGGTGAACAGTGAGAGCAGTGGTGAATATTCACAGGGTCGCAGTGATCAGTGAGAGCAGTAGTGAATATTCACAGTGTTACGGTGATCAATGAGAGCAGTCGTGAATATTCAGAGGGTCACAGTGATCAGTGAGAGCAGTAGTGAGTCTTCACAGGGTCACAGTTATCAGTATGATCAGTAGTGAGTATTCACAGGGTCATGGTGATCATTCAGAGCAGTAGTGAATATTCACAGGGTTACAGTGATCAGTGAGAGAAGTAGTGAGTATTCACATGGTCACAGTGATCAGTGAGAGAAGTAGTGAGTATTCACAGGTTCACGGTGATCATTGAGAGCAGTAGTGAGTATTCACAGGGTCACAGTGATTAGTGTGTGCAGTAGTGAGTATTCACAGGGTCACAGTGATCAGTGAGTGCAGTAGTGTGTATTGAGAGTGTCACAGTGATCAGTGAGAGTAGTCGTGAGTAATCAGATGGTCACAGTGATCAGTGAGAACAGTAGTGTGTATTGAGAGTGTCACAGTGATCAGTGAGTGCAGTAGTGAGTGTTGACAGGGTCACAGTGATCAGTGAGAACATAAGTGTGTATTGAGAGTGTCACAGTGATCAATGAGAGTAGTAGTGAGTATTCACAGGGTCACAGTGATCAGTGTGAACAGTAGTGTGTATTGAGAGTGTCACAGTGATCAGTGAGAGTAGTAGTGAGTATTCACAGGGTCACAGTGATAAGTGAGTGCAGTAGTGAGAATTCACAGGGTCACAGTGACTAGTGAGAGCAATAGTGAGTATTCACAGGGTCACAGTGATCAGTGAGTGCAGTAGTGAGTATTCACAGGGTCACAGTGATTAGTGAGTGCAGTAGTGAGTATTCGCAGGGTCATGTTGATCAGGGGGAGCAACAGTGAGTATTTACATGGTCACTGATGTAAGTAAACTACTAGGCAATTGGTCTAAGCTTTAAACAAAGCTTTAATCAACTGTTTTTCAACATGGAGATGTAGTTGTGTCCTTTAGTAGTTCCTGTTGAGGAATGTCCTAAGCAAGCTGGGCCCTTGCCCGAGTATTTATACTCTCCCTGGACAGCGCCACAAGCAGGCCACCCAGTATTACTTCATACATGAATGAAAAGATTCATGTCAGTCACGGTGATCAGGGAGAGCAGTAGTTAGTATTCAGAGTGTCACAGTGATCAGTGAGAGTAGTAGTGAGTATTCACAGGGTCACAGTGATCAGTGAGAGCAGTAGTTAGTATTCAGAGTGTCACAGTGATCAGTGAGAGTAGTAGTGAGTATTCACAGGGTCACGGTGATCAGTGAGAGCAGTAGTGAGTGTTCACAGGGTCACAGTGATTAGTGAGTGCAGTAGTGAGTATTCACAGGGTCACAGTGATCAGTGAGTGCAGTAGTGAGTATTCGCAGGGACACAGTGATCAGTGAGTGCAGTAGTGAGTATTCACAGGGTCACAGTGATTAGTGAGTTCAGTAGTGCATATTCACAGGGACACAGTGATCAGGGAGAGCAAAAGTGAGTATTTACAGGTTCACTGACGTCAGAAAACTACTAGGCACTTGGTCTAAGCGTTAAACAAAGCATTAATCAACTGTTTTCCAACATGGACATCTGGTTGTGTCCTTTAGTAGTTCCTGTTGAGGAATGTCCTAAGCAAGCTGGGCAAATCCCTCAGTATTTATACGCTCCCTGGACAGCGCCACCAGCAGGCCGCCCAGTATTACTTCATACAATAATGAAAAGATTTATGTCAGTCACGGTGATCAGTGAGAGCAGTAGTGAGTATTTACAGGTTCACAGTGATCAGTGAGAGCAGTAGTGAATATTGACATGGTCACGTTAATCAGTGAGATCAGTAGTGAGTATTTACAAGTTCACAGTGATCAGTGTGAGAAGTACTGCATATTTACAGGGTCATGGTGATCAGGGAGAGAAATAGTGAGCATTCGCATTGTCACGTTGATCAGTGAGAGCAGTAGTGATTATTCACAGCATCACGGTGATCAGGGAGAGCAATAGTGAGTATTCAAAGGGTCACAGTGATCAGTGAGAGCAGTAGTGAGTATTCAAAGGGTCACGGTGATCAGTGAGAGCAGTAGTGAGTATTCACAGGGTCACAGTGATCAGTGAGAGCAGTAGTGAGTATTCACAGGGTCACCTTGATCAGGGAGAGCAGTAGTGTGTTTTTGCATGGTCACATTGATCAGTGAGAGCAGTAGTGAGTATTCAGAGGTTCAGGTTGATCAGTGAGATCAGTAGTGAGTATTCACAGGGTCACAGTGATCAGTGAGAGCAGTAGTGAATATTCACAGGGTTACTGCGATCAGTGAGAGCAGTAGTGAGCATTCACATGGTCATGGTGATCAGGGAGAGTAGTAGTGAGTATTCAAAGGGTCATGGTGAACAGTGAGAGCAGTGGTGAATATTCACAGGGTCGCAGTGATCAGTGAGAGCAGTAGTGAATATTCACAGTGTTACGGTGATCATGAGAGCAGTCGTGAATATTCAGAGGGTCACAGTGATCAGTGAGAGCAGTAGTGAGTCTTCACAGGGTCACAGTTATCAGTATGATCAGTAGTGAGTATTCACAGGGTCATGGTGATCATTCAGAGCAGTAGTGAATATTCACAGGGTTACAGTGATCAGTGAGAGAAGTAGTGAGTATTCACATGGTCACAGTGATCAGTGAGAGAAGTAGTGAGTATTCACAGGTTCACGGTGATCATTGAGAGCAGTAGTGAGTGTTCACAGGGTCACAGTGATTAGTGTGTGCAGTAGTGAGTATTCACAGGGTCACAGTGATCAGTGAGTGCAGTAGTGTGTATTGAGAGTGTCACAGTGATCAGTGAGAGTAGTCGTGAGTAATCAGATGGTCACAGTGATCAGTGAGAACAGTAGTGTGTATTGAGAGTGTCACAGTGATCAGTGAGTGCAGTAGTGAGTGTTGACAGGGTCACAGTGATCAGTGAGAACATAAGTGTGTATTGAGAGTGTCACAGTGATCAATGAGAGTAGTAGTGAGTATTCACAGGGTCACAGTGATCAGTGTGAACAGTAGTGTGTATTGAGAGTGTCACAGTGATCAGTGAGAGTAGTAGTGAGTATTCACAGGGTCACAGTGATAAGTGAGTGCAGTGGTGAGTATTCACAGGGCCACAGTGACTAGTGAGAGCAGTAGTGAGTATTCACAGGGTCACAGTGATCAGTGAGTGCAGTAGTGAGTATTCACAGGGTCACAGTGATTAGTGAGTGCAGTAGTGAGTATTCGCAGGGTCACGTTGATCAGGGGGAGCAACAGTGAGTATTTACATGGTCACTGATGTAAGTAAACTACTAGGCAATTGGTCTAAGCTTTAAACAAAGCTTTAATCAACTGTTTTTCAACATGGAGATGTGGTTGTGTCCTTTAGTAGTTCCTGTTGAGGAATGTCCTAAGCAAGCTGGGCCCTTGCCCGAGTATTTATACTTTCCCTGGACAGCGCCACAAGCAGGCCACCCAGTATTACTTCATACATGAATGAAAAGATTCATGTCAGTCACGGTGATCAGGGAGAGCAGTAGTTAGTATTCAGAGTGTCACAGTGATCAGTGAGAGTAGTAGTGAGTATTCACAGGGTCACAGTGATCAGTGAGAGCAGTAGTTAGTATTCAGAGTGTCACAGAGATCAGTGAGAATAGTAGTGAGTATTCACAGGATCACAGTGATCAGTGAGAGCAGTAGTTAGTATTCAGAGTGTCACAGTGATCAGTGAGAGTAGTAGTGAGTATTCACAGCGTCACAGTGATCAATGAGAGCAGTAGTGAGTATTCAAAGGTCACGGTGATCAATAAGAGCAGTAGTGAATATTCACAGGGTCACAGTGATCAATGAGAGCAGTAGTGAGTATTCAGGTGGTCACGGTGATCAGTGAGAGCAGTAGTGAGTGTTCAGAGCGTCACAATGATCAGCGAACGCAATAATGAGTATTCACAGGGTCACAGTAATCAATGAGAGCAGTAGTGAATAGTCACTGGGTCACAGTGATCAGTGAGAGCAGTAGTGAGTATTCACAAGGTCACGGTGATCAGGGCGAGCAGTAGTGAGTATACACAGCGTCACAGTGATCAGGGAGAGCAAAAGTGTGTATTTACAGGGTCACGGTGATAGGGAGAGCAATAGTGAGTATTCGCATGGTCACGTTGATCAGTGAGAGCAGTAGTGATTATTCACAGCATCACGGTGATCAGTGAGATCAGTAGTGAGTATTCGCAGGGTTACGGTGATCAGTGAGATCAGTAGTGAGTATTTACAGGGTCACGGTGAACTAGGAGAGCATTATTGAGTAATCACAGTGTCATGGTGATCAGAGAGAGCAGTAGTGAGTATTCACAGGTTCAAAGTGATCAATGAGAGCAGTAGTGAGTATTCACAGGGTCACAGTGATCAGTGAGAGCAGTAGTGAGTATTCACAGGTTTACGGAGATCAGAGACTGCAGTAGTGAGTATTCACAGATTAACAGTGATCAGTGAGAGCCATTAAGTATTCACAGTGTCACAGTGATCAGGAGGAGTAGTAGTGAGTATTCACAGCATCACGGTGATCAGTGAGAGCAGTAGTGAGTATTCACAGGGTCACGGTGATCTGTGAGAGCAATAGTGAGTATTCAGAGTGACACAGTGATCAGTGAGAGCAGTAGTGAGTATTCACAGGATCACAGTGATCCGTGAGAGCAGTAGTGAGTATTCACAGCGTAATAGTGATTAATGAGAGCAGTAGTGAGTATTCACAGATTCACAGTGATCAGTGAGAGCAATAGTGAGTATTCACAGGGTTGCAGTGATCAGTGAGAGCAGTAGTGAGTATTCACAGCGTCACGGTGATCAGGGAGAGCATTAGTGAGTATTCACAGCGTCACGGTGATCAGTGAGAGCATTAGTGAGTATTCAAAGATTCACAGAGATCAGTGAGAGCAGTAGTGAGTATTCACAGGGTCACAGTGATCAGTGAGAGCAGTAGTGAATATTCACAGCATCATGGTGATCAGTGAGAGCAGTAGTGAATATTCACATGCTCATGGTGATCAGTGAGAGCAGTAGTGAATATTCACAGGGTCACAATGATCAGTGAGAGCAGTAGATAATATTCACACGGTCACAGTGATCAGTGAGAGCAGTAGTGAGTATTCACAAGGTCACAGTTATCAGTAATAGCAGTAGTGAGTATTCACAGGGTCACAGTGATCAGTGAGAGCAGTAGTGATTATTCACAGGGTCACAGCGAACAGTGAGTGCAGTAGTGAGTTTTCACAGTGTCACGGTGATCAGTGAGAGCAATAGTGAGTATTCACAGGCACACGGTGATCAGTGAGAACAGTAGTGAGTATTCACAGATTCACAGTGATTAGTATGATCAATAGTGAGTATTCACAGCATCATGGTGATCAGTGAGAGCATTAGTGAGTATTCACAGTGATCATTGAGAGCAATAGTGAGTATTCAAAGTGTCACAATTATCATTGAGAGCAGTAGTGAGTATTTATAGTGTCACAGATATCAGTGAGAGCAGTAGTGAGTATTCAAAGTGTCACAATGATCATTGAGAGCAGTAGTGACTATTCACAGTGTCTCAGTGATCAGTGAGAGCAGTAGTGAGTATTCACAGCGTCACAGTGATCAGTGAGAGCATTAGTGAGTATTCACAGATTCACAGTGATCATTGACAACAATAGTGAGCATTCAAAGTGTCACAATGAATATTGAGAGCAGTAGTGAATATTCACAGATTCACTGAGATCAGTGAGAGCTGTAGTGTCTATTCACCAGGTCACGGTGATCAGTGAGAGCAGTAGTGAGTATTCATAGTGTCACAGCATTCAGGAAGTCAGTAGTTAGTATTCACAGGGTCACAGTGATCAGTGAGAGGAGTAGTGATTATTCACAGCATCACGGTGATCAGTGAGAGCAGTAGTGAGTATTCACAGGGTCACAGTGATCAGTGAGAGCAGTAGTGAATATTCACAGAATCACGGTGATCAGTGAGATCAGTAGTGAGTATTCACAGGGTCACGGTGATCAGTGAGATCAGTAGTGAGTATTTACAGGGTCATGGTGACCTAGGAGAGCATTATTGAGTAATCACAGTGTCATGGTGATCATAGAGAGCAGTAGTGAGTATTCACAGGTTCAAAGTGATCAATGAGAGCAGTAGTGAGTATTCACAGGGTCACAGTGATCAGTGAGAGCAGTAGTGAGTATTCACAGGTTTACGGAGATCAGAGACTGCAGTAGTGAGTATTCACAGATTAACAGTGATCAGTGAGAGCTATTAAGTATTCACAGTGTCACAGTGATCAGGAGGAGTAGTAGTGAGTATTCACAGCATCACGGTGATCAGTGAGAGCAGTAGTGAGTATTCACAGGGTCACGGTGATCGGTGAGAGCAATAGTGAGTATTCAGAGTGACACAGTGATCAGTGAGAGCAGTAGTGAGTATTCACAGGATCACAGTGATCCGTGAGAGCAGTAGTGAGTATTCACAGCGTAATAGTGATTAGTGAGAGCAGTAGTGAGTATTCACAGATTCACAGTGATCAGTGAGAGCAATAGTGAGTATTCACAGGTTTGCAGTGATCAGTGAGAGCAGTAGTGAATATTCACAGTGTCACGGTGATCAGGGAGAGCAATAGTGAGTATTCACAGTATTCACAGTGTAAGGTAGTGCCGTAGTGAGTATTCACAGTGTCACAGTGATCAGTGAGAGCAGTATTGAGTATTCACAGCGTCACGGTGATCAGGGAGAGCATTAGTGAGTATTCACAGCGTCACGGTGATCAGTGCGAGCAATAGTGAGTATTCAAAGATTCACAGAGATCAGTGAGAGCAGTAGTGAGTATTCACAGGGTCACAGGTGATCAGTGAGAGCAGTAGTGAATATTCACATGCTCATGGTGATCAGTGAGAGCAGTAGTGAATATTCACAGGGTCACAATGATCAGTGAGAGCAGTAGATAATATTCACACGGTCACAGTGATCAGTGAGAGCATTAGTGAGTATTCACAAGGTCACAGTGATCAGTAAGAGCAGTAGTGATTATTCACAGGGTCACAGCGAACAGTGAGTGCAGTAGTGAGTATTCACAGTGTCACGGTGATCAGTGAGAGCAATAGTGAGTATTCACAGGCACACGGTGATCAGTGAGAACAGTAGTGAGTATTCACAGATTCACAGTGATTAGTATGTTCAATAGTGAGTATTCACAGCATCATGGTGATCATTGCGAGCAATAGTGAGTATTCAAAGTGTCACAATTATCATTGAGAGCAGTAGTGAGTATTCAAAGTGTCACAATTATCATTGAGAGCAGTAGTGAGTATTCATAGTGTCACAGATATCAGTGAGAGCAGTAGTGAGTATTCAAAGTGTCACAATGATCATTGAGAGCAGTAGTGACTATTCACAGTGTCGCAGTGATCAGTGAGAGCAGTAGTGAGCATTCACAGCGTCACAGTGATCAGTGAGAGCATTAGTGAGTATTCACAGATTCACAGTGATCATTGACAACAATAGTGAGCATTCAAAGTGTCACAATGAATATTGAGAGCAGTAGTGAATATTCACAGATTCACTGTGATCAGTGAGAGCTGTAGTGTCTATTCACCAGGTCACGGTGATCAGTGAGAGCAGTAGTGAGTATTCATAGTGTCACAGCAATCAGGAAGTCAGTAGTTAGTATTCACAGGGTCACAGTGATCAGTGAGAGGAGTAGTGATTATTCACAGCATCACGGTGATCAGTGAGAGCAGTAGTGAGTATTCACAGGGTCACAGTGATCAGTGAGAGCAGTAGTGAATATTCACAGAATCACGGTGATCAGTGAGATCAGTAGTGAGTATTCACAGGGTCACGGTGATCAGTGAGATCAGTAGTGAGTATTTACAGGGTCATGGTGACCTAGGAGAGCATTATTGAGTAATCACAGTGTCATGGTGATCAGAGAGAGCAGTAGTGAGTATTCACAGGTTCAAAGTGATCAATGAGAGCAGTAGTGAGTATTCACAGGGTCACAGTGATCAGTGAGAGCAGTAGTGAGTATTCACAGGTTTACGGAGATCAGAGACTGCAGTAGTGAGCATTCACAGATTAACAGTGATCAGTGAGAGCTATTAAGTATTCACAGTGTCACAGTGATCAGGAGGAGTAGTAGTGAGTATTCGCAGCATCACGGTGATCAGTGAGAGCAGTAGTGAGTATTCACAGGGTCACGGTGATCGGTGAGAGCAATAGTGAGTATTCAGAGAGACACAGTGATCAGTGAGAGCAGTAGTGAGTATTCACAGGATCACAGTGATCCGTGAGAGCAGTAGTGAGTATTCACAGCGTAATAGTGATTAGTGAGAGCAGTAGTGAGTATTCACAGATTCACAGTGATCAGTGAGAGCAATCGTGAGTATTCACAGGTTTGCAGTGATCAGTGAGAGCAGTAGTGAATATTCACAGTGTCACGGTGATCAGGGAGAGCAATAGTGAGTATTCACAGTATTCACAGTGTAAGGTAGTGCCGTAGTGAGTATTCACAGTGTCACAGTGATCAGTGAGAGCAGTATTGAGTATTCACAGCGTCACGGTGATCAGGGAGAGCATTAGTGAGTATTCACAGCGTCACGGTGATCAGTGAGAGCATTAGTGAGTATTCAAAGATTCACAGAGATCAGTGACAGCAGTAGTGAGTATTCACAGGGTCACAGTGATCAGTGAGAGCAGTAGTGAATATTCACAGCATCATGGTGATCAGTGAGAGCAGTAGTGAATATTCACATGCTCATGGTGATCAGTGAGAGCAGTAGTGACTATTCACAGTGTCTCAGTGATCAGTGAGAGCAGTAGTGAGTATTCACAGCGTCACAGTGATCAGTGAGAGCATTAGTGAGTATTCACAGATTCACAGTGATCATTGACAACAATAGTGAGCATTCAAAGTGTCACAATGAATATTGAGAGCAGTAGTGAATATTCACAAATTCACTGTGATCAGTGAGAGCTGTAGTGTCTATTCACCAGGTCACGGTGATCAGTGAGAGCAGTAGTGAGTATTCATAGTGTCACAGCAATCAGGAAGTCAGTAGTTAGTATTCACAGGGTCACAGTGATCAGTGAGAGGAGTAGTGATTATTCACAGCATCACGGTGATCAGTGAGAGCAGTAGTGAGTATTCACAGGGTCACAGTGATCAGTGAGAGCAGTAGTGAATATTCACAGAATCACGATGATCAGTGAGATCAGTAGTGAGTATTCACAGGGTCACGGTGATCAGTGAGATCAGTAGTGAGTATTTACAGGTTCATGGTGACCTAGGAGAGCATTATTGAGTAATCACAGTGTCATGGTGATCAGAGAGAGCAGTAGTGAGTATTCACAGGTTCAAAGTGATCAATGAGAGCAGTAGTGAGTATTCACAGGGTCACAGTGATCAGTGAGAGCAGTAGTGAGTATTCACAGGTTTACGGAGATCAGAGACTGCCGTATTGAGTATTCACAGATTAACAGTGATCAGTGAGAGCTATTAAGTATTCACAGTGTCACAGTGATCAGGAGGAGTAGTAGTGAGTATTCACAGCATCACGGTGATCAGTGAGAGCAGTAGTGAGTATTCACAGGTTCACGGTGATCGGTGAGAGCAATAGTGAGTATTCAGAGTGACACCGTGATCAGTGAGAGCAGTAGTGAGTATTCACAGGATCACAGTGATCCGTGAGAGCAGTAGTGAGTATTCACAGCGTAATAGTGATTAGTGAGAGCAGTAGTGAGTATTCACAGATTCACAGTGATCAGTGAGAGCAATAGTGAGTATTCACAGGGTTGCAGTGATCAGTGAGAGCAGTAGTGAATATTCACAGCGTCACGGTGATCAGGGAGAGCAATAGTGAGTATTCACAGTATTCACAGTGTAAGGTAGTGCCGTAGTGAGTATTCACAGTGTCACAGTGTTCAGTGAGAGCAGAAGTGAGTATTCACAGCGTCACGGTGATCAGGGAGAGCATTAGTGAGTATTCACAGCGTCACGGTGATCAGTGAGAGCATTAGTGAGTATTCAAAGATTAACAGAGATCAGTGAGAGCAGTAGTGAGTATTCACAGGGTCACAGTGATCAGTGAGAGCAGTAGTGAATATTCACAGCATCATGGTGATCAGTGAGAGCAGTAGTGAATATTCACATGCTCATGGTGATCAGTGAGAGCAGTAGTGAATATTCACAGGGTCACAATGATCAGTGAGAGCAGTAGATAATATTCACACGGTCACAGTGATCAGTGAGAGCAGTAGTGAGTATTCACAAGGTCACAGTGATCAGTAAGAGCAGTAGTGAGTATTCACAGGGTCACAGTGATCAGTGAGAGCAGTAGTGATTATTCACAGGGTCACAGCAAACAGTGAGTGCAGTAATGAGTATTCACAGTGTCACGGTGATCAGTGAGAGCAATAGTGAGTATTCACAGGCACACGGTGATCAGTGAGAACAGTAGTGAGTATTCACAGATTCACAGTGATCATTGACAACAATAGTGAGCATTCAAAGTGTCACAATGAATATTGAGAGCAGTAGTGAATATTCACAAATTCACTGTGATCAGTGAGAGCTGTAGTGTCTATTCACCAGGTCACGGTGATCAGGGAGAGCAGTAGTGAGTATTCATAGTGTCACAGCAATCAGGAAGTCAGTAGTTAGTATTCACAGGGTCACAGTGATCAGTGAGAGGAGTAGTGATTATTCACAGCATCACGGTGATCAGTGAGAGCAGTAGTGAGTATTCACAGGGTCACAGTGATCAGTGAGAGCAGTAGTGAATATTTACAGAATCACGATGATCAGTGAGATCAGTAGTGAGTATTCACAGGGTCACGGTGATCAGTGAGATCAGTAGTGAGTATTTACAGGTTCATGGTGACCTAGGAGAGCATTATTGAGTAATCACAGTGTCATGGTGATCAGAGAGAGCAGTAGTGAGTATTCACAGGTTCAAAGTGATCAATGAGAGCAGTAGTGAGTATTCACAGGGTCACAGTGATCAGTGAGAGCAGTAGTGAGTATTCACAGGTTTACGGAGATCAGAGACTGCAGTAGTGAGTATTCACAGATTAACAGTGATCAGTGAGAGCTATTAAGTATTCACAGTGTCACAGTGATCAGGAGGAGTAGTAGTGAGTATTCACAGCATCACGGTGATCAGTGAGAGCAGTAGTGAGTAGTCACAGGTTCACGGTGATCGGTGAGAGCAATAGTGAGTATTCAGAGTGACACAGTGATCAGTGAGAGCAGTAGTGAGTATTCACAGGATCACAGTGATCCGTGAGAGCAGTAGTGAGTATTCACAGCGTAATAGTGATTAGTGAGAGCAGTAGTGAGTATTCACAGATTCACAGTGATCAGTGAGAGCAATAGTGAGTATTCACAGGGTTGCAGTGATCAGTGAGAGCAGTAGTGAATATTCACAGCGTCACGGTGATCAGGGAGAGCAATAGTGAGTATTCACAGTATTCACAGTGTAAGGTAGTGCCGTAGTGAGTATTCACAGTGTCACAGTGTTCAGTGAGAGCAGAAGTGAGTATTCACAGCGTCACGGTGATCAGGGAGAGCATTAGTGAGTATTCACAGCGTCACGGTGATCAATGAGAGCATTAGTGAGTATTCAAAGATTCACAGAGATCAGTGAGAGCAGTAGTGAGTATTCACAGGGTCACAGTGATCAGTGAGAGCAGTAGTGAATATTCACAGCATCATGGTGATCAGTGAGAGCAGTAGTGAATATTCACATGCTCATGGTGATCAGTGAGAGCAGTAGTGAATATTCACAGGGTCACAATGATCAGTGAGAGCAGTAGATAATATTCACACGGTCACAGTGATCAGTGAGAGCAGTAGTGAGTATTCACAAGGTCACAGTGATCAGTAAGAGCAGTAGTGAGTATTCACAAGGTCACAGTGATCAGTGAGAGCAGTAGTGATTATTCACAGGGTCACAGCGAACAGTGAGTGCAGTAGTGAGTATTCACAGTGTCACGGTGATCAGTGAGAGCAATAGTGAGTATTCACATGCACACGGTGATCAGTGAGAACAGTAGTGAGTATTCACAGGTTCACAGTGATTAGTATGATCAATAGTGAGTATTCACAGCATCATGGTGATCAGTGAGAGCATTAGTGAGTATTCACAGTGATCATTGAGAGCAATAGTGAGTATTCAAAGTGTCACAATTATCATTGAGAGCCGTAGTGAGTATTCATAGTGTCAGTGATCAGTGAGAGCAGTAGTGAGTATTCAAAGTGTCACAATGATCATTGAGAGCAGTAGTGACTATTCACAGTGTCTCAGTGATCAGTGAGAGCAGTAGTGAGTATTCACAGCGTCACAGTGATCAGTGAGAGCATTAGTGAGTATTCACAGATTCACAGTGATCATTGACAACAATAGTGAGCATTCAAAGTGTCACAATGAATATTGAGAGCAGTAGTGAGTATTCACATGGTCACGGTGATCAATGAGAGCAGTAGTGAGTATTCACAGATTCGCAGTGATCAGTGAGAGCAGTAGTGAATATTCACAGGGTTGCAGTGATCAGTGAGAACATTAGTGAGTATTCCCAGATCGACAGTGATCAGTGAGAGCAGTAGTGAGTATTCACAGTGTCACAGTGATCAGTGAGAACAGTAGTGAGTATTCACAGTGTCACAGTGATCAGGAAGAGCAGTAGTGAGTATTCAGAGTGTCACAGTGATCAGTGAGAGCAGTAGTGAGTATTCACAGTGTCACAGTGATCAGTGAGAACAGTAGTGAGTATTCCCAGATTGACGGTGATCAGCGAGAGCAGTTGTGAGTATTCAGAGAGCTGTATATTAACTCGTGCTGTTGACAAGGTATCATTTACTGCTCTGACGTGAATGAATTCAGGCAGTTTGTTAATATTTACACTCAGTGCTGTATATTTGTGCGATCCCAGCCCTGAGCTCCTTCACTCACACACTGCATGAGGTTTGTTAACCATAAATCTGAAGTATTTATGTTGCTAGTGATGAGCGAATGGGTGGGTTCATTTTTAATCCAGTAAATTATTTATATTGGGTTTGTAAAAGACATTTTATAAAGAATTTAAATGAATAACAACAAGTAATATTTTGCACAAAGCCAATGCTTGACAAGGAAATAACACTGGGGTTGGTGTTGGGAGGCGGGGGTGGTGAGATCTGGTGCAGTGGGACTGTTGGATGCCCAGGTCATCTTGAGATGGCGAATGGAACTCAAAATTCCCATTATTTGAGGTGGGGAGCAGTGGAGCACTCAGTGTGCTGTGGCCTCCTGATGGAGCTGACGAAGAATAGCTTAAGGCTGCTGGTGTTAAAGGGCTGCAGCTGCTATTGAAAGGGGTGTCCTCATGAATTGCTGCTCCGTACAACAGAAGACATGTTTGGAACAAGGAGAACGTCTGCCTCATTGTCTCATGCTTCCTGAGAGAGCAACTGATCCACTAATGTCCTTCAGGGAAGGAAACCTGCCGTCCTTACATGGTCTGGCCTGTATTTGACTCCAGTCCCACACCAATGTCAATGACTCTTAACTGCTCTCTGGAGAGGCCTAGTAACCCACCCAGTCAGAGCAACTAGGAATGGGCAGTCAATGCCAGCCATGCCAGCAAAACCCACATCCCGAGAATGAATAAAAAGTGAAGCAAAGGAGGTTTACCATCTTTGGCACACAAGGGCACCCTCCTGTGTTAAGAAATAGCAGAAGGTGGCAGACGGGGTCACTGCCGTGCCAACCATCCTGAGGGCCTGGACGGAGATGTATAAAACAATGAATATTGACCGGCACCTGACTGAGTCTGTGTGCTCAGCCTGCAGAAAGCAGCTCCCCCAAGCTTCGATAGCTACAATGCAGCAGGATATACAATGGCCAGAACTTTTAATCTGGAGGCGAGTCGAGAGCGGGGGGAGGCCTAGAAAGCAGTCAGGCAACCCGTGTTTCCCGCTGGCCCTGCCGACTTTAACGTCAGGGCCTGGTTAGCATTTCAAAGCACCGATTCCCGCCCGTCGCCAGCCAGATGGAGAGGCTGGCTGGCTGGCTGCGGGTGGGTAGGCCTGCGGCACTAGGCCGCAGAGAGGATGGAGGGATGGGGGTGTGGTCGGGGGCCAGAGGAGCATCGGGACTGGTGGGGGGGAGTGGGGGGTCGAGGAGGTCGGGGGGGGGGGCGCTGATCGGAGGCCTCGGGACGGGGAGTGGGGAGAGAAGTTGGGGGGTATCATAGACCTCAGGGGGCTGTGTCCGACCGCGGTGGGTGGGTGAGGCAGGGATGCTGGATCCAGGAGCTAAGTGGAAAGGCTCTTACCTCAGGGATCCAGCAGTCCTGGTCTTCCATTAGCTGGTGGGTTCCCCAAGGCCCAGGAAGCTCGACCTGCCAGAGTTAAATTTAAAATGAAGCATCACCATGAGGCACGCCAGCCTCATTATAATATTTAAATGGGCGGCCCACCTCCCGGGAGCGAGTTGGCCGCCTGCTCCCCATCCCGCCTCCGTTAAAACTGAAGTGGGTGGGTTGGAGTCGGGATTCAGTTTTTTTTAACTCTTTAACATCCCACCCGACCCCAACCCACCTATTTTTTGGGGTTAAAATTCCTCCCTTGTTATCGTCACTTAAAACGCTGACTGTTGTCATGTGACTTTTCAGCAAGTTTGAGGCACCACTCACCGTACGCGGCTCGAAGCTGCGAGGGCTCCAATTGGTTGTCTGGACGCCTGCCGTAGGTCCCCGAGGAGCCAGCCTTGCACTGGAGGTGGCTTAAATAGTCCTGGAACCTCCTGGAGTGCTCTGAAATGGTCAGACGGGGGATTGAGCATCCGATTGCATGATCCACATTTGACAAGAAACCTGCCTGTTGATGGAGTGGAAGCCCTCACAGTTCATGAAGGAAGAAGAATTGTGTCGAATTAACCACAGGTGATGTCACAGGATGCTGCAGCTATCGGAAGGATGCAGGAGACAGCAACCAGAATGATTGAGGGGAGGGACGGATTGGATTATGAGCAGCAATTATGTAAATTAGGCACATGCTCACTGGAAAAGAGGTGATATGATTGTTTTTAGGATTCTGAAGGGACGAGATAACGTAGACCATGACGAGCTGTTTCACCTTGTCCACAACAGTAGACCCAGAGGACACGGCCTGTGCTTTTCTTTTGTGTTTTAATGCCTGGCCAATATTTCTCCCTCAACCAACATAACAAAAAACAGATTATCTGGTCATTTGCACGTTGCTGTTTATGGGAGCTTGCTGTGCACAATTTGGCTGCCGCGTTTCCCACATTACAACAGTGACTCCACTTCAAAAGTACTTCATTGGCTGTAAAGCGATTTGAGACGTCCGGTGGTCGTGAAAGGCGCTGTAGAAATACAAGTCTTTCTTTTCTTTAAAGAGTTTCTGCCGCTTTCAGAGCGAGGGAACATTTTTAATTCCGCAAAGTCCCGAGGTGGAGGCGTGCCTGCTGAGAGCTGGTGTCGGGGAATCTGGTGGGGGAGACTCTGCACTGGGCGAGTGAATGCAAGGTGAATAGTGCCATGGGATCTTTTACATCCACCTGGGAGGACAGACGGGGCCTCAGTTTAACGTCTCATCCAAAAGGTGGCACCTCCGACAGTGCAGCGCTCCATCATTACTAGACGGGAATGTCAGTCTGGATTATGGGCTCAAATCTCTGGAGTGGGCCTTGAACCTATGACCCCCCCCCTTGTGCAGCGGTGAGTGCTACCAACTGAGCTGGCATCCATGTAAATACTGAAAGATTGGGCCAGAAATTCGGCTCCCTGGCTTCCCGCGGGTGCAAGGATCGCGCGCGCACCTACCTACCGTGCCTGCCGTTGACCCCTGGGCCTGCGGGGGATTTGGCTCCTGGGCCTCCTCCAGCTGCCGGCGCGCAGTGCTTGCGTATCCCAGGGGCGGAGTTAGTGTGATGTGTCCCCTGGGATCACGTGGGCCATGGAGAGCCAATGGCAGCAGACCATCTTTCATTCATAGATTTGACAGCCTGTCAAAACATCCCTAAAACTACAAATAAATTTTAAAATACATCACATTTTTAAAATAGCTATAAATTACATTAATTAACTATTTTAAACAAAAATTTAAATTTTTGAAAAAATTAATTACACTTTTTAACGGGGCTAAAACTAAACTTACCTTTCTTTAAAGTAACTAAAAAAGATAAATCTGTGAAAAAAAGTTTAAATTTTAATAAAATCAACACCTTGTTAAAAGAAGGCCTTGCGCCTCCTTTTTCAATGTGCATCTTCTCCATGCTTACCCTCACGGAGGAACCTGTAAAAAAACTCGAAGTGCGAGGCGAACGCGCTGGTCCTCCGGCGTGCGCGTTCGACCTCTGAACCCCTTCCTTCAGGGGAACGGAAGTGCCGGTTTCCCACGCATGTGCAGTGCATGCAAGAAACCGGCACTTTCGTTCCGTCCACGGGTGAGTACATAGTGCATACTCACCCGTGGCGAGCCTAATTTCTGCCCCATTATTTCCAGTGATCAGTGATGGGTAACGAGAGCATAAATTTAGGATTACAACTAGAAGCATAAAGGAGGCTTCAAGAAATGTTTGTGCACAAAGGTTTCTTAAAATATGGAATACATTAGCTCAAATAACTATTGAAGTCAGATCAATCAGAGTGTTTTAAGAAGGAGTTAGAAAACGCTTTGAAGACGAATGGGAAAAATGTGACTCCTGGCATGGAGTTAGCAGCAACATGACCATGATGGGCCAAAATGGCCTCCCTCTGGGCTATGATTCTACGAGAGTGGAACCCATCAATGAGTCTTAATGGCTTCTAGCTGAGGAATTGTTCTGGATTTCCATCCACTTCCACAAGGTAGCTACCCAAAGACTGGTTAGAATGCAGAACTCACTACCACCAGCACGGGGAGTGGTTGAGGCGAATAGCATAGATACATTTAAGGGGAAGCTAGATAAACACATGAGGGAGAAGGACTAGAAGGATATGCTGTTAGGGTGAGATGAAGTAGGGTGAGAGGAGGCTCGTGTGGAGTATAAACACCGGCACGGACCAGTTGGGCCAAATGGCCTGTTTCTGTGTTGTAAATTCGATGTCATTCTATGTAAAGATACTGCCAGAGTGTGTTTGGGGATTGTGGTGAGTTTGGTTCCAGAGTTGTGTCAGGGTTTGTGAGGGGCCAGCAATAGCCCCTGGTTGCGTGGACTAGTTCTGCTTCAGGCTACAAAGATATCAATTCACAAATGCTCGTCTTTCTTTACAAAGTCTGTTTGGCTTAATCCAGTCTGAAAATTCATGAAGATTAACTGAAGTTAGAAATGTCCCCTCCCTCTGAAAACGGCAGAATCCCTTTAACATTAAATAACAAAAGAAAAAATAAATCAACTTCACCATTGCAACAGCGGTGGGGGTTTCAAACTGTCGGATTCACAAGTTACAGTCAGGGTAGAAAGTGCCTGTTCAGTGCCATACGCAGGGCCCGTTCAGTGTGATACGCAGGGTCCGTTCAGTGCCATACACAGGGCCCGTTCAGTGTGATACGCAGGGTCCGTTCAGTGTGATACGCAGGGTCCGTTCAGTGTGATACGCAGGGCCCGTTCAGTGTGATACGCAGGGCCTGTTCAGTGCCATACACAGGGCCCGTTCAGTGTGATACGCAGGGCCCGTTCAGTGTGATACGCAGGGTCCGTTCAGTGCCATACACAGGGTCCGTTCAGTGTGATACGCAGGGTCCGTTCAGTGTGATACGCAGGGTCCGTTCAGTGTGATACGCAGGGCCCGTTCAGTGTGATACGCAGGGTCCGTTCAGTGTGATACGCAGGGTCCATTCAGTGTGATACGCAGGGTCCATTCAGTGCCATACACAGGGCCCGTTCAGTGCCATACGCAGGGCCCGTTCAGTGTGATACGCAGGGCCCGTTCAGTGTGATACGCAGGGTCCGTTCAGTGTGATACACAGGGCCCGTTCAGTATGATACGCAGGGTCCGTTCAGCGTGATACGCAGGGTCCGTTCAGTGTGATACGCAGGGCCCGTTCAGCGTGATACACAGGGCTCGTTCAGTGTGATACGCAGGGCCCGTTCAGTGTGATACGCAGGGTCCGTTCAGTGTGATACACAGGGCCCGTTCAGTGTGATACGCAGGGCCCATTCAGTGTGATACGCAGGGTCCGTTCAGTGCCATACACAGTGGTTCAAACAGGGATTCAGCAATGCAAGGTAGTATATGCTACTTGAAGGTCAGAGACACCTTTGTGTTTGCCTGGCCAGTATTTAGCAAGGGTTCACTTGTGAGGCTCCATTCCCAACTTTAGGTCAATGGTGAGAATGAAGGACTCATTCTGCGTTGCGTGCTCCCACATGGTGTGGCTCCTCACTGGGAGATCCACCTCACAAAATGACCTCTCGTACTTGAAATCGCTGGATTAAAACTGGACCTTCTTCTTGAGATAGTAGCTTTGAACAATTGCCCTTTGATTTAGCACCATTGGGGAATAATTGATGCAGTTACTATGCGTGGTCAAAATCAAAATGAATACTTTTTGAACACAGTTAGTGGCCTGAGCAATCTCACACAGGGATCAGGAGGGTGTGGTAAATGAATACTGAAAAAAAGAATTTCTATAGCACCTTTCATGACATCATTACATAGGATTACATAGGATATACGGCACAGAAACAGGCCAATCGGCCCAACCAGTCCATGTCGGCGTTTATGCTCCACTTGAGCCTCCTCCCACTCTATCAGCATAACCCTCTATTCCCTTCTCCCTCATATGCTTGTCTAGCCTCCCCTTAAATGCATCTATACTATTCGCTTCAACCACTCCCTGTGGTAGCGAGTTCCACATTATCACCACTCTCTGGGTAAAGAAGTTCCTTCTGAATTCCCCATTGGATTTCTTGGTGACTATCTTATATTGATGGCCTCTAGTTATGCTCTTCCCCACAAGTGGAAAACTCTCTCTGTATCTACTCTATCAAAATCCTTCATAATTTTAAAGACCTCTATTAGGTCACCCCTCAGCCTTCTCTTTTCAAGAGAAAAAAGACCCATCCTGTTCATCCTTTCCTGATAGGTGTACCCTCGCATTTCTGGTATTATCCTTGTAAATCTTTTTTGCACCCTCTCCAGTGCCTCTATATCCTTTTTATAATATGGCAACCAGAATTGTACACAGTACTCCAAGTGTGGTCTAACCAAGGTTCGATACAAGTTTAACATAACTTCACTACTTTTCAATTCTATCCCTCTAGAAATAGACCCTAGTGCTTGGTTTGCTTTTTTTATGGCCTTGTTAACCTGTGTCGCTACTTTCAGTGATTTGTGTATTTGTACTCCAAGATCCCTTTGATCTTCTACCCCACTTAGATTCGTATTTTCTAAGTAATATGCGACTTCCCTATTTTTCTTACCAAAATGTAATAGCTCACATTCATCTGTGTTTAATTTCATTTGCCAATTATATTCCCATTCTTTAAGTTTATTAATGTCTTCTTGTAATTTGTTGCAGTCCTCCTCAGTATTGACTATCCCCACCCTCCCCCCCCCACCCCCCACCTCCTCAATGTGGTGTCATCTGCAAATTTAGAAATTGTGTTTTTGATTCCAAAGTCTAAATCGTTAATATAAATTGTGGTCCCAGCAGTGATCCTTGTGGAACACCACTTCCCACCTTCTGCCACTCTGAATAGCTACCCTTTACCCCTACTCTCTGCTTTCTGTCTTGAAGCCAGCTAATTATCCATTCTGCTACTTGTTCCCTGACTCCGCATGCTCTGACCTTATTCATTAGCCTTTTGAAAATCTAGATAAATTACATCTACTACATTACCCTTGTCTACTCTCTCTGTTACCTCTTCAA
This sequence comes from Squalus acanthias, assembly GCA_030390025.1. NCBI lineage: Eukaryota > Metazoa > Chordata > Chondrichthyes > Squaliformes > Squalidae > Squalus > Squalus acanthias. The sequence continues at coordinate 1,119,894 of JASTWF010000046.1, forward strand.
AAAATTCAATGAGGTTCTGTTTTGAAATCCATGCTAACTCTTCATTATTATGTTTTTTGTTTCTAGATGTTATTCTATTTTCTCCTTTAGTAGGGATTCCATTATTTTTCCGACCACTGATGTTAAGCTGACTGGTCTATAGTTCCCTGGACATGTTTTATCTCCCTTCTTAAATATAGGTATTACATTAGCTATCTGCCAATCCTCTGGCACTACACCTTGTTCTAACAAATTATTAAATATGTGTAATAGTTCCTCTGCTATCTCTTTCCTAGATTCTTTTAAAATGCACAGATGTAATCCGTCTGGACCAGGGGTTTTATTCTCTTTGAGTTTGATTAGTTTATTTAATATTTCTCCTCTTTTTATTTTAAATGCAGTTATCTCATTTCTAATCTCAACATACGATGTCAAGTCCACCTGTTCTGTCTCCCTGGTAAATACTGAAGTAAAGTAATTATTTAATATTTCTGCCATCTCTCTATTGCTGCCTGTGATATTATCCTGTCCTTCCCTTAGTGGCTCTATTCCCATCCCGACTTTCCTTTTTTTATTTATTTGCCTGTAAAATATTTTACTATTTTGTTTTATGTTCCTTGATAATTTAATTTCATAGCTCCTTTTTGCCTTTCTAATTTTTTTTGACTTCTCTCCTAATCTCTTCATATTCTGTCTTATCATGCTCTCTCCTGCTGTCCATGTACTTAATGTATGCCTCTTTCCTTACCCTCAATTTTTCCCTTATGTCTTTATTCATCCATGGTGTCTCATTAGTGTTTAGCTTCTTCTTGTTTTTTAGTGGAACATATTTTTCCTAGACTCTGTTGAACACCATTTTAAATGTTTCACATTGCTGTTATATATCATTGTTTGCCAATATTGTTGTCCATTTTATTTTCCCAAGTTCTATTCTCAGCCCCACAAAAATCAGATTTGCTCCAATCTATTACCCTGGTCTTCACCATACTTATGTCCTTCTCAATTATTATCTTAAAGCATATTATATGATGGTCACTATTGCCTAGATGCTCCCCTACTTTTACTTCTCTTATCTGCTCTGGTTCATTCCCCATTACTAGATCCAATATTGAATCCTCCCTTGATGGGCTTTATACATATTGGGCTAGAAAGTAGGAACTCCATTCCCTTATCCCCTTTACCTACCTCTTCTGGCCAATTAATATCGGGGTAGTTGAAATCCCCCATGATTATTATTCTATGCTTTTTACTTATTGCCCTAATTTTTTTGCATAGTTCCTCCTCCACCTCCCTTCCACTATTAGGTGGTCCATAGACTATGTCTATTAGTGTGATTGATCCTTTATTATCTTTTATCTCTATCCATATGGAATCTATTTTTATCTTGCTGATAGCTGCATCACTTTTTTCTACTGCCATTATGTTATCCCTAATAAGTACAGCTACTCCACCTCCCCTTTTTCCCTCTCTAGCTTTTCTATTAGGACATCCCAAAGCACTTTACAGCCAATTAAGTACTCTTGAAATAAATAAAATGCTGGAACTACTCAGCAGTTCCGGCAGCATCAGCGGAGAGAAACACAGAGTTAACGTTTCAGGTCAATGACCTTTTGTCAGAACTGGAAAGTTTGAGATATAACAGGTTTTAAGCAAGTGCAGAGGCAGAGAAAGGGGGAGGTAATCGCTGTTTCACCTGGAAGGAGTGCTTGGGGCAACCACATTGGAGGAGAATCCTCGGTTGAGGAAAAAGGAAGACATATCATAGGAACATAGGAACAGGAGTAGGCCTGTTATTTTGACAGCACTGGTGTGGAAGGTGGCATCGTCAGAACAGATGTGACGGAGTCAGAAACTGGGAGAATGGAATAGAGACCTTAGAGGAAGCGAGGTGGGAGGTAGTGTAATCAAGGTAGCTATGGGAGTCAGTGGGCTTATAGTAGATATTGGTTGACAGCCTATCCCCAGAAATGGAGCTGGAGAAGTCGAGGAAGGGAACGGAAGAGTCCGAGATGGAACATGTGAAGGCGAGGGAAGGGTAGAAATTGGAAGCAAAGTTGATGAAATTTGCCAGTTCAGGGAGAGAGCAGGAAACGGCACTGCTCCAGTCATTAATGTACCGGAAAAAGAGGTGAGGGAGGGGACCTGTGTAGGACTGGAAAAAAGAATGTTCCACGTATTCCACGAAAAGGCAGGCATATCTAGGACCCATGCGGGTTCCCATAGCAACACCTTTTATTTGGAGGAAGTGTGCGGAGTCAAAGGAGAAGTTGTTCAATGTGAGAACAAGTTCAGCCAGGCGGAGGAGGGTGGTGATGGCTTTGGACTGGTTGGGCCTCCAGTCAATGAATAAGCGGAGGGCCCACAGGCCATCCTGGTGAGGGATGGAGGTGTAGAGGGCCTGGACATCCATGGTGAAAAGGAGACAGTTGGGGGCAGGAAACTGTTAAAGTGGCGGAAGGCATTGGAAGAGTCGCGGATGTAAGTCAAAAGAGATGAGACAAGGGGAGGAAAAAATAGAGTCGAGATAGAAAGAAGTAAGTTCCGTGGGGCAAGATCACAGTATACTTTCAGTTTGCTGAAACGATGGATTTACCGGGGCAGTTCTGTTTATAGCTTTTGAGAAGGAGGTAGAAGTGGGCTATGCGGGGTTGGGCAACTATGAGGTTGGAGGCCGTTCCCGATGGGGTGGGTGGAGGAAGGGGGTGGGGTGGAAAACCTCCAGAGGAGAGTGACGTAATAAAGACTCACTACGCACTTGAACATAAAGCAAGGCTTTAATCAACTTGTAACAAAACATGGAGGTCTAGTTAGCAGTCACTAGCTTCCTGTTTCCAGATTGTCTCTGCCCAAGGTGGGCCCATGCCTGAGTATTTATACTCCCTGGACGGCGCCCCAGCTGGCCACCCAGTAGTACTTCCTGAGTTGTTACTTGCGATTTATGACAGAGAGGAGATCAGTGACGGTTTTCTCTTTTTATTTCAGATTTCCAGCATATGCAGTATTTTGCTTAAGTAATTTTGAAGTGCAGTCACTGTTATAATGTAGGAAACACAGCAGCTCATTTACATACAGCAAGATTCCACAAGCAGCACTGAGATAATGACCAAATAATCTTTCTTTTTTTTAAATATAGAGATGTTGGGTGCAGGATAAATATTGGCCAGGACACCGGGGATAACTCCTCTGCTATTTTTCAAAATAGTGCCGTGGGATCTTTTACGTCCACCTGAGAGGGAAGACGGGGCCTCGGTTTAACAACTCATCCAAAAGACAGCACCTCTGACAGTGCAGCGCTCCCTCAGTACTGCACTGAGGTGTCAGCCTGGATTATGTGCTGAAGTCTCTGGAGTGGGACTTGAACCCACGACCTTCTGACTCAGAGGCGAGAGTGAGGCCACTGAGCTGCACTAAAAATGGTCGAGATGAGAAAGCGTCAGCCTCACTTATCTCTGCCTGAGCTGGGAGCTCTCGATAGTGACAATACGATAGCCATTGATTGATGAATTACCAATTCTAGATTGTACCAGCGAACTGCTAGGTGCTTCTAGTTGACGTCAATCATGCCCAGGGACAAACATCGAAATACAAGAGCCACACAAAACAAATCCTCAGTGTCACCCCCAATGAGTTGCAAAGAACAGACACACAAGCTTTCGTTGAAAATAAGCCTTAAGATAGCCTCTAGTGCTGTCTAACATTATTGTGCTGCTTTCCAAATGTGGAATATGACCTTTTCATAATTAATTCGGTTAGCTCTCCACATTCATCTCGATAAAATATTCTGCAATTATGGCGAATGGGCCACAAAAGCAAGACATCTAACCTTATTAAGTCACCACACTGGGCAAAGGGTGGGTGTGGTGTAAGAGCGGTCATGGTAATCTCCTCAAGAAAATCCCGAAACATGATTGAGAGTTGGTGAATCATCAGGAGCCCACAAATCCCATGCCAATATTACTGTACAGAGCAGGCTTTGGGGAAGTGGGTGGTTCCCTGGGATAAAGCACTAGCCTTTCACCTCAGAGATCTGGCTTCAATTCAGCCCAGACTCACATGGATTTTCCCGTTTTCTATTAGCTACAAGACTGCTGCATTAATACATTTTCCAACAGCCTTAATCCAGTTGCAACTGGGCACAAGCCAACAGCCTCCAATCTAGTATGAAAGGTTTGAATTTACATTGTATAATGTTAGTAATTAATGTGCCCATATGCAAATCCTTTGTCCACTATTTGGACAAAGGTGTTAACGCATTTGGAACACTGAACAGTCTGGGTGTCTTTTCTCTAGAAAAGAGAACAGAGTAGAGACATAAAGAAGATGTTTTCACTTGTGGGCCGTCCAAAACTAGGGGCCATAAATGTAAGATAGTCACTAATAAATCCAATAAGGAATCTAGGAGAAACTTCTTTACTCAGAGAGTCATTCGAATATGGAACTCACTACCACAAGGAGTGGTTGAGGAGACTAGCATAGATGTATTCGGGGGAAGCTCGATAAACAGACGAGGAAGGAAGGAAGGAAAAAAGGAAGGAAGGGAAAAAGGAAGGAAGGAAAAGGGGAAGGAAAAAAGAAAGGAAAGGGAAGGAAGGAAAAGGAAGGAAAAGAAAGGGAAAAAAGGAAGGAAGGAAGGAAAGAAAGTGCCATGGGATTTTTTACGTCCACCTGAGAGAGCAATTGGGGACTCAGTTTAACGTCTCATCCGAAAGACGGCACCTCTGACAGTGCGGCACTCCCTCAGCACTGCACTGGAGTGTCAGCCTGGATTATTGGGCTCAAGTCTCTGGAGTGGGACTTGAACGCGCAACCTTGTGACTCAGGCCAAAGTGCTACCAGCTGACACTGTAAAGTAGGAGGAGGCTGGTGTGGAGTATAAATACCGGCACAGACAAGTTGGGCTGAATGTTCTGTTTCTGTGCTGTAAATTCTATGTCATTTATCCTAACATAGTGGGCAGAACAATTTCACACAAATACGTTCATTCTTTCCTTACACACATGACACCGCACAAGGTGCCACTCTCACTCAGACAAGTCACAGGGTCCAGAAGGACAGTGAATTGAAAGCTGTTTGGTTCTTTGTGACTATATAATTGGGATGAGCGTGGAGTGATTTGCCGATTTTTGCAGTTCTATGTAAAGGAAATGGGAAATGATTCAATGCATTGAAATTCTATATTATGGAAGTGAATGGGAAAGATTTAGTTGATTGGAAGGCTCCCCACCTGCCAAGTCCTAATTATAGTAAATTAATGGTGGGATCGGTGCGACTGGAAGTTGTCTATACAGAGCTACACAACGTTGCCCTTTTGTAAAGAGATAGGCCAGGCCAGGCCAGGCTTAGTGAGCATAAAAGGTGGGCAATACCTATGCATTCCCAAATTAACTGAAGTCCATCTTGTTTAGGGCAAGCTACATGTTGATTTTGACGGTATCCATTTCCAGAGTCCCGCACCATCACCATCCAGGTCCATGTTAATAGGGAGGGGGGGATTTTCATGTCGCTGGCTCCCGTTTGAATTTACAAAAGGATTTGTAGTGATACCAGAATTACACAGCTGCTGCTGAATTGCTGTCTGTCCTGATTTTCGGGGAGATCTCCAGTGGGGGCGGGGAGGGAGGGGGTCGGAGCGCCTGTCGGAAGCAGGCGGGCGGCGCACACATACCTGCAAATCGGGGTCAAGTTAGGCAGTTAAGAGCCCCCCCGACCCTGACGGCATTTTCATCTCACCCCGCTGGTCGCTGTTACTGCCCAAGACAGCAGGCGGCCATTTCCAGCGCTAGTTAAAGGGATCCTCCGCTGCCCTCAGGGAAAGCGATGGAGTTTTGGGAGACATTTTTATGGCAGTCACATGAATTTCAATTCTTAAAAGCCTCCAATTTAACGTATTCGCTGCTGTGGGTTCTGCACACATGTTGCCTGCTGTTCTGAGGTGCTATCTCACGCCCACCCCGAATACCCCACCCCTTGAAGGAGCTGCCACAGGCCCTTCAGGTGTGTCCCCCCCATGCCTGATTTCCAACCTCGAGGTGAGCTGCCCATTGGGGAGACGGTTTCACGCGGGCAGCTTGCTAAATACATTATAATTAGGACCAGGGAACAAAGTCAGTTAATCGTCACGCCGACTATTTCGGGCAGCTATCGTATACGCCCGCCCACTGGATAGCACACAAATAATGAGCCCCAGTGTGCTTAAAGTGCTCTGAAAGCACTGGCCTGAGCCCAGTGCAGACCATTGTGGGTCTTATTTCTGTCCTGTTACTTTGACAACTGCTATTGTCGCCGCTATTTTCTTAATCTTTGAAAGGGGTCAATGCAAACCCTGAACCTCCAGTCATTTGTCTCATTCTGATGTACATTGGTCTATTCTGCCACCTACTGGACAGATGCATTTTATAGATACAATCTTGTAACTCTTGCAGAATACAGCTGTTTTCTGATGGTCCGAAATTGGTAGTCCCACGATCCGCCACTGGAAGTCCCGCCACCAATTGGTGCAGTGGGGAGGCGGTGGGGTGGGGTGGGTGCGTGATTGGAGGAGGTCATCATGCGGCTGTAGCGTTTAAAGCTGCACTGCACCTAAAGTAGAACCAGCATGCAGGAAGGTGGACGAATAGGCTCCCACAGGAAGAGGTGAAAGGGGAGCTACAAAGTTCACCCAAGAGTGATGTCATTGTTCTGATGAAATTTGGCACAGGAGGGTTGCATTTGTGGGCATGGGTGGCAAGTGTTCCGCCAACACAGCAACCAGGACCATGTTGAAGGGGATGGCACAGGCAGTGAGTGGCAGCTACCCAACCCCCAGCACCGCCTCCCCTTCCTCCAGTGCAGCAAGAAGTTTAATGACCTCACAAGGTCAGCAAAGGTACAGGTGGTGGTAGCAAGCTGTGAACTGATTGAACTCTACAAACCTCCTCACATGGAACAATTACTTGAAATTACAAGATTCTCCAGTGATTTAAAGGATAATTTTTCTCTCAGAACTCCATAAGCGAATTGATAAGATGCTCCAAACATTGTCAAACAAACCAGGCTTTGACTGACAGTAGCAAGCATTAGCTTGTTTTACAGGGAACTAGATCGTACATGTTCATGACAACAAGCTGCAGGAGGAGGAACTGCAGATCTTCATCCATCAAGCAATTGAGATCGTGGGGTCCTCCTCAGCTGAGGCGAGAAGAGAAGAGGACATGGAAGGCCCGGCACTCACCGTTAGTTTGAGCAGAACCAGTGCCAGAGTTCAAAGGTTGAAAAAGAATTCCGTTTTCTGGCAACCATAGTCTGAGGAGACCCTTCCATGTGCAGAACAGGAAGGAAACTGTTACTAGCAGGTAACCCATTGACTAATGCTTTACTGAGGGGAAGCTGTTCTGTACCTGAGCCAATGCTATGGTAATTGGATTCAGTTCTCGATTAGCACTGCAATTCGTGGAGAAACAGGAGTAAGAACAAATTTCCCATGATGCCAAATAGCATGTTCCTGGTAGAGTTGCTGGATCCATATCCTAGAATTCCCTCCCTCACCAGTATGGGGGCATCACCACCACACGGACTGCAGCGGTTCAAGAAGATCCCTCACCACCTTCTCAGGGCAGCTAGGGATGGGCAATAAATGAGGCCTTGACAGAGACACCCACATTCCGAGAACTAATTAAAAAAAATTAAAGACATAGGCTCAAGAGCTGCCAGTATATGACATGATGGCAGAATGTGAATGATGGAGAGTTGCCCCCAAGACAACTAGTGTGACAGAGCTGTGTCATCAACAACAAGTCTGACATGCAAGATCTGTCATCCATTCAGCACCGCCAATGAGGGTCATTTCTCAAACTCCTGCACAGTTCCTCAAATCCCATCGATTGCTGGGTTCCTGCTTTATTCGAAGTGTGTTTTCCGCTTACTGTTCCTAACATTGCACTTCTAAGTGGATCCCTTATGGAAGGAGTGAGTGCAGTGGCTAGCTGGAGGGTTTCCACTGACAGCCTGCTGGCCCCAGTGTCCTAGTAGGGTGCATCACAAGAGCCCTGTTTCTGAGTCAGTCACGCCCACTACTGTAGTGGCTGCCTAGTCCTGGCTCCTTTCTGGTAACACAATACATCGATACATGTCCAAGTCGGGATGGTGTGCGACTTGGATGCAAATTGGAGGTGATGGTGTTCCCAAGTCACAGACCATCCTGACTTGGAAATATATTGACATTCTTTCATCGTCGCTGGGTCAAAATCCTGGAACTCTCTCCCTAACAGCACTGTGGGAGCACCTTCACCACACGGACTGCAGCGGTTCAAGAAGGCGGCTCACCACCACCTTCTCAAGGGCAATTAGGGATGGCCAATAAATGTTGGCCTTGTCAGCGACTCCCACAGCCCATGAATGAATAACAAAAACGCTCCTGCTGCCCTTGTCCTTCTAGGTGGTGGAGATCATGGATTTGGGAGTTGCTGTCCAAGAAAATAGAATAAGAGCAAAATGTCACGTTAAATAACCACCTTCGCCACTACTTTCATTGCCCGGGACTCTTAGTGATGTTTCTCAGGTACAGTATGTGACAGTGACTTAGTAGAACAACAGTATGGGGCTTATTACACTTACCTCACAAAAATAGATCAATCTCAGTTTCAAAATTTTCAATTGACCCCCAGAATTCAAAGATTCCACTACCCTTTGTGCGAAGAAATGCTTCCCAACAATCACACCTGAACAGCCTAGCTTTAATTTTAAGGTTATACAGCCTTGTTCTGGACTCTCCCACCAGAGGAAATAGTTTCACTCTATCTAACTCTCTATCACCAATCTACCTGTCGTAGATGCATCCGTCCATGACAGCATAGTAGCAGTGACCGCCGAACAGTCCTTGTGAAGACAAAGACCCGTCTTCACGCTGAGGACACCCTCCATCGTATTGTGTGGCACTATCACCGTGCTAAATGGGATAGATTCAGAACAGATCTAGCAGCTCAAAGCTGGGCAGCTGTGGGGCATCAGCAGCAGCAGAATTGTACTCCACCACAATCTGCAATCTCATGGCCTGGCATATCATAGAAACATAGAAACATAGAAACTAGGAGCAGGAGTAGGCCATTCGGCCCGTCGAGCCTGCTCCACCATTCAATACGATCATGGCTGATCATCCAAATCCAGTACCCTGTCCCTGCTTTCCCACACAGAATCCCCATCGAGCCTGCACCGACACACATCCCACCCTATCCCCACGTATTTAATTCCCCCTAACATATCCCATCCTATCCCCGTAACCCCACATATTTAATCCCCCCCTAACACTAAGGGTCAATTTATCATAGCCAAATCAACCTAACCCGCCCATTTTTGGACTGTGGGAGGAAACCGGAGCACCCGGAGGAAACCCACGCAGACACGGGGAGAATGTGCAAACTCCACACAGACAGTATCCCTCACTCTACCATTACCATCAAGCCAGGTGACCAACCCTGGTTCAAAAGGAGTACAGAAGAGCATGACAGGAGCAGCACCAGGCTTACCTAAAAATGAGGTGCCAACCTGGGGAAGCTGCAACACAGGACTACATGCAATGCTATAGACAGAGCTAAGCATTCCCACAATCAACAGATCAGATCAACGCTCTGCAGTCCTGCAACATCCAGTCATGAATGGTGCTGGACAATTCAACAACTAACGGAAGGAGAAGGCTCCATGAATATCCCCATCCACAATGATGGTGGCGCCCAGCACGTGCGTGCAAAAGACAAGGCTGATGTGTTTGCAACCATTTTCAGCCAGAAGTGCCGAGTGGATGATCCATATTGGCCTCCTCCTGATGTCCCCAACATCGCAGAAGCCAGTCTTCAGCCAATTCAATTCACTCCACATGATATCAAGAAAAGGCTGAGCGCACTGGATACAGCAAAGACTATGGGCCCTGACAACATCCCGGCTGTCGTGCTGAAGACTTGCGCTCCAGAACTAGCCGCGCTTCTAGCCGAGCTGTTCCAGTACAGATACAACTCTTGCATCTACCCGACAATGTGGAAAACTGCCCAGGTATGTCCTGTCCACAAAAAAAGGACAAATCCAATTCAACCAATTACCGCCCCATCAGCCTACTCTCAATCATTAGCAAAGTGATGCAAGGTGTCGTCAACAGTGCTATCAAGCAGCACTTACTCATCCAAAACCTGCTCAACGATGCTCAGTTTGGGTTCCGCCAGGACCACTCGGCTCCAGACCTCATTACAGCCTTGGTACAAACATGGACAAAAGAGCTGAAATCCAGAGGTGAGGTGAGAGTGATTGCCCTTAACATCAAGGCAGCATTTGACTGAGTGTGGCATCAAGGAGCCCGAGTAAAACTGAAGTCAATGGGAATCAGGGGGAAAACTCTCCACTGGCTGGAGTCATACCTAGCACAAAGGAAGATGGTTGTGGTTGTTGGAGGTCAATCATCTCAGCCCCAGGACATTGCTGCAGGAGTTCTTCAGGACAGTGTCCTAGGCCCAACCATCTTCAGCTGCTTCATCAATGACCTTCCCTCCATCATAAGGTCAGAAGTGGGGATGTTCGCTGATGATTGCAGAGTGTTCAGATCCATTCGCAACTCCCCTAATAATGAAGCAGTCCATGCCCGCTTGCAGCAAGACCTGGACAACATTCAGGCTTGGGCTGATAAGTGGCAAATAACATTTGCGCCACACAAGTGCCAGGCAATGATTATCTCCAACAAGAGAGAGTCTAACCACCGCCCATGACATTCAATGGCATTACCATCGCCGAATCTCCCACCGTCATTGACCAGAAACTTAACTGGACCAACCATACAAATACTGTGGCTACAAGATCAGTTCAGAGGCTGGGTATTCTGCGGCGAGTGTCTCACCTCCTGACTCCCCAAAGCCTTTCCACCATCTACAAGGCTCAAGTCAGGAGTGTGATGGAATACTCTCCACTTGCCTGGATGAGTGCAGCTCCAACAACATTCAAGAAGCTCGACACCATCCAGGATACAGCAGCCCGCTTGATCGGCACCCCATCCACCACCTTAAACATTCACTCCCTGCACCACCAGTGCACCGTGGCTGCAGTGTGTACCATCTACAAGATGCACTGTAGCAACTCACCAAGGCTTCTTCGGCAGCACCTTCCAAATCCGTGACCTCTACCACCTAGAAGGACAAGGGCAGCAGACGCATGGGAAAACCATCATCTGCAAGTTCCCCTCCAAGTCACACACCATCCTGACTCTGAAATATATCGCCGTTCCATCATCGTCGCTGTGTCAAAATCCTGGAACTCCCTCCCTAACAGCACTGTGGGAGTACCTTCATCACAAGGACTGCAGTGGTTCAAGAAGGTGACTCACCACCACCGTCTCAAGGGCAATTAGGGATGGGCAATAAATGCTGGCTTTATCAGTGATGCCCACATTCCAGGATCGAAAAAAATAACTAGGGACTGAATAACGACACAACAACGGCACACCAAGCCCAGTCGACACTGTAAAGTACTCCACACTAACATCTGGGGACTTGTATCAAAATTGGGAGAGCTGTCCCACAGACTAGTCAAGCAACAGCCTGACATAGTCATACTCACAGAATCATACCTTTAAGCCAACATCTCAGACTCCTCCATCACCATCCCTGGGTATGTCCAGTCCCACGGGCAGGACAGACCCAACATAAGTGACCGCACAGTGGTATACAGTCGGGGGGAGTGGCCCTGCGAGTCCTCAACATTGACTCTGGACCCCATGAAGTCTCATGGCTTCAGGTCAAGCATGGGCAAGGAAACCTCCTGCTGATTACCACCTGCCGCACTCCCTCAGCTGATGAATCAGTCCTCCTCCATGTTGAACACCACTTGGAAGAGATACTGAGGGTAGCAAGGGCACAGAATGTACTCTGAGTGGGGGATTTCAATGTCCATCACCAAGAGTGGCTCGGTAGCACCAATGTTGGCTGAGTCCTGAAGGACACAGCTGTCAGCCTAGGCCTACGGCAGGTGGCGAGAGAACCAACATGAGGGAAAAACCTACTTGACCTCGTCCTCACCAATCTACCTGTCGCAGATGCATCTGTCCATGACAGTATTGGTAGGAGTGACCATGCACAGTCCTTGTGGAGACGAAGTCCCCTCTTCACATTGAGGACACTCTCCATCATGTTGTGTGGCACTACCACTGTGCTAAATGGGATAGATTCAGAACAGATCTAGCAGCTCAAAACTGGGCATCCATGAGGCGCTGTGGGCCATCAGCAGCAGCAGAATTGTATTCCACCACAATCTGTAACCTCATGGCCTGGTTTATCCCTCACTCTACCATTACCATCAAGCCAGGGGACCAATCCTGGTTCAATGAGGAGTGTAGAAGAGCATGCCAGGAGCAGCACCAGACATACCCAAATATGAGGTGCCAACCTGGGGAAGCTGCAACACAGGGCTACATGCATCCCACAATCAACGGATCAGATCAAAACTCTGCAATCCTGCCACATCCAGTCATGAATGGTGGTGGACCATTAAACAACTAATAGGAGGAGGAGGCTCCATGAATATCCCCAGCCGCAACAATGGCAGAGCCCAGCTCGTGAGTGCAAAAGACAAGGCTGAAGCGTTTGCAACCATCTTCAGTTAGAAGTGCCGAATGAATGATCCATATCGGCCTCCTCCTGATGACCCCACCTTCACAGAAGCCAGTCTTCAGCCAATTCGATTCACTCCATGTGATATTAAGAAACGGCTGAGCGCACTGGATAAAGCAAAGGCTATGGGCCCCGACAACATCCCGGCTATAGTGCAGAAGACTTGTGCTCCAGAACTAGCTGTGCCTCTAGCCAACACTGGCATCTACCCGACAAAGTGGAAAACTGCCCAGGTATGTCCTGTCCACAAAAAGCAGGACAAATCCAATCCGGCCAATTACCGCCCCATTGGTCTACTCTCAATCGTCAGCAAAGTAATGGAAGGTGTCATCGACAGTGCTATCAAGCAGCACTTGCTCACGAATAATCTGTTCAATGATGCCCAGTTTGGGTTCCGCCAGGACCACTCAGCTCCTGACCTCATTACAGCCTTGGTCCAAACATGGACAAAAGAACTGAGGTGAGCATGACTTCCCTTGACATCAAGGCAGCATTTGACCGAGTGTGGCATCAAGGAGCCCTAGTAAAACTTAAATCGATGGGGATTCAGAGAAAACTCTCCATTGGCTGGAGTCATATCTAGCACAAAGGAAGTTAATTGTGGTTGTTGGAGGCCAATCATCTCAGCCCATGGACATCACTGCATGAGTTCCTCAGGGCAGTGCCCTAGGGCCCAACCATCTTCAGCTGCTTCATTCATAACCTTCCCTCGATCATAAGGTCAGAGATGGGATGTTTGCTGATGACTGCAGTGTTTAGTTCCATTCACAACTCCTCAGAGAGTGAAGCAATCCGTGCCCGCATGCAGCATGACCTGGATGACATTCAGGCTTGGGCTGATAAGTGACAAATAACATTCACGTCACACAAGTGCCAGGCTATCTTGAACAACAGAGCGTCTAACATCCCCCACTGACATTCAATGGCATCACCATTGTTGAATCCCCCACCATCAACATCCTGACAGTTACCATTGACCAGAAACTTAACTGGACCAGCCACATAAATACTGTGGCTACAAGAGCAGGTCAGAGGCTGGGTTTTCTGCTGCAAGTGTCTCACCTCCTGACTCCCCAAAACCTTTCCACCACCTTAAAGGCACAAGTCAGGAGTGTGATGGAATACTCTCTACTTGCCTGGATGAGTGCAGCTCTAACAACACCCAACAAGCTTCACACCATCCAGGACAAAGTAATCAGCTTGATTGGCATCCCACCCACCACCTCAAACATTCACTCCCTCCACCATCAGCGTACCGTGGCTGCAGTGTGTACCATCTACAAGATTCACTGCAGCAACTCGCCGAGGCTTCTTCAACAGCACCTGCCAAACCCGCGACCTCTTCCACCTAGAAGGACAAGGGCAGCAGGTGCATGGGAACACCACCACCTCCAAGTTCCCCTCCAAGTCACACACCAACCTGACTTAGAAATATATCGCCGATCCTTCACCGTCGCTGGGTCAAAATCCTGGAACTCCCTCCCTAACAGCACTGTGGGAGTACCTTCACCACACGGACTGCAGCGGTTCAAGAAGGTGGCTCACCACCACCTTCTCGAGGGTAATTAGGGATGGGCAATAAATGCTGGCCTTGCCAGCGATGCCCATGTCCCATGAATGAATAAAAAAAGTTTAAAACACAGTAGTTATTATTTCCGTACTGTGTGGCCTGCCCTTATACATAGAAACTGAAGCGGAGGTAAATTCAAAACTAAAACGCGGACACGGTATTTCGGTTAGTGATGGTCAATCTGTGAAACAGATTCCCTAGTGAGACAGTGGAAGTATTTAGTAATAGTTAATTCAAATGTAAATTAGATAAGATTTCTTTCAAAAAATAACATTATGAGATACATGACACGCGCAATGTTCATGAGACGTGACACACGCAATGTTCATGAGACGTGATACACGCAATGTTCATGAGACGTGACACACGCAATGTTCATGAGACGTGACACATGCAATGTTCATGAGACGTGACCCGTGCAATGTTCATGAGACGTGATACACGCAATGTTCATGAGACGTGACACACGCAATGTTCATGAGACGTGACACATGCAATGTTCATGAGACGTGACACACGCAATGTTCATGAGACATGACACGTGCAATGTTCATGAGACGTGACACACGCAATGTTCATGAGACGTGACACACGCAATGTTCATGAGACGTGACACACGCAATGTTCATGAGACGTGACACGTGCAATGTTCATGAGACGTGACACATGCAATGTTCATGAGACGTGACACACGCAATGTTCATGAGACGTGACACACGCAATGTTCATGAGACGTGACACGTGCAATGTTCATGAGATGTGACCCGTGCAATGTTCATGAGATGTGACACGTGCAATGTTCATGAGACGTGACCTGTGCAATGTTCATGAGACGTGACCCGTGCAATGTTCATGAGACATGACACACGCAATGTTCATGAGACGTGACATACGCAATGTTCATGAGACGTGACACGCGCAATGTTCATGAGACGTGACACACGCAATGATACACGCAATGTTCATGAGACGTGACACACGCAATGTTCATGAG
Source organism: Squalus acanthias (assembly GCA_030390025.1). Lineage (NCBI taxonomy): Eukaryota > Metazoa > Chordata > Chondrichthyes > Squaliformes > Squalidae > Squalus > Squalus acanthias. The sequence goes on from JASTWF010000046.1 coordinate 1,135,054, forward strand.
ACGTGACACATGCAATGTTCATGAGACGTGACACACGCAATGTTCATGAGACATGACACGTGCAATGTTCATGAGACGTGACACACGCAATGTTCATGAGACGTGACACACGCAATGTTCATGAGACGTGACACGTGCAATGTTCATGAGATGTGACCCTTGCAATGTTCATGAGATGTGACACGTGCAATGTTCATGAGACGTGACCTGTGCAATGTTCATGAGACGTGACCCGTGCAATGTTCATGAGACATGACACACGCAATGTTCATGAGACGTGACATACGCAATGTTCATGAGACGTGACACGCGCAATGTTCATGAGACGTGACACACACAATGTTCATGAGACATGACACACGCAATGTTCATGAGACATGACACGCGCAATGTTCATGAGACATGACACACGCAATGTTCATGAGACGTGACACACGCAATGTTCATGAGACATGACACACGCAATGTTCATGAGACGTGACACACACAATGTTCATGAGATGTGACACACGCAATGTTCATGAGATGTGATACACACAATGTTCATGAGACATGACACACGCAATGTTCATGAGACGTGACACGCGCAATGTTCATGAGACGTGACCTGTGCAATGTTCATGAGACGTGACACACACAATGTTCATGAGATGTGACACACGCAATGTTCATGAGATGTGACCCGTGCAATGTTCATGAGACGTGACCCGTGCAATGTTCATGAGACGTGGCACACGCAATGTTCATGAGACGTGACACACGCAATGTTCATGAGACGTGACCCGTGCAATGTTCATGAGACGTGACCCGTGCAATGTTCATGAGACGTGACACACGCAATGTTCATGAGACGTGACACATGCAATGTTCATGAGACGTGACACACGCAATGTTCATGAGACGTGACACACGCAATGTTCATGAGACGTGACACGTGCAATGTTCATGAGACGTGACACGTGCAATGTTCATGAGACGTGACACACGCAATGTTCATGAGACGTGACACATGCAATGTTCATGAGACATGACCCGTGCAATGTTCATGAGACGTGACACATGCAATGTTCATGAGACGTGACACACGCAATGTTCATGAGATGTGACACACGCAATGTTCATGAGACGTGACACGTGCAATGTTCATGAGACGTGACCCGTGCAATGTTCATGAGACGTGACACACGCAATGTTCATGAGACGTGACACATGCAATGTTCATGAGACGTGACCCGTGCAATGTTCATGAGACGTGACACACGCAATGTTCATGAGACATGACACACGCAATGTTCATGAGATGTGACACACGCAATGTTCATGAGACATGACACACGCAATGTTCATGAGACGTGACACACGCAATGTTCATGAGACGTGTTCATGAGACGTGACCTGTGCAATGTTCATGAGACGTGACCTGTGCAATGTTCATGAGACGTGACCCGTACAATGTTCATGAGACGTGATACATGCAATGTTCCCTCTAATATTTCTTTTGTGTGCGGTCCCTTTAACTGGCTGCGCGGTCCTTTCAAATTTTCATGCCTGCATGGTTTCTTCCATGTAAAAGCCAGTGAACGGCCTGCGCGGGACCTCCAGGCGCAGCCGTGCAGCTTAGCGGGAACGTTGGACCTGTGGTAAGTGTAGCATGCTTGGGTGGAACAGTGACTTTGGACCTAAGATTCCCAAATCTCTGCACCATTGGGATTTTCCTCATGTCTGGGTCTGTTTTAGACTAATTTGATAGAGATTGATTGCATGATTAGTCAAAAACTCCATATCGTTGTATCATGCGACAACAAGCCTGGCGAACTAGATGACCTTGGTCTTTGTCCTTCTCATAATTCCTATGTTACAAGACAGAAACAGGCCATTTGGCCCAACCAGTTCATGTCAGTGTTTACCCATCATGTGAGCAAATAGTTCTCATCTCATTTACCCACCCTCTTCCCATATCCCTACATCTCCTTTTTCATTCATCCATCCATCCAATCCAATCTTGAATGTTGACATCGTTTCTGCATCAACCACTCAGCCTGGAATTGAATTCCACAGCCTAAGCTCTGAGTGAAGAGGGTTCTCCTGCCCTCTGTTCTAAATCTCTTACATTCAATCTTCTATCTATGGCCCCTCGTTCTAGACCCCTCAACTACTGGAAACTGTCCACTTCTATCTATATTCTATATTCTATCCTTTCAGAATTTTAAACACCACCATATCATTCTGTAACTTGCATTGTTCTACTGAAAAATACCCAAATTTTCAAGTCTTTGTATTTATATTTCCTCATACCAGGCAGCATCTTAGTGAAGAGCATCTGCATTAAATCTTAACCCGCATCTCATGACCGTACTTGACTCGACATCACCATGCATGGGTACGGTAGTGTAGTGCTTATGTTACTGGACTAGTAATCCAGAGGCCTGGGCTAATAAACCTGAAAACATGAGTTCTGATCTCACTGTGGCAGTTGGAAAGTCTGAATTCAGTTTTTTAAAAATCTGGAAAATGACCATGAAGCTGTCAGATTTTTAGGTAAAACCCCAACTGGTTCTCTAATGTCCTTCCGGGAAGGAAACCTGCCATCCTTACCTGGTCTGGCCTATATGTGACTCCAAAGTGGTTAACTCTTAGCTGCCCTCTGAAGTGGCCTGGATTGCTAGCAAGCCATTCAGTTGTACAAGGACAACCCGGGTTGGGCAATAAATGCCGGCCTTGCCAGCGACGCCAACATCCCACATTTAATAACTTTAAAAACCTGAGACATTCATCAAGCAACTACAAACTTCTGGGTTCACCAGCACGGGAATCTCATACTTACAAAGAGGGAGGTTCAGAAGCATGAAATTTGCAATCCTTCACCATAAGGGCTCAGTGTGTGCGGTCCACCACGTATGGAACGATGGCCAAACAACACAAAACCTACTCTACTGAAACACAGCAAATTCCAGTAAAATATCCCAGTATTGGGAAAAGATCATTGCAAATCTCTTCGGTTCAAAACTAAAAATATATTCGTCACTGAATTACAATAAGTTGTAAATTTCAACAAATCTTTGGCTGATTTTAGATCAAAGGCTGCCAAGTCATCTCCCTTGCTGCTTCATATTCATTTCAGGCAAAACGCAAATTCGCTGGATTAAGTGGAGTTTAACTCCATTACTGCATCCGATATTTAGTTATTTCATACAACAACAACAACAACTTGTATTTATATAGCACCTTTAACGTAGTAAAACTCCCAAGGTGCTTCACAGGAGCGCTATCAGACAACATTTGACACCGAGCCACATAAAGAGATATTAGGACAGATGACCAAAAGCTTGATCAAAGAGGTAGATTTTAAGGAGCATCTTAAAGGAGGAAAGGGAGGTAGAGAGGCGGAGAGGTTTAACATAAGAACATAAGAAGTAGGAGCAGAAGTCGGCCATTCGGTCCCTCGAGCCTGCTCCGCCATTCAATAGGATCATGGCTGATCATCGACCTCAACTCCACCTTCCCGCCCAATCTCCATATCCCTTGATTCCCTTGATGGTTTAGGGAGGGAATTCCAGCGCTTAGAGCCTCGGCAGCTGAAGGAACGGCCACAAATTGTTGAGCGATTATAATCGAGGATGTGCAAGAGGGCAGAATTAGAGGAGCGCATAGATCTCGAAGGGTTGTAGAGCTGGAGGAGGTTACAGAGATGGGGAGGAGTGAGGCCCTGGAGAGATTTGAAGATAAGCATGAGAATTTTAAAATTGAAGCATTGCCGGACTGGGAGCCAATGTAGGTCAGCAAGCACAGGGGTGAACGGGACTTGGCGCGAGTTTGGATATGGGCAGCAAGAGTTTTGGATGAATTCAAGTTTATGTAAGGTGGAAGATGGGAGGCCGGTCAGGAGAGCATTGGAATAGTCAAGTCTAGAGGTAGCAAAGGCATGGATGAGGGTTTCAGCAGTGGATGAACTGAGGTAGGGGCGGAGTCGGGCGATGTTACAGAGGTGGAAGTAGGCGGTCTTGGTGATGGCGTGGATATGCGGTCAGAAGTTCATCTCAGTGCCAAATACAACACCAAAGTTGTGAATGGTCTGGTTCGACCTCAGACTGTTACTAGGGAGAGGGCTGTAGTTGGTGGCTAGGAACGGAGTTTGTGGCGGGGACTGAAGACAATTGCTTCGGTCTTCCCAATATTTAGATGGAAGAAATTTCTGCTCATCCAGTACTGGATGTCGGACAAACAGTGTGACAAATCAAGACAGTGTATGGGTCAAGAGAGGTGGTGGTGAGGTAGAGCTGGGTGTCATCAGCGTACATGTGGAATCTGAAGTTGTGTTTTCGGATGATGGTGTTGAGGGGCAGCATGTAGATGAGAAATAGGAGGGGGCCAAGGATAGATCCTTGGGGGACACCAGACGTAACGGTGCGGGAGCAGGACAGGAAGCCATTACAGGTGATTCTCGAGCTATGACTGGATAGAGAAGAATGGAACCAGGTGAGTATAGTCCCAACCAGTTACATAACGGAGGAGAGGCGTTGGCAGAGGATGGTGTGGTCAACCATGTCAAAGGCTGCAGACAGGTCGAGAAAGATGGGGAGGAATAGTTTACCATGGTCAGTCACATAGGATGTCATCTGTGACTTTGGTAAGGGCCATTTCAGTTCTGTGGTGGGTGCGGAAACCTGATTGGAGGGATTCAAATTTGGAGTTCCGGGAAAGATGGGCACGGATTTGGGAGGCGACAACACTTTCAAGAACTTTGGAGAGGAAAGGGAGGTTGGAGATGGGGCGGTAGTTTGCAAGGACAGATGGGTCAAGGGTTGTTTTTTTAGAGGAGAGGGCTGATGATGGCAGATTTGAAGGGGAGGGGGCAGGAGAGGGGAACCATTAATAATATCAGCTAACATGGGGGCCAGGAAGGGAAGTTGAGTGGTCAGCTGCTTGGCAGGAATAGGGTCAGAGGGAGCAGGAGGTGGGTCATGGACAAGATTACATAGGATTACATAGGGTATAAAGCACAGAAACAGGCCATTCGGCCCAACCAGTCCATGCCGGTGTTTAGGCTCCACTCGAGCCTCCTCCCATCTTTCCTCATCCAACTCTATCAGCATAAGATGATCTCGGAGCGCGCACGATGGGAGATAGGAGAGAAACTAGAAAATATGTGCGTTCAGGGCTAGGGCAAGGGAGGGAAATGTCAGAGATGACGTCTTCTTCCATGGATAGCGTGGCCAGCGCCAAGGACAGTCATACACGCCAATCAAATGAGCCCATGCAAGCCTTTAACACCACCATGAAAACTCTGGATGCCAACATGTCTGCCACCTTAAATAATCTGACATATTTCAGCCATGGCCTTACAGGACCACACTGATCTGCACCAAAGTGTTCTCCAGCACAGCGGTAGCAACCTCTGCTGAAGCCACACAGGTTGCACCACGTAGGAGTAGCAGAAAAAGGAAGGGTTCGGCTTTGTAGTTGCACAAGGGTATACATGTGGGTGTATGAGAAAATATTGTTTTGATAAGTTTCTGTTCTTTATTTACATCACATCAATGTTATTCTTTCTCACCACTTTCCCGTCTTGTCCATTCTTGGGTGGTAAGTGGCCTTCTAACTTGTTTGATGATGAATGTGAGGACATGAATTGATGGGGACCAATGGGGGGATGTTGAAGGGGTGATGGCTTGTTTGCAGGACTGCTTTGTGTCAATGGCATTGGTGGGGGAGTGGGGGAGCAGGAAGAGAAGGCTTTGCATTTCCTCGTGACATGGGTCCACTGGTGCAACCCAGGTGAACCTTGCATTAATAAGGACATCCCAGGCAGAAATGTGAGCAGCTAGGGGTGCATTGCCCTCATCACCCTCCTCCTCCTCTTCTTCTTCTTCTCCCTCCCCTCCCCCCTCTGAATCGTCTGAGGAGGATCTGAGCTCTTCACCTTGTTCCTCCAGTAAGTCCAAGCCTCGCTGTTGGGCAATGTTGTGCAGAGCACAGCAAACCACGACCATTCTGAAGACCCTGGCTGGTGCATACTGAAGAGCACCTCCAGATCTGTCCAGGAACCTGAAGCACATCTTCAGCATACCAATGGCCTATTCAATCACACATCTTCTGGTGATGTGGCATTCATTGGGCTTCATTGGTCGGGTTTCTGATGAGTGTCATGAGCCAAGTTTGCAGTGGGTATCCCTCGTCGCCTAGCAGCCACTCTTTGAGTCGGCTTCCAAGTCCGAAGAGATCAGAGAGCTTGGACTGCCGCAGGACGAAAGCATCATGGCAGCTGCCTGGGAATCTTGTGCTCACCTGCATAAACATCTTTTTGTGGTTGCACGCCAACTGCACATTGATGGAGTGGAAGCCCTTGCAGTTGACGAATATTCCTGGTTGTTCTAGGGGTGCCCAGATTGCCACGCATGTGCAGTCGATGCTGCCCTACACCTGTGGGAAGCCAGCCGGAGCTGCAAAGCCAAGCGCCCGCTCATTCTGACCGGCATCATCGGTGGCAAAGTTGACATAATTACCGGCCCTGGCAAATAACCCTTCAGTCACTTGTCTTATGCACTTCTGCGTGGCAAGAGATCCTGCATATATCTGCAGCAGAGCCCTGGAAGGATCCGGAGGCAAAAAAGTTGTGGGTGGTGGTGACTTTGGCAGCCACTGGTAACGTGTGGCCACCAGGTCCAGCAGGCCTTCTTCTAGGAGGCTGCAGATGTCTGCCACCACCTGACATGACATCCTGAGCCTCCTGAGACACCGGTGTCCAGACAGGTGCAGGAAACTGAGCCTCTGCCTGCAGACCCTGTTCCGTGGATGGTGCCTCCTCCAATCTCTCGCTCTCTGCTGGTCCCCTCTCTCTCTGCTGTGCAGCTACCGGTCTGAGCAGCAGGCTGCTGCGGGTACTGTTGCTGGTTATAAAAACAAAAGCAAAATACTGCGGATGCTGGAAATCTGAAATAATAACAGAAAACACTGTAAATACTCAGCAGGTCAGGCAGCATCTGTGGAGAGAGAAAGCGAGTTAACGTTTCAGGTCAATGACCCTTCGCCATCTGTTGCTGGTCATCTTGGTCCTCATCTGAGGTCCAATCTAAGGCAGCATAAGCAAATCTCCAAAGTGTAGCAAGTAACCTGTAAATTGTACAAAGTAACTTCTCAGCAAAAGTATTGTGAACAAACCCTTTCCCACTAGCAGGTAAAAAAAGCAGCTGTGAGTACTGAGCATTTATTGCCATAGTTCCCTGAGATTGCTTCAGCCCCCTCAGTTGCCGCTGTGTTCACGCCTTGGGTTCACTGGCGAGTTTCAGGAAGGCCAGGAAACCCGTGGACCCAACGTTAAACTAGAAACAGTGTGTCAATATGGTTCTGATTGAGCGATGAGCATATGGAAATTGACAGCCCACCTCTCCTGACAGTGGGGGGGGGGGGGGTTCTCACACACAACCTAACGCGCTGGAGTGAAATGCAGAAGTCGGTGGGTTGGAGCCCATCTTCCCTCTAAATTCTTTTTCATGCGCGGTCCCTTTAAATTTTCTGCGCAGTATCTCTTCCAGCTTGTGAGCGGCCTGCGCAGGATCTCTTGCTGGATGCGCGGCCACACCTTGGGGGGGACATTGGTCGGAGCCGGCTTCCGGACGCACTGTCAGTTTCGCTGGTTTTAACCCCCTCCATCCCCACCCAAACCCACCCTGCTCCTCCACATTAAAATTCAGCTCACTGTTCATTCAACAGGGTCAGGGATACTGACTGTAACTCTGTTCCGTTCTTGTTCACTCAGCAGGCTATGGGTTATTTAATCATTAAATTACAGCACAGGTGACAGCCATTCGAACCGCCATGCTTTTGCTGACAATAGCACTTTAACCGGAGCAGTCTACTCTCATTCCGTTTGCATCCTTTTATATTCTTCCTTTACAAATTTTTATGCTTCTTAAAGTGATTTCCGGGACTCTGCCTCAAACAGCTCCTCCTGCTTAAAGCATTCCTGTTCCAACAATCCTCTGTGTAAATAAGATGTCTAACTTCCTTTGTCATTCTTCTAGTGATAATCCTCAGCTTCTGTCCCACGTTACTAATTGACCAGCCAGTGGAAACAATCTTCACTATGTACTTTCTCAAGACATTTCATAATTTTGAACACCTCTATTAAATCCTGCTCCCTTCTCTGTTTCATTGAATGTAAAGCTCCAATCTTTCTGTGTTGACTCTAACCTGTCATTTCTGCTGTTGTTCTAGTGAACCCATTCCCATAACTCCAATATCCTTCCTATAATAGGATGCCCACAACTGCAACTCCCAACTAACCACTGACTTATTGTGCTCATACATCATCCCTGTGCTCACGACCCTACATTGCCAGCCCAGCACCGATCCCTGGACACACCATTTCCTACATCCCAAAAACGATTATTTTACCCCATTCTCCGTTCTGCAGCCACTCGTCTATCCATGTAGCTCCATCATATACCTCAAGCTTTTTAATTTTTTGTTTCAATTGTGTTGTTGGGCTGAAAGAGGTTATAGTCCAACAGTTTTATTTGAGGAAGGGGCGATCGATAGCTCCGAAAGCTTGTGATTTCAAATAAAACTGTTGGACTATAACCTGGTGTTGTGCGACCTCTCAATTTTGTCCACCCCAGTCCAACACCGGCATCTCCGCATCATGAAAGAGGTTGACCAGGAGCCAATGTAGGTCAGTGCAAGTGGGACTTGGTGCAGGATAAGATACAGACCGCAGAGTTTGGTTGAATTGATTTTAATGCAGGGTGGAGGAAGGGAGGCCGGCCAGGAGAGCATTAGAATAGCCACTTCTGGAGGTGACAGAGGCCTGGATGAGGGTTTCAGCAGATGGGTTGAGGTAGGGGCAGAGGCAGGCGATGTTATGGAGATGGAAGTAGGCGGTCTTTGTCATGGAGAAGATGACGGGTCAGAAGCTCAGCACATGGTTAAAAGGGATGCCAAGGTTGGGAACATCACATTCTGCCCTTTGTATTCCAGCCCCCTGAAGATAAAGACCAAGATTCCATTAGCCTTTCTGATTACCTTTAGTACTTGGTCACGAGCTTTGCCACAATCCCAGTTTCGAATGTTTTTTCTGGAAAAATATGTACACCACTTTTAGCATTCTGGGATGCGTACTGACTGTGCAATTGTGTGGAGTTCCTGTATATTCAGCGGGAGCTGCCCATACACTGACAGGCAAGGCTTGGCTGTTGATGTTTTAAACAGATTGGTGTTTTTAGTCGGATACAAAGACAGGGAAAGCTCTGGGAACTTGGAATGTGCTGTTTCCTGACATCTGAAAAGTGAACACATCAGGGTGGAATTTCCTGTGTATTTTTTTTAAAACCAGAGACTCGTGTAATCATGTAACGTAAAGCAAATACCCAGTGTAAAAGATAGAGGAAACTTGGGCGCAAGTGTGTTACGCACGTAATTACGCTATGCCTGAATTTCCTCGTCCTTTTACATCCGTCTATTGATCACTGCGCCCGAACGCATCTCAGCTAATTATAACAGCTCCACTCCCAGGCTAAGAAACCATACACAAAAGTTTCCTGGAATGACACTGGTTCGAAACATTGTGTAAAATTAAGCCCAGAATTGTGGGCGCAGCAGGAAACAGACATTTTTCTGGTGTTTTATTGCGATTTTTTGAGCGACTCTTTTTCTCCTCACTGTATTTTCTGTTTCTTTGAACTGATGTTTATGGCATCAGTGAAAGTCACATCACAAATGGAAAAGCCAGCTCGATTGAATTTTCTTATACATGCTGTGCCCAATGTGCGTGAATGATAGATGGCTTGACGCTACAATTTGCGTACTTAAATAATGAGTGTCGGGTGCGAGTTTGGCGCTTTCCTCGGGCCACGATTGTTTATGCCATGTATGTTAATGAGATTAGCCGGAAATTTGGGTGTAAATAGATGTCAACAAAATGGACATAGGAATGGGTGTAAATTCAGATGCAACTTAGCGATTTTGCCCACCCAGGAAGCTCCACCCCTTCTTTTAGAGAGCGAGCCATTTATATAGTTGCAGCTTCCCGACACTATTGTGAAACAGAGCTTTGTGATCTGGAAAAGGAGGTGGGGGGTGCGGGGGAGGGGGGAATATGGCATTTAAACTTCAAAAAGGAGCAAACGTCAAATACCCTGGCATCTCGCGGGGCACAGCAGGACCAGGGGGTGATGAGCTCAGTGCAATGTTACCACAGTTGCATTGAACAGCACTGACATTAACCTCATTAACCGTTAGGAGCAACCCCTAAATTTGGGAACTATAATCGTGTGCAACTAGCCTGCCAAGAATGTTTCTTCTATCAGGATCTCATCTGTAGGAATTTGACCCAATTAAAAAGCAAACTGAAACATGCAAAGCGATGTACTGAGAGATGAATTAACAGCCCTGGGAGTCAGCTCCCAGAAATGCTGAATTAGCAATTGTACCATTCAAGTGTGCAGCAGGAGATTTATAGCAGCAACCGTGCATCAGTGGCCCCATTCCCAGGAAACCCAGCTGGTCATGGTTACGGATCCCCGCACTCTTTGCTCAGGAACAGCTGGAGCTGATGAGTCCAGGAGCCTTCCACGCCTGCAGCTTGCAATCTATTGGGGATTATATGCCCTCTGCTGCTGGCACCGAGACTTGGGACTGAGAAACAAATAAACGACTGTCCTGACAGACCAGCTCGTGGAACGCAAGGCTTTCCTGCCTGAAAGTTTCAGGGCTTTTTCCTCGCATAGTTCACCCCATCCAGTTACCATAATGTCAGAGGATAGGAAATAAACCCACACAGACTGCAGGAGGGTGGACATTCCCTGCTCGCCTGCCCCTCTCTCACACACTCACAGGTCACCCCAATGGATGGAAGCTAGTTACCTGAAAGTAATTTTCGGACAGGAAAAGCCCATTGGCACAATGAGCTTACCCACTCAAACCTCCCTGTGATTCTTCAACCATCAGCCCGTTATTCCCTTTCCAACAGGAATTTAGCTAGTCCTTCCTTAAACCCTTGTTCTCTCTACACAGATGCGGCCGGACCTGCTGTGATTTCCAGCAAAAAAAGTTTTTGTTTTCCATCCAGACCCCAGCATCTGCCACATTTGACCCCTTGTGACCCCACCTCATTGTCTTTGATGTAATGTTTTCCTGATTGACCTGTTTGGACACCATTCACACCTTTGATTGCCGTGATTGTCTCTCTGCCGAGGTGTGATAAAGGGCAGTTAGAAAGATTAACTGTAGTCATCTGGCAGTGTTCTCTGACTATATATGCTGTGCCTATATGCATCTCTTCACTTCACCTGACGAAGGAGCAGCGCTCCGAAAGCTTGTGATTTCAAATAAAGCTGTTCGACTATAACCTGGTGTTGTGCGACTTCTCACATTTATCCACCCCAGTCCAACACCGGCATCTCCACATCATTTCTTAAACCCTGCCATGGTTTTCTATTTTCCCCAACTCTAGCTGTATCACAGTGTCCGCCAGTATGCCTAAAGCCTTCTGTAACCAGTGGGTGTTGTTGGATATAAATTGTGTACGAACATATGAACTGACAGACAGGAAAAGCCCAGCTGGTCCATCAAGCCTGCCCCACACTCATGTTGGCTGCAGCATCAGGACTAGCCACTTCCTACCAGCCCACCCACCTAAAGCCATGTAATCTCCTGGAACAGGCGAAAAATAAAAAAACATGGGCCATTAAGGGAAAAATTACTCTCTGTCCCGCTTCGGCGATTGGAACCAGTCCAGGCAATCACATGGACCGAGTGTTGTCTATAAGGACACCGACCTCCGATATGATGCGATCTCTGCCCCTAGTCAGGAACCAGCCCGGCTCCCTCTTGAAGGCAGAGAGTCAGCACCCACCTCACCAGCCGGCACTGTATTCCACAGCCTCACTACTCTCTGCGAAACAAATGTCACAATCAAATTCTAATTTAAAAACACAATATCATTTTAGGGCCAGTTTTATTAGTGGTGCCTTCTTCTTGGGAGGAGCACTGGAGAATGTATTTGGTTGTGAGTGATGTAATTTTTGTGCGTTTAGTCATTATATCCTTGGATAAATGCAAGGGGCTTGACAGGGTAGATGCAGAGAAGATGTTTCCCCTCGTGGGGAATCTAGAACTCGGGGGCATAATTTCAGAGTAAGGGGGCACACATTAAAAACGGAAATGAGGAGGAATTTCTTCTCTCAGAGGGTCATGAATCTTTGGAATTCTCTTCCCCAGAGAGCTGTGGAGGCGGAGTCATTGAATATATTTAAGGTTTAGATAGACAGATTTTTGAATGAAAAGGGAGTCAAGGGTTATGGGGAGCGGGCAGGGAAGTGGAGTTGAGGCCAAGATCAGATCAGCCATGATCTTATTGAATGGCGGAGCAGGCTCGAGGGGCTGAATGGCCGACTCCTGCTCCTAAGAGGGCGCTAACGGGGCGCTAGGAAGTTAGCGCCCGAGCGCGGCGATGTTTGCGCCGCTCGCAAAATTGACCAGACATTTTGCGGTGGCGCTAAATACTACCACCACGATCTCCTGCGCCCGCAGATCATGACGTCAGTCAAGCGTGCAATGCCCCGGTAGCGCCCCCGGACCGGATATTGAGTGGCGCCCCCTGCCTTTCCGACTGCCGCTAGCAACGACTGGTAGAGGGAACGTTTTGCAGTCGGGAAGGGACTGGGGGAGCGCTATTTAAAGGCGGCCGCTTCCTGCCTTTTTTTGTCGGCAACATTTTTGCACCACGCATTCTGAGAGAGAGAGAGAGACTTCCGGAGAGATTCAATGCTGTGTGAAGGAGTTTTGGGTGCTGAGCAGCACTTTGCAGGTTCATTTTGATTTGACCTTCCTTGCATCGATTTAGAAGAGACTGTGGGGGCTGCACTGAATCGGGGCGTCGTCCTGCGCCTGCAGAATCGGAGGCAGCAGAGACGCAGAGAGAGAGTGGCAAACATGGCCAGAGGGAGGAGGGCCAACAGGCCTCTGCACAGGAGACCTTACCCTCCCAGGGTATTCCGGGAACAATTCTCCTACATTCATTTGTCTGAGGAGCAGTGTTTGCGCAGGCTGCGCTTCAGCAAGGACGTGGTCACTGAGCTCTGCCACCTGCTGCAACCAGATCTGCAGCCTCAACTCAGGACCAGGACGTCTCTATCGGTGGCAGTGAAGGTGACAGTGGCTCTGAATTTTTATGCCAGCAGCTCCTTTCAAGCTTCTACTGGGGACATCGCCAATATCTCCCAGTTCACTGTCCATTGTTGTACAGGAAACTCTTTTTCATCCGGCACCGACGGGACCGACGTGGTGCCGGTTGATCAAAAAGTCCGGATTACAGAGAGGTATACTTACCAAGGTACGAGAGCCCCGTACATGGCCACAGGTGCAGGAGCCCCGGTTACACGGCACTTGTGTAGGAGTCCCGGTTACACGGCCACAGATCCAGGAGTCCCTGTTGCACGGCCATAGGTGCAGGAACCCCGGTTACACGGCCACAGATCCAGGAACCCCGGTTACACTTACCTGAACCTACTCCTGAATTTTGCCGGTTAAGAGAGATTTCCGGATATTTAGGTGCCGGTTAAAAGAGAGTTTCCTGTATCTGGGAGGTGACAAATGCCCTGTATAAAAGGAGACGCCAGTACATCTCTTTCACCATGACCCGGGCCAAACAGCATGAACGCGCACGTGGCTTTGTTAGGATAGCGGGCTTCCCCATGGTGCAGGGCGCCATTGACTGCACGCATGTGGCATTGCGGGCTCCGCATGAAAATGCAGAGGTTTTCCAAAACCACAAGGGATACCATGTTGAGGCTGCAGCGAAACACGAATTAAGGCTGAATCCATTTGTGTTAAACAAGAGACTTTTTAATCACAGCATGGCACAAAATGGCAGACTGAAAAGCTCCCAGAATTCTCTGGGTAAAACCTGAGGCCCCGCCCCCTTCTGCCTTAAAGGTAAGGTGCCTTAAAGGGAAGGTGCTGGAAATTTGTCCACAGACGGAAGAGTGGATTATGCCCGTTTTAGGTGGCGATCCGCCACACAGCTCCCCCCAGAATCCGCTTAGGAGGTGTGGACGAGATGGTGCGGTGGTCTGATGGGCCGGCCGGAGCGGCTCTTGTAGGACGCCGGTGGACGTGGAACGGCCGGGCGTGGAGCAGCCGGGTGAACCGGCTTGAGGGCAGGTCGGCCGCGTGGAGGTGGACGAGCTACAGGGACCTGCTCACCTGGCTCCGAGTGTGCTGGCTTGAGTTGGTCAACCGACACTTTTTCGGTCCTGTTGCCCACTTGCAGGGTAAAAAATTTGTCCCCAGCCTGTAGCACCTTGTAGGGCCCGTCGTACGGGGGTTGAAGGGGTCCGCGGTGGGCGTCGTGCCGGACGAAAACAAACCATGCCTGGGGCAGGCTTAGTGGGACGTGTGAGGTGGATTCGCCGTGTCGGGCAATGGGCACCGGGACGAACTGCAGCGCCGGTGAGGCGAAGTCGTGGCGTTGCTGGTCGGCTGACCAGGGTGTCGTGGCGGTGGGCAGGAACTCGCCGGGTACGCGCAGCGGCTGACCGTACACGAGTTCTGCTGCCGATGCGTGGAGGTCTTCTTTAACCGCGGTGTGCAGACCGAGGAGGACCCACGGAAGTCGGTCGGTCCAGGCGCTGACTTGGAGGCTGGCTCGAAGAGATGCCTTCAAGGATCTGTGGAACCGCTCACACAGTCCGTTGGCTTAGGGGTGGTACACTGTGGTGCGGTGAATGGTCACCCCGAGATTGCGTGTGACGGCGGTCCAGAGTTCAGAGGTAAATTGCGGACCTCTGTCCGACGTCATGTCGGAGGGGACGCCGAACCGTGCGACTCAGGTGCTGACGGAGGCTCTGGCGATGTCGGCGGTGGTGGTAGAGGTCAGTGGAATTGCCTCAGGCCAGCGTGTGGTGTGGTCAATGATGGTCAGCAAGTGCGTGTGGCCTTGCGACGGCGGCAGGGTCCCGACGATGTCCACGTGGATGTGGTCGAATCTCCGCGAGGGGACAGTAAAATCCTCGAGGGGTGCTTTCGTGTGTTGCTGTACCTTGGCCCGTTGGCAGGCTAGGCAGGAGTTGGCCCAAGTACGCACATCCTTGCGAAGGCCGCGCCAGACAAAGCGGTTGGCGACCAATTTGATGGATGCGCGGGCGCCGGGGTGGGAGAGGTTGTGAAGAATGTCGAATACCCGGCGGCACCAGGACGCTGGGACGAAGGGCCGAGGTTGACATAGGGATATGTCACACTTGACCGTGACTGCGGTCGGGCCACAGGCGACGTCGGCCAGGCGTAGCCCTGGTAGGTTGGTGGGTGCGGAGAGCAGATCAGGGTCGGTGATCTGGTCTGCTGCGAGTTGAGCGTAGTCGACTGCTAGGTGTGCGGCATGGATGGCGGGGCGGGAGAGGCAGTCGGCTACCACATTGTCTCGGCCGGAGACGTGTTGGATGTCCGTGTGAACTCAGACACTGCCGCGAGCTGGCGCTGCTGCCTGGCGGACCAGGGGTCGGTTGTCTTTGCCATTGCGAAAGTCAGGGGCTTGTGGTCGACAAACGCAGTGAAGGGGTGGCCCTCAAGCAAAAACCGGAAATGGCGGACCGCCAGGAACAGCGCGAGGAGCTCGCGGTCGAAGGTGCTGTATTTGACCTCCGGGGGGCGTAGTTGGCGGCTGAAGAAGGCAAGTGGTTGCCAGGCGCCGTCGACCCACTGCTCATACACGGCGCCGACCGCGTGGTCGGAGGCGTCCGTGGTGAGCGCTACCCTGGCATTGGGCCGTGGGTGCGCGAGCAGGATGGCGTTGGCGAGTGCGGTCTTGGTGGAATCGAAGGCGGCGGACGCGTCTGCCGTCCATTCGACTGCCATCTTGCCGCTCCTGCCCCGCAGGGCTTCATACAGGGGCCTCATGAGGGACGCCGCTTTGGGGATGAAGCGGTTATCGAAATTCACCATCCCGAGGAACTCCTGGAGGCCTTTGATGGTGGTGGGGCGGGGAAATTGTTGGACGGCCTGCACCTTGGTGGGCAGGGGAATGGCCCCAGCATGGGTGATGTGGTGGCCGAGGAAGTCGATCTTGTCCAGGCCGAACTGGCATTTGGCTGGGCTGAGGATGAGCCCGTGGTCGCTGAGGCGCCCGAACAGGATGCGAAGGTGTTCGAGGTGTTCCTGCTTGGAGGAACTGGCTACCAGGATGTCGTCCAGGTAGACGAACAGGAACTTCAGGTCCCGAAGGACCGAGTCCATGAGCCGTTGGAATGCCTGGGCTGCGTTTTTGAGGCCGAAGGGCATCTGCAGGAACTCGAACAGGCTGAAGGGGGTGATTACGGCCGTCTTGGGGACGTCCGCGGGGTGGACGGGGACTTGGTGGTAGCCGCGCACCAGGTCGACCTTGGAAAAGACTGAGCGGCCGGCCAGTCTAGCCGAGAAGTCCTGAATGTGCGGCACGGAGTACCGATCAGGGGTGGTGGCGTCATTGAGGCGGCGGTAATCCCCGCAGGGGCGCCAACCTCCACCTGGTTTGGGGGCGATGTGGAGTGGGGAGGCCCAGGGACTGTTGGAGCGGCGGATGATACCGAGCTGTTCCATGGTGGCAAAGTCGGTCCGCGCGATCTCCAGTTTGGCCGGGTCCAGCCTGTGGGCGTGGGCATACACTGGGGGGCCTGTGGTGGGGATGAAGTGTTCCACCCCGTGTTTGGCGGCCTCCGCGGAGAAGGTCGGATTGGTAAGGGCCAGGAATTCGGCCAGGAGTGCCGAGTAGTTATCCGTGGCCCGGGCGTGGCACTGTGACGCCATGTCGGCGGGTTGACGGGGGGCCATGGCGCCCAGGATGGGGGACATGGTGTTCATGTCCACGAGGCGGTGACGAGGGATGTCTACCAGTAGGCCATGGGCGCACAGGAAATCTGCGCCGATGAGAGGGGAGAGCACCTTGGCAGTGATGAACTCGCATCGGTAGCGGTGACCAGCGAGGTCGAGGGTGACTGTCCGGGTGCCATACGTCCGGATTTCTGAGCCGTTAGCAGCAGCCAGCGCCGGTCCTCGTTCGCCCTTTTGGATGTCGAGGGAGGAGGCCGGGATGATGCTGTGCTGAGCCCCAGTGTCGCACAGGAACCGGCGGCCGGTTTTGTCATCCGTGACGAACAGCAGGGAGCCCGCGTGGCCCACGGCCATCGCGGGGGCTGGAACGGGGGCGGACTTGAAAGAGCAGGGAGGTGTGCACCATTGTGCCCTGGCGCCGAACCGTGCGTGGTAGTAACAGTGGCCTGGGTTAGTGGGGCGGGAAGGCCCCATGGGCCTGGTGGCAGGCCCTTGTGGCCGCGTGGTAGCCGGTGAGGGGCGCGCCCAGGCATTGGCTGCCAGGTCCGGAGTGACGTCGCGGCTGGAGTGAGCGGACAGCAGCTTGTCGGCCTCATCGGCCAGGCTTCCAGGTTCGTGAGGCCGGACGCCACGATCGCTGGGCGGATGCTGAGAGGGAGCTGGCGGATGAACAGCGTGCGGAAGAGGGATCCGGGTGGGCTCTCGTCGGTGAGGGAGAGCATGTGGGAGAGGAGGTCTGTCGGTGAGGCATCACCGAGGCCTGGAAGGTCGAGGAGGTGGCAGTTTCGCTGATATGCCGAGGCCATAAATTTTTTAAGGAGCGCTGTCCTGAGATGTGCGTACTTGCCTTCCTCTGGTGGGTTCTGCAGCGTTATCCAAACCTTGGAAACTGCGGCGCTACTGAGTGATGTGACGAGATAGTCGTACTTCGTCCCATCTGTGGTGATATTTCGCAGCCGGAAGCGAGATTCAGCTTGGAGAAACCAGGCTTCGGGCTGGTTTTCCCAAAACTCCGGCAGTTTCACGGAAACTGCGTTCGTGTTCGCCATTGCAGTGCTCGGAATACGTTCTGAGCGTCGGGGTCACCAATGTTGAGGCTGCCGCGAAACACGAATTAAGGCTGAATCCATTTGTGTTACACAAGAGACTTTTTAATCACAGCATGGCACAAAATGGCAGACTGAAAAGCTCCCAGAATTCTCTGGGTAAAACCTGAGGCCCCGCCCCCTTCTGCCTTAAAGGTAAGGTGCCTTAAAGGGAAGGTGCTGGAAATTTGTCCACAGACGGAAGAGTGGATTATGCCCGTTTTAGGTGGCGATCCGCCACAAACACTCCTTAAATGTGCAGTTGGTCTGTGACCACAGACAGCTCATACTCGCCATCAATGCCCGCTATCCTGGCAGCAGCCACGATGCCACCAGGAACATAATTGAGCAGACGATCGGCGTGCTCAAGCAACGGTTCCGCTGTCTGGACCACTCTGGAGGAGCCCTGCAGTACTCTCCTGAGCGAGTCTCCCTGTTCATAGTTGTGTGCTGCATGCTTCATAACCTGGCAATCCTGAGGTCCCAGCCAATGCCACCAGGGATTGGTGCACCACCGGAGGAGGAGGAGGAGGAGGAGGAGGAAGAGGATGAGGAGGAGGATCAGCAGCAGCACCAACGTGGGAGGGAGGCCCACAATGTTGACAGTGCAAGGGCCGTCCGTCAATGGCTGATAAGAAGCCGCTTTAGGCTCCTACTCAGAAGATGGCTTCTGGCATGGAGAACAACATCATGGAAAGCAACCCGCACCCGCTATAGCCGGCCAAAGCTGGAATGATTCCAAAGGCCAAAAATGTAAATTTTGAAAACAACAACTGTTTTCTTTAACAAACTGTGTGTGTGTCATTTATTCAGGACAAACAATTCGAAACAAACACAACAAATCATGAACTAACAGAACTGGTTCTCACAAGATGGAGATAAACGGCAAAACAGTAAACAAATGTAATCACACAAACCTCGACCTTTACCACAAACATTCCCACCATTTCTTTAGACCTCCTACAGCTAGCCCTTCGAGGGTGATCTCCATCCCCTGCGCACTTCCCCCCTTCCCACCCTACTGCTCCTCCGTAATGGGGCCCCAGTGGAAGCAGCAAGGCTGGTGGAAGGCTGCTGAATGTCAGTTCCAGAGACTGCAGATGCCCTTGAAGGACGCCCTCGACCAGCTCTGGGCCTGGAGGGCCCGGCTGCAGACTGCACCAACTCTGCATGGGCGGCAGCAGTTTGGGCTGGCTGTGTTGCAGGCGGTGGCAAGTGCAATGGGGAAGTTACAGTGGTGGGAGCAGGAATGCTGTCATCCTGAGAGAGGACAGCACCTTCCTGCTCGACCGACACACTGGCACTCCCACGGAGCAGTACCTCAGCATCCGGAGCAATCTGCTTGAGCACAGATTGCTGGCCTGCTGCGGCACTGTGAGAGCCCCGGGGCAACGTGGCTGACCCAGCGAGGATGGCAGCAGTCAGTGCTTGCGTTGCCTCAATCTGAGACTGCATGAAAGCAGTCTGAGACTGGATGGCACCAGCCAATGACTGAATTGCAGCACTAAGCCATTGCGTTGCATCGGCCTGTGCTGCAGTGGACTGCTCCACACTCCTAGCCAGTCCATCAATGCTTTTGGGCACCCTTGCCATTGCACCCATGAGCTCAGTGTGCATGCTCAAGGCCTGGCTATTCATGGCCGCGATGGCGCGGTCCTTATCTGAGTCCAGTGCAGCAGGACTCGCTTGCCTACTCACCCTCCGGGGAGCTGGCCCCCGAGCTTCCCTACCCCCATGACGTTGCTGCAGCCCGCTGGGTCCCGGAGCTTCGTCCTCATCAGACCCTTCCCCCCTGCTCCCCTCCATGGAAGGCGTGGTCCCAGTTTCGGAATGGGCTCCCTCGGGAGACGCAGGCAGTGAGGCTCCGGCTTCCTCTTCCTCCTCGCCTGGGGCGTCGCTGCCACTGGTAGGTTGAGGGACAGGCTGGTCAGCTGGTGGTTCACTATCTGAAAGCAGGGAGGTACAAGAGTGGCTTTAGCGTCAGGACAGGGGGGCAGTAAGGAGCAAGGACTGGAGACATTTAGTAAGCTGGATTGAAAGTGTAAAAGGCTGGTGTTGTGAGGGGCAAGTGGAATGAGAGAGGAGAGAAAGCTGATGAACATACCATTGCTGTCCCCAGGGGGGTCGACCTCTCCAGCGGCCACGGCACCTATCACCTGGCTGGCAACGATCCTGTGCACGCGTGCCTCGAAATCGCTGAGGGTCTGCAGCTCAGCCGGTCCTCCTCCCGTGCGTTGCTGCTCCTGCCTGTTGTGAGATAGCTTGGCCTGCAAGAAAAAGGACGGTGTCTGAGTGAATGTGCAACCATGTGCTTGCCTGATGTGCCTCCCATAGTTGAATAGCCCTTAATGTATGCAGCCATGTGCTTGCCTGATATGCCTCCCATAGTTGAATAGCCCTTAATGTATGCAGCCATGTGCTTGCCTGATGTGCCTCCCATAGTTGAATAGCTCTTAATGTATGCAAGGTGTGGAATGTGCGTGTGTGTTTTATGAGATGGCCATAGGTCTTGGATGAGTGTTGAGAATTTGGGGTTTTTAAACCCTCTGGGCACAGAGTGAGGTTGAGATGGAGGGATGTAGAGGTATTGAAAAGCAGCCACTCACCCTGACCACCCGAGTGAGGTCGTTGAACTTCTTCCGACATTGGGTGTGGGTCCTCGGCACCAGGCCCCTCGAGGAGACGTGCTGAGCCACCTCCCTCCAGACTCTTCTGTATTCACGGGGCAATGGCCTCCTGCCACACTGTGGGTAGAGCACTGTCCTTCGCCGCTCCACAGCGCCAACCAGAGCCACCAAGGCCCGGTCGCTGAAGCGCTGAGCTCTTTCCCTGGGCCTCTCCATTAGTGGTTCCAGCACAATTGATGTACAGCTCTCTCCAGGCCGAGATTCAAGGCTGCAATGCGCAGGGTGTAGCTGGACAGCAAGATGGCCCCTCCCCTTTAAGAACTGGCCGGCGCCAGTGTGTCTGTGTTCCATTGCTGACTGACATCACCTGAGCTTTGCCCGCGCTCTGAGGTAGCGCCTCGCTCCTCGGTGTTAGCGCCTTAAGAGAGGTGTGTAGCGCCTGATTTAGCGCTCCAATCACCTCCACGGGGCGATAGAAGCCAAGTTTGCAGTCAGAGGCGATAATTAGCGCCAGGCGCTAAACTTTGCACCTGGCCGATAATTGCGCCGCAAACGGGGTGATACCGAATTTCTCCCCCGCATGTAACAGTTTTAAATTTCAATGGCAATGTAGCAACTTTAATTCCCTTCATAACTTTGAAAACTCCAATTACATTTCCTTGAAGTTTCTTCTCTTCAGTTAAACTCCTTAGCCTTTCCTCTGAGCTTGAATGCTGATGCCCAGAATTGTGTTTAATCTTTACCCTTCAATGTCTGTTGTGATCAGACGAGGCTCTGACTGTCCCTTTGCAGATCTTCCAGCCCAAGTGCTTTCTGAATGTGTGTAGCTTTCAAGTCTCCTTCAGTGTCCTGTTCATGGTAGTGTCTGCTTTCTGTTACCTCATGAAGTGAATATGGATCTGAATGAAGCCTCATTTGAAAGAGGGATAGATTTGCTGATATAATGTAAGGGGGGGGATGGGTAGAGGTACATCGGCTTAGTGCCGTGGTAAGGTGATGACATGTTCTGATGACCTAGATAGCCTGGCCTAATCTTGCTGCTTGATTATAAAAACGCTCCCTTGAAGATGAGACAAACTAAATATCTGGGCCTACCCAACATATCTACACTGAATTTTTTTGTTTGATACCTGGTTATGTGGCGAACTCTTGTCAGTAGCCTGAATCAAATCGGCCTCCATGTTAAGCTGTTGTATGTAAAATGTTAAGTCTCAATTGTAGCCTTGGTCTGTAATGGTGCAGTGATTCTGGTTATCATGGAGCCCATGTAAGGTCCATTGTATGTAGCTGACCTGTCCTGTGATTCTTCAAGGGCTGGCCCTGTGTCTCCACCTGTTTACAGAGTATTTTGCCCAGTGAGGCTTCTCACTCCAGGACCCTAGAGTCAAAGCCTCCATTGAATGAATATGGAGAGGAATCTGGTTTACCCAAGTCAGTTACTGTTGATGGTTTTGGACTGAGTGCACTTGAGATAGTGTTCAACAATCTGCATTTATATAGCACCTTTAACATCGTAACACGCTCCAAGGTGTTTCACCGAGTGTTACCAGGTAAAAATTGGCACGAAAGCAAAGAAGGAGACATTAGAAGGGGTGATCAAAGAGGGAGCTTTTAAGGAGGGTCTAGAGAGAGATTGTGATCAAACGAGAACATGGCTTCTGAAAAGTCCTGGATTGCAATCTAAGTACCATTGGAATAATTCACGTGTAGAACATGGCATTATGCACTTGGGCTGTTTAAAAGAAGCTCCACTGTTATGGGGATGAGTGTATTTTTTTTATTCAGATAGTGTGCGACCCAGTTATATGGGAAAATATGTTGTTTGCCCCTTCTCCTTGAAATGTTATCCCTGGATTGATCACTGTCTAGGAATGTCAAAATTTTCTCATACCACATTGGGTCTTAAAGTTAAGGCTACACTGCCTTGTGGAATGCACAATCCTGACTAGGAAATCCATTGTTACATTTGTGCTATGTGTGGCCTGCAATAGCCAAGACATTTCCCAAAAAGCTCAACTGTGTGGTGTGGCACTGGGCCATGTGCGAAGAGGTTTGATTCCTCCTCTGAGCTTAGCCAGCTGATCTGAGCCCAAATGAGGTGCTGCAACTAATTCCGTTAGTCTGCATTAGGATGGGAATTTTAAAATAAAAACAACCCTTGTCTGGAATCCTACTCCTTGTTGCCATCCAGCAAGGATGCATGGAAACTGAGTGAGGGGGTGAGGTTGTGATGGGTCCATGGTGGGCCATTGCTTTCAGGAGGAGAAAGGAGTGGATGGGATTTGGGGGGGGGGGGGGTGCGTGGAGAGAAGGGCAACTGACACTAACGTTCCTTTAAATACTCCACACTCGGTCTGTATTCCTGAGATTATAGAAGTTGATCCTGAGTACCAGGAATCTAATGGTCTTCTATCTTTAGGTACTGTTACTTTGGGTGTCAACCCATGAATTGGGCCTTGGGACAGTTAATCTGATTTTGATGTGATTTGACCTGAGTTTCCTGGTCTCCCTGTTAACAGTATGCCTTGTAGACTTTATTTAAAATGGTTGTATTATGGTAAAGTGTTAAGTGTGTCTCCTGTGGTATTGTTCATGGTGAGGTGGAGGCTGTGCCTTTTCTTTATAATCAGTCACTAATAAAGTGTAATTGGTCAAGTATTGGCATGAGCGGTTCTGTAACATCGCCCGTCTTTGTCCCTACTTCAGCCCATCTGCTGCTGAAACTCTCATCCACGCTTTTGTTACTCCAATGCTCTCCTGGTCAGTCTCCCATTTTCCATCCTCCGTAAACTTCAGCTCACCCAAAACTCTGCTGCTTGTATGCTAACCCGCACCAAGTTCTGTTCACCCATCACCCATGTGCTCGCTGGCCTACATTGGCTCCCGGTCCAGCTTCCATTTTAATTTTTTCATCCTGGTGTTCAAATCTCTCCATGATGCCCCTCCCTAACCTCTGACCTCCTCCAGCCCTACAAGCTGCCAGACAACTCGGCGCTCCTCTAATTCTGGCCTCTTCTGCATCCCCCACTACCTTCACACTGCCATTGGCAACCGTGCCTTCAGCTGTCTGGACCCTAAGTTCTGGAATTCGCTCCCTAAACCTCTCCACCTCTCCTGCCTTCAGATGCTCCTTTTGGTCACCTGCCCTAATATCTCATTCTTTAACTGTAAATTTCTGTCTGATTACGCTCTTGTGAAGCGCAGTGGGACATTTTACTACATTAAAGGTGCTGTACAAGTTGTTGGGTGTGACACACGCTGGGAGCGAGTGATGCACACGTGACTTTTTTAATGTATAGATATGTACACCTGCAACAGTTAATCCTAAGCTAGTGCAGAGTACTTTGCTTATCTGATATTGCTTTTTTAAATTTTAATGTGCTGAATTTTTTTATTCATGATCATCCTAGAGGAGGGGCAAGAGATAAGTAATGAGTTGATTTGTTTTTGGTGGTAAGGTAATGTTGGTCAAGACACCAGGAGAACTTCCTGTTCTTCAACTAGAGTCATGGGAGCTTGTCACATCGAGGTCACAGTTACTTTTATCCCAGATGTGAGACTGGATAAGTCGAACCACAATATTCTTTCTCAAGGGGGCTGGAATACAAAGGGGAGGAAGTTATGCTTCAGTTTTACAGAGCTTTGGTCAAACCCTATCTGGAGTAACTGCACTCAGTTCTGGGCACTGCAGCTCAGGAAGGATATGTTGGCCTTGGAGGGGGTACAGCGCAGATTCACCAGAATGATACTGGGGCCAAATGGGTTAAATAGAGGACAGGTTGCATAGACTAGTTTTGTATTCCCTTGAATATGGAAGATTAAGGGGTGATGTTAAATAGATTTGATTGGGTAGATAGAGAGAAACTATTTCCTCTGGTGGGGGGAGTCCAGAACAAGGGGGCAGAACCTTAAAATTAGAGCCAGGCTGTTCAGGGGTGATGTCAGGAAACATTTCTTCACACAAAGGCTAATGGAAATCTGGAACTCTGCCCCAAAAAGATGTTGAGGCTGGCTCAATTCAAAATTTCAAAACTGAGCTTGATAGATTTTTATTAGGCAAGGGTATTAAGGATGATGGAACAAAGGCAGATAAATGGAGTTAAGATACAGATAAGCCATGATCTAACTGAATGGTGGAACAGGCTTGAGGGGCTGAATGGCCTCCTCCCGTTCCTGTGGTTCAGGTCGATGGGATCTTGGTTGAACATTTTGCCTGAAGGGTGGGACTGCTGCCAACACAGCACGACCTCAGCACGGTACGACTCGCTCTAGATTATGTGCTGAAGTTCTAGAATAGGGCTTGAAGCCAAACTAGGACTTCAGGCTAAAATTACAAAAGGTTTGATTTTGTAAGCTGTTTTGATATTTTACTTGTTGCTTCCCCAAGGAACTTCACAATTAAAACACTTGCCCCGTGATCTTGCAGTTCTGCAATAGGATTGCTGCTCCTAATGGCACGCTGCAGGCCTTTGTTAGAACCAGTCCTTTGCACCAGAGCCAACGTAAACCATTGCAGATTTTCCCTGATGTGACTGTTGGGCCCGACCATGTGAACTCCCTTTCTACTGTTCTGGTCAAGACTTTGCCAGAATTATGAAGGAGTTATTGAGTGCAAAGGTTGCTTTGCTTTCAGCAGTTGGCGGACTTGCCCAATACCTTTGGCATCGTAAAGGGTACAGAACTATTGATTTATGGAATATGTTATCTTTTTTAAATGTGATTTAATTTCCAAATTGGAGGGAAGTGTGATAGTGAAAAGTACTGTCCCTAAAGTATTAGTGTGGGAGTTTGAGATTATATACAGAAAATACTATCTCTACTGAGGAAGTTCTATAAAGGTGTGCATGGCACTCGGGAAGGAGAGTTACACTTTCCGGTAAGTTATTAGTTTCTGCAGTCCTACTGAAAGCATAACCATGGAGTGTATCAAAGGACACTTCCCAAAGACTGATTAAGAATTCTTGGGGGAAGGGGCTCTGGACATCAAGAACAAAGAGCAACCCTCACCGGCCCCCCCCCCCACCCCCCCATCCCGAATCTGTTAAAACACATGTAGTAAAATGCCTGAAGAAATCGGCCTGTAGAATTTTTTTAAATTTATTCACTGGATGTGGACATTGCCTGGTAAGGCCAGCATTTATTGTTCGTCCCTGAGTGGCTTGCGAGGTCATTTCAGAGGGCAGTTAAGAGTCAACCACATTTCTGTGGGTCTGGAGTCACGTATAGGCCAGACCGGGTAAGGGCTGCAGATTTCCTTCCAGCAGTTTCATGGTTACTGATGCAAGCTTTTTATTCTAGATTTATAATTGAATTTAAATTCCCCAGCTGCCTTGGTGGGACTGTGAACTCACATCTCTGGATCATTAATCCAAGCTGCTGGATTACTAGTCCAGTAACATAACCACGATGCTACTGTTCCCCCGTTTACGCACCCATTAATTAATAATAAAGTAAGTCATATGGAATATACTACACTTAAATGAAACATATTTGCTGAGGCCCTGGTGGGGGTGCCATATTTGGTTGGGGTCCCTGGGCATGGGCCCTGGGTTGGTCCATGCATTAATCCACTCCTGCCCTTGAGAGGGCTTCAGTGGAACGAATGTTCTCCCCACAGAATAGAACTGAGCAGCCACACCCTACATCAAGCCCTTTTATGGAAGATGAGAGTAAGACCTGGATTAAAGCTATAGAACTTTGTTTGAACACATTAGGAATGGGTTTCTCAAATCCTGTCTAATATCTCACGACTCCCGGCACAGACACGATGGGCTGCATCACTCTATGACTGCCAAATATTTCAGCTCAACTTTACTTTTGTTTAATTTGTTTTGTATTTCAGAACGTCGGGAATTCTGAAAGTAGGAGTTTGTGTGAACTCCAGCCTGTTGCTATTTTATAATTTTAAATTCCCCAACAGATCTCCTGCAGCTAATTTTAAACTGAGGTCAGTGAATTATTGGTAAATTTCAGGCATCAGCTCAGTGGCATTGGATGAAATGTTAAGGTTGTGTTGTATCTCACAGTGGGACACTGTGGGCTCGATTTTGCCATTGGGGTCGGGCTGGGGCGTGTCAGGTGGTTTTCATGTCAGGACCCCGACTCCGATGTGAAGTGGGAAAAAAGTGCGATTTTCCCCTAATTGGGCAATTGATTTCCAGCGTGTGGGAATCCCCGGCCCAATTAGTCGTTCCATCCTGAAAGTCGCCTCCGATGACGTCATCAGTGCTGCTGGATTTAAGGCCTGCAAGCAGCCTTGCTTCTTCTGGAGACTGGAAATGCTTTGGACATTGTATGAAGGACTTCATTTACCGACCATGTCCACCAGCAAGCAAAAGTGTGCACCTCGCTTTGATGAGCCCTCCCTCCAAGCTCTGGTGCAGGGAGCAAGATCTAATAAGGAGGTGCTCTTCCCTTCCTCAGGGAGAAAAAAGCCACCCCAACAGACTAAAGCTGTGTGGCTGCAAGTGGCCCAGGATGTCAATGCCATCTCTATGTGCCGCAGAACCTGGCTGCAGTGCAGGAAGAGGTTTCATGACCTTCTCCGCACAGGAAAAGTGAGTATGACTTTCCCATCACCCTCAATCTGATCCCCATCGCCTCTCCTCACCAGCACTCAGCTTTGCCAACCTCTTCCTCCACATCCCACTTGACACTGACATCCCTGCACCCTTACCCATTCCCTCTCTCTCTATGGTCACATTCACTTAACTATTCAACCATGCAGCCCTCACACTCCCTATCACTCTGACGTAATGACAACAACTTACAACACACAGGGAGGGCCCTTTGTCTCCTTCTAAGCATCTATGCTATGGATTCTCTGCACTCACTCCTTCATTCTCACTCAAACTCCACTTGTGTCCCTCATTGCAGGAAAAGAGAGCCACAATAAGAGGGAAAGAGCGAGGACAGGAGGAGGGTTACCCTCAGTAGCCCAGCTCACCACCTCGGAGGAGGCGGCCCTGGAAATTGCCGGGATCGAGGAGGATTCCCAAGTGGGGGACGGACAGGCGGGCGCATCACAGCAAGCTGGTGACAGAATAGTTTGGCATCTCTCATTGACATTGCATGAGTGACTGATAATGATTCTGATGCTCTAACACATTGACTTATGATCATCTGCACAATTCAATGTGCATGCAACCTTTAGCTCACATCTGTAACTCTTTCATTTACTCCCCCACAGGACCATCGAAAGCCCTCGTCCCCACTGTCCAGGAAGAAGAGCCTGAGCTTCCAGACTCCTCAGAGGAAGCTGCAACCTCTGAGGGCGCTCCGTCAGCAGAATTAAGCTCACCCTGCACCAGCGCAGACACTCACACCTCGGGGGACCGTCGGGACATAGAGTAAAGTTGTCACCTGGTGTATCACAGCTCACAAGTGAGCATCAGCAGATGGTGGAGACAGGGACAGCAGTGGAGAGTCCTCGTCGCAGTGGAGAGGACGCTCCCAGCTCGGCTCAGCTGCATGTCGACCTTGTGCCTCTGGGTCCATCCAGAAGGAGAGCGGTGCTGGAACTCCAGGAACAGGTGCAGGAGTCTCTGGCAGGTTTTGTCTCCAGGGTCGCTGCGAGTGTGGAGCGAATGGAGGACTCCATCGCTAACATGAGCAGAGCCTTTGTGGAGGTGTTGGCGCATGAATGCATCACCACGGAAAGCATGGCAACCTCCTTGGAAAGGATGGCTACCTCCATGGTAAGGCTGGCTACCGTAGAGGAGAGGATGGCTACGGTAGAGGAGAGGATGGCTACGTCCATGGAGGAGCTTAGTCACCAGGGTATTGAAAACATGGTCATTGTTCAGAATAGACTGACATCTCTTGAGGAGCGATGGTCAGCTATTGAGCAAACAAACCAGACCTTCATGCAAGTCCTCTGGAGTAGGACTTCCAGTACAGAAATGGGTCCTCATGGCCCCCCTGCAGTGCAGCAAGGTGCTGTCCAGGCACTTGCTAGCTCTGAAGTGGGGCTGACCCATGAGAGGGATGTTGGTGGCATACAACAAGGAAGTGGGGGCTCCTCTCCAAATGCTCACACGACCATGCCACTGCAGAGCCCTCGGTCAGAGCCCCATCAGAATCCCCACCCAACTGAGATCGGCGTCTCAACCCCTGCACAGCCACAGGAGCAGCAGACTGTTGCCGAGCCCTCACAAGTTCGCAACCCCAGAGGACGCCCGCCAAAGGTGTCGAGACAGGAGCAGCAAGAAAGTGAGCAAGGGGCCTCCACATCTGCTGAAGTTACAGGGGAAGCACCACGTAGGAGCACGCGTAAGAGGAAGATAATGCACAAGTAGTCACAAGGGTAGTCACTTGGAGTAATGTTGTGTTTAATTTTGAAAAGCCATCAGTTGCTTATTGCCATAAAAAATTCTGATGGCAAACTGTTGCAGTTGTGGCATGTGTCATTTCGCTAATGGGACTTCCACATTGAGGGCTTAGGGCGACTTGCAATTGTCAGTATCGTGGTCAGAGTGATAGGAATCCATAGGTTCTTGGCCATTGTCGATGGTCTGATAAGAAGGTGCGAGGCAAAAGTGTTTGATTGTGCAGGCTAAGCAAATCTGGCCAAGATGAGTGCATCCCTTGCATCCCGGGCAGCAATGTGGTCACGCGCTGGCGCCTTCTGGCCTGTGCAGCTTCAGGTGGGTGAGCAGCAGCTTGGCGCTCCTGTTGTTGCTGCTGCTGTTGGTGGTGCTGTTGTTCATGGTTCTGCTGCTGCCACGGCTGGTCTTTGTCCGAATCTGATGTCCAGGAGGAAAGGAAATAAATGGTTCCCACGCTTCTGGGAAATGCCTCAGTTGAGGAAGCGCTCAGTCAAGGTGGCGAGAGGGGTTTCCCAGGAGGTCACACTGGAGATGGGTGTCAGGCTCCAAACTTCCACAACAATGAGTAGGCCTGCTAAAAGTTCCCCCAGACCTGAGACAACAAAGTTCTGCCACCTGCAAATGATGATTGCTGAAAACTCCTTTTTAATGGTGGAGCTGCAGCTGTTAGTAAGCAGTCCACTTGTGAGGCCGACAGGATTAACTGGCGTGTTCCAGAGGAGACGTGCAGGACGTGGGAAAAGTGGTAAAATCAGAAAGGCCTCTCAAAATGGGATTATAGAGGCACTAGACTGGTTGTTAAGGGCCTTAAGGGCCTATCCCACCTCTTGGAGGCGGGATGGAAACGGAGTCAGAAAACACGCATTTGGGAAAATTGCTCGGAGGCGGGGTGGAGGCGGGATCGGGCCCGCCCGCCATTTTTTGCGATTTTACCACCTCACACGCCTCCAATCCCACCTCCTCGGGCCTGGCAAAATTGAGCCCTGTGTGTCATGGACATGTGCAAGACACAAGACCCTTGCCTGGTGCGTGTGGGGGCTCCTCCCATGGTATTGCGCATTAGGAATATAGATCAATTGTAGTCTTCAGGTGAAGCCAGGTTAGAAGGTGATGGCCAACTGGACCAAGATGTGCATATGTAACTTGAATTAATTTTGTACTTTTAAAATATTTCAATTTTATATTGATAGTTGAATAGTAAAACACGTCAGTTTGTGAAGCAAAAGTAGAGTTTGTTGGGGCAGTGTATATAGAGTAGGGGTTAAGGGTGGTTCCTCACACTGACAGAAGGTAGGAAGTGGTGTTGCACAGGGACTGGGATCCCTGTTGTACACTTTGCATAAACGATTTGCACTCTGGAATCGGAAGTACAACTTCAAAATTTGCAGATGACACCAAATAGTTAATACTGAGGAAGACTGTTAAATTACAGGAAGACAGTAGTAAACTTGCAGAATGGGTGTGTCATTGGAAAATTAATTTCAATATAGATAAGTGACGTGGTGCATTTTGGTAGGAAGAATAAAGAGTCTAAATGGGGTAGAGGAGCAAAGGACTCTAGGGTTACAGATACAGAAATCATTAAAAGTAGCAACACAGGTTAAGAAAGCCATTTAAAAAAAAAGCAAGCCAAACACTGGGGTTCCTTTCCAGAGGAGTAGAATTGAAAAGCGGAGAAGTTAGACGACACTTAAGAGTGCTGTGAACAGTTCTGGTCTCCATATTATAAAAAGGATATAGAGGGACTGGAGAGGGTGCAAAAGAGGTTTACAAGGATGATACCAGAGCCGACTGGTTATACCAATCAGGAAAGATTGAACAGGCTGGGGCTCTTCTCTCTCGAAAAGAGAAGGCTGAGGGGTGAGCTGATAAGAGGTCTTTAAGGTTTTGAAAGGGTTTGCTAGGGTAGAGGTAGAGAAGATGTTTCCACTTGTGGGGAGTCCAAAACTAGGGGTCATAAATATAAGCTAGTCACCAATAAATTCAGAGGGTTGTGAATCTTTGGAATTCTCTGCCCCAGAGGGCTGTGAATGCTGAGTCTTTGAGTATATTCAAGGCTGAGATCGATAGATTTTTGGACTCATGGGGAATCAAGGGATATGGAGATTGGACGGGAAAGTGGAGTTGAGGCCGATGATCAGCCGTGATCTTATTGAATGGCGGAGCAGGCTCGAGGGGCCGCATGGCCGACTCCTGCTCTTATTTCTTATGTTCTTATGTTCTTAAATTCAATAGGGAATTTAGGAGAAACTTATTTACCCAGAGAATGGTTAGAATGTGGAACTCGCTACCAAATGGGATTAGTTGAGGTGAATAGAGTAGATGCATTTAAAGGGGAAGCTAGATAAACATGAGGGAGAATGGAATAGAAGGACATGCTGATGGGGTTAGATGAAGAGGGGTGGGAGGAGGCTCGTGTGGAGCATAAATCAGTTGGGCTGAATGGCCTGTTTCTGTGCTGTACATTCTATGTAAAATAGACAATTCCCACAATAAATGTGGACTTAAGAATAAGTGCATGCAGACACAATTTTCTGTTTTTTATATATAGTATGTGACGTAAGAAAACTACTAGGCATTTGGTCTAAGCGTTAAACAAAGCTTTAATCAACTGTTTTCCAACATGGAGATCTAGTTGTGTCCTTCACTAGTTCCTGTTGAGGAATGTCCTAAGCAAGCTGGGCCCATGCCCGAGTATTTATACTCTCCCTGGACAGCGCCACCAGCAGGCCGGCCAGTATTACTTCATACATGAATGACAAGATTCATGTCAGTATGTATGCAGATTCAGTCACATGTTAAGCTGTTAAACAACATGCAATGCAGTGAAGGTGAAGCTGTATTGAGTCACAGTTTAACTGTTCAGTAAACACGTCAGTTTAACTTCTTGAGAATTAATGTTCGTATTTTGTAATTTGTAAAAGTCAGTGATTAGATCTTCTGGTTCCGAAGCAAATAAATGTCATTGTTGCAAATTTGAGTAATACTTGGAAGTTTGACACAGGAAATGTGCGCTAGACCTGTTCTTGGAATAGATACGTGGTGCTGGGAGTTGGTGGATTTAAGCCATGTCTCTACATTAATGGCACTTCCAGCACAGTGTATCTGGCTGTTGAAGTATTGAGTGGCACGGTGTGCCAGACATCCTACTTGTAGAATATGCTGTTCTGCTACTTTGTGTACTGGAACTGTGTCCGTCTGCATTAATGGCTTGGTGTTTTAATTTCTATGCCACCAGGCTGAACTGTAACCTGTGCTAACGTTACCCACAGGTGACTAAAGAAATGCCTGCAGAAAGGGAGCCGGTCCTGCTTGGTCTAGTTGGGGAAAGAGGCAAGGAGTTAATTTCCAGGCTTTTAGTCTTTAACAGCTGCTGAAATACATACCATTGAGCCTCTGGGAGTTCAATGTTCAAAATTGAATGTTAGAGGCTTGACAAAAAATGGAGCGGTTCTGGCTTTGCAGGGGTTTCCCTCAAATTCGATCACTAATTGTGAGGAATTTAAGAGGAAAAAACAAACTAGTTACGGTTAGAATCACGTTCCAAGCGTAACTTGATACAAATGTTGCATGTTTCATTCACTTGTGAGCGAGAAGCCAAACTCCTCTCCAAACAAACAGACTGATTGAGTATGACAGCCAATTCTTTTCAAATGAATGGTTACCCAAATCCAGGAAGTTCCAGTAATGTTTCCAAAGTCACTGAAGGAGCTGCGGCTTTTCAAATTTGAGTGGAGGGATAGTTCAGACTAGCACAGCCCCTGCAGTGGTGAGAGTGTGGCTTTTCTTGCATTTATGTACATTACATTAAGATTGACCTTCCATTTGTTTTCCATTTTGAGAGGCTAGATAGAATGACTTTTAACGCAAATATATTCAGTTCATATTGTGTTAAGTAGATTTTTGTTTCTTGGTTTAAGTCTTAAATCAAAGTCTAAGGTGCCCAATTGCTTGTTGATGAAAAAATGCATAGAATTCCAACACTGAAATGGGCTATTCGGTCCAACCAATCCATGTATGTTGGTGTTTACCCTCTGCACACGCAAATACAGTCCCCACCACTGAAAACAGCCACGTTTTTAAAACAGGCAGTTGTTTATTACATAGAATGTGCAGCACAGAAACAGGCCATTCAACCCAACAAGTCTATGCAGGTGTTTATCCTCCACTCGAGCCTCCTCCCACCCTACTCCATTTCGCCTATTAATATATCCTTCCATTCCTTTCTCCCTCGTGTCTTTATCGAGCTTCTCCTGAAATGCATCTGTGCCGTTTGTCTCAACCACTCCCCGTGGTAGCGAGTTCCACATTCTAACCACTCTCTGGGTAGAGACGTTTCTCCTGAATTCCCTATTAGATATATTAGTGACTATCTTATATTTATGGCCTCTAGGTTTGGACTCCCCACAAGTGGAAACAACTTCTCTACATCTACCCTTTCAAACCCCTTCATCATTTTAAAGAACTCTATTACGTCACCCCTCAGCCTTCTCTCTTCGAGAAAAAACAGCCCCAGCCTGTTCAATCTTTCCTGATGGGTATAACCTCTCAGTTCTGGTATCATCTTTGTCATTCTTTTCTGCACCATCTCCAGTGTCTCCATCCTTTTTGTAATATGGAGACCAGAACAGAATTGTTGACCAAAAAGCAATAACCATTATCTATTTGCAGTAGCATCAATTTCAAAGTTGACACTTACAGCATCTTAAATCCTCCATTTATTTCGGGTAGAAATGGCTGTGCTTACTCACTAGTTCGCCCCTCGTTAAGGTGCACTGAATGTGTGATGAGCAGAAGTAAATAACACCTCGTTAATACGATAGCAAAATACTGCGGATGCTGGAAATCCGAAATAACAACAGAAAACGCTGGAAAAACTCAGCAGGCCAGTCAGCATCCGTGGAGAGAGAAACAGAGTTAACGTTTCAGGTCGAAGACCTTTCGTCAGAACTGGAAAAAAGCAGGAAATGGAATAGATTTAAAGCAAGTTAATGTTCAATTAACTTTAGTGTATTTAAACCCTTCTAATCAAGTGGTATGGGGTTACAGTTTGTAAACTGACTGCAGTTTAAATAAAGCTGCAGGTCAGTGTTTTTTTTGTCTTTAGGTCTAAACCTTGCTCGGGTGCCTGGTTATCCTCAGCAGCAGCAGCGTGGTCTGGATGTTGGGCAGGACCCCTGCCCTGTGCTATCGTGACTCCTCCTAATAACTTGTTCAGCTCTTCGTTGTTCCTGTCTGAGGCTGAACCAGATTGCTCGCAGCTTCGAAGTCCTATTTGACCCGGGCTGAGCTTTCGACCCCGTATCCTCCTCACCGAGACCGCTGACTTCCACCTCCAATATCGCCCCGTCTCCGCCCCTGCCTCAGCCCATCTGCTGCTGCAACTCTTATCCATGCTTTTGTTACCTCCAGACTTGACTGTTCCAATGTTCACCTGGCCGGCCTCCCTCTTTGCACCCTCCATAGACTTGAGCTCATCCAACCCATGTCCTAACTCGCACCAAGTCCCATTCACCCATCGCCCCTGTGCTCGCTGACCTACATTGGCTCCTGGTCCGGCAACACCTCCATTTAAAATTTCTGATCCTTGTGTTCAAATCCCGCCATGGCCTCATCCCTCCCGATCTCTCTAACCTCCTCCAGTCCTACAACTCTCCAAGAGCTCTGCACTCCTTTAATTCTAGCCTCTGCATTCCTGATTTCCATTGCCCCACGTTGGTGGCCGTGCCCTCCAGCTGCCCAGCTCATAAGCTCCAGAATTCCATCCCTGAACCTCTCTGCCTCACTCCTTTTAAGAAGTTCTTTAAAGCCTACATTACCTGTCCTAATGTCACCTTATGTGGTTCGGTGTCAATTTTGGTCTGCGTATGCCTCTGTGAAGCTCCTTGGAGCGTTTTACTAAATTAAAGGCACTATATAACTACAAGCTGTTGTTATGGATGGCAAGTTGCAGGTGGCGGGGGATGGATGATGCCAGTCTTGTTGTCGGGGGCCACGTTGCCCTCCAGTTCCAGGATCTCGGTGGTCAGGGTACTTAGAAAATCAGCCAGATAGACGGGATCTCCAGCCCCGACATGGTCAGTGTAGTGACCCTTGTGCAATAGTCGGTGAATACAGCCAACTGGGGACTGGAGACCCGCTCTGGATGATGGCATCTTCACTTTAGCGTGCCCTTTCCCTCCAGTTTTACCGCAACATAAATAATAGCAGGAGTAGGCCATACGGCCCCTTGAGCCTGCTCCACCAATCAGTAAGATCATGGCTGAACTTCGACCTCAATTCCACTTTCCTGCCCTATCCCCATATCGCTTGATTCCCTTACTGCACAAAAAACTATCAATGTCAGTCTTGAAAATGCTCATCGACAGAGCATTCACACGGGCAGAGAATGCCAAAGATTCACAATCCTCTGAGTGAAGACATTTCTCCTCATCTTAGTCTTAAATGGCTGACCCCTTATCCTGAGACTATGCCCCCTAGTTATAGACTCTCCAGCCAGGGGAAACAGCCTCTCAGCATCTACCCTGTCAAGCGCTCTAAGAATGTTATACGTTTCAGTGAGATCAACTCTCATTCTTCTAAGCTCCAGAGAGTAAAGGCTCAATCTTTCCTCATAGGACAACCCTCAAATCCCCGGAATCAATCTAGTGAACCTTTGTTGCAACTTCTAAGGTAAGTCCTTCCTTGGGTAAGTAGACCAAAACTGTACACAGTACTCCAGGTGTGGTCTCAGCAAAGCCCTATATAACTGCAGAGAGACTTCCTTACTCTTGTACTGCAACCTCCTTCCAATAAAGTCTAACATACCATTTGCTTTCCTAATTGCTTGCAGTACCTGCATGTTAACTTTCTGTGATTCATGTTCAAGGACACCCGAATCCCTCTGAATACCAACATTTACTACTCTCTCTCCTTTTTTTAAAACAAAGTATTGTTTTTCCATTCTTCCGACCAAAGTGGATAATTTCACACTTCCCCACATTATACTTCAACTGCCACCTTCTTGCCCAACCACTTAACTGGTCGATATCCCTTCATAGCCTCATAGGTCCAGGGGATTTGTCTGCTTTTAATCCCAATAATTTCTCCAGTACTTTTTCTTCACTAATATTAATTACTTTAAGTTTCTCACTCTCATTAGACCCTTGGTTTCCCACATTTTCCTTTGTGTCTTCTACTGTGAAGACAAATACAAAATATTTGTTTAAAGTCTCTGCCATTTCCTTATTCCTCTTTATAATTTCTTGTCTCTGCCTCTAAGGGACCCACGTTTACGTTCGCTAATCTCTTCCTTTTTCCATATTGGTAAAAGTTCTTACAATCTGTTTTTATATTTCTTGCTAGTTTACACTCATTCTATTTTTTCCCTCATCAATTTCTTGGCCATCCTTTGCTGATTTTTAACACCCTCCCAATCCTTGGGCTTGCTCCTCTTTTTGGCAACATTGTCAGCCTCTTTTAATCGAATACTATCTAACTTCTCTAGTTAGCCATGGTGCTACCACTTTTCCAGTGGAGTTTTTATTCCTCAAGGGAATGTATATTCATTGAGAATTATCAATTATTTCTTTAAATGTTTGCCATTGCTTATCTACTGTCGTAGCTTTCCCAATTTCCCAATCTACCTCAGCCAACTCACCCCTCATACATCTGTAATTGTTTTAATTTAAGACCCTAGTTTCAGATTTAACCACATCACACTCACACTTAATATGAAATTCTATCCTTATAATCACACTTCCCCAGAGGATCCTTTGCTACAAGATTACTAATTAACCCTGTCTCATTACACAATACTAAAATGGTCAGTTCCCTAGTTGGTGCCTTGACATATTGTTCTCGGAAACTCTCGCATGCATTCCATGAACTCGTCTGCCAAGCTACTTTTTCCATTTTGGTTTGCCCAGTCTACATGAAGTCTGAGAGCGAAAGCAGGCATTGTTTCAGCTCTCATTAACTGTCCAACTGGAGTTCTCAAATGGCAACGGTCAAGACACATTCATTCACCTCGAGGCTTGGGTGGTGTGTTTTATTTTTCTCTATTGCCAGAGAAATCTGGTGTTCAGTGACCAGGACAGTTTAGTGGCCATGATGCGGAGATGCCGGTGTTGGACTGGGGTGGACAAAAATGAGAAGTCGCACAACACCAGGTTATAGTCCAACAGTTTTATTTGAAATTACGAGCTTTCGAGCGCTGCTCCTTCGTCAGGTAAAGTGAGGGAATACAAATCAGATACAAAGCATATATAGACAGAGAACAATGTGTTTCTGACTGCCCTCCATCACACCACCTCGGCAGAGATACAATCAGTCAGGAAGGCATTACATCAAGGACACAGCAAAATACAGCTAAGACAATGAGGTGGGATCACAGGGGGTCCAACGTGTCAAATGCTGCAGTCTGCAGTTAAGCTTTTTTTTTTAAAAACTGGAAATCACATCTGTGAACAAGACAATGACGACTCTAGTCTGGATGGCTCTACGTCGTGTAGCGTGACATGAAACCAAGATCCCGGTTGAGGCCGTCCTCATGGGTGCGGAACTTGGCTATCAGTTTCTGCTCGATGATTTTGCGTTGTCGTGTGTCTCGAAGGCCGCCTTGGAGAAAGCTCCTACGTGGTGCTTGCCCTGTGGCTTCAGCAGATGTGGAGGCCGCTTGCTCACTCTGATGCTGCTCCTGCTTCGACACCTTTAGCAGGCGTCCTCTCGGGTTGTGAGCCTGTGTGGGCTCGCCAACAGTCTGCTCCTCCTGAGGCTGCGCAGGGGCTGTGGGATGGCAGGAATGACGTATGAAGAGAGATTGGGTCGATTAGGCTTATATTCGCTCGAGTTTAGAAGAATGAGAGGGAATCTCATTGAAATGTATAAAATTCTAACAGGACTAGACAGACTAGATGCAGGAAGGATGTTCCCGATGGCGGGGGAGTCCAGAACCAGGGGTCACAGTCTAAGGATAAGGGGTAAGCCATTTAGGACTGAGATGAGGAGGAATTTCTTCACCCAGAGAGTGGTGAACCTGTGGAATTCTTTACCACAGAAGGCAGTTGAAGCCAATTCATTAAATATATTCAAGAAGGAGTTAGATATATTTCTTAAGGCTAAAGGGATCAAGGGATATGGGGAGAAAGCAGGGACAGGGTACTGAATTTGGATGATCAGCCATGATCTCATTAAATGGCGGAACAGGCTCGAGGGGCCGAATGGCCTACTCCTGCTTCTATCTTCTATGTTTCTATGCGACGCCCATCTCAGTTGGGTGAGGACGCTGGTGGGGCTCTGACCGAAGGCTCCGCAGTGGCATAGTCGTGTGAGCGCTTGGAGAGGAGCTCACACTTCCTAGTTCTCTGCCACCAATATCCCTCTCATGGGTCGACACCACTTCAGTGCCAGCATGTGGCTTGACAGCACTTTGCTGCACATCAGGGGGACCATGAGGACTCGTTTCTGCTTTGGCAGTCCTACTCCAGAGGACTTCCATGAGGGTCTGGTTTCTCTGATAGCTGTCCATGGCTCCTCCAGAGATGTCAGTCTATTCTGAACATTCACCATGTTTTCCACACTCTGGCGACTTTGCTCCTCCATGGCCATAGACATCCTCTCCTCTAACATAGAGTCATACAGAGACATAGGGGGAAAAATTAGGTCGCGCCCCATTTGGGGCGCAAATATCGTCTGACGCAAATATTAGCGCCTGGCGCTAATTATCGGCACTGACTGGAAACTTCACTTTTACCGCCCCGGGAGGTGAGTGGAGCGCTAAATCAGGCGCTGCACACCTGTCTTAAGGCGCAAAGGCCGAGCAGTGAGGCGCTAACTCAGCGCGCGAGCGCAGCGCAGCTGCTGCCAGTTAGCGAGGGAACACAGACACACTGGCGCCGGCCACTTCTTAAAGCGGGGGGGGCCAACTTGCTCCCCAGCCACACCCAGCTCATTGCAGCCTTGAATCTCGGCCTGGAGAGACCTGTGAATCCATTTTGCTGCCAAGGATGGAGAGGGTGAGAGAACGAGCTCATCGCTTCACCGAGCGGGCCTTGGATGCTCTGGTTGGCGCGGTGGAGCGCAGAAGATGTATGCTCTTCCCTGAGAGTGGCAGGAGGCCTTTGCCACGCGAGTTCAGAAGAGTGTGGAGGGAGGTGGCTCAGAGCGTCTCCTCCAGGAGCATGGTGCCCAGGACCCATACTCAATGCCGCAAAAAGTTCAACGACCTCACTCGGGTCGTCAGGGTGAGTGGCTTTTTCTCAATACCTCTCCATCCTCCATCTCAACCTCACTCTATGGCCAGAGGGTCTTAAAACCCCAATGCACAACACTCATCCAACACCTATGGCCCTTTCATGAAACACACACACACATTCCACACTTTGCATACAGTAAGGGCTATTCATCTATGGGAGGCACATCAGGCAAGACCATGGCTGCATACAGTAAGGGCTATTCACCTATGGGAGGCACATCAGGCAAGACCATGGCTGCATACAGTAAGGGCTATTCACCTATGGGAGGCACATCAGGCAAGACCATGGCTGTATATTTACTCAGATGCTGTCCTTTTTTTACAGGCCAAGCTGGCGCATAATCGGAGACAGCAGCAACGGACAGGTGGAGGGCGGCCTCAGCTGCAACCCCTCAGCGATCTTGAGGAGCGCGTCCACAGGATTGTGGCAAGCCGGGTGATCGGTCCCGTCGCCACTGGAGACGCCGACCCCGTTCTGGACAGCAATGGTAAGGTCATCACCTTTTTGTCCTCTGTCCTTCCACTTGTCCCTCACAACACCAGCCTTTGACACTTTCAATCAAACTTGCTAACTCGCTGCACTTATTCCTCCCTTACTGCCACCCTGTCCTCACGCTAAAGCCACTCTTGTACCTCCCTGCTTTCAGATGGTGATTCACCAGCTGAGGAGACGGGCCCTGAAGCTGCCACTGGGAGTGATGCTGCAGCCGAGGAGGAAGAGGAAGCCGGAGCATCAGTGCCACCCTCTCCCGAGGAAGCCCATGCCCACACTGGGAACACGCCTTCCCTGGAGGGGAGCAGGGGGGAAGGGTCTGATGAGGGTGAAGCTCCAGGACCCAGCGGGCTGCAGCAACGCCATGGGGGTAGGGAAGAACGGGGGCCTTCTCCCCAGAGGGAGAGTATGCCAGACACTCCTACTGCAATGGACGCAGAGGAGGAGCGGCTGATCGCAGAAATGAACACCCAGGCGGTGGGCATGCACACTGAGCTCATGGGTGCAGTGGGAAGGGTGCCCGAATGCATTGAGTCACTGGCAAGGCGTGTGGAGCACTTCGCTGTAGCACAGGCGGATGCCACACTAACGCTTAGTGCTGC
Organism: Squalus acanthias; assembly: GCA_030390025.1. Taxonomy (NCBI): domain Eukaryota; kingdom Metazoa; phylum Chordata; class Chondrichthyes; order Squaliformes; family Squalidae; genus Squalus; species Squalus acanthias. The sequence continues at coordinate 1,175,222 of JASTWF010000046.1, forward strand.
AATTCAGTCACTGGCTGCCGTGATCCCATCTCTGACTGCTCTCATGCAGACTCAGATTGAGGCCACGCGAGCACAGACTGCTGCCAACCTCGATGGTTCGCGCACATGTCCCCGGGGCTGTCACCGCGCCGCAGCAGGCCAGCAATCTGTTCTCCAGCAGATTGCTCCGGATGCTGAAGTGCTGCCCCGTGGGAGTGCCAGTGTGTCGGGCGAGCAGGGAGTTGCTGTCCTCTCTCACGATGACAGCATTCCTGCTGCCAACACTGTCACTTCTCCACTGCACTTGCCACCGCCTGTAGGACAGACTGCTGCCGCCCATGCAGAGTTGGTGCAGTCTGCAGCCGGGCCCTCCAGGCCCAGAACTGGTCGAGGCCGTCCTTCAGGGGCATCTGCAGTGTCAGGGTCTGACGAGCAGCAGCCTTCCACCAGCCTTGCTGCAGCCACTGAGGTCCCATTACGGAGGAGCAGTAGGGTTAGAAGGGGGGAAGTGCGCAAGGGAAGGAGATCACCCTCGAAGGGCAAAAAGTAGGAGGTGTGACAAAATGCTGGTCATTTTTTTATTAAAGGTCGAGGTTCATGGTCCAACTTTTGTTTAGTGTTTTGGACATTATCTCCAGGTTGTGAGAACCAGTTATGTTATTGACTGTTTTTTTGTGTTTATTTCTATGAGTTTGTCATGAGGAATTGACACACACAGAGTTTGTAAAATAAATAAGTTTCTGTATTCAAAATATACATGGTTGGTGGTTGGAATTATTGGTGCCTTGGCCGGCTTAGGGGTTGCGTGCTGGGTTCATTAATGTTGTTAGCAATGGCAGAAGCCATTTCCACAGCAGGGGCCCTAGAAGCGGCTTGCTATTAGCCGTTGACGGACGGCCCTTGCAGTTTGACCATTGTGGGCTGCCCTCCCGCCTTGGTGCTGCTGATGATCATCCTCCTCGTCCTCTTCGTCCTCTTCCTCCTCCTCATCTGGTGGTGCTCCAAGGGCTGGTGGCATTGGCTGGGTCCTGAGGATTGCCATGTTATGCAACATGCAGCACACGACTACGAAGTTCGATACTCGCTCAGGCGAGTACTGCAGGGCTCCTCCAGAATGGTCGAGACAGCGGAACCGTTGCTTCAGCACGCCGATTGTGCGCTCAATTATGTTCCTGGTAGCTTGATGGCTCTCATTGTACCGCAGCTCAGCAGGGGTGTTGGGCATACGGAGCGGTGTCATCAGCCAGGTGCTCAATGCATACCCCTTGTCCCCGAGAAGCCAACCAACTGGCTGATGCGGTGCCTCGAAAAGTTCTGCCACAGTAGTCTGGCGCAGGATAAAAGCATCGTGGCAGCTGCCAGGATAGTGGGCATTGACAGCGAGTATCAGCTGTCTGTGGTCACAGACCAACTGAACATTCAAGGAATGGAACCCCTTTCTGTTCCGGAATTCCTCGGCATTCTCATGCGGAGCACGCAAAGCCACATGCGTGCAGTCAATGGCGCCCTGCACCATGGGGAAGCCCGCTACCCTCGCAAAGCCCAGAGCGCGGTCACGCTGCTTGTCTGGGGTCATGGGGAAAGAGATGAACTCTCGTCTCCTTTTAAAGAGGGCATTTGTGACCTGCCGGATGCAGCAATGCACCGCGAACTGGGAGATATTGGCGAGGTCCCCAGCAGCAGCTTGAAATGAGCCAGTAGCGTAAAAGTTGAGAGCCACTGTGACCTTCACTGCCACCGACAGAGACGTCCTGGACCTCAGTTGAGGCTGCAGATCTGGCTGCAGCAGGTGGCAGAGCTCAGTGACCACCTCCTTGCTGAATCGCAGCCTTCGCAAACACAGCTCCTCAGACATATGAATGTAGGAGAGCTGTTCACGATATACCCTGGGAGGGTAAGCTCTCCTGTACATACGCCTGTTGGCCCTCCTCCGTCTGGCCATCATTGCCACTCTCTCTCTGCGTCTCTGTATCCTCCGATTCAGCTGGAGCAGGACGACGCCCCCAATCAGTGCAGCCCCCATATTCTCTTTGCAAGCAAAGTAATGAGGACAGCAACTAAAGTACCAGCGAAGTTAGGATCAGTAGGGAAAACTACCTCACAAAGCGTTGAGTCAATGCAGAAGTCTCTCTTTCTCTCTCTCCGAATCTCTCTCTCTCTCTCAGAACGAGTGGTGCAAAAATGTCGACCACAGAAAAAGACAGGAAGAGGCCCCCTTTAAATAGCGCCCCCCCCCAGCCCCACAGCGATTGATAGCGTTCCAGTCTTCCGGTCGTTGGATGCGCCAGGCGGTAAGGCAGGGGGCGCCACTCAATTTCCGCTCCGGGGCGCCACAAGGGCGTTGCACCATGGAATGACGTCACAATCTGCACGCGCAGGTGGTCGCAGCGGTAAGTTTTAGCGCCGCCGCACAATCTCTAGTTAAGTTCCCGAGCGGCGCAAACATCGCTGCGCCCAGGGCGTTAGCGGCTTTGCGCCCCATTAGCGCCCTCTTAAGGCGCTAACGGGAGGCGCAACCAACTGAATTTTTACCCCATAGAGTTATATAGCACAGAAAGAGGCCCTTCGGCTCATCGTGTCCGCACCGGCCATCAAGCCCTATCAATTCTAATCCCATTTTCCAGCTCTTGGTCCGTAGCCTTGTATGCTATGGCATTTCAAGTGCTCATCTAAATGCTTCTTGAATGTTGTGAGGGTTCCTGCCTCTAACACCCTTTCAGGCAGTGAGTTCCAGATTCCAACCACCCTCTGCGTGAAAATGTTTTTCCTCAAATCCCCTCTAAACCTCCTGCCCCTTACCTTGAAACTATGCCCCCTGGTTATTGACCGCTCTACTAAGGGAAAAATTCCTTTCTATCTACCCTATCTATGCCCCTCATAATTTTGTACACCTCAATCAGGTCCCCCCTCAGCCTTCTCTGCTCTAAGGAAAACAACCCCAGCCTGTCCAGTCTCTCTTCATAGCTGAAGCGCTCCAGCCCAGGTAACATCCTGGTGAATCTCCTCTGCACCCTCTCCAATGCAATCACATCCTTCCTATAGTCTGGCGACCAGAACTACACACAGTATTCCAGCTGTGGCCTAACTAGCGTTTTGTACAGCTCCATCATAACCTCCCTGCTCTTATATTCTATGCCTCGGCTAATGAAGGCAAGTATCCCATATGCCTTTTTAACCACCTTATCTACCTGTCCTGCTGCCTTCAGGGATCTATGTACATGCACACCAAGATCCCTCTGATCCACTGTCCTTCCTAGGGTCTTACCATTCATTGTGTATTCCCTTGCCTTGTTAGTCCTCCCAAAATGCATCACCTCACACTTTTCAGGGTTAAATTCCATTTGCCACTGTTCTGCCCATCTGACCAACCCGTCTATATCGTCCTGTAGCCTAAGGCTTCCCTCCTCGCTATTTACCACTCCACCAATTTTCGTGTCATCTGCGAACTTACTGATCATACCTCTTACATTCATATCTAAATCATTAATGTACACTACAAACAGCAAAGGACCCAGCACCGATCCCTGCGTTACACCACTGGACACAGGCTTCCAGTCACAAAAACAACCTTCGACCATCACCCTCTGCCTCCTGCCACTAAGCCAATTTTGGATCCAATGTGTCAAATTGCCCTGGATCCCATGGGCTCTTACCTTCTTGACCAGTCTCCCATGCGGGACTTTGTCAAAAGCCTTATTGAAGTCCATGTAGACTACATCAATTGCACTACCCTCATCCACATACCTAGTCACCCCCTCGAAAAATTCAATCAAATTGGTCAGACATGATCTCCCCCTGACAAAGCCATGCTGACTATCCTTGATTAATCCTTGCCTGTCCAAGTGGAGACTAATTCTGTCCCTCAGAATTTTTTCCAATAATTTCCCTACCACTGATGTTAGGCTCACTGGCCTGTAATTCCCTGGTTTATCCCTACTACCCTTCTTGAATAATGGTACTACGTTAGCTGTCCCTCAGTCCTCTGGCACCTCCCCTGTGGCCAGAGAGGTTCTGAAAATTTGTGTCAGAGCCCCTGCAATCTCCTCCCTTGCCTCACACAACAGCCTGGGATACATCTCGTCTGGACCTGGGGATTTATCCACTTTTAAGCCCGCTAAAACCGCTAGTACCTCCTCCCTCTCAATACTAATTTGTTCAAGTATATCACAATCCCCCTGCCTGATTTCTATGCCTACATTGTCCTTCTCCATAGTGAACACAGATGCAAAATATTCATTTAAAACCTCACCTACATCTTCTGGCTCTACACACAGATTGCCACTTTGGTCCCTAATGGGCCCTACTCTTTCCCTGGTTATCCTCTTGCCCTTAATATACTTATAAAACACCTTGGGATTTTCCTTTATTTTGCCCGCCAATGTTTTTTCATGCCCCCTCTTCGCTCTCCTAATTTTTTTTTTAAGTACCCCCCTGCACTTTCTATACTCCTCGTGGGCTTCCACTGTTTTTACTCCTTTTTAGCTGCCAAAAGCCTCCTTTTTTTCCTAATTCATTCTTGTATATCTCTTGACATCCAGGGTTCCCTGGACTTGTTGGTCCCTCCCTTGACCCACCATAGCCATCCTTTCCACGGAAGTAGCCATCCTTTCCACGGAGGTTGCCATCCTTTCCACGGAGGTTGCCATCCTTTCTGCGATGATGTGTTCATTCGCCGATGCCTCCACAAAGGCTCTGCTCATGTTAGCAATGGACTCCTCCATTCGCTCCACACTCGCAGTGACCCTGGAGACAAAACCTGCCAGAGACTCCTGCGCCTGTTCCTGGAGTTCCAGCACCGCTCTCCTTCTGGATGGACCCGGAGGCACAGGGTCCACATGCAGCGGAGCAGAGCTGGGAGCGCCCTGCGGCCTCCGACGAGGACTCTCCACTGCTGTCCCTGTCTCCACCATCTGCTGATGCTCACTTGTGAGCTGTGATACACCAGGTGGCAACATTACTCTATCTCGCAAAGGTCCCACCGAGGTGTGAGTGTCTGCGCTGGTGCTGGGTGCGCTTAATTCTGCTGACGCTGTGCCCTCAGAGGTTGCAGCTTCCTCTGAGGAGTCTTCTGGCTCAGTCTCTTCCTCCTGGACAGTGGGGAGGGGGGCTGTCGATGGTCCTGTGGGGGAGTAAAGGCCTGAGTTAGACATGTGATATAAACGTAGCATGCACATGGAATAGTGCAGATGATCATAAGTCAATCTGTTGGCGCATCAGAAGCCATATCAGTCACTCATGCAATGTCAATGAAAAAGATGCAAAACTATTCTGTCACCAGCCTGCTCCAATGTGCCTGTCTGTCCATCCCCCACTTCCACATCCTCCTCAGCAGCAACGATCTCTAGGGCCGCCTCCTCTGCGCTGGTAAGATGGGCTATTGAGGGTGGCCCTCCTCCGGTCTTCGCCCTTTCCCTCTTATTGTGGGCTCTCTTTTCCTGCAATGAGGGAGTTTGAGTGAGAAAGATGGAGTGAGTGTGGATAATCCATAGCATAGATGCTTAGAAGGACACAAAGATGGAGTGAGGTCCCAATACTAAGGGCCCTCCCTGTGTGTTGTTAGTTGTTGTCATAGCATAACAGTGATAGGGAGTGTGAGGGCAGCATAGTAGAACAGTTAAGTGATTGTATACATAGAGAGAGGGAATGGTTAAGGGTGCAAGGGATGTAAGGGTAAAGTGGGATGTGTAGGAGTAGGTTGACAATGCAGAGTGCTGGTGCTGAGAGGAGATGGGGAGCAGAATGAGGTTAAAGGTGATGCTATACTCACTTTGCCTGTTCGGACAAGGTCATTGAACCTCTTTCGGCACTGCAGCCAGGTTCTGCTGCACATCGATCTGGAACTGACCTCCTGGGCAACTTGCAGCCAAACAGCTTTGGTCTGCTGGGGAGGTTTTTTCCTCCCAGAGGATGGAAACAGCACCTCCTTTTGTGCTCTGGCTCCCTCCACCAGAGCATGGAGGGAGTCATCATTAAAGCGAGGTGAGGCCTTGGGCCTTGAAGTCGACATTCCACTAGCTCCAAACACTGTTAAGAACAGAAGCAATCACAAGTGTTTAGGCTGAAAATGAACCAAGGTTGCTTGGAGCCCTTAAATGCAGCTGGAGAAATGACGTCATCAGAGGCGAGTTTCAGGCCCAAAAATCTAATTGGGCCAGGGGTTCGCACACGCTGGGAATCAATTGCCCAATTAGGGCAAAGTCGCTATTTTTTCCCGCCCGACAGCGGAGCGGGATCGGGACCTGCCGACCACCTGACCTGCACCCAACCCGCCACCAATGGCAAAATCCAGCCCCATGAGTCTGCAAAGGGATATCGATAGACTAAGGGCTGGATTTTCCCATTCCCGAGGAGGCGGGTTTGAAGGCGGGTCAGGTGGAAAAGTTGCAAAAAATGGCAGCGGGTTCCGATCCCGCCTTCAACCCGCCTCTGCGCAACTTTCCCAAATGCGGACTTGCAGACTCCGTTTCGGTCCTGCCTCCAAGTGGCAGGATAGGGCCTTAAGGCACTTAACTGCTACTTAACGATCTCTATAATCCCATTTTGAGAGGCCTTTCACAGTTTCCCACATTTCCAGCGTGCTGCACGTCTCTCCTGAAACACGCCAGCTAATCCTGTCGGGTTCACAAGTGGCTGGCTTCCTAACAGCTGCAGCTCCACCATAAAAACGGAGCTTTCAACAAGGATCAGTTGCAGGTGGCAGAACTTTCTTTCCTCAGGTCTTGGAGAACTTTTTGCAGGTCTACTGATTTTGGAAGTGGTGAAGCTGAGATCCATCTCCACTGTGACCTCCTGGGAAAACCCTCTCCCCACCTTGACTGAGCGCTTCCTCAACTGAGGTATCTACCAGCAGCATGGGAACCATTTATGTCCTTTCCTCCTGGACCTCAGATTCGGACGAAGACCAGCCGCGGCAGCAGCAGAACCCGGAAAAACAGCAGCACCAACAGCAGGAGCAACAACAGGAGCGCCAACCTGCTGCTCATCCACCTGAAGCTGCACAGGGCAGAAGGCGCCAGTGCAGGGAAGCACGTCACCGCAGGAAATACCCCCAAAACAGGGTTTACAGACAGAGGATGAGCTTCCTCAACATGACTGAGCAGCAGTGCCAAAGGAGGCTGAGACTTTCGTGAGAGGTAGTGGGTGACATCTGTGCAATGCTGCACCAAGAACTGGAGCTCAGAGGAGCAGGTGGACACCCCTTACCAGTGGCTGTAAAAGTCACCACCGCACTCAACATTTTTGCTTCAGGCTCCTTCCAGGGATCATCAGCAGACATCAGCGGCATCTCCCAGTCGGCCGCACACACTTGCATCACGCAGGTTACCGATGCCCTCTTTGCAAAGGCGCACAATTACACCAACTTCTCCAAGAATCAAGCAAGTATAACCATGTGTGCGGTTGGATTTGCAAATATGGCAGGCTTGTCAAAGGTGCAGGGCGTCGTAGACTGCACACATGTGGCCCTTAAGGCACCCCATCGCAATCCAGCTCTTTTTGTCAACCGCAAGGGCTTCCACTCCCTCAACGTGCAGCTGGTGTGTAACCACAGGAAGGACATTTTGCATGTTTGCGCCAAGTACCCTGGCAGTTGCCATGACTCCTTCATCCTGTGGCAGTCTAGTGTGCCTCCGCTCTTCAGTCCGCCAAACCAACTTTGCGGATGGCTACTTGGAGACAAGGGCTATCCCCTGAAGATGTGGCTAATGACACCGTTCAGGAGGCCATCCAATGAAGCTGAGGAGCGCTACAACGCCAGCCACATTTCGACCGGATCCATTATCGAGCAAACCATCGGCTTGCTGAAGATACAATTCAGATGCCTTGATAGATCAGGTGGAGCCCTGCAGTACTCAGCAGCCAGGGTCTCCAGAATCGTCGTGGTCTGCTGTGCACTTCACAACCTCACACAGCATCGTGGCTTGCAGCTGCCTGAGGGACAAGTGGCTCAGCGCATAGCCTCCTCAGATGTGGATGAGGACGAGAATGAAGACCTTGTGGAGGCGCATCAACCAGCGGCAGCAGCACGCGAGCACATTGCTGCCTGGGATGCAAGGGATGCACTCATCTTGGCCAGATTTGCTTAGGCTGCCCAATCAAACACATTTGGCTCACACCTTCTTACCACAGCATCGACAATGGACAAGAACCTGTGGCTTCCTATCAGTCTGACCACCATCATGACAAATACAATTCGCCCTGAGCCGTCAATGTGGAACTTCCATTTGCGAAATAACACAGCCCAGAACTTCAACAGTTTGCCATCACTTCATTTTATAACATTCACTAACGGATGGCATTTAACAATTGAACACAACAGAACACCCAAGTAACCACCCTTGTGACTACTTGAAGGCCCCTTGCTCACTTTCATGCTGCTCCTGCCTCTACACCTTTGGCGGGCGTCCTCTGCGGTTGCGAGCCTGTGCGGGCTCGCCAACAGCCTGCTGCTCCTGCAGTTGTGCAGGGGATGAGACGCCCATCTCAGTTGGGTGAGGACGCGGGTGGGCCTCTGACCGAGGGCTCCACAGTGGCATGGGAGTGTGAGCGCTTGGAGAGGAGCCCCCACTTCCTTGTTCTCTGCCACCAACATCCCTCTCATGGGTCAGCCCCACTTCAGAGCTAGCAAGTGGCTTGACAGCACCTTGCTGCACTTCAGGGGGGGCCATGAGGACCCGTTTCTGCACTGGCAGTCCTACTCCAGAGGACTTCCATGAAGGTCTGGTTTCTATGCTCAATAGCTGCCCATCGCTCCTCCAGAGATGTCATTCTATTCTGAACAATCACCATGTTTTCAACACTCTGGCGACTTAGCTCTTCCATGGCCGTAGCCACCCTCTCCTCTACCGTAGCCATCCTTTCCACGGAGGTTGCCATCCTTTCCGCGGTGATGCGTTCATGCGCCAATGCCTCAACAAAGGCTCTGCTCATGTTCGTGATGGACTCCTCCATCCTCTCCACACTCGCAGTGACACTGGAGACAAAACCTGCCAGAGACTCCTGCACCTGTTCCTGGAGTTCCAGCACCGCTCTCCTTCTGGATGGACCCGGAGACACAGGGTCGACATGCAGCTGAGCCGAGCTGGGAGCACCCTGCGGCCTCCGACGAGGACTCTCCACTGCTGTCGCCATCCCCACCATCTGCTGATGCTCACTTGTGAGCTGTGATACACCAGGTGACAATACTACTCTATGTCCCAAAGGTCCCACCGAGGTGTGAGTGTCTGCGCTGCTGCTGGGTGTGCTTAATTCTGCTGACGCTGCACCCTCAGAGGTTGCAGCTTCCTCTGAGGAGTCTTCTGGCTCAGCCTCTTCTTCCTGGACAGTGGGGAGGGGGGCTGTCGATGGTCCTGTGGGGGAGTAAAGGAATGAGCTAGACATGTGATATAAACATTGCATGCACATGGAATTGTGCAGATGATCATAAGTCAATCTGTTAGAGCATCAGAATCAATATCAGTCACTCATGCAATGTCAATGAAAGAGATGCAAAACTATTCTGTCACCAGCTTGCTCTGATGCGCCCGTCTGTCCGTCCCCCACTTGCACATCCTCCTCAGCTCCCACGATCTCTAGGGCCGCCTCCTCAGCGCTGGTGAGATGGGCTATTGAGGGTGGCCCTCCTCCTGTCATGGCCCTTTCCCTCTTATTGTGGGCCCTCATTTCCTGCAATGAGGGACACAAGTGGAGTTTGAGTGAGAATGATGGAGTGAGTGTAGAGAATCCATAGCATAGATGCTTAGAAGGAGACAAAGATGGAGTGAGGTCCCAAGACCAAGGGCCCTCCCTGTGTGTTGTAAGTTGTTGTCATAGCATAACAGTGATAGGGAGTGCGAGGCCAGCATAGTCGAATAGTTAAGTGAATGTGTACATAGAGAGAGAGGGATGGTTAAGGGTGCAAGGGATGTAAGGGTAAAGTGGGATGTGGAGGAGGAGGTTGACCAGTGCTGGTGCTGAGAGGCGATGGGGAGCAGATTGAGGGTAATGTTGATGTCATACTCACTTTTCCTGTGTGGAGAAGGTCATTAAATCTCTTTCTGCACTGCAGCCAGGTCCTGCTGCACATTGATCTCGAACTGACCTCCTGTGCCACTTGCAGCCACACAGCTTTGGTCCGCTGGGGTGGTTTTTTCCTCCCAGAGGATGGAAACAGCACCTCCTTCTGAGCTCTGGCTCCCTCCACCAGAGCATGGAGGGAGTCCTCATCAAGCTGGGATGCGGCCTTGGACCTTGAAGTAGACATATCAGGAGGACAAAACTGTTAGAAGAATCGCAAATAAAAGTTCTAAGGCAGAAAATGAACCAAGGCTGCTTGCAGGCCTTAAATGCGGCTGCATAAATGACGTCATCAGAGTGAGTTTCAGGGCCAAAAGACTCATTGGGCCAGGGGTTCCCACACGCTGCGAAAAATCGCTAAATTATCCCGCCTGACATCGGAGGCGGGAGCGGGACCCGCCGACCACCTGACCCGCCCCCAACCCGCCACCAATGGCAAAATCCAGCCCTAAGTGAGTGGGCAGTAAGGTGGCAGATGGAGTATAATGTAGGGAAATGTGAGGTTATTTGGTAGGAAGAATAGAAAAACAGAATATTTTTTAAATGGTGAGAAACTTTCAAATGTTGGTGTTCAGAGAGATTTGGGTGTCCTCGTGCAAGAAACACAGAAAGCTAGCATGCAGGTACAGCAAGCAATAAGGAAGGCAAATGGCATGTTGGCCTTTATTGTAAGGGGGTTGGAGTATAAGAGTAAGGAAGTCTTTCTACAATTGTACAGGGCCTTGGTGAGACCACCCCTGAAGTACTGTGCAGAGTTTTGTTCTCCTTATCTAAGGAAGGATATACTTGTCTTGGAGGCGGCGATATGAAGGTTCACTAGATTGATTCCTGGGATGAGAGGGCTGTCCTATGATGAGAGATTGTGTAGAATGGGCCTATACTCTCTGGAGTTTAGAAGAATGAGAGGTGATCTCATTGAAACATACAAGATTCTGAAGGGGATTGACAGGGTAGACGCTGCGAGGTTGTTTCCCCTGGCTGGAGTGTCTAGAACTAGGGGGCATAGTCTCAGGATAAGGGGTCGGCCATTTAAGATCGAGATGATGAGGAGTGTCTTCACTCAGAGGGTTGTGAATCTTTGGAATTCTCTGCCCCAGAGGGCTGTGAATGCTGAGTCTTTGGCCACGATTTTACCCTTGGCAGTGGGTTGGAGTCGGGTTCAGTGTTCGACGGGTTCCAGTCCCGCTGCCGGTTTAATCCGCTGTGAAATAGCGATTTTGCCTTAAGTGGGCTGATGAAGCCCGTCGTGCTCGCTACCCGGCCCAGTCAGTGGGTTCGGGGCTGCTACTCGCCTCTGCTGACATCTTTCATCCAGCTGTATTTAAGGGCCCCTGCAGCCTTGATGTTGTTCATTCATATTCTGCTGCTTCTCGGTTTGGCACATATCGAAATGACTGCTTCAAGACCTAAGGCATCTCCACGATTCGATGATTACTCCCTCCATGCTCTTGTGGAGGGAGTGAGAGGACGCCAGGAGGTACTGTTCCCATCAAATGGACGGAGGAAGCCTCCTCAGCAAACCAAGGCAACCTGGCTGCAAATTGCTGAGGAGGTTAGTGCCAGGTCTTTGTGTTCACGCACCTGGGTTCAGTGCCGCAAAACGTTCAATGATTTGATACGTACAGCAAAAGTCAGTATAACATCACACTTACCTTCAATCTGCTCCCCATCTCCTCTCATCACCAGCATTCTGCATTGTCAACCAACTCCTGCACATCCCACTTTACCCTTACATCCCCTGCACCCTTAAACATCCCTCTCTCTATGTACAGAATCACTCCACCATTCTACTATGCACCCCTCACACTCGCTATCACTGTTATACAATGACAACAACTAACAACGCACAGGGACGGCCCTTGGTATTGGCACCTCACTCCATCTTTGTCTCCCTCTAAGCATCTATGCTATGGATTCTCTACACTCACTCCAACATTCTCACTCAAACTCCACTTGTGTGCCTCATTGTAGGAAAAGAGAGCCGACAATAAGAGGGAGAGGGGGAGGACAGGAGGAGGGCCACCTTCGATTGCCCACTTGACCACCGCTGAGGAGGCTGCTCTCAACATCGTCGGAGGTGCTGAGGAGCTGGAAGTGGGGGACAGAGAGACGGGCGCAGTAGAGCAAGCTGGTGACAGGATAGATTTGCAAACCTCTCATTTAGATTGCATGAGTGACTGATATGACATTTGATTTTCATACAGATTGAGTTCTGATCATCTGCACAATTCGATGTGCCTGCTATGTTAATATGACATGTCTAACTCATGCCTTTACTCACCCACAGGACGATCGAGAGCCCCCCTCCCCACTGGCCAGGAGGAAGAGCCGGAAGACTCCTCAGAGGAAGCTGCAACCTCTGAGGGCACAGCATCAACAGAATTGAGCGCACCCAGCACCAGCGCAGAGACGCACACCTCGGTGGGTCCTTTGAGAGATAGAGTAGTGTTGTCACCTGGTGTATCACAGCTCACAAGTGAGCAACAGCAGATGGTGGAGACAAGGACAACAGAGGAGAGTCCTTGTCGGAGGGTGCTGGACGCTCCTAGCTCTGCTCAGCTGCATGTGGACCCTGTGCCTCTGGGGCCATCCAGAAAGAGAGCTGTGCTGGAACTTCAGCAACAAGTGCAGGAGTCTCTGACAGGTTTTGCATCCATGGTAACTGCGAGTGTGCAGAGAATGGAGGCGTCCATCTCAAACATAAGCAATGCCATGGTGAAGGCAATGGCGCATGAATGGGAGGAGGTACTCGCGGTTTTAGTGGGCTTAAAAGTGGATAAATCCCCAGGCCCAGATGAGATGTATCCCAGGCTGCTGTGTGAGGCAAGGGAGGAGATTGCAGGGGCTCTGACACAAATTTTCAGAACCTCTCTGGCCACAGGGGAGGTGCCAGAGGACTGGAGGACAGCTAACGTAGTACCATTATTCAAGAAGGGTTGCAGGGATAAACCAGGGAATTACAGGCCAGTGAGCCTAACATCAGTGGTAGGGAAATTATTGGAAAAAATTCTGAGGGACAGAATTAGTCTCCACTTGGACAGGCAAGGATTAATCAAGGATAGTCAGCATGGCTTTGTCAGAGGGAGATCATGTCTGACCAATTTGATTGAATTTTTCGAGGGGGTGACTAGGTGTGTGGATGAGGGTAGTGCAGTTGATGTAGTCTACATGGACTTCAATAAGGCTTTTTACAAAGTCCCGCATGGGAGACTGGTCAAGAAGGTAAGAGCCCATGGGATCCAGGGCAATTTGGCACATTGGGTCCAAAATTGGCTTAGTGGCAGGAGGCAGAGGGTGATGGTCGAAGGTTGTTTTTGTGACTGGAAGCCTGTGTCCAGTGGTGTAACGCAGGGATCGGTGCTGGGTCCTTTGCTGTTTGTAGTGTACATTAATGATTTAGATATGAATGTAGGAGGTATGATCAGTAAGTTCGCAGATGACACGAAAATTGGTGGAGTGGTAAATAGCGATGAGGGAAGCCTCAGGCTACAGGACGATATAGACGGGTTGGTCAGATGGGCAGAACAGTGGCAAATGGAATTTAACCCTGAAAAGTGTGAGGTGATGCATTTTGGGAGGACTAACAAGGCAAGGGAATACACAATGAATGGTAGGACCCTAGGAAGGACAGAGGATCAGAGGGACCTTGGTGTGCATGTACATAGATCCCTGAAGGCAGCAGGACAGGTAGATAAGGTGGTTAAAAAGGCATATGGGATACTTGTCTTCATTAGCCGAGGCATAGAATATAAGAGCAGGGAGGTTATGATGGAGCTGTACAAAATGCTAGTTAGGCCACAGCTGGAATACTGGGTGCAGTTCTGGTCGCCACACTATAGGAAGGATGTGATTGCATTGGAGAGGGTGCAGAGGAGATTCACCAGGATGTTACCTGGGCTGGAGCGCTTCAGCTATGAAGAGAGACTGGACAGGCTGGGGTTGTTTTCCTTAGAGCAGAGAAGGCTGAGGGGGGACCTGATTGAGGTGTACAAAATTATGAGGGGCATAGATAGGCTAGATAGAAAGGAACTTTTCCCCTTAGTAGAGCGGTCAATAACCAGGGGGCATAGTTTCAAGGTAAGGGGCAGGAGGTTTAGAGGGGATTTGAGGAAAAACATTTTCACCCAGAGGGTGGTTGGAATCTGGAACTCACTGCCTGAAAGGGTGGTAGAGGCAGGAACCCTCACAACATTCAAGAAGCATTTAGATGAGCACTTGAAACACCATAGCATACAAGGCTACGGACCAAGTGCTGGAAAATGGGATTAGAATAGATAGGGCTTGATGGCCGGTGCGGACACGATGGGCCAAAGGGCCTCTTTCTGTGCTGTATAACTCTACGCAACACGGTGGCATAGTGGTTAGCACTGGTGCCTCACAGCACCAGAGACCCGGGTTCGAATCTGACCTCGGGTGACTGTCTGTGTGGAGTTTGCACATTCTCCCCGTGTCTGCGTGGGTTTCCTCCGGGTGCTCCGGTTTCCTCCCACAGTCCAAAAATGTGTGGGTTAGGTTGATTTGGCTATGATAAATTGACCCTTAGTGTTAGGGGGGGTTTAAAAATGTGGGGTTATGGGGATAGGATGGGATATGTTAGGGGGAATTAAATACGTGGGGTTACGGGCGTAGGGTGGGATATATGTGTGCTGTGGGGATTAAGCAGGGACAGGGTACTGGATTTGGATGATCAGCCATGATCGTATTGAATGGTGGAGCAGGCTCGACGGGCCGAATGGCCTACTCCTGCTCCTAGATTCTATGTTTCTATGACTCTAATGTTCTGCCATGGAGAGGGTGGCAACCTCCTTGGAGGACATAAGTCACCAGACTCAACAGAGCATGGTGACTCTTCTAAATAGATGGACTGCTATGGAGGATAGATGGGCATCTATTGAGGAGAGACACCAGAGGTACATGGACATCCCCGTTATGAGGATTGTCAGTACAGAGACTGGTCCTCATGGCCCCACTGATGTGCAGCAAGGTGCTCTCCAGCTACTTGCTAGCAGTGAAGTGCGGATGACCCAAGAGAGGGATGTTGGTGGTCGACAACAAGGAAGTGTGGGCTCCTCTCCAAGCACTCACACTACCATGCCACTGCGGAGCCCTCGGTCAGAGCCCCAGATTCCTCACCCAACTGAGATGGCCGTCTGAGCCTCAGGAGGAGCAGACTGTTGCCGAGCCCTCCCAGGCTCCCAAACCCAGAGGACACCCGCCAAAGGTGTCGAAGCAGGAGCAGCATGAAAGTGAGCAAGGTGCCTCTACATCTGCTGAAGCCACAGGGGAAGCACGTGTAAGAGAAAGTTAACACACAAATAGTCACAAGGGTAGTCACTTGGGTGTTTTGATGTAATTCAAAGTGAAGATTATCATCGTTATTTGAATTGTAATAAACAAATGCGATGGCAAAGCTTCAAAGAGTTGGCCTATGTGTGCCCAAAAATGGAAGACTCACAGTGAGGTGTCAGGGCGCCTTTCATCTGTAATGATGGTGGTGAGAGTGATAGGAACCCACAGTTTATTGTACAGATGACATATGGTGTGTTAAGAAGGTCGGCCAGACACTCATTTCCATGTGGCAGCCACATGTGTTTGCTTCGTTAACTTAAGCGAAACTGGCATGGATTAGTGCATCCCTTGCCTCACGGCCAGCAATGTGTTCGCGTGCTGGTGGAACTGGCACATCCGCCTCCGCAAGGTGTCCCTCATCTGTTGCCCCCTCCTCCTCCTCCTCCTCTTCCGAGGAGCCTCTGCTCTGAGCCATGTGTTCCTCAGGTAGCGGTAAGCCACGCTGCAGTGCGATGTTGTGCAGGGCACAGCAGACCACGATGATTCTGGAGATCCTGGCTAGTGAGTACTGTAGGGCTCCACCTGATCTGTCAAGGCCTCTGAATCGCATTTTGAGCAAGCGATGGTTTGCTCGATGATGCCTCTGGTGGAAATGTGGCTGTCTTTGTAGCGCTCCTCAACTTCGTTTGATGGCCTCCTCATCAGTGTCATTAGCCACGTCTTCAGGGGATAGCCCTTGTTGCCAAGTAGCCATCCGGAAAGTTGGGTTGGCGGATTGAACAGCTGAGGCACAGTAGACTGCCGCAGGATGAACGAGTCATGGCAACTGCCAGGGTACTTGGCACAAACATGCAAAATGTTCTTCCTGTGGTTACACACCAGCTGGACATTACGGCAGTAGAAGCCCTTGCGGTTGACAAATGCAGCTGGGTTGTGATGGGGTGCCCTAATAGCCACATGTGTGCAGTCTACGACGCCCTGCACCTTTGGCAAGCCTGCCGTATTTGCAAAGCCAACCGCACGCGCGGTTACACTTGCTTCATCCGTGGAGAATTGGATGTAATTGTGCGCCTTTGCAAAGAGGGCATCGGTAACCTGCGTGATGCAAGTGTGTGCGGCCGGCTGGGAGATGCCGCTGATGTCTGCTGATGATCCCTGGAAGGACCCCGAAGCAAAAAAGTTGAGTGCGGTGGTGACTTTGACAGTCACTGGTAAGTAGTGTCCACCCGCTCCTCTGGGCTCCAGGTGTTGGTGCAGCATTGTGCAGATATCAGCGACTACCTCTCGCGAAAGTCTCAGCCTCCTTTGGCACTGCTGCTCACTCATGTTGAGGAAGCTCATCCTCGGCCTGTAAACCCTGTGTTGGGGGCATCTCCTGTGGCGCGGTGCAGCCCTGCGCTGACGCACTCTGCCCTGTGCAGCATCAGGTGGCTGAGGAGGAGGTTGGCGCTCCTGTTGGTCACAGTGCATATGGATCTCAGCTTAAACACTTACAAGCTCAATAGACCTGCAAAATGTGTTCCAACACCTCAAAAAACAAAGTTCTGGCATCTGAAAGTCAGCCATGTTACAGGTCCGCTGTTATGCTGCAACTGCAGCTGTCAAGAATTCAGGTAGTTGTTCAACCCGGCACAATCAGCTGGCGTGTTTGGCGCACGACGTGGAACACGCTGAAAATGTGGTAAAATGGGAAGAGCCTGGTAAAATGGGATTATGTCGGCAGTTAACAAGCTGTTAGATGCCTTAAGTGCCTCTTCCGCCGCTCGGTGTCGGGTCTGATCGGGACTCCCAGACCCGACACTTTGCAAAGTTGTGTGGAGGCGGGTTGGCGGTGGGTTCGGAACCCATCGTCAATCAAAATGACTTTAACCTCTGACCCGCCCCCAAACCCACCCTCTGAGCGCCGGCAAAATCGCGGCCTTTGAGTATATTCAAGGCTGAGATAGATAGATTTTTGGACTCTAGGGGAATCAAGGGATATGGAAGTCGGGCGGGAAAGTGGAGTTGAGATCAGTGATCAGCCATGATCTTCTTGAATGGCGGAGCAGGCTCGAGGGGCTGTATGGCCGCCTCCTGCTCCTAATTCTTATGTTCTTATGTTCTTTGCAGCTTCCTTAATCCTCTCCTATTTTGCTGTCATCTGCAAATTTTAACATCACTCCCTCTAGGCTTTCATCCAAATCTTTGTACATGGTGAACTGAAGTGGCCCCAAAACTGATCCCTGTGGGACACCGCTACCCACTTTCAACCACTCTTTTATATAATTAAAACAAACTGTCCTTAAATCGTACTGTTTTCTCCCTTCTAACCAATTTTTAATTCAGTTTACATTCCTGCCCCCAATTCCATACTCCTTAATCCCCTCTAGTCATCTCCTGTGTAATACCTTGTCAAAGGTTTTCTTAAAGTCCATGTACACCACATCCTCTGCATTTCCCATCTGCCATGTCTGTTACCTCTTCAAAAGAACTCTTAGGTTTATCAAACATGATCTTCCCTTTTGAAATTGGTGCTGGCTACTTCCAATGATTTTCTTTTTATCTAGCTGCATGGTAATTTCATTCATGGACTCTACACTTTGCCCTAGCACAGATGTTAGACTAACTGGCCTGTAATTACCCAAATTGGCTGTCTCCCTTTTTAAAGATGGGTACTACATTGGCTAATCTCCAGTCCTCTGGCACATGTCCAGCCCTAAAATATATTTTCTAGGGCCTCTGCAATTTCTTCCCTCAACTAGCAAGAAATATAAAAACAGATTGTAAGTGCTTCTACAAGTATGTAAAAAGGAAGAGTAGCAAAAGTAAGTGTTGGTCCCTTACAGTCTGAGACAGGAGCAATTATATTGTGGAATAAGGAAATGGCAGAGACTTTAAACAAATATTTTGTAACTGTCTTCACAGTAGAAGACACAAAAAGCATACCAAAAATAGTGGGGAACCAAGGGACGAATGAGAGTGAGGAACTTAAAGTAACTAATATCAGTAGAGAAAAAGTACTTGAGAAACTAATGGGACTAAAAGCCAACAAATCCCCTGGACCTGACGGCCTACATCCTAGGGTTCTAAAAGAGGTGGCTGCAGAGATAGTGGATACATTGGTTGTGATCTTCCAAAATTCCCCAGATTCTAGAATGGTCCCAGTGGATTGGAAGGTAGCAAATGTAACCCTGCTTTTAAGAAAGGAGGGAGAGAGAAAACTGGGAACTACAGGCCAGTTAGCCTGACATCAGTCATTGGGAAAATGCTGGAATCCATTATTAAGGAAGTGGTAATAGGGCACTTAGAAAATCATATGATTAGGCAGAGTCAATATGGTTTTATGAAAGGGAAATCTTGTTTAACAAATGTATTAGTTTTTTGAGGATGTAACTAGTAGGGTAGATAAAGGGGAACCAGTGGATGTAGTATATTTGGATTTTCAAAAGGCATTCGATAAGTTGCCACATAAAAGGTTGCTATGCAAGATAAGAGCTCATGGGGTAGAGGGTAACATATTTGCATGGATAGAGGATTGGTTAACGGACAGAAAAGAGAGTAGAGATAAACAAGCCATTTTCTGGTTGGCAGGCTGTAACTAGTGAGGTGCCACAAGGATCAGTGCTTGGAACTCAGCTATTTACAATCTATATTAATGACTTGGATGAAGGGACCAAGTGCAATATATCTAAGTTTGCTGACGATTCAAAGCTAGGTGGGAAAGTAAGTTGTGAGGAGGACACAGAGCCTCCAAAGGGATATAGGCAGGTTAAGTAAGTGAGCAATAAGGTGGCAGATGGAGTATAATGTGGGGAAATGTGAGGTTATTCACTTTGGTAGGAAGAATAGAAAAACAATATTTTTTAAAAGGTGAGAAATTATTAAATGTTGGTGTTCAGAGAGATTTAGGTGTCCTTGTACAGGAAACACAAAGTTAACATGCAGGTACAGCAAGCAATTAAGAAGGCAAATGGCAAGTTGGCCTCTATTGCAAGGGGGTTGAAGTACAAGAGTGAGGAAGTCTTACTACAATTGTGCAGGGCTTTGGTGAGATCACACCTGGAATACTGTGCACAGTTTTGGTCTCCTTATCTGAGAAAGGACCTACATGCCTTAGAGGCGGTGCAACAAAGGTTCACTAGATTGATTCCTGGGATGAGAGAGCTGTCCTATGAGGAGAGCTGGAGTAGATTGGATGTATACTCTCTGGAGTTTAGAAGAATGAGAGGTGATCTCATTGACACATACAAGATTCTGAAGGGGATTGACAGGGTAGATGCTGAGAGGTTGTTTCCCCTGGCTGGAGTGTCTAGAACTAGGGGGCATAGTCTCAGGATAAGGGGTCGGCCATTAAAGACTGAGATGAGGAGGAATTTCTTCACTCAGAGGGTTGTGAATCTTTGGAATTCTCTGTACCAGAGGGCTGTGGATGCTGAGTCGTTGAGTATATTCAAGGCTGAGATAGATACATTTTTGGACTCTAGAGATATGAGAATCGGATGGGAAAGTGGAATTGAGGTTGAAGATCAGCCATGATCTTATTGAATGACGGATTAGGCTCAAAGGGTCGTATAGCCTATTCCTGCTCCTAATTCTTATGTTCTTATGTTAACTCCTTCAGCAATCCAAGATGTATCTTCTCAGGCCCTGGTACTTGGTCTTCCCTTAACTTAACTAATTTATCTAAAGTTTTCCCTTTTTATCCATCGCTATCACTCGCATCACTCTTGACCACTTCCAAAACAACCATCCTCTCTGTTATCCTTCTCTTTAATATATGCTGATGTGAAGTAATTACTAAATCCACTGGCAATTTTTGATCATCAAATTGACAAATTTGGGCCCACCTCACTTAACAACTCTCATTTTACTGATAATACTTTACTGCTCCTTTAATTTTTTTTTCCTACTGCTCCCTCTCATCCTCCTTTTAGTATTTTTCATTATTCTTGGTCTTTGCACGCCCTCTTTCAAATTTAATTAGTTTCTAACCTCTTTCTGACACCCTAAAGCTAGTTTCCTTTTTTTAATGGAATATACTTGTTCTGTACCTTTTAATAATCAGTTTATAGCAATTGTGGTGTTTTTTTTATTTGTCCTGTGTGCGAATTTTTTCTTCCACTTCACCTCCGCTATCTCGTTCCTAACCATTCTAAAATCTGAGATCCTACAGAGGCATGAGATAGGTCCAGTAGCTAAAGATTTAATAGAGGTGTACAAAATCATGAAGGGTTTTGATAGAGTAAATAAGGAGAAACTGTTTCCAGTGACAGAAGGGTCGGTAACCAGAAGACACAGATTTAAGGTAATTGGCAAAAGAATCAGAGGTGACATGAGAATTTGTTTTTACGCAGCGAGTTATTGTAATCTGGAATGTGCTGCCTGAAAGGGCAGTGGAAGCAGATTCAATAGTAACTTTCAAAGGGGATTGGATAAATACTTGAGAACAAATTTGCAGGGCTATGGGGAAAGAGCAGGGGAAAATTTGGAACTAAATTGAAAGCTCTTTCAAGGAGCCGGCACAGGCACGATGGGCCAAATGGTCTCCTTCTGGGTTGTATCACTCGGATAAAGTAATCCTGCGCAAGTGACTGAAAGCTTACTGAGTGACGATGCACTTGAAGGCACAGGAAGTTGGGATTCACCTAGGAGGGTGATCAAAGATACAGGAGTCAGAAAATCTAGACTAAGAAGGATAAAGACCCAAAAATGTAAGTTGTGTTTGTACCTTACAGTACATGTAAAAAAAAAACTTGCATTTATATAGTGTCTTTCACAACCTCAGGATGTCCCAAAGCGCATTACAGCCAATGAAATACATAGAAACATAGAAAAATAGGAGCAGGAGTAGGCCATTCGGCCCTTCGAGCCTGCTCCGCCATTCAATGTGATCATGGCTGATGCTCTATCTAAATACCATATTCCCGCTCTCTCCCCATACCCCTTGATACCTTTTGTGTCTAGAAATCTATCTATCTCCTTCTTAAATATATTCAGTGACTTGGCCTCCACAGCCTTCTGTGGTAGAGAATTCCACAGGTTCACCACCCTCTGAGTGAAGATATTTCTCCTCGTCTCAGTCCTAAATGTCCTACCCCGTATCCTGAGACTGTGACCCCTCGTTCTAGACCCCCCAGCCAGGGGAAACATCCTCCCTGCATCCAGTCTGTCTAGCCCTGTCAGAATTTTATACGTTTCAATGAGATCCCCTCTCATTCTTCTAAACTTTAGTGAATACAGGCCTAGTCGACCCAATCTCTCCTCATACGACAGTCCTGCCATCCCAGGAATCAGTCTGGTGAACCTTTGCTGCACTCCCTCTATGGCAAGTATATCCTTTCTTAGGTAAGGAGACCAAAACTGCGCACAGTACTCCAGGTGTGGTCTCACCAGGGCCCTGTATAACTGTAGTAAGACATCCTTTTACTAAGTACTTTTGAAGTGTAGTCACTGTTGTAATGTAAGAAACCCGGCAGCCAATTTGCGCACAGCAAGCTCCCACAAACAGCACAGTGATAATAACCAAATAATCTGTCTTTTTGTGATGATGATTGAGGGATAAATATTGTCCAGGACACCGGGCAGAACTCCCCTGCTCCTCTTCGAAATAGGGCCATAGGATCTTTTACATCCACCTAAGAGAACAGACAGGGCCTCGATTTAACATCTCATCCAAAAGACAGTACCTTAGACAGGGCAGCACTCCTTCAGTACTGCACTGGGATGTCAGCCTAGATTTGTGTGCTCAAGTCTCTGGAGTGGGACTTGAACTCCTAAACTTCTGACTCGGAGGCGAGAGTGCTGCCCACTGAACCATGGCTGACACGGCTGAATGTAATGGCGAACCCAGGCCATTCTGTTGTATTTTTGAACTGTATGGAACGTTGTCCTGGAACAGATTTTTCACTTCTCCCAGGAGAAGGATGTTTTAGTATTTGCTGCTACCTACTGGCCAGTGCGGGACTGCAGCCCGAGGGAATCCTTTTCTTCAGTTGTTGGCTGACGGAAGGCAAGTCTCCAAAACCACAAAGGTGGTTAGACGGGTAAAGTAGGATCTTGTTCATGTGTCTTGCATTCAAAGAACAACATGTAAGCTGTTGAGTTTGAGGTGGCTTTGACACTTTTTACAACTACAATAACTTGCATTTATATAGCGCCTTTAACATAGTAAAAGATCCCAAGGTGCTTCACAGCAGCGTAATTAGACAGAAATTGACATCGAGCCAAAGGAGACATTCGGACAGCTTGGTCAATGAGGTAGGTTTTAAGGAGGGTTTTGAAGGAGAGAGGGTTGGAGGCGGAGAGGTTTAGGGAAGGAATTGATGTTTGAAAAGTTATTCCACACTTGACTGTTGAAATTTGCAGGGTGTTACAAACCAATGATGTGCATATTGGGTGTTTTAAGGCAATAGTGGGAGTGAGATGCAGAGAACCAATTCAAAATATTTGCTAGAGGATGAGTGACAATGAAAAGGTGTGTACACTAGTGAGGGAGGTAGAAGTGGTCATTCTCTTTTACCTCTTATCAAATCAAGCTAAAGTCCTCATAATATCCATACCTGCTCATCCATCGCCTTTAGCTCATCTGCCCATTGCCTGTAAAGTGTTATCTTGGGCACTGATGCTCAGTGTAGTCTGTTGCCTTGCTCTCCCTTTTAGGGACTTTGGTACAAAAGTCAGGAGGAGTGTTCCCTTACAGTATTAATACATGGCTGCATGTGATGATCAGTGTAGATCCTGGGCTCTAAGTGTTAGAATAAAATTCTATGAAATGCTCCATTTAGTGATCAGGCTCTGAGTGATTGGTTCATGGTATTAATCAAGTGGCCATTCATGTTTTGACAGGCTACTTTATTGAGGGGAGATCACAGTAGGAACCCTACCCCCCTCCCTTAGCTGGGGGTCTGAAGGCCAGTAGCATTGCTGAGGTCTACTAACTCGGCAGAGAGTGAGGATCAAACCTGACCTGCCGGTCTACGTGGCTCATCTATAGCCTTAACTAGACAAACATTTTGGGAGGGCAGGGGGAGATATGTTGTTGTGTATTTTGAAGGATTCTGGCTATTTGGTACCAGTGCAGAAAATTGTTAAAATGGTATTGGGCCTTCTGATTTTGTCAACCTTTTCAAGTGCTAACAGTATTATCCTTTTATACATCAACCATTGCATTCAAGGACTGCCCATTGTTAGAGCCTTCTATTACTTTCCTTGCTCCCCCTACCACCCCGCCCCATCCTTTGTGTCAATACAAGTCAGACAAGACTGAGTGGAAGCAGTTAGGGCTAGTTGAAGGATTCAATTCCAACAATCTCCATGTTCAATGAAGTCTGTGAGCCTCGTCCAGACAGTAGGATCAAAACGAGTAATGGCTGTCTTCCTACAGTATAACAGTGACTACCCTTCAAAAAGTGGTTCATTGATTGTAAAGCGCTTTAGGACATCCTGAGGTTGTGAAAAGCACGATATAAATCCAAGTCGTTCTTTTGAAAGTTGACATTGTTATCAAGTGGTGTATTCTGGGGCCCTCGTTATTCCTAGAATGGGATCCCCAATTGACATTTCACATGTATTGCAGTATTCTGGTACCAGGTGGTTGTGCCTGGGTGATATGCTTCGATTCACACAACCTGGCGAACAGTCCAGTCTGAAGACTTTCCATTTGGGGTAGCATAAACTTTGGTTGCTGCTGATCAACTGGCTGTTGGTGTTTTTATACCTGACTAATGAAAGGGAAACGTGTCTTGTGTTGTCAGTAAGACTGGGCACTGGTAACGTTTGAGTTCTGTCTGAAATATATGATGCAAAGTCTTTCCTAATCTTGTACAGATCATCTCGTATCCCTGCTCAACTTGTGTTTTACTGCAATGCACTCAGCTTTCCCATTTTAAATCGATGTCCTTGTACAGAACCTGTAATAAACTTGCAGAATGGGCGTGTAATTGGCACATGAACTTCAATACAGACAAGTGTGGTACATTTTGATCGGAAGAATTAGGCCACATACTCCTTGGAAAATAAATGGGGTAGAGGAGCAGATGGATCTGGGGGTACAAATACACAAATCACTGAAGGTAGTGACGTAGGTTAATAAGGCCATTTTACAAAAAGAAAACTAAGCACTCGGGTTCATTTCTAGAGAGATGGAATTGAAAAGCAGAGATGTTGTTAAACTTGTATAGAGCCTAGATTAGACCACACTTGGAGTACTGTGAACAGTTCTGGTCTCCATGTTATAAAAAGGATTATAGAGGCACAAGAGAACATGCAAAATAGATTTACCAGAATGATACCAGAACTGAGAGGTTACACCTATCCAGATAGATTGAACAGGCTGGGGCTCTTTTTTCTAGAAAAGAGAAGGCTGAGGGGTGACCTGATAGAGGTCTTTAAAATTATGAAGGGGTTTGATAGGGTAGACGTAGAGATGATGTTCTCACTTGCGGGCAAGATCAGAACTACAGGCCATAAATATAAGATGGTCACTAATAAATCCAATAGGAATTCAGGAGAAACTTCTTTACCCAGAGAGTGGTTAGAATGTGGAACTCGCTACCACATGGAGTGGTTCAGATGAATAGCATAGATGCAATTAAGGGGAAGCTAAACCGAGAGAGAAAGGAATAAAAGGATATGAGGAAGGGTGGGAGGAAGCTCGTGTGGAGCATAAACACTGGCATGGATCTCTTTGGTCGAATGGCCTGTTTCTGTGCTGCAAGTACTATGTAAGTACTTAAGCCCAGAGGTTTCCACATTTTCATTGGTAACTGAATATCCGTGGGCTGTTCGCTTGAGATTACTTCTCTCCAGTTTAAACAAATGTGGTTCTGTTAGCTGGAGCAAGGTGCCACACAAAAGATTATTGCTTAAGGTAAAAAATCACGGGATTGGGGGTAATATTCTGGCATGGATAGAGGATTGGCTATCTAACAGAAAGCAAAGAGGTGGGATAAATGGTTCATTCTCAGACTGGCAATCAGTAACTAGTGGTGTTCCACAGGGGTCAGTGCTGGGTCCCCAACTCTTTACAATCTATATTAACGATTTGGAGGAAGGGACCAAGTGTAACATATCAAAATTTGCAGATGATACAAAGATGGGAGGGAAAGTAGTGAGTGAGGAGGACATAAAAAACCTGCAAGGGGACATAGACAGGCTAAGTAAGTGGGCAGAGATTTGGCAGATGGAATACAACACTGGAAAGTGTGAGGTGATGCACTTTGGCAGGAAAAATCCTAGAGCAATTTATTATCTTAATGGCAAGAAACTGGAGAGTACTGAAGTGCAAAGGGATCTGGGGGTCCTGGTGCACGAAACTCAAAAGGTTAGTATGCAGGTGCAGCAAGTGATTAAGAAGGCAAATGGAATGTTGGCTTTCATTGCTAGGGGGATAGAATATAAAAATAGGGAGGTATTGCTTCAGTTGTACAAGGTATTGGTGAGACCGCACCTGGAATACTGCATACAGTTTTGGTGTCCTTACTTAAGGAAAGACATCCTTGCTCTCGAGGCAGTGCAAAAAAGGTTCACTCGGTTAATCCCGGGGATGAGGGGGTGGTCATATGAGGAGAGGTTGGGTAGATTGGGACTCTACTCATTGGAGTTCAGAAGAATGAGAGGCGATCTTATTGAAACATATAAGATTGTGAAGGGGTTGGATCGGGTGGATGCAGGGAGGATGTTCCCGATGACGGGTGAGACTAGAACTAGGGGACATAGTCTTAGAATAAGGGGCTGCACTTTCAAAACTGAGATGAGGAGGAACTACTTCACTCAGAGGGTGGTAGGTCCATGGAATATGCTGCCACAAAAAGCTGTAGAAGCTACATCATTCAATAAATTTAAAACAGAAATAGACAGTTTCCTAGAAGTAAAGGGCATTAAGGGTTACGGGGAGCGGGCAGGAATTTGGACATGAGTCTAGGTTCGGATCGGTCATGGCCCTGTGGGTAGTGGAGCGGGCCCAGGGACCGTGTAGCCTGATTCTGCTCCTATTTCGTGTGTGCAATTCTGTTAGATGCAGGAGATGGTTCTGTGATAGATAGTAGATTGGCGGATAGGATCAGATCAGCCATGATCTTATTGAATGGCGGAGCAGGCTCGAGGGGCCGATTGGCCTACTCCTGCTCCTATTTCTTATGTTCTTATGTTCTTATGAGTGCTGCCAGTTTAATCCTGTAAACCAGGAGACCCTGATTTCGAATCCCACACTCCCCTCTCCCCTTTCCTTGTGTACTGGCAGTGTTTGGGGATATTTTGAAGCCTGGCCCTAAATGTACCAACCAGCAAAAGGAGAGGAAATTTTTTTACACAAGTCACTGAAGGTGGAGCAAGATAAATGAAAACGTTGACCTATTTCTTAGCTGCGTGAAATGCTTTTGTGGTTGGAACTTCCTTGGCTGTTTGCCAGTTTTAATTAACACTAAAACTACTGTGCAATCCAGCACATCTCTGGCCACAGTCAATGGCTGAAGAACGGCAATTTGTGGCCTTCAGCACAAATGGTCACCACAGATTTGAATCGACATCAGGACCCGTTCCTGATGCACTCTTGCATTGTTTTCTCTCTGCATGACTCTATTTGTATCATCTGGTTTTGGGTTGCACCCATCATGGAATGAGTGGTAGTGAAGCAGCAAGTGTACAAAAGTAGAAGGCAAAGAAAAAAACAGTTTAAATCAAACATGGTCATAGTAAATAATAATTCATATAGGTCTGAAAGCGTTAAAAAAACCAGCCTGAAGGCTTTGTGTCTTAATGCAAGGAGCATTCGGAACAAGGTGGATGAATTAGCTGCGCAAATAGAGGTAAATGAATACGATTTGATTGGGATTACAGAAACATGGCTCCAGGGTGGCCAAGGCTGGGAACTCAACATCCAGGGTTATTCAATATTTAGGAAAGATAGGCAAAAAAGAAAGGGAGGTGGGGTAGCATTGCTGGTTAAAGAGGGGATTAACACAATTGAAAGGAAGGATATTAGCTCTGATGATGCAGAATCTGTATGGGTAGAACTGAGAAATAACAAGGGGCAGAAAACATTAGTGGGAGTGGTATATAGACCTCCAAACAGTAATACGGAGGTTGGGGACGGCATTAAAAGGGAAATTAGAGAAGCATGCAGTAAGGGCACAGCAGTCATCATGGGTGACTTTAATTTACATATAGATTGGGCTAACCAAATTAGTAAAAATACTGTGGAGGAGGAATTCCTAGAATGTTTACGAGATGGTTTTCTGGAACAATATGTCGAGGAACCAACCAGAGATCAGGCCATCTTAGACTGGGTATTATGTAACGAGAAAGGATTAATTAGCAATCTTGTTGTACGAGGCCCCTTGGGTCAGAGTGATCATAATATGATAGAATTCTTCATTAGGATGGAGAGTGAAGTAGTTGAATCAGAGACTAGGGTCCTGAATTTAAATAGAGGAAACTACGATGGTATGAGGCGCGAATTGGGTAGGATTGATTGGGGAATGTCACTCAAGGGGTTGACTGTGGATAGGCAATGGCAAACATTCAAAGACTGCATGGATGAACTACAGAATTTGTACATCTCAGTGTGGCATAAGAATAAAACAAAAAGGGTGACTCAACCGTGGCTAACAAGGGAAATTAGGGATAGCATAAGATCCAAGGAGAGGGCATATAAATTGGCCAGAAAAAGCGGTAGCCCTGAGGATTGGGAGCAGTTTAGGATTCAGCAAAGGAGGACAAAGGGATTAATTAAGAAGGGGAAAATAGAATATGAAAGTAAGCTTGCTGGGAACATAAAAACTGACTGTAAGAGCTTTTATAGATATGTGAAGAGAAAAAGATTAGTGAAATCAAGTGTAGGTCCCTTGCAGTCAGAAGCGGGGGAAGTTATAATGGGGAACAAAGAAATGGCAGCCCAATTAAATGCATATTTTGGTTCTGTCTTCACAAAGGAGGACACAAATAACCTCCCAGAGATGTTGGAGAACATACGGTCTGATGAAAGGGAGGAACTGAAAGAAATCAGTATTTGCAGGGAAATGGTGTTAGGGAAATTGACGGTATTGAAGGCCGATAAATCCCCAGGGCCTGATAATCTACATCCTAGGGTACTTAAGGAAGTGGCCCTAGAAATAGTAGATGCATTGCTGATCATCTTCCAACATTCGATGGAATCTGGAACTGTACCCATGGATTGGAGAGTAGCTAATGTTACCCCACTATTCAAAAAGGGTGGTAGAGAGAAAGCGGGGAATTACAGACATCGCCTGACATCGGTAGTGGGGAAAATGCTAGAGTCCATTATAAAGGATGTAATAGCTGAGCATTTGAAAAACAGTGACAGGATCGGACAAAGTCAACATGGATTTACAAAAGGTAAATCGTGCTTGACTAATCTACTGGAATTTTTTGAGGATGTAACTGGGAAAATAGATAAGGGAGAACCAGTAGATGTGGTGTATTTGGACTTTCAAAAGGCTTTCGATAAGGTCCCGCATAAGAGATTAGCGGGTAAAGTTAAGGCACATGGGATTGGGGGCAAGGTATTGACTTGGATAGGGAACTGGTTGGCGGACAGAAAGCAGAGAGTAGGAATTAATGGGTCTTTTTCCGAGTGGCAAGCAGTGACTAGTGGGGTACCGCAGGGATCGGTCCTTGGACCCCAGCTATTCACAATATACATTAATGATCTAGATAAGGGAATTAAATGTAATATCTCCAAGTTTGCAGATGACACAAAGCTGGGTGGGAGTGTGTGCTGCGAGGAGGATACCGAGAAACTCCAGGATGATCTGGACAGGTTGGGTGAGTGGGCAGAAGCGTGGCAGATGCAATATAACGTGGATAAGTGCGAGGTTATCCACTTTGGTGTCAAAAACAGAAAGGCAGACTATTATCTGAATGGCAATAGATTGGGAGAAGGGGAAGTGCAACGAGACCTGGGTGTCCTTGTGCACCAGTCGCTGAAAGTAAGCATGCAGGTGCAGCAGGCGGTGAAGAAGGCAAATGGTATGTTGGCCTTCATAGCGAAAGGGTTTGAGTATAGGAGCAGGGATGTCCTCCTGCAGTTGTACAGGGCCTTGGTGAGACCACACCTTGAGTACTGTGTGCAGTTTTGGTCGCCTTATCTGAGGAAGGATGTTCTTGCCATGGAAGGAGTTCAGCGAAGATTCACAAGGCTGATACCTGGGATGGCAGGAATGACATATGAGGAGAGAGTGGGTCGATTGGGCTTATACTCGCTGGAGTATAGAAGAATGAGAGGGGATCTCATCGAAACATATAAAATTCTGACAGGTCTGGACAAACTAGATGCAGGAAGAATGTTCCCGATGGTCGGAGAGTCCAGAACCAGGGGTCACAATCTACGGATAACGGGTAAACCATTTAGGACAGAAATGAGGAAGAATTTCTTCACCCAGAGAGTGGTGAACCTGTGGAATTCTCTACCACAGAAGGTAGTTGAGGCGAAGTCATTAAATATATTCAAGGTTGAGTTAGATATATTTCTTAAAGGTAAAGGTATCAAGGGATATGGGGAGAAGGCAGGTACAGGGTACTGAGTTTAGATGATCAGCCATGATCTCATCGAATGGCGGAGCAGGCTCGAGGGGCCGAATGGCCTACTCCTGCTCCTATCTTCTATGTTTCTATGTTTCTATGTTGGAGCGACAGAAAGCCTTGGTTCTCTGGACACTTGCCCTTGTGTGGGGTCCTGGGTGTGAAGTCTTGCTGCTATTTCTAGTAACTACACATTGACTGTCGATGTGATCTTCAGCACTAGATGGCAGCAGATCAATCTGAATAGCAGGCATGATGATTTAAATCGCTCTTTAATTGGAATGTTACTGATTTAGGATCCCCTCGATCGTAAAGGCATTGCATGGTCTGGTACTCAGCTGCAAAGTCCCAAGTTTAATTCTAATCCTAATGGTAGTTGGTGGAGGTCTACAGTATTTCATCCCAAATACAAATTAGGAAATAGTGAGCAGTCTGTACTGGACTAATTCTTTCACTAACATCGCCAAAGGTTTAGTGTTTTTAAAAATTGTGCCTGGGATCATGCTGAGTGATTGTGTAAGGAAGCTGCCACTCTGCTACACCAGTTGAGCTTCATTGCTGACTCATTGCAACAGGCTGGTTAATCATTTAGTCAGCCTGTTTATCATGGGTGATTATAGGACAATGGGCCCTAATCACTGTGACCTCTGGCAATAAGGGATTAGAGTTGAGAATTGGGTTTCTGAAATCCTTGCTGATTTTGATTGGGGAGAGGTGGCTGCAGGAAAGGGTTGGGGAAAATTCAACTTTTGGGATGGGGGCAATTCTACAGAGTTCCAGTTTGAGTGTGGATGGGAGGTTGGACAAGAATTATCAATTTGTGGATAGTGTCTGGTCTCATAATCTACTGGATTCTGGAGGTTTCCCAGTCAGCATACATGCATCTAGACTCCAAATAAATCAGCACGGCACGTAATTGGTCTAATTTCATTTTGTATGTGCTTTTTGCTCATTAATGGCCACTTTCAGGCATGCCTCACATGTTGGAAATTGTCCTGTCACTTGGTCCTGGGGATTTTTCTGATGCCCTGGGGCTAAATCACTCCCAGCCTGTACAATGGCTCAGGATCTGCATGGTTCGTTTTTTTTTGCAGTGTTAAGACTATTCGTCAAACTCCCAGTGCTGCTTTCATTCAATGCCCAGAGCCAGGCTCTGCAGTTTGGGTTTTAGGAGAGAAGAGTACATGGTTTTTGCCCTTTGTCCCAGTGGATTTCTCATGAGTTTGGTGAGACCCAACTCTTCTTGCTTCAAAACACTTGTTCATCTGGCAAAATTGACCAATTTGTTCACACAAATCCACTAGTCTCAAGAGTCTTGGTGCGATAGCCTCCTGTCTTCAGGCCTTGTACATTAAGATCAATTCTTGAGCAGTCCTGTGGGAAAGGGGGAAGAGTTATGGCACCAGTGATGTCATAGGAATAGCCCCTTGAGCCTGCTCCACGATTCAGTCAGATCATGGCTAATCTGTACCTCAGCCTCATTTACCAACATTTGCTCCATATAACCTTACCCAACAAAAATCTATTGATCCAAGGCTTGAAAGCTCCAATTGACCCCCAGCCTCTACAGTCTTTACGTGGAGCAAGTTCCAAATTTCCACTACACTGTGCGGAAAAAATCTTTCCTGATTTTACTCCTGAATGGCCTAACTCATTTTAAACCTGGATTAGATCACCCTTCAACTTTCTAAACTCCAAGGAATACAAGGCAAGTTTATGCGACCTGGCCTCATAATTTCATCCTTTAAGCCCCAGTATCATTCTGGTGAATCTGTGCTGCACCCCCTCCAAGGCCAAGGTCTGCAAGTTCCTCTCCAAGTCACACACCATCCTGACCTAGAAGTATATCGCCGATCCTTCATCATTGCTGGGTCAAAATCCTGGAACTCCCTCCCTAACAGCACTGTGGGAGCACCTTCACCGCACAGACTGCAGCGGTTCAAGCAGGCGGCTCACCACCACCTTCTCGAGGGCAATTAGGGATGGGCAATAAATGCCGGCCTTGCCAACAACGCCCACATCCCAGGAACAAATTTAAAAAAATCCTTCCTGAGGTGTGGTGCCCAAAACTGAACTTGGTTCTCCAGATGGGGTGTGACCATGGCAGTGTACAACTGAAACAGAACTTCCTCTCCTTTGTATTCCAACCCCCTTGAAATAGAGGCCAACATTTCATTAGCCTTTTTGGTTTGATTTTTGTGCACTTGGGACTCTCAAATCGCTTCTCTCCTCTACAATCTCTAGTTTCTCACCATTTAGAAAATACTCCCAATTTATCTTTCTTGGGTCCAAAGTGGATGGCCCCTCATTTACCCACATTGAATGCCATTTGCCATAGTTTTGCCGACTCACTTAATCTGTTTATATTCCTTTGCAAATTCCTGCTCTCATCTACACTATTTACTGTCCCTCCTAAATTGGTGTCTTCCACAAGCTTGGATATGCAACTCTGGCAAAAAGTTGAGGCCAAGAACAGATCCCTGGGGAACACCACTTGTCACATAATCAGAGATCGTACCCTTTATCCCCACTCTCTGACTCCTACCTCCCAACCAATTTTCAACCCAAGTCTAAAGGCTATCTCCAATTTCCTGCATACTCATTTTTGCTGATCTCTTGTGTGGAGCCTCATTGAATGTCTTCTGGAAGTCCATATAGATAATGTCCAGAGACTCTTCCCTTATTAGTGACCACTTCAAAACAAATTCAACTAGATTAGTTAGACATTACTACCCTTAACAAAGCCATGTTGACTATCTCTGATCAGCTCATTGTTGTTCAAGTGCTCAGTCACTCTATCCCTACTAAGCTAAATAAACATAAAGTGAAGAACTTAAGTACAACTGCTCAATTTTATAGAAAAAATGGTATTCGAGGAAAAATTCTCTTATTTGCAGCACTTGCTCATTCTCTACCTCAATCAATTGAACCAATGTTTAGTGGCCATTGCAGCTTGCCAGCATCTTGTAGTGCAAGCATCTAACAGCACACCCTTGTGTTAGTGTTTAAATGTACGCTAGCTCTAACGTGGGATCCAAATTTTGTTTCAACCATGTGTAGATTCATTTTAGGTGGTCATTGTGAGAGATTAAATTTCTTGTGCTTAAAATGGTCATGCTTTTGGACTTTAAATAGTGGGTTGCTGTCTATTTTTTGCTACTGTAGTTTTGCTACTGTTTTTCTATTGGGTATTGTACTTTGCCTGAAGTTTTCTCCTTACAATTTTTTTTTCTATTCGTTTATGGGATGTGGGTGTCGCCGGCAAGGCCAGCATTTATTGCCCATCACTTTGTTGTTCAGCATCCTATTGCCTTTTGATTAGGAAGTAAAGGCATCTATTTGTGTATGGAAATGTATTACTTGGAACTTGCTTCTGTGTCACGTGTCCCAGCATATCTCTAGGCCATTGTCCGATTAGGATATGTTAATATTGGAGATTCGACAGAACAATAGAAGTAGCAACTAACAGACATGTTGGCTACATCCCATGTGAGGTGCGAGTATCAGGTATTGGCCAGAACAATGGAAGCACGCAAGTAGTATCACATTAACTATCTGGGATTAACAACAGAAAACGCTGGAAAAACTATCTGGGATTGTCTAGGTCGTCCTGTTCCTTTTGTAATATTAAAGCCGCATGCCAGGTTGAACTGATTAACAGTTAAACCATCAAGATGGCTATTATGTCAAGTCTGGAGGTTTAACGAGAAGGAACCTCACTTCAATATACATTCTGGGCATCATGTGATATGACTCACATTAAAGGGGGAGGGTACTTTAAGGGTGCCTGGAAGGTTTTTGAATATGTGACAGATGACAAAAGAGGGATACAAAAGAACAGGTAACAGCTTCTTGAGTTAGAGCTCACAGGACGGTCGGAAGCCCAACACTTACGGAGGCCAAGTTTGATCCCCTCGGGTCTGCAGGAAACCAGGTTGTTTGAGTCTATTGTATAACCGTAATAGTTATTATATTATTGGTGTCTGAGTAATAAACTTGCATTTGGACAATACGCTCGAGCCTGAATCACGAGGAATCATTTAATTGAGTTTAAAAGATGACCTTACATATTACAATAGCAAAATACTGCGGATGCTGGAAATCCGAAATAACAACAGAAAATTGGCATTCCTGGGTGGGCTCAAGTTAAAGTGTTGAAAAAAGTAAGTTTGATTGCTAGACAGGGTTCCAACGGAAAGGATACGGTTTGCGACTAAGTGAAATAAATTAGTGGGTGGTCTCTCGGTCACAAGTTGAGTACAGGAGGTCGGCGCTATGGCAGAAGAGTTAGTCAGTACTATTCAGAAATATGTGGACAAGAAGCTAGGAACATGCAAATCATTAGTGTCTGAGGTAGATAGTCTGGGACAGATGTTGGAATTACACAAAAGGTTACGGAAGGAAAAGAAAATTAAACGGCATGATTGGAAATCCATGATTATTCTGTGGCAAACACAGAAAATAACCAAATTAAAAGTAGAATTAGAAGGACAAAAGGGAGTGGCGGAGATGAATCAGAGTAGGTTGAGTGAGGTTGAGAAGCAGTGAGAGGGCAAGAAGCAGCATTGCGAGTCTCTGTCCAGATCATTTTCTTATTTACGGATTGAGATTGGTGATAAGATCAGAAAATTGATGCAGTGTGAGGCAGAGCTGGGAGAAAAGAAAGGGCTGGTAGAACAATCCCAAAGGAAAACCGATGGACTGAGTGCCGCCCTAAGGGGTGTTCTTAAGCAACGAGTGGAGGACCAGAAAATTGCGGGAAAGGGAGACAATCATGATGTGTGTCAAAAACAGATTCAGGTGTTGAAGGATAAGTTGGAGCAACAAGGGGTCTTATGTTCGCTGTATCGGGGCGACGGGTTGAGGAACAGGAAGGTTCAGCGGGAGAAATAGAGTGCAACATAGAAACATAGAAACAGAAACATAGAAGATAGGAGCAGGAGTAGGCAATTCGGCCCCTCGAGCCTGCTCCGCCAATCAATGAGATCATGGCTGATCATCCAAATTCAGTACCCTGTCCCTGCTTTCTCCCCATATCCCTTGATCCCTTTAGCCTTAAAAAATATATCTAACTCCTTCTTGAATATATTTAATGAGTTGGCCTCAACTGCCTTCTGTGGTAGAGAATTCCACAGGTTCACCACTCTTTGGGTGAAGAAATTCCTCCTCATCTCTGTCCTAAATGGCTTATCCCTTATCCTTAGACTGTGACCCCTGGTTCTGGACTCCCCGGCCATCGGGAACATCCTTCCTGCATCTAGTCTGTCTAGTCCTGTTAGAATTTTATAAGTTTCAATGAGATCCCCTCTCATTCTTCTAAACTCCAACGAGTATAAGCCCAATCGACCCAATCTCTCCTCATACGTCATTCCTGCCATTCCAGGTATCAGTCTGGTGAATCTTCGCTGCGCTCCCTCCATGGCAAGAACATCCTTCCTCAGAAAAGGCGACCAAAATTGCACACAATACTCAAGACGTGGTCTCACCAAGGCCCTGTACAACTGCAGCAAGACATCCTTGTTCCTGTACTCAAACCCTCTCGCTACGAAGGCCAACATACCATTTGCCTTCTTAACCGCCTGCTGCACCTGCATGCTTACCTTCAGCGACTGGTGCACAAGGACACCCAGGTCTCGTTGCACTTCCCCTTCTCCCAATCTATTGCCGTTCAAATAATAATCTGCCTTCCTGTTTTTGCCACCAAAGTGGATAACCTCGCATTTATCCACATTATACTGCATTTGCCATGCATCTGCCCAATCACCCAACCTATCCAAATCATACTGGAGTTTCTCGGCATCCTCCTCACAGCACACACGCCCACCCAGCTTTGTGTCGTCTGCAAACTTAGAGATATTACATCTAGTTCCCTCGTCTGGGCTGCTGGGAATATGAACGTAGAAGGGTAGTACAGGGCGATCTGGATGAGGGCAGTGCAGGCATGAGCGTAGAGGGAAAAGGTTTGATGATGCCCCTTAAGGTAACAAAGAAAGACGCAAGAGGGGAGGATTTGGGAACCACCACGGTACCATTTGATGCTCTTCAATTAAGAGAGATAGCCCAGAATATCCCACAAATTAAGCCTAGGGAGGAACCG
Source organism: Squalus acanthias (assembly GCA_030390025.1). Lineage (NCBI taxonomy): Eukaryota > Metazoa > Chordata > Chondrichthyes > Squaliformes > Squalidae > Squalus > Squalus acanthias. The sequence continues at coordinate 1,211,157 of JASTWF010000046.1, forward strand.
AGTTTCAGTATAACCGCAATAGAACAAGTAGCTGACCTACAAAATTGTGATGAGGGGGAAAGGGGGAAATTGCTACTCCATGTGTGCCATCCAGACGTGTATAAGACTCTTCCCGCCTCATTTAAGAAAGGCGCTGGGACCTGGAGAGGGGTGAAAGAAGCGGAGTGGAAAGCCACTGGTCATGGGTCGGCGTCCGATCGCAATGCCCTAAAAGGCCTGCTGGAATGCAAGCAGGAGGCCAGTGAGCCCCGAATGTGTTTGCAGACCGATTATGGAATCACTATCAGGCAACCTTTCCCAGGCGCGATCGTGATAGTGACGGTCGGTTCGAAGTAAGGCCGTGGATTCAATACCTGATTGGGGACGTACATGAAAAGTATAATGCAATTCATGATATTGACAATCCCTCCAATGAAAACCACAATGAGGAGTGTGTAAGGGGGTGGATGAACCGGAAGTGGGAAGAAGTAAAATCCCAAAAGGCAAAGATCCATGTGATCCAGCCCCCGGGTGTACGTCCCACAGCACCCCATGGAGGAACGAGGGGCGCCCACAGTATGGGCCCCCTGTCCAGCACTCCCCTAAAACCCAGACTCGCTCAGCTCCAGGGTGTTGGAGCTGTGGCCAAAGGGGCCATTTTTCCAGCAATGTCCAAATGGGGTATCCAGCTGGCCTCATGGGAAGGGCCCAATATGAAGAGGGACCGATAAGGTGGACTGTTTGCGGAAAGAGATTGAGGAATTAAAACGATATATGAGGGAATCCGGGCAGGTGGGGCGGGTGTACGCCACAGGGCCTGGGCCGAGTGATGCTCCAGGTCTACTCTGACGGCCGGCGGCCACGCCGGTACAGGGGTCGGTGAGCGAGTTGCATTCTGACCCCTACGGCCGGCTCCATGTAACCGCAACAGTGGGGGTGATTTCCCGAATGTTGTTGGTCGATACCGGGGCGCCCCACACGTGTGTGTGGAGAGAAATTCCCCAGACATTCGTCTATAAAGGAGTGATAGAATTAGGAGGCTTTGGGGGAGGAATGGACCAGGGTCAGTTAGTAGAAACCAGCCTGACCGTGGGCACCTTGACCACCCGTCACCCAGTTGTTTGGACAAAGGGACACAACGAGGAGTCAGATGGCATATTAGGGGCGGATTGGCTCCGGAAACATGATATTGTGTTAGACATGATTAATCAATGTCTGTGGCGGGGGAAGACGGGCACGGGAGGGAATGTAGTAGACCAACCCGAAGGGAAAATTTGGTCCGTGGGAGTGAGGGTTGAATACCGCCTCGACCAACTGCTCAGGCACAATTTGCCCCAGGTTAAGGGGGTGATCAAGCAGGCTACCTGTTGGGCCAGACATAAGAACGAGGGTGGGAGGATGGATCGGGAAGTTGATACAAAAGGCCCAGATCTCCCCAGCCCGCTGGACAGTACCGGTTCCCAAAGGAAACAGAGGGACCTATGGCACAGGTCGTCGAGTCCTTGGTGTTGCGTAAGACGGCCAGGACCTGTAATTCCCTCATCTGGCTGGTCTGGAAACCCGATGGGGCCTGGTGGTTGACGATTGATTACAGTCGCCTCTTCCCCGGAGGCTCAAATGCGTACCTCGGCCACATCAAAGGTCTTCACGGTACTGGATGTCTCAAATGGCTTTTGGTCCGTCCCCCTCACTGAACCGTGTCAATATAAAGTCGCATTTACCCGGCAGGGCCAACAGTACTCGTGGACATGCCTACCACAGGGCTTCCACAACTCCCCGTCCATCTTTCACCAAATGTTACAAGACCAATTGGTGCACTTTTTGTGGAGAGAGGCCCTGGTCCAATATGTGGGCGATATCCTACTCCACACGGACTCCATGCAGGACCATGTGGAACTGCACCAAGAATTGTTGACATTGATCACCCAGAGTGGGCTGAAATTAAACCCCAAAAAGGCACAGACAGCACAACCCAACGTAACCTATCTGGGCATTGCCCTATCACACGGGTGTAGGAAAATTGCTGAGGATAAGATAGACGCCGTCAAGGGTTCCCCGATACCTCTTGATGTCCCATCGTTGCGACGATTCCTCGGGTTGGTAGGATACCATCGGATGTTTATTGAGGATTTTGCGGCCCGAACAGCCCCCTTGTATACATTACTGAGGAAAGGCGCTCCCTGGGAGTGGGGGCCCTTGCAGGAACAAGCAGTGGTACAGGTTAAACAGGCCATCGCAGGTGCGCCAACATTAAAAACTCCGGAAGCAGGGTAACCCTTCTCCGTGGAGGTAGCTACCAATGATGTATCCCTGTCAGTGGTCCTTCTGCAGGAAAGACACGGGACACTGGTTCCTGTGGTATACGCATCCCACAGCCTATGGCCTGTGGAACAGACGTATAATGCATGTGAGCGACACCTACTGGCTGTGTACTGGGCCACTAACAAGTTTGCATACATTACTGGTTTGGAGGAGGTGGTCCTTCTCACTGCTCATACTCCCACTGAACTGTTACTGTCTGGGTTGTTCGGTATCCAGTAACAGGATTACGCGATGGACGTTAGGTCTGCAAGAACGTAACCTGATAGTCAAACATACGGCCACCCCCTTGTATTTAGCAGCTGGTCTTCTGATACCAGCAAAACCGCACCAGTGCACTTTGGTGATACCAGAACCGGGTGAAGGGCCGTTTGGCACCCACCCTATACCTGACTCATAAGAACATAAGAAATAGGAGCAGGAGTAGGCCAATCGGCCCCTCGAGCCTGCTCCGCCATTCAATAAGATCATGGCTGATCTGATCCTAACCTCAAATCTAAAGAACACAAGAAGTAGGAGCAGGACCCGGCCACTCAGCCCCTGGGCCCGCTCCGCCACCCACAGGGCCTTGACCGATCCAAACTCAGCCTCATGTCCAATTTCCTGCCCGCTCCCCGTAACCCCTAATTCCCTTTACTTCCAGGAAACTGTCTATTTCTGTTTTAAATTTATTTAATGATGTAGCTTCCACAGCTTCCTGGGGCAGCAAATTCCACAGACCTACTACCCTCTGAGTGAAGAAGTTTCTCCTCATCTCAGTTTTGAAAGAGCAGCCCCTTATTCTAAGATTATGCCCCCTAGTTCTAGTTTCACCCATCCTTGGGAACATCCTTACCGCATCCACCCGATCAAGCCCCTTCACAATCTTATATGTTTCAATAAGATCGCCTCTCATTCTTCTGAACTCCAATGAGTAGAGTCCCAATCTACTTAACCTCTCCTCATATGTCCACCCCCTTATCCCTGGGATTAACCGAGTGAACCTTCTTTGTACTGCCTCGAGAGCAAGTATGTCTTTTCTTAAGTATGGACACCAAAACTGTATGCAGTATTCCAGGTGCTCCACTGCTATCTTTGTGGACGGGTCTAGCATCCTTACACCAGAGGGACCTGTGTTAGGATTTGGAGTTTATGCATCCAAGGAGGGCATAGGAAATTGTTGGGAGGGCGATCGGCACTGCAAGCTGAACTGGCCACTGTAGTCTATGTCCTCCAAATGCCAGTAGGGGAAAAGCCTTTAACTATCTTCTCTGATAGTCACTTTACCTGCCTATCCCTAACTGATTATCTACCCATCTGGGAAAAGAGAGGCCTTGCCTCCGCAGATGGCAAACCACTCCCCACGGCTGGATTGCTGCAAGCGAGGGAGCGGCAACATCCCTTGGCCATAGTGAAGGTTAAAGCACATTCTAAAAATACCCCCCTGGGCAGATGAGGACCGAAAGGCTGATGAATTGGCCAAAGGCTTCCGGGAGAGTGGGGAGGAATGGGCAGCCCCGACCGTGGCTAAGGCTCCCGTCACTCCGCTGCAGCCCATCCGTGGGAATAGCCCGACGTTGGTGGAAATGCAGAGCCAGGACCCTTGGATTGCAGCAATCAGGCAAGCCATGGCCCCCAGGGTGTCCCAAATACAGGGAGGACATCACATGGGAACCAGATTAATTAGTACGGTTCCAAAACTGATTGGTAATCCCAGACCCTGTACAGGCCGAAATTGTCCAATCGACACACGTGTCCAGTGGACATCAGAAGGGAGAGGGTCTAAACCAGAGATTATCCCGAAATATGTGGTGGCCTAACATAAGACAAATGGTGGACGAAGTGGTGGATCAGTGTATTGTCTGTGCCCAGTACAATCCAGGCCCGAAAATCAAAGTCCCACCGGCCCACGTAAAAGCAACAAGTGGTCCATGGAAAACCCTCCACATTGACGATATTGGACCCCTGCCTCGCACCTCTAGAGTTTGCCCTGGTGGTAGTAAATTATTAGTCAAAATAGGTAGAAGTTTTCCCAGTCAGCAAAGCTACTGCAAATCAGACTGCAAGGGTCCTGATTGAGCGTGTTTTCACCCGGTGGGGTCTGCCAGAAAATATCGAATCTGATCAAGGTTCCCATTTCACAGGTCAGGTGACGAAAGAAACTCTTAAATTGTTGGGGATTAAGTCACGTTTTCACATCCCGTATAATCCCCAAGCAGCAGGAATAGTGGAACGAATGAACCGAACCCTTAAAAATCAGTTAGTGAAAGCCCTCACTGATTCAGGGAAGGAGTGGGACAGCCTGCTACCCCTCCTTCTAATGGCTGTTAGGGGAACCCCCTCCAAGAGGACAGGGTTTAGCCCCGATGAAATTATGACTGGGAGGAGAATGCGGCTGCCAGTAGTGTGGGTGGCTGGTTATCTGTCCGGCCCCCAGGTGGAAGGAGTCCGCATGGATCAAAGAATACAATCTCTCCAAAACCATTCGGAGCAGTGCAGCGGTCCGCAGCCCGTAACTTGGGTATGGCCAGAATAGGGTCCCCTGGGTCTTCGTCAGCCGATTCTGAAGGTTATAAGGTGGGAGACCAGGTGATGGCCCGGGTCAATCGTCAAGAGGGGAAATGGAACCCAAAGTTCGAGGTCCTTACCCAATCACTGACAAATTAAGTCCACAAGTATATAAAATACACTGTCAAGGGTCCAGGCGGAAAAATGCAGACCGGTGGGTCCATGTTAACCAGCTGAAACCGTATAAAGGTCCGGTACCTAAGGGACAAGTAGACAGTTGAAAAATGATCATGCTTGATAACTTGATAATGCTGATGAATGGTGGCCACATGATGAACCAATGGCCATTACCGACAGGGAGCTGTGGCCCCGTCCAACTACCCAGCCCGCTTGGGTACTGTCCGGTGACTATATGGCCCCGGGACCCTCTCCCTCACCCCAGTTATCCTCGCACTGGCCAAAGAAGGACCGGAGGCGAGGCCAGAAGAAACAGCAAACAGACTGATAAGTAACCAGATACTGTGTTTGATGACTTCCCAGGTATGGCGAAAATCGTTGGGTGTCTGCGTATGATAATCGAGTTGGACATGCTTCAAATGTGTCACTCCGCAGTGATTAAGGGTTGGTGCCGGAGTGGCCCTCAAGATGAACGGTATAAATATAATCCAACCAGAGAAGAAGAAAGGGTGAGAGAAATCGAGGAATGACTGAGTCGACGGTGGAACTGCCGCTGGGAGGTGGCAAGCCCTGGTTACATGGAAGAACTGTTGTATGGAAATCGAACTATTGGCGCGCGTGTGGAGGAAGGGAATGGGCTTCGGGTAAAATACATTTGTAACGGTAATGGAACAGCGGTGGGGATCCGGTGGCGGTGGTTTCAAGACCAATTTGGCATGTTTGCCCCTCCTGTAGGGGATGTCGGGCTGCCCTATAAAGGGAAAATATCCTGACAACCTGATGGAAAGAATGGCCTGGTACTATTTCAAACATTAAACTGGCCCCAGTTCTGGAATAGGCACAGTGGTAACATCCGTTGTGAACCGGGTGACGACAGTGCCGATGTCAGTTCTCGTGATGTCAGTTCTCGTGTGAGGTTAGAGGCCATTGGGAAACCAGGTAAAAACGCTGCCGGAAGTGCGGGTCCCCCTTGTCCCATGTTACTCCCTAATCCACAAACAAATGGGTTAGAAGTGATGGAATCAGGCGATTTGTGATATGCGCTTTGAAATTGTTCCGATTGTTTTTAATTTAATCTCTCTGCATATGCCTGACGGATTGTGCCACAGTAGCTGCCTTAATTTGTCTCGCCTCATGTTAAATGAAGTGGTAGGGGATATCGAGAAAAGAATCAAAACCTTAGGAGACCACAAATGGTGGGAAATGGTATATAATGTGGGGCAATCCGTCTGGGCTCTTATGCTTTCTTAGTTGTTCAATTTGTGTTGACCATTACTTTGATATATATATGCGTCATGTGTCGCCGGTTGGAGGATCAGCTGCAGGTCCGGCAGGTTCTGCCTATTTATGGGGGCCTTCTGGAGGGTCCCCATGATTATGCAAAGCTCATACGCAATTAGCAAAATCCGCAAAATTATTAGTAAATAAGTTGGTACTGCGCAATTCATAAATTTGTGTCAAGGTGATCATGCTGAGAGCTGAACAAAAAAAAATGAACCAGAGTTTGAAACTAAGGTTCATTAGGGGGGGGATGTTAGAACTTGCTTTCATTATATCGCTAGGCCATTGTCCAATTAGGATATGCTAATATTGGAGATTGGTCAGAACAATGGAAGTAGCAACTAGCAGACATGTTGGCTACATCCCATGTGAGGTGCGAGTATCAGGTATTGGCCAGAACAATGGAAGCACCCAAGAAGTATCACATTAACTAGCCCTCTGGACTCAATATCGAGTTCAACAATTTTAGATCATAACCTCAGCTCCAATCACATTTATATTTTATTTTTTCCACCCTTTTATTTGCCCCCCCACCTTTTTTTTCCTCCTAGAAGCTGGCAGCTGTCCTTCATTCTGCCAGTGGATTTCACACTTCTTTCAGCCTTAATCTGTCACATTAACACCACCTCTAGCCTTGCATATCTCTTAATGTCTCTTAATGTCTCTTCCTCTCCCCCTTTGTTCTTTTATCCCCTCCCCCTTTTCCCAGCTTTACCCTGGCCTTAAATCCATTTGATTTCCGGCTCTTCACAGTTCTGACGAAAGGTCATCGACCTGAAACGTTAACTCTCTTTCTCTCTCCACGGATGCTGCCTGGCCTGCTGAGTTTTTCCAGCATTTTCTGTTGTTATTTCACATTAACTATCTGGGATTGTCTAGGTCATCCTGTTCCTTTTGTAATATTGGCCCAGAAATTGGACTTCGATGGTTGCCGCGGGGGTAAGGATCCCCCGCGATATCGCACTCCGCGCCTGCCTTTATGGTTTTGGCCCACACGAACTTCAGTTCCTGGGCCTCTCCCTGGTGCCGGCGCGCAGTGTGTGCGTGTCCCAGAGGCGCAGTTAGTGCGATGCGAACTCTGGGATCACGTGGGCCAGTTAGAGCCAATGGCAGCACACCATCTTTCATTCATAGTTTTGACAGGAAGAGCTGTCAAAACTATGAATACAACAAGCCCCCAAAAGAACATCTAAACCTCAATTAAATTTTAAAAAAGCCATCACATTAATAAAATAACTATAGTTAAATAAATTAACCACTTTAAACAAAAATTTAAATTTTTGAAAAAATTGAAATTCTTTTTAAAAGTTATAAAAATAAACTTACCTTTCTTTAAAGTCTCTAAAAAAGATAAACCTGTTGAAATTTTTTTTAAATAATACTTAATTAACTACTTACCTTGTTAAAAGGGGGTCTTACGCCTGCTTTCTTCATGTGTAAAATCTTCAACACTTACCTGCGCGTTCAAACCTGAAAAAAAAACTAAGTGTGCTGCGTGCGCGCAACCTGTAGTGCGCACGCGGTTCACTTAGGAACCGCCCCCTTCGCAATACCCGAAGTGCCGGTTTCCCGCGCATGCGCAGTGCATGCAGAAAACCGGCACTTCGGGACCTAATACGCGAGAGTACACAGTGCGTAATCTCCCGTATTAGGTCTAATTTTCGGGCCATTAAGGCTGCATGCCAGGTTGAACTGATTAACAGTAAAACCATCAAGATGGCTATTATGTCAAGTCTGGAGTTTTGGCGAGAAGGAACCTCACTTCAATATACATTCTGGGCATCATGTGATATCTTCTTAGGCAGTCCCTCGGAACCGAGGATGACTTGCTTCCACACTAAAAATGAGTTCTCAGGTGACTGATGAGTCCAATGCGGGACCTACAGTCTCTGTCACAGGTGGGGCAGACGGTGGTTGAAGGGGCGGGGTGCTTGGGTTGACGTGTGCCCCTTCCGCTGTTTGCGCTTGGCTTTCGCTTGCTTCCGGCGAAGAGACTCGAGGTGTTCGGCGCCCTCCCGGATGCTTCTCCTCAACTTTCCCAGGTGTCGGAAGGGATGTTGCACTTTTTCAAGGAGGCTTTGAGGGTGTCCTTGAAGCGTTTCCTCTGCCCACCTGGGGCTCTCTTGCCGCGTCGGAGCTCCGAGTAGAGCGTTTGTTTTGGGAGTCTCGTATCGGGCATGCGGACAATGTGGCCCATCCATCGGAGCTGATCGAGCGTGGTCAGAGCTTCGATGCTGGGGATGTTGGCCCGAGTGTGAACACTGACATTGGTGCGCCTATCCTGCCAATGGATTTGCAGGATCTTGCGGAGGCAGCATTGGTGGTACCTCTCCAGTGCTTTGAGGTGCCTGCTGTACATGGTCCATGTCTCTGAAGCATACAGGAGGGTGGGTATCACTGCTGCTCTGTAGACCATGAGCTTAGTGCCGGGTTTGAGGTCCTGGTCTTCAAACACTCTCTTCCTCAGGCGACCGAAGGCTGCACTGGTACATTGAAGGTGGTGTTGGACTTGGTCATCGACGTCTGCCCTTGTTGACAGTAGGCTCTCGAGGTATGGAATATTATGTCAAGTCTGGAGGTATGGCGAGAAGGAACCTCACTTCAATATACATTCTGGACATCATGTAATATGACTCACATTAAAGGGGGAGGGTACTTTAAGGATGCCTGGAAGGTTTTTGAACATGTGACAAAAGAGGGATACAAAAGAGCAGGTAACAGCTTCTTGAGTTAGAGCTCACATGACGGTCGGAAGTCCAACACTTATGGAGGCCAAGTTTGATCACCTTGGGTCTGCAGGAAACCAGGTTGTTTGACTCTATTGTATAACCGTAATAGTTATTATACTATTGGTGTCTGAGTAATAAAATTGCATTTGGACAATACGCTTGAACCTGAATCACGAGGAATCATTTAATTGAGTTTAAGAGATGTCCTTACACTTGTGCTCATTAATGTTGCCACAAGTTGTGGACAGGAACTCTTCCCTCGTACTAAAAGTTTCCACCATTTTTCAAATGGTCACGATGTAGATCTTTTATATTTAAAAAAATAAATAATTGCCCTTAAAGTTTCCTCCCCTTAAGTTAATGTACCACTGTCCAGTTACTTCCTGCAGTGCTCCCAGTTTATAATCTTTGAATGTATTGCTTAACTTTGACTTGTACCAACTCTTCAAAATGGGGCATAATCTGATCCAAGGTTAATATAGATTTTCTGATGGTGGAGTAACACTACTCTTCAACACTATATCTGAGGAAGGATGTTCTTGCCATGGAGGGAGTGCAGCGAAGATTCACCAGACTGATACCTGGGATGGCAGGAATGACGTATGAAGAGAGATTGGGTTGATTAGGCTTATATTCGCTAGAGTTTAGAAGAATGAGATGGGATCTCATTGAAACTTATAAAATTCTAACAGGACTAGACAGACTAGATGCAGGAAGGATGTTCCCGATGGCCGGGGAGTCCAGAACCAGGGGTCACAGTCTAAGGATAAGGGGTAAGCCATTTAGGACTGAGATGAGGAGGAATTTCTTCACCCAGAGAGTGGTGAACCTGTGGAATTCTCTACCACAGAAGGCAGTTGAGGCCAATTCATTAAATATATTCAAGAAGGAGTTAGATATATTTCTTAAGGCTAACGGGATCAAGGGATATGGGGAGAAAGCAGGGACAGGGTTCTGAATTTGAATGATCAGCCATGATCTCATTAAATGGCAGAACAGGCTCGAGGGGCCGAATGGCCTACTCCTGCTCCTATCTTCTATGTTTATATGTTTAGCCTCCAACTTTAATAGTGTATTACATTTGCAGCTTAATATAAACACCTTGCTAATGAAAGGCAGGCTGGTTATGAAATAGGATCATGTTACTGGTTATTTTCATGTACAATATGTGGGTCAAGGACAGTCTCCGATGCAAACATAGTTTTACAGTAAAGTAGGACCTCATTATTGTGTATCTAACCTTCCTTTCAGAGCCATGGTGGCCTCTTGGCAGTGGGAGCAGGGTTCAAATCCAGCCAGCTGCTGGGATCAAATATTTTGCCCATACTCTATTTCATACAACCAATCTCAATCCAGTTCATGGCGGGTAGAGATCGACTGCACAACTGTCCTTAATTGAGCAACAACTGGCAATCTCCTTCAGTGCAGTTATAGGTCTTTAAGATTATGAAGGGGTTTGATAGGGTAGCTGTGGAGAAGACGTTTCCACTTGTGGGGGGGGCAGAGACCTAAATATAAGATATAAGCAGCGCTCCGAAAGCTCGTGATTTCAAATAAAACTGTGGAACTATAACCTGGTGTTGTGCGACTTCTCATTTTTAAATATAAGATAGTCACTAATAAATCCAATCGGGAATTCAGGAGAAACCTCTTTACCCAGAGAGTGGGGAGAATGTGGAACTCGCTCCCACAGGGAGTGGTTCAGGTGAATAGCATAGATGCGTTTAAGAGGAAGCTAGATAAACTTATGAGGGAGTGATGGGGTTAGATGAAGAGGGGTGGGAGCATAAACACCAGCATGGACCAGTTGGGCTAAATGGTCTGTTTCTGTGCTGTAAATACTATGTAATTGGGGTGCTTTTTTAATGGAGGTGCTGGTTTTTTGAGATGTGCAGGTGGATGTAAAGGATTCCATGGCACTCTTCAAAGAGCAGGGACTTCTCCCAGTCTCCTGCCCAACATTCCTCCCTGAACCAAAAAAAATAACTGGTCACTTTTTTGGGGGGATGTGGGTGTCACTGGCAAGGCCAGCATTTATTGGCCATCCCTGATTGCCCTTGAGAAGGTGGTGGTGAGCCGCCTTCTTGAACAGCTGCAGTCTGTGTGGTGAAGGTACTCCCACAGCGCTGTTAGGGAGGGAGTTGCAGGATTTTGACCCAGCGACGATGAAGGAACGGCCGATATATTTCCAAGTCAGGATGGTTTGTGACTTGGAGCGGAACTTGCAGGTGGTGGTGTTCCCATGCACCTGCTGCCCTTGTCCTTCTAGGTGGTAGAGGTTATGGGTTTGGGAGGTGCTGTCGAAGAAGCCTTGGCAAGTTGCTGCAGTGCATCTTGTAGATGCACTCATTGCTGGTTGTGGGACCTTGCTGTTGGCAAGTTGGTTGCAGCATTTGCCTACGTAGCAGTGACTATATTTCATAAATAATTAATGGGCTGTCAAGTGTTTTGGGCCAGCCTGAGGATGTGAAAGATGCTATGTAAGCTTGTTTGCTTTTTCATGCAGAGGCCATAGGGGAAAACGTTGTTGCTCTTTTGGAGCTGGAACAGAGAAGAGGGAGCTTTACTCTGCACCTGTTTCTGTTATACCTGAGCAAATAGCAATGAGAAATGACCAGTTAATGTTTTAGTGATATTGGTTCAGGGATAAATATTTTCCAGGTAACCTCCCCTGCTCTTCTTTGCAGAGGGCATTGGCAAATCTACATGAGGGGGCAGAGGGAGCCTTTGTTTAACATCTCATCTGAGAAAAGGCATCAATGACAGTGCAGCACTCCCTCTGTGCAGTGTCTGCCTGGATTATGTGCTCCAATCCCTGGAAACACACTTGAACCCACAACCTTTTGAGTCAGAGGTGAAAATGCTACCACTGAGCCAAGTCTTGACACCTACATTGTCTTGTATTCAGTATCGCAATTCTGAATTAAAATTAACCACTCAACTCTCAATCTGTTAAATGTATGCTTTATTTACTATATTCCAACAACCTACCTTGACTACACCTCAAAAAATGAATGGTTGGCTTAGTAAGTTACTGCTCTTTCACCCCAGCAGCTGTGTTCAAACCCAGTCCAGGATGATGGAAGTGAAAGTACCCTGCCCATGTGCAAAAATTACTGTATGAATCAAAGTTTCCAGGCATAAAACTATGGTCAATAACTGGCACCTTCACTCGAGTGTTATATTAAAAAAAAGCTGGTTTGGTGAATGGGGTGAAAGAAGTCCCAACATTGTTTCTGCTCTTCAAAGGTTGGGATTGGGCAAGGGCAGCAGGTGCATAGGGACACCATCACCTCTAAGTTCCCCTCTAAGTAACACACAATCCTGACTTGGACTTATCACCATTCCTTCATTGTCGCTGGGTCAAAAATGCTAGGACTCCCTGCCTGCCAGCAGCGCGGGAGCATCTTCACATGAACTACAGCGGTTCAAGGAGGCAGCCCACCACCACCTTCTCAAGGACAGCTAGGGATGGGCAATAAATGCCAGCCTTACCAGCAATGCCCACATCCCGTGAATGAATAGTAAAAAAAAGTGTGATAAAGATCTGTACAGATGTGAATGAGTCAGAAGTGTATGAGTAACTGGTTACACCCTGCTAGCTGTAAAGTACAGATTAGGCATCAGAAGGAATGCACTAAATGGAGCATGGGATACTCAAGTGCCAGCCGGTTCATCTTTCTATAGAAATTCGTTTTGGCCCCTCCCAATGATCCACAACAATGATGCAAGATTTTCAGTCCTTTACCTTGAAGGTCACGCCACATATTGAAAAAGTGCTTCCTGGTGCTTTGTTGCACATGAACTAGTGCTCCAGATTAACCGTATTTTACGAAGGGGAGCTAAATTTGTGCAATCTGTATGCTGCTGCCACTGGATGTCAAAGTAGCAGTATTCTTCCCCCTATCACTAGCACCCGAGTGCAAACCCAGAAGAATGCAGGCAGGATGCTCCAGGCTGTAGTTTACTACCCACAATCTTACAATAACCCAATTGTCAAAGGTGGTCATTTCAACGACCTCACTTTATTGCGCTCATCAAAGCACTCTTCCCCTTTCAAGCATGTGGTGGCAAGCACTCCCACATTTATCCCAACAGCCAGCCTAAAGCTGTCTCCTCTACCTCAATCCTTGAACTACACCAGTGAGACTTTTTCCACCCCTCCCCATTTGCCACACCAGCCATCCTGTTTCCTCAAAGACTCCCAATTCAGGCCAACTTAAGAACAATTTTGTGCTATGGGTTATTGTCCACTTGGAAATAGACTGAGACTAGCTAGTTTCATATAGGATGCTTACAGCCAGAGCCTTTCATGATGCCAGAATGGGCTAGATTTGTAGCCAGGTCCCAGAGGTGAAAGGTCAGTAGCTAAGCCATTCCGCTACCCTGTTCTCTGAAGTACCTAATTTGCATATTAAAGGAAGAAAATCTTAAATGAATAATAGTTCATGTTTACCTCTTCTCTTGAGCAGCTCCAAATACAATCAATTCACCCCATCGGTCAATAACCAGCAGCCACACAAGGCTCTTAGCTGCCTCGACTGTGGCTATTTTCCAGTCAAAACATCTCGCTCCGCACTCAGGCAAAGCCTCAACAAGCAAAGAGGAGCCTTATGCCCCTCGCCTTTCACCAGCACAGGTCCTTAGTAAAGGCCGCTGCTGATTACGTTGTTCAAGTGCTTCCTGGCACTGCGTGGTCACCCGCGGGCTAGGTTACACATGAAAACCCAGGCAAAACTCGATACAGTAAGATAGGTCACCGATCTTCACAGTAAAAGGGACAGACTGCAGGCACTGATCCCATAACACAAAGCTGGAACCCCCAATTCATTAGAAACACATTTGATTTATTCACTGACTAACCTCACGACCCTGGATAGGATCTCTTGTACCAAAAAGTGAGAATCATAAATTTAAAAACTTGCTAGCTAAGATTTTTGAGATGAAACTGCATTCTTATTCCAGCTAATCTTTATTTAATACAACAGATTTATTGCAAGTGCCTTTTAATATTGAACAATAGTAAACAACAATGATTTTGTTTTTGGACAATGGGAAAAAGAGCTCTATTAAACACCCCAATAGTCTATACACCGATAGCAAAATACAAATTGAAATCTTGGAATTTCAAAGAACAATGTAGAAATCCTTTTTTTTTTAAAATAAAGTGACTATTCACAACTATTGAATTTAAATATACAGGAACAAGTATGGGTCACAAACTTCCTGTCGGAATATGTGACAGTTGTAGGATTCCTTGGGAGGCTGTCGTTGGCCTATCCAGTGTTTGGTTTCCTGTGTTTGTAGGTAACTCTTCTCACTACCTTCTTGAAAGTTGGTGTTTAACATGCATTATATAACATATTAACATATACAGTTCACTCCATCCATGAACTACAGTGTAAAGGACTCCAAAGTAGCAGAATTTGAGGTGGTATTTGAAAGTGAGAGTTTCTTCCTCATCTTATCCAATGCCGCCTGCTTCTCCTTCAGAATTTCTTTGAGGCGATTTATTTTCTCGTCTCTGACTGTTTCATCTACCTCAAGTGGGCTGGGCGGTGGGAGGCTTGCAGGGTTTTCCCACTCGAGGGGGTGCGGTTTATGAAGGGATGGAGGTGTGCTCCTCTCCTCCTGGGCAGCCAGACTGTTCACCACGAGCGAGGATGAAACTTTGAGACAGCTTGGCAGTGTTGGAACAGAATGCTCAGTGTCGACACTCTCCGGGCATCCTACATCAAGGTCCACACAAGTCTCCATTTGAGAATCGGCAGAGGTTTCAGAATGAGCGTCCTCTTCATGGTGCTTTGTCCTCTTGGCAGTTATAGATTCATCAGTCCAGTCTGGGTTTAGACAGCCAGAGGTCTGAATCTCAACTTCAACCTACATGAAAAATTTAAAAGGATTAGTGTGTTTTTATCCTTTAGTGAAGAATAGGACAAAGTATATGGAGTGGGCCAGTGTGTTCTCCATCCTTAAGCTTAAACCCAAAAGTCTCACCTTTAGGGCAATAAGTCTAGTAATGATCCGAATAAGATTTGCTTGTGTGAGCCATTGCTAAAATACTTTGTTAAAATTTAAAAGACTTTGCTTTTGTAAATGCAGGCTAGAGACTATCCAACTGGCAAGGATAATGATGGAAAATGGCATTGATTTAAATCCACAAACTAAACCAGAAAATGGTTATGGAACTCACTAAAATTCTCAATATATAGAACTTCGACAGGATGGCTTGGTTCCAATTGTTAAAACATGTTAAAATTTAGTTAACTGATAAACATGAAGCCAACCAAGAGCGTGTTTATACTGCAACTTTAGCATTGCTGCAAAGTCGTTGTATAAAGCTGGAGTCTGGGCCTCACCCGATTCCAGAGGGGTGACTACCTGATAGAGCTAATCTCACAGACTTGCAGTGTCAAACTCAAGTTTACAGAGTGTTCAGGGGTTTCTTGCACCACTGAGACACTTAAACCAACCTGGAGTTCATTAAACTTTTAGACACTGAAACTAACTGCTGGGAGAGGCCTATGCATATATATTACATTGAACCTACAGCACAGACACAGGCTATTCGGCCCAACTAGGCTAGCCTGGTGTTTACACTCAACGCAAGCCTCCTCCCACTCCAATTACCTCTTTCCACCCTGCCTCTGTATCCCTCTCCCTCATGTATGTATCAAGTCTTTCCATAAACCCATCAATGCTATCTGCTCAAGCACTCCATGTGGCAGTGAGTTCCCCATTCTCATTACTCTGAGAAAAGAAATTCCTTTATTTTTATGTATTACCATTGTAAATTCCTATGCCCGCATTCATGGGACACTGGCACCAGTACTAGTACTGCGACAGGAGAGGGCTGTACCACTGGGACGGGCTCCACCTCAACCGGAGTGGGACCAGTGTCCTAGCTGAATGAATAAATAGGGCTGCGGATAGGACTTAAAACTAGTAAGATGGACGGAGGGATCTGGTGAATATAACATAAGCCTGAAGATAAAAGAAATAGGAGATGAGAGCAAAGATCTCCAAGGCAAGGAATAAGGGTAACAAACAGTCAAGGAACAGATAGTTATAGAACGCAAGTATAAAATGACTTAAAAATAAAGTGAGTGGAACAATTAATAAAACAAAATTAAATTGCCTGTACAGTAATGTACACAGTATCCGAAACAAAACGAGGGAAAGTGGAGGTAATAATTCACAGCAAGGAACCAGATGTAGATGGCTTACAGAACAGGACTGGCAGTTAAATAGTGCAGGATATAACATATTTAGAAAAGGACAGGGAAGGAAGGAGGGTGGGATAACTGTACTAATTAGAAACAAAATAGCAATAGAAAAAAGGGACATAACTATTTTTCAATCCTCTCTGGCTTCAGGTGTGGTGCCGGAGGACTGCTAACGTGGTACCCTTGTTTAAAAAGGGAGAAAAGGATAGACCGAGTAATTACAGGCCAGTCAGCCTAACCTCGGTGGTGGGAAAATTATTGGAAAGAATTCTGAAGGACAGGATAAATCTTCATTTAGAAAGACACGGATGAATCAAGGATAGTCAGCACGGATTTGTTAAGGGAAGGTCGTGTCTGACAAACTTGATTGAATTTTTTGAGGAGGTAACAAGGAGGGTAGATGAGGGTAGTGCGTTTGATGTAGTGTATATGGACTTTAGCAAGGCTTTTGATAAGGTTCCACATGGCAGACTTGTCACGAAGTTAAAAGCCCATGGGATCCAGGGCAAAGTGTCAAGTTGGATTCAAAACTGGCTCGGAGACAGGAAGCAGAGGGTTATGGTTGATGGGTGATTTTGTGACTGGAAGGCTGTTTCCAGTGGGGTTCCACAGGGCTCAGTACTAGGTACCTTGCTTTTTGTGGTATATATCAACGATCTTGACTTGAATATAGGGGGTATGATTAAGAAGTTTGCAGATGATATTAAAATCGGCTGTGTGGTTGATACTGAAGAAGGAAGCTGTAGACTGCAGGAAGATATCAATAAATTGGTCAGGTGGGCAGAACAGTGGCAAATGGAATTCAATCCGGAGAAGTGTGAGGTAATGCATTTGGGGAGGGCTAACAAGAAAAGGGAATACACATTAAATGGTAGGACACTGAATAGTGTAGAGGAACAAAGGGACCTTGGAGTGCATGTCCACAATCCCTGAAGGTAGCAGGCCAGGTAGATAGTACTGCGTGCAGTTCTGGTCACCACATTACAAGAAAGATGTGATTGCACTAGAGAGGGTACAGAGGAGATTTACAAGGATATTGTCGGGAGTAGAGAATCTTAGCTATGAGGAAAGACTGGATAGGCTGGGTTTGTTTTCCTTGGAACAGAGGAGGCCGAGGGGAGACCTTATTGAGGTGTATAAAATGATGAGGGGTATAGATAAAGTGGATCGAAAGGACCTATTTCCCTTAGCAGAGGGGTCAAAATCCAGGGGGCACAGATTTAAAGTAATTGGGGGAAGGTTTAGAGGGGATTTGAGGGGAAATTTCTTCATCCAGAGGGTTGTGGGGGTCTGGAACTCGCTGCCTGAAAGGGTGGTAGAGGCAGGAACCCTAACCACATTTATAAAGTACTTGGATGTGCACTTGGGATGCTCTAACCTGCAGGGCTACGGACCAAGAGCTGGGAAGTGGGATTAGGCTGGATGGCTCTTTGTTGGCCGGTGCGGACACAATGGGCCGAAATGGCCTCCTTCCGTGCTGTAACTTTCTATGATTCTAACTAACATTAAGATCGAAACAGAATCCATATGGATTGAGACAAAGGATAAGAAGGGATCAATCACATGAATCGCAAGCTCTGTGCTGGAGAACGGGTGGGGCTAGTTAATGAATTAACTAATTTAACTGGTCTGGATCTGCAACTGCCAGAGAGGTGACTCATAAATCTGAGTAGTATAAATAAGGAAGGCTGAGTGCAGTTGTCAGGGAGTGCAGCTTGGAACAGAGTGAAAGCCTGTGAGTTTGGTGAGTAAGTGAGTTCGGTGAGGGAGGTGCTCTTTTCGTCTTTTTCTATCTTTTTCAGCCTCCAGGAGAGCAGGAGTTAAAAATCTGCACGAAAGGGGGCAGAGAACCAGCGAGAGTTCGGCTCTGTGAAACCCCCCAACCGCATTCGGAGAAAAATAAAAGGTGACATCACAGGGAAAAGGCAGAGGCAGCGGACATGAGCGGGAGCGAGAGGAGGCGGAGCAAATAAAGAGCGCGGCAGAGGAAGGCCCGAAAGCAGAGGCAGCGGACCTGACAACAAAAACAAGGAGTGACGTCACAGGAAAGCAGGGAAGTGATTGGTTCGTCAGTATTTCTCTCTTTTCTTGGGCATTGGTTTAAATTAAAAGCCGGGATTAAAAACTAAACATTTAAAACTTAAACACTTAATTAATTAAATACATTAGAGATGGCAGGGCAGGCGATGTGTTACTGCTGCAACATGTGGGAGCTGGTGGTGACCATTGAGGTCCACGGCGACCACATTTGCAGTAAGTGTTGGTTGCTCGAGGAACTTCGGCTCCGTGTTGATGAGCTGGAGTCCGAACTTCAAACACTGCGACACATCAGGGAGGGGGAGAGTTACCTGGACGCTGTGTTCCAGGAGGCAGTCACACCCCTTAGGTTAATTAATTCAAATTTGGTCCGTGGTCAGGGACAGGTGGGTGTAACTATGAGCGAGGCAGGTAGGGGGACCCAGGAGGTAGTGGTGGAGGAGCCTCAGCCCTTGCTCTTGTCCAACAGTTACGAGGTTCTTACTCTCTGTGTGGACGAGAGTAGGGACTGCAGGGAGGATGAGCAAACTGACCACAGCACCATGGTACAGGGAGCCATTCAAGTGGGGGGAGCAAAAAGAAATGTGGTAGTGGTAGGGGACAGTACAGTTAGGGGGACAGACACTGTTCTCTGCAGCCAAGAGCGTGAGTCCCAAAGGCTGTGTTGCCTGCCCAGTGCCAGGGTAAAGGACATCTCCTCTGGGTTGGAGAGGAAGTGGGAGGGGAAAGATCCAGTTGTCGTGGTCCATGTAGGTACCAACGACATAGGTAGGACAAAAGAAGAGGTTCTGCTGAGGGAGTATGAGCAGCTAGGGGCTAAATTAAAAAGCAGAACTACAAAGGTAATAATCTCTGGATTACTACCTGAGCCACGTGCAAATTGGCATAGGGTAAATAAGATCAGAGAGATGAATGAGAGGCTCAAAGATTGGTGTGGGAGAAATGGGTTTCGATTCCTGGGGCACTGGCACCAGTACTGGGATAAGAGGGAGCTGTTCCGTCGTGACGGGCTTCATTTGAACCAGGCTGGGACCAGTGTCCTGGCGAATCGAATAACTAGGGCCGTAGATAGGGCTTTAAACTAAATAGTGGGGGGGGGAGGGATACGCTGAGCGGAAATTAAAAAAGTCAAAGAAAAATGAGAAGGCAGAAGTGCAGGGTAACGATAGGGGTAATGATAACCAGAGTGTGACAGGAAGGGACAGAGCGTATACATAAGAGTACATCAGAAAGAGGGGTCAGAGTAGGAAAAAATGGTAAAAAGACAAGATTAAAAGCTCTATATCTGAACGCACGCAGCATTCGTAACAAGATAGATGAGTTGACAGCACAAATAGAAATAAATGGGTATGATCTGATAGCCATTACAGAGACGTGGTTGCAAGGTGACCAAGGCTGGGAACTGAATATTCAGAGGTATTTGCCATTTCGTAAGGAAAGGCAGAAAGGAAAAGGAGGTGGTATAGCTCTGTTAATAAGGGATGAGATCAGTGCAGTAATGAGAAATGATATTGGCCGAGAAGATCAAGACGTAGAATCAGTTTGGGTGGAGATAAGAAATAATAAGGGTAAAAAGTCACTGATGGGAGTGGTCTACAGGCCCCCAAACAGTAGCCACACTGTAGGACAGAGAATAAATCAAGAAATGATAGAGGCTTGTAAGAAAGGTACAGCTATAATCATGGGAGATTTTAATCTTCATATTGATTGGACAAAGCAAATTGGCAAAGGTAGACTTGAGGAAGAGTTCTTAGAGTGTATGCGGGATGGTTTCTTGGAGCAATATGTTGTGGAACCAACCAGGGAGAAGACTATTTTAGATCTGGTAATGTGTAATGAGGCTGGATTAATTAATGATTTCGAAGTGAAGGATTACAACCAATGCATCCACTATCTCTGCAGCCACCTCTTTTAAGACTCTAGGATGCAGGCCATCGGGTCCAGGGGACTTGTCCACCTTTAGTCCCATTAGGTTGCCTAGTACTTTCACATGGGAATAGGCAACTATCAACCAGTTAGCCTAACATCTGTTATTGGGGAAATGCTGGAGTCCATCATTAAGGAACTGATAGCAGGACATTTAGAAAATCATAATATAGTCAAGCAGAGTCAGCATGGTTTTATGAAAGTGAAATCATGTTTGACAAATTTGCTGGAGTTCTTTTTGGATGTAACGAGCAGGGTGGATGAAGGGGAACCAGTAGATGTCGTGTATTTGGATTTCCAGAAGGCATTCAATAAGGTGCCACATAAAAGGTTACTACACAAGATAAGAGCTCACGGGGTTGGGGGTAATATATTAGCATGGATAGAGGATTGGCTAACTAACAGAAAACAGAGAGTCGGGATAAATGGGTCATTTTCAGGTTGGCAAACTGTAACTAGTGGGGTGCCGCAGGGATCAGTGCTGGGCCCTCAACTATTTACAGTCTATATTAATGAC
Source organism: Squalus acanthias (assembly GCA_030390025.1). Classification (NCBI taxonomy): domain Eukaryota; kingdom Metazoa; phylum Chordata; class Chondrichthyes; order Squaliformes; family Squalidae; genus Squalus; species Squalus acanthias. The sequence continues at coordinate 1,231,835 of JASTWF010000046.1, forward strand.
TTGGATGAAGGGGCTGAGTGTAATGTAGCCAAATTTGCTGATGATACAAAGATAGGTGGGAAAGCAAATTGTGTGGAGGACGCAAAGAATCTCCAAAGGGATATAGATAGGCTAAGTGAGTGGGCAAAAATCTGGCAGATGGAGTTTAATGTGGGAAAATGCAAGGTTATCCACTTTGGTAGGAAAAATAAAAAAGCTAATTATTATTTAAATGGTTGAGAGATTACAAAATGCTGAGGTACAGAGGGACCTGGGGGTCCTTGTACATGAATCAAAAACGTTAGCATGCAGGTACAGCAAGTAATTAGGAAGGCAAATGGAATGTTGGCCTTTATTGCAAAGGGAATGGAGTATAAAAGTAGGGAAGTCCTGTTACAACTGTACAGGGCGTTGGTGAGACCACACCTGGAGTACTGCATACAGTTTTGGTCTCCTTATTTAAGGAAGGATATACTTGCATTGGAGGCAGTTCAGAGAAGGTTCACAAGGTTGATTCCGGAGATGAAGGGGTTGTCCTATGAAGAAAGGTTGAGCAGGTTGGGCCGATACTCATTGGAGTTTAGATGAATGAGAGGGGATCTTATTGAAACATATAAGATTCTGAAGGGGCTTGACAGGGTAGATGCAGAGAGGATGTTTCTCCTCGTGGGAGAATCTAGAACTAGGGGGCATAATTTCAGAATAAGGGGAAACCCTTTTAAATCGGAAATGAGGAGGAATTTCTTCTCTCAGAGGGTCGTGAATCTTTGGAATTCTCATCCCCAGAGAGCTGTGGAGGCTGGGTCATTGAATATATTTAAGGTGGAGATAGGCAGATTTTTGAACAATAAGGGAGTCAAAGGTTATGGGGAGCGGGCAGGGAAGTGGAGGCCAAGATCAGATCAGCCATGATGTTATTAAATGGCTCGAGGGGCCAAATGACCGACTCCTGCTCCTACGTCTTATGCCTTATGAATAGTGGTAATCTACAGACCACCTAATAGTGGAAGGGAAGTGGAGCAAGAAATATTTAGGCAAATCTATGAAATGAGTAAGACATAGAATATTCATGAGAGATTTCAACTACCCCCAAATAAACTGGCAAGAGTTGTATCACTGGAAAGGGGAAAAGGGAACAGTTTTTACAGTGTGTTCAGGACTCCTTTCTTACCCAGTACGTAAGAAGCCAAACGAGAGGAATCACTACTGGATCTAGTAATGCAAAAAGAACCTCAGCAGATAAAGAGAAGTAAGTGCATGGGAAGATACAGGCAATAGCGATCATAACATAAAGTTTAAAATAATAACTGAAAAAGACAAAAGGCCAAAGTAGCAGATTGGAGAAAAACTAACTGAGGGGATGAGAATGGAACTAGGGACGGTAAAGTGGGAAAAAAATTAACAGACAAAATGACAGAACAGCAGAGGGAAATATTTTAAAAGGCGATCAACAGAATTCAGGAGAACAGGAATATAATAGCCAATAATGAAACACCGTGGATGAATAAAAATATACGGGTAAAATTGAAAATAAAAAAAGGTATACACGAAGTACATAGACAATAAACAGGATGACAACAAAAGGGAATACAAAGAGGTTAGGAAAGAAGTCAAAAAAATTCAGAAAGCAAAAAGGAACTACGAAATTAAATTATCAAGGAATATAAAAAGAAATAGCAAGTATTCTACAGACACAAATAGCAAAAGGAAAATCAGGAATATGGATATGGCCACTAAGGGATGCACAAGATAAACTCATAGATAATGACAGCAAATTAGCAGAAATATTGAATAGTTACCATGCCTCAGTATTTACTAGGAAGACTAACAAGGTGGGCATGACATTAGAAGAGATCAAAAAAGATAAAGACATTTAAGATAGAAAAAGGGCGGGGGGGGGGGGGGAATAATTGATAAACTAATCTAACTTATGTTGAACACCACATGGAAGATGCACTGAAGGTAGCAATGGCACAGAATGTCCATCACCACGTGTGCCTCGGTAGCACTACTACTAACCCTGCTGGCCAAGTCGTGAAGGCCAGATGGACTTGTGGCAGGTTGTAAGAGAACCAGCACGAGGGAAAAAAACGACTTGACCTTGTCCTCACCAATCTACCTGTCGCAGATGCATTTGTCCATGACAGTAGCACAGTCCTTGTGGAGACGAAGTCCCATCTTCACACAGAGGACACCCTCCATCGTGTTGTGTGGCAGTACACCGTACTAAATGGGATAGATTCAGAACAGATCTAGCAGCTCAAAACTGGGCATCCATGAGGCACTGTGGGCCATCAGCAGCAGCAGAATTGTATTCCGCCACAATCTGTAACCTCATGGCCTGGCATGTCCCTTACTCTACCATTACCATCAAGCCAGGGGACCAACCGTGATTCAATGAGGATTGTAGAAGATCATGCCAGGAGCAGTACCAGGCATACCTCAAAATGAGGTGCCAACCTGGGGAAGCAGCAACACAGGGCTACATGCATGAAAACAGCGGAAGCAGCATGCTATAGACAGGGCTAAGCGATTCCAAAATCAACGGATCAGATCATATCAAAGCTCTGCAGTCCTGCCACATCCAGTCGTGAATGGTGGTGGACAATTAAACAACTAACGGGAGGAGAAGGCTCCATGAATATTCCCATTCTCAATGATGACGGAGCCCAGCACGTGAGTGCAAAAGACAAGGCTGATGCGTTTGCAACCATCTTCAGCCAGAAGTGCCGAGTGGATGATTCATATCGGCCTCCTCCCGCGGTCCCCAACATCACAGAAGCCAGTCTTCAGCCAATTCGATTCACTCCCTGTGATAGCAAGAAACGGCTGAGCGCAATGGATACAGCAAAGGCTATGGGCCCCGACAACATCCCGGCTATTGTGCTGAAGACTTGTGCTCCAGAACTAGCCGCGCCTCTAGCCAAGCTGTTCCAGTACAGCTACAACACTGGCATCTACCCGACAATGTTGAAAACAGCCTGTGGACGTCCTGTCCACAAAAAGCAGGACAAATCCAATTACTGCCCCATCAGCCTACTCTCAATCATCAGCAAAGCGATGGAAGGTGTTGTCGACGATGCTAGTGTGGCATCAAGGAGCCCTCGTAAAATTGAAGTCAATGGGAATCAGGGAGAAAACTCTCCACTGGCTGGAGTCATACCTAGCACAAAGGAAGATGGTTGTGGTTGTTGGAGGTCAATCATCTCAGCCCCAGGATATTGCTGCAGGACTTCCTCAGAGCAGTGTCCTGGGCCCAATCATCTTCAGCTGCTTCATCAATGACCTTCCCTCCATCATAAGGTCAGAAGTGGGGAAGTTTGCTGATGATTGCACAGTGTTCAGTTCCATTCGCAACTCCTCAGATAATGAAGCAGTCCATGCCCGAATGCAGCAAGACCTGGATGACATTCAGGCTTGGGCTGATAAGTGGCAGGTAACATTCGCTTCACAAAAGTGCCAGGCAATGACTATCTCCAACAAGCGAGAGTCTAACCACCGCCCCTTGACATTCAACTGCATTACCATCGCCGAATCTCCCACCGTCAACATCCTGGGGGTCGCCATTGACCAGAAACTTAACTCGACCAGCCACATTAATACTGTGGCTACAAGAGCAGGTCAGAGGCTGGGTATTCTGCGGCGAGTGTCTCACCTCCTGACTCCCCAAAGCCTTTCCACCATCTACAAAGGCACAAGTCAAGAGTGTGATGAAATACTCTCCACTTGCCTGGATGAGTGCAGCTCCAACAACATTCAAGAAGCTCGACACCATCCAGGACACAGCAGCCCGCTTGATCGGCACCTCATCCACCACCTTAAACATTCACTCCCATGGGAACACCACCACCTGCAAGTTCCTCTCCAAGTTACACACCATCCTGACTTGGAAATATATCGCTGTTCCTTCATCATCGCTGGGTCAAAATCCTGGAACTCCCTCCCTAACAGCACTGTGGGAGTACCTTCACCACAAGGACTGCAGTGGTTTAAGAAGGCAGCTCACCACCATCTTTTCAAGGGCAATTAGGAATGGGCAATAAATGCTGGCCTTGCCACATCCCTGGAACAATTTTTAAAAAACTTACGGGGGTGTCCAAAACTAGAGGTCATAAATATAAGACAGTCACTGCTAAATCCAATAGGAATTCAGGAGAAACTTCTTTACTCAGAGAGTGGTTAGAATGTGGAACTCGCTACCACAAAGAGTCGTTGAGACGAACGGCATAGATGCATTTAAGGGGAAGCTAGATAATCACATGAGGGAGAAAGGAATAGGAGGATATGCTGATGGGGTTGGATGAAGAGGGGTAGGAGGAGGCTCATGTGGAGCATAAATGCCAGCACAGACCAGTTGGGCTGAAGGTCTGTTTCTGTGCTGTAAGTAACTCTATATAATGGAATGACCTTTGTAGACTTGTCCTGCCAGTGGAGGTTATGTGTGGACATGGGAATTGTTTGCATGCTCCTGAGCAGGAACGTAGCAGTTCCAGGCAGGCAGTATAAACTAGGTACTTCCTAGCTGAAACCCATAATCAGTCTCCGACCAGCAGCTGCAGTATAAGTGTACTCCGAAAACAAACCAAAAAGCCTTAAATTGCCAACACATCTCATTCCAAGTAACTCCCATCCATCATCTGCGGTTTTCGATCTATACAGTCTTTGAAGGTTGGTCAAAAAACTATTTTTAGCTTTCTCTTGTTTTCATCCTGCTCACCACCTGGTCCTCAGAGGGAAGTGTAAAGAAGGGACTTTATGAGTGGGGCAAGTCTCCTACTGATCTCTCCACCCCCATTAATTGCTCCAATACCAAGATGTAGCCCAATAAACTGCTCAACCAAAATAAAGGGGGCAAAACATGCATTCAGAGTAGCTAAATTTCAATGTCCAAGTCTTGGGTTCAAACTTGGGTTCTCAATGCCATTGATCCTGGAAGAAGATTGGTTCCTCCCTGCACTCAAGGTAACAACCTCAAGCAAATATTAAATAAGCAAAAATGATATCGGACAATTTATGCCGAGACAAAACACCAAAATAACCACAAAAAAAAAATCAAACCAGGATTGCACAAGTATACGACTCACCTTTGGCGTAAATCAGGACTGGTGACGGCTACTTCACGTACCAGCATGGTAAACCCAAGTATAAAAGGTCATTGAGGACTCTACCTCATGACCTTCCCTCCCGTGCAACCATTCGACCACAGGAGGAGCCCACCAGAAGGTACAACAGCAAGATCAAGAGAAAAACAAAACTCCTTGATAAAGAAAACAGACTAATTGCTGAGGAAGAAACACATATTGGGAAGGATGAGGAAGAGTAAAGAAAGCCAGGTAGCCTATTGACGAATCAGGATACATTGGTATGTATTTCTTTCGCTGAACGGTGACCACTAGTTTTTGATGTACGCTATACAAGCCCATTTTCTTTCTTCATTAGCTATACTCCTTTAGGAGGACAGCAGAATGGAGCACAGATTTGCTCTTTTGACAGAGCATGGGTCCCACTCAAAGTCCCTTCTTTGCAGTTCCCTCTGACTCGATGAGCAGTCAGCTTCGGAGGAAGTAGTCACAAAGAGAAAGCAACACTTGGTATTCTAATAACAAGATAATAAGGTCTAGTTTCCTGAACAAGAGTAAGGGGTTAGTAAATCTATCTTTATTTAAAAATCTTCTATCACCGCACGCCTCCTGTTAAGTTTTTTTTATTGCAAATGCCCATGTCCTCATTTATAATGGAAACTGTATACAACACCTCCACTGGCAGGAGGGTGTAATTATTGTGACAAGTTTACATAGGCAGTTCCTATTTTGTGAACATAGGAATTTACAATGGAAACACATAAAAATATACAACTTTACAATGGGGACTGAATTACATCTCTGCGCCCTGGTCCAATTATCCCCTGCCCTCTAACTTCACCTGAAGTGCACACCTGGTCTTGTCTTCAGTGCGCAATGCCACAGAAGATCAACTAGTTTTATAATTCTATAAATTTTTCTCTTCAACTCATTCCCATTAGCTAGCTGTACTGAAATATTAATTTATCACTTCCTCTCCCAGCCACACAATACAGAACCACTAGTCACAAGAGCGGCGACAAAAGATATAAATAGCTGTAGTAAAACTGAACAAGTACACATTACTAAAGGATGAGGTGGCTGACATACTCCCCTCCTCCCTCCTGTGATGGTTCAGCGAGTAAATTCACCACAACATGATCTACTGAGAAACACAGACCCGCAGTCCCAAATTCTAGCTGTACTGAGTTAACAGATCTCCGCTAGGCCCATTCTTCCAGCTCCCTGCTGCTGTCCAGTAACCTATACTGAACGTGCTCGCAGGGTCAGGATAGCACTCAGTTATGATGCTCTCTACAGGTGACTGCCTGCCCACACTCATGAGTCAGGGTCACCTCGGAAGAACATCACTTGTTTTAAGTGTCAGAGGACTACTGATGCCACAAAACTGGACTCCTGCTGGGGTCATTACCTCAGAAGAGAATGAGAGCAGAAAACAACTAAGGTGGCCAAGAGCGACATTTAAGGCACAGGTGAAATTTTATCCTCATGATTTTCACTATGTTCTGACTCCCTTATATTTACTAGCACTGTGACTATATTGACACTTTTTCCTGGGGACCAAGGGGAATACAAACCCAACTGTCCATTTATACAGAACTTGCTACACTAAAATGGTTGTGGATTTCCAAGCTTCACAGGGAAGCAGTGGGTAGTCACATGGGAATAGGTTGCTTAACCAATCATATCTGCAGCTGGGAAATCTAGAGGGGAAAGTTCTGCTTGTTTATTCAGATTCCAAAATTAAAAGCAAAGGACCAAAACAAGTTGTGAAAATTTAACTGCTTTTACACTACGAATACACGAGTACAAAAAAAAAGCACTAGATTAATTTGTGTTGACCACAGGCAGGTCCAGTGTTGGCCCAAGAATGGTCTTTAACATTGTAACTATAGAGGGACATGTACTCTCCTTCATCTCTACCCTCAGGGAGACTCAACTCATGCTTCATTCATCATAGAGGTCTCGGAATTACATTTTTTACTGGATATAAAATTGAGTCTTTCAGGGGTCAGTCAGTCAGTGGTATCCAGACAGCACACAGCCCAGCACCCTTTTCCAGTTAGGTGTGCCTGTGGAATACTCCTATAACCTTGTTACAGACAAACAGCATTGATCTTCTGAATATAATTCTCCCCTCCCCCTTTCAGAGCTAGACTGGAATCAAACAAATAAAAGTCGCTGCAAGCACTAATTCCAACATCATCAATTCCCCTTCCTTTCCATTCTGGATGACTCCCCCATTCATAGGCATTGAAATGATACTACACAACCACTACTACACAACCAAGAGTAGGCATTAAGCTCACAAATTTTTTTGCAATTCATGCAGTGAAACATGGTTTGATTTGCCTTCCCAATTTCTCACTTCAGTTTCATCTACCTCAGGTTTTCCTGCGGCACTGAGTGTTAAACAGATCATCACCATGTGCTCAGTAAAATTAAATACCTCTTTTCTCTTCCTTCTGTATTTACTATGGTATCCTTCTTCAGATTCAGAAAGACAGTCCATCAAATTTGCTGAACTAGAGTTCACAGGGGGTTCTGAATATTCTCCCAATTCTGTTGGGCTAGGTACTCTGTAGGCATCTACATCTTCTTCCAATGCTATTGGGACACGTTTTTTGGAATAATCGTGACATTCTTCCAATGCTAATGGGCTGGACTCCTTTGAGATGGCTGTAAACTTCTCAAATTCTGTTGGGCCAGGCTTTGTGGAGAGAGTTGGACATTCTTCCAATGTTTCCGGGCTGGGCTCCCTTGAGATAGCTGGGCACTCCTCCAATTCTGCTGGGCTAAGCACTCTAGAGATAGCTGCACATTCTTCCTTTACTACTGGGCCAAGTTCTTTGGAGAGCTTTGGACATTCTTTGGATGCTACTGGGCCAGGCACCCTCGAGACACTTGGACATTCTTCTGAATCTGCTAGCCCGGCCTCCTTGAAAAGCTCTGGACACTCTTCCAATTCTGTTGGGTCATGCTCCCTGATGAGCTCTGGGCATTCCTCCAGTTCTACCGGCCCAGGCTCCCGAGAGAGTTCTGGACATTCTTCTAAATCCACTGGATCAGGCTCCTTAGAGAGTTGTGGAATATATTTTATGGGACTTTCCAATCGACATCCTGAAGTATCAGCAATGCCAGTCAAGGAGATTCTATAAAGGTGAACTCGGACATCAGCATAGATTCCTGCTTTTAACAATAAGTCTCTATCCTCAGAAACTGGAGAGCTTCTTGCACAGCTTACTGGAAGGGTATTCAGCAACTGTTTCACAACCTGTGAAAATACGAGATGCAGGGATTTCAGTAAAAGTATTGCACTACAAAACAACACACAATGTGCAATCAGCCCCACACAACTTACTAAAAAAAACACATGGGAGTCACAGCAGCAAACTATGCACGCGCTGTATTTCCTTCCATTTACAACTTTTAGCAAAGAAGTGGGCTGGAATGCAAAGGGAAACTGCTCGACTCTCCTGTCTACTCCTGCTTTAATTAACAAGTAGAGTGGGGGGGGGAAACAAACTACTACACGCCTGAGGTGAATAAAGGTTTTGTGGGCAGAGAGTGATTGAGGCATAACCAAAACTATTTTCAGCCCATAATTCAGCAGTTCTTCAACCACACCATATGTATCCTGATCAGAATAAAGAACCTTACATCTCAGCCAGTGCCGTTTCACAACTGCTCAAAGAGTTAGTGGCTGAACAGCATTTTTCCCAAAACCTTCGAAAGGGCATTGGTATCATTCTATGATTCTACGAAATCCTCACAGGATGAAGGGACACACCCATCTACCCTTCACCTCACGGTGATGCATGCTGGGGAAATCTGCACATGCTCAGAATACACTGCTGTGATTAGAAGCTATCCAACTTTTGGAGGTAAAAACATCCAGTTGAAAGCTGGGTTTTTCCAGACAGGTGAAGGCATTGAAATGAAAACTTTAATAAAGGTATTAAAAGACAAAAAGAACATTAATTTAAATGTCATTGTAAAATATGGATTTTTAAACATTTTGTTTAGAACCTGATTTTGAACATAAGAAATTTCAATTACTGAGAAAAATAGCAGTTAAAAATTTCTTCAAAAAAATAGTTTGACTGACTCAACTGGATGTGTGATGGTGGAATGTTTTAAATATTTAGATAGGGATTTCCTTGTGACATATAGATTTTCTATTATAAAATGCATGATGCAAGAAGTAAGGTTTGTGGACAGGAGCAAGACTTTCAACAACATTTATCTCAACAAAAGGACTTTGAGGTCCATCAACCTCCCAAACTCCAGTAACAGGACTTTCTGGGGAGGCAAAAAAAGCTAAAAACCTGCAGACAATTTCAGGAAAAAGTCTGGGAAATTCCTCCACAATTCACTCAATGACCTAATCTAACCCACCGTCTCAATTTTCCAAAATGTCCTCCTCACTCAGGAACTCCTACCATCAGTAACACCCTCACCAGCCATTTTGTTTAGAGACTGCACTATAGGGTTTGAAAGAACAAGCAGATAATTCAATGAATCACAGGACCTGTACTGGAAACGGCAATGTGTTGAATGGAAGTTGTGCTGGATTGTCCACACATTGAGTCAATGAGTGGAAAATCTAACCCAATTGTTGTGAGCTCTTTATTTTAAAAATGGTGAGGGGGAAAAGAGGAAAACATCTTAAATATCAGATACATTCAAATTGAAAGGAATTTTATCCCACCAATAAAATAACTGATTAAAATTAATGTAAAGACAAAACTAACATTTTCTGTATTTTCTTAAGTCCTTTGTGAAACCAGTTTAACTACTTTTCAGTTGGAAAGTACCACTCTATATTGCAGAATGCTGCTTAGCCCCAGTCTTGAACGAACATGCCTACAAGTCATAGGAAATCCACATTGATAAGAGAATGGCATCAACTTATACTTGTGTACCTCTCATTCTATACAAAGACATGTCAGGCCACATCACAGGGCAGTGACTAGTAAAGAACCCTATTTTTCACAGGGTGGGGGAAAAAAGTGAGTTCAGGGGAAATAGCGGAACAGAAGAAGCCAAAAGCATGGTCAAAGAGGAATATCTGAAGAAAGCAGAGAGGGAGGTGGCAAGGGAGTGCGTTTCTCAGGGTACATGCAAGGTGGCGAATAGTGGCCACCAATAGGGGAGTGGAACGAAGAAATAGGCTGGTGTTGGAGCGCCAGAGGATCAAGGGGTGTGTGCAGGAACAGAGGGCTGGAGGAGTGTAGGCGGGAGCATTAAATTACAAAGAGACATTGAGAGATTAAGTGAGTGGGCAAAACTGTGGCAGATCGATTTCAACATAGGTGTGAGGTCATCTATTTTGGTCCAAAAAAAGACACATCCAAGTATTTATTTATTTTTTAAATTGTGAAAAGCTAGGAACACTGGAGGTCCAGAGAAATTTAGGGGTCCATGTACACAGATTACTAAATGTAGTGGGTCAGGTACAAAAAATAATCAAGAATGTTAGTAGTCTTTATCACGAGAGGGCTAGAATATGAAGGGGAGGAAGTTTTGCTAAAGCTCTACAAAGCGCTCGTTAGACCACATCTGGAGTACTGTGTACAGTTCTGGGCACCGCACCCTAGAAAGGATATATTGGCCTTGGAAGGAGTGCAGCGCAGATTCACCAGAACTCCAAGGGTTAGATTATGAGGAGAGATCACATAAACTAGGCTTGTGTTCCCTGGAATATAGAATGTTAAGGGGTGATTTGATTGAGGTTTTTAGGATTTTGAAAATAATTGATAGGGTAGAGAGAAACTTTTTCCGCTGGTGGGGGAGCATAGAACAAGGGGACATAATCTTAAAATGAGAGCCAGGCCATTCAGAAGAGAAGTTAGGAAACACATCTTCATGCAAAGGGTGGTAGAAGTGTGGAACACTCTCCCATAAAAAGCAGTAGATGCTAGCTCAATTAATAATTTTAAATCCAAGATCGATAGATTATTGCTAGCCAAGGGTATTAAGAGATATGGAGCTAAGGCTGGTAAATGAATGTAGGTTACAGATCAGTCATGATCTCATTGAATGGCAGGACAGGCTCGAGGGGCTGAATGGCCTACTCCTGTTCCTATGTAGCAGTCAAAGATATTAGGGGCATTCAACATGCAATTAGATGCGAGTGTGGACAGTTAGGAGTACTAGAGGGATTGACATTCATGGGCCAACAGCCTCCTCTTATCCTTGATTTTTTTTCCTAATATTTATATGCATTAATACGCCAAGTTATAATGTAAATGCAGCCTGAATTCAGAATTCTGAATTCCTGCACTATCCCCATATCCCCTGAATTCAGAGTCAAGGCTACATCCGGCACTGCACAAAAACTCCCTGGAGAAAACAGGGGGAAGTAATATGCAGTCAGAAACAAATGTTAGAAGGGTGAGAAACAATAGGGGAAGGCCGAGTAAACAAAGGCAAGAAACACAAAGGGCCATACTAAATCATAAGTCTAAAAGGACAAAGGATGTTAATAAAACAAGCCTAAAGGCGCTGTGTCTTAATGCAAGGAGTATCCGTAATAAGGTGGATGAATTGACTGTGCAAATAGATGTTAACGGATACGATGTGATTGGGATTACAGAGACGTGGCTCCAGAAAAATCAAGGCTGGGAACTGAACATCCAGGGGTATTCAACATTCAGAAAGGATAGAATAAAAGGAAAAGGGGGTGGGGTAGCATTGCTGGTTAAAGAGGAGATTAATGCAATAGCTAGGAAGGACATCAGCTTGGAGGATGTGGAATCAATATGGGTTGAGCTGCAGAACACCAAAGGGCAGAAAACGTTAGTGGGAGTTGTGTACAGACCTCCAAACAGCAGTAGTGAGGTGGGGGAGGGTATGAAACAGGAAATCAGAGGTGCGTGCAAAAAAGGCACAGCAGTTATCATGGGTGACTTTAATATGCATATAGATTGGGCTACTCAAACTGGAAGCAATACGGTGGAGGATTTCCTGGAGTGTTTAAGGGATGGTTTCCTAAACCAATATGTTGAGGAACCAACTCGAGGGGAGGCCATCCTGGACTGGGTGTTGTGTAATGAGGAAGGACTAATCAGCAATCTTGTGGTACGAGGCCCCCTGGGGAAGAGTGACCATAGTATGGTGGAGTTCTACATTAGGATGGAGAAGGAAACAGTTAAGTCAGAGACCATGGTCCAGAACTTAAATAAGGGCAACATTGAGGGTATGAGGCGTGAATTGGCGAGGTTAAATTGGCAAGCGATATTTAAGGAGCTATCAGTGGAAGGGCAATGGCAGACATTTAGAGATCGCATGGATGAACTACAACAATTGTACATCCCGGTCTGGCGTAAAAATAAAAAAGGGAAGGTGGCTCAACCATGGCTAACAAGGGAAATCAGGGATAGTATTAAAACCAAGGAAGTTGCATACAAATTGGCCAGAAGTAGCAGCAAACCCGGGGACTGGGAGAACTTCAAAACTCAGCAGAGGAGGACGAAGGGTTTGATTAGGGCAGGGAAAATAAAATATGAAAGGAAGCTTGCAGAGAACATTAAAATGGACTGCAAAAGCTTCTATAAATATGTAAAAAGAGGTTAGTAAAAACAAACGTAGGACCCCTGCAGTCGGAAACAGGGGAAGTCGTAATGGGGAACAAGGAAATGGCAGATCAATTGAACAAGTACTTTGGTTCGGTGTTTACTGTGGAGGACACACACAACCTGCCGGAAATAAAAGGGGTCAGAGGATCTGGTAAGAGGGAGGAGCTGAGGGAAATCCTTATTAGTCGGGAAAAGGTATTGGGGAAATTGATGGGACTGAAGGCTGAAAAATCCCCGGGGCCTGATGGTCTGCATCCCAGAGTACTTAAGGAGGTGGCCTTGGAAATAGTGGATGCATTGACGATCATTTTCCAACATTCCTTAGACTCTGGATCAGTTCCGATGGAGTGGAGGGTGGCCAATGTAACCCCTCTTTTTAAAAAAGGAGGGAGAAAGCAGGGAATTATAGACCGGTCAGCCTGACATCGGTCGTGGGTAAAATGATGGAAGCAATTATTAAAGATGTCATAACAGACCATTTGGAAAGTGGCGACATGATAGGTCCAAGTCAGCATGGATTTGTGAAAGGGAAATCATGCTTGACAAATCTTCTGGAATTTTTTGAGGATGTTTCCAATAGGGTGGACAGGGGGGAACCAGTAGATGTGGTGTATTTGGACTTTCAGAAGGCCTTCGACAAGGTCCCACACAAGAGATTGGTGAGCAAAGTTAAAGCACATGGGATTGGGGGTAATGTGTTGACGTGGATTGAGAACTGGTTGGCACACAGGAAACAAAGAGTAGGAGTAAATGGGTACTTTTCAGAATGGCAGGCAGTGACCAGCGGGGTACCGCAGGGTTCGGTGCTGGGACCCCAGCTGTTTACATTATATATTAATGATTTGGACGAAGGGATTAAATGTAATATCTCCAAATTTGCGGATGACACTAAATTGGGAGGCAGTGTGAACAATGAGGAGGATGCTAGGAGGCTACAGAGTGACTTGGACAGGTTGGGTGAATGGGCAAATGTAAGGCAGATGAAGTACAATGTGGATAAATGTGAGGTTATCCACTTTGGTGGTAAAAATAGGGAGGCAGACTATTACCTGAATGTTGGCAGATTAGGGAAAGGGGAGGTGCAACGAGACCTGGGCGTCATGGTACATCAGTCACTGAAGGTGGGAATGCAAGTGCAGCAGGCAGTCAAGAAAGCAAACGGAATGATGGCCTTCATAGTAAGGGGATTTGAGTACAGGAGTAGGGAGGTGATGCTGCAGTTGTACAGGGCCTTGGTGAGGCCACACCTGGAGTATTGTGCGCAGTTTTGGTCTCCTAACTTAAGGAAGGACATTCTTGCTATTGAGGGAGTGCAGCGAAGGTTCACTAGATTGATTCCTGGGATGGCCGGACTGACATATCAAGAAAGATTGGGTCAACTGAACTTGTATCCTCTGGAATTCAGAAGAATGAGGGGGGATCTTATAGAGACATTTAAAATCCTGACTGGTTTAGACAAATTAGATGCGGGCCGAATGTTCCCAATGTTAGGGAAAACTAGAACCAGGGGGTCACAGTCTAAGGATTAAGGGGAAGCCATTTAAGACTGAGCTGAGGAGGAACTTCTTCACCCAGAGAGTGGTGAATCTATGGAATTCTCTTCCACAGAAGGTTGTTGAGGCCAGTTCGCTAAATATATTCAAAAGGGAGTTAGATATAACACTCACAACTAGGGGGATCAAGGGGTATGGCGAGAAAGCAGGAATGGGGTACTGAGGTAGCATGTTCAGCCATGAACGCATTGAATGGCGGTGCAGGCTCGAAGGACCGAATGGTCTACTCCTGTACCTATTTTCTATGTTTCTATGAAAGGGACCTCACTTCACTTCATGCCTTAACACTGGATTTACACCACAAAAGTGTCAGTGCAATGCCAAAAGCACTTTGCGCCAATGCTAAACTTGTGAGTCAAGAATGATTCTGGGGGCGGGGGGGGAGGGGGGGTGTGGGAAGTGCGATTTGGTAATGAAGAGGAAAGCAGGCTTCTTGGAGGCACTTTATCGATGGAGGTGATATGGAGTCAGCAACGAATTGATGAAAATGCACAGAGAGCCTCCACATCACCTCAGCACTGGGTTTGGCCATTTTAATATCGCATCAGCCGATGTACCACTGATGAATCTGCAAGCCTTTCAAAGATAGGGCAAGCTCTTTGAAAACACTGCCTTCAAATCCACAGATTATTTCAAACTGAGACTGAATCTTCCAGCAGGTGGCACTCCAAGTCCATTAATGTGAAACCCTGGCTTCTGCCCGTGCAAAAGAACATTTTCAAAAAATTATACTGTCCTTGTGATGTTTTTCCCACATGCCATGTGGGAGTAAAGCAGTGAAGCACTAGTTCAGTTTGGCTTTATGCCAATCACTACTTCAGCACCAAGTGCTAAAACACACATGGTACTGCTGAAATCAGAAGTCTTATTACAAGTCAGAAAGCACCCAATTCTCATTTAATGCAGCTCTAGTTACCTTGTGCTACCAGTCAACCCACCCCAGAAAGTGAATTCCAATTTTTTTTTAATACTCCCATCCCCTTCCCATCTCTCCTGCAAAAAAGACATTTTAAGTATGTATTAAAGGAATTGGGGAACTCAGACCTTAATTCAACCAGCCCCACCACCCTGGGTTAGCTGCAGTGGCATAAGAACATAAGAAATTGGAGCAGTAGGCCATTTGGCCCTTCGAGCCTGCTCCGCCATTCAATAAGGTCATGGCTGATCTTCTACCTCATCTCCACTTTCCTGCACTATCCCCATATCCCTTGATTCCCTTAATAGTCAAAAATCTATCGATCTCTGTCTTGAATATACTCAACGACTGAGCCTCCACAGCCCTCTGGGGTAGAGAATTCCAAAGATTCACCACTCTCTGAGAAATTTCTCCTCATCTCCTAAATGGCCGAGCCCTTATTATGAGACTATGACCCCTGATTCTAGACCAGGGGCAACATCCTCCCTGCATCTACCCTGTCAAGCCCTGTAAGAATGTTGTATGGTTCAATGAGATCACCTCTCATTCTTCTAAACTCTAGAGAATATAGGCCTAGTCTACTCAATCTCTCCTCATAGGACAATCCCCCCATCCCAGGAACTAGTCTGGTGAACCTTCGTTGCACTCCCTCTATGGCAAGTATATCCTTCCTTAGGTAAGGAGACCAAAACTGTACACAATACTCCAGGTGTGGTCTCACCAGGGCCCTATATAATTGCAGTAAGACGTCTTTACTCTCATACTCAAATCCTCTTGTAATAAGGGCCAACATACCATTTGCTTTCCTAATTGCTTGCTGTACCTGCATGTTAACTTTCAGTGATTCGTGTACAAGGACACCCAGGTCCCTCTGAACACCAATATTTTCCAATCTCTTACCATTTAAAAAAATACAGTGGTTTTCTATTTTTCCTACCAAAGTGGATAACTTCACATTTCTCCACATTATGTTCCATTTGCCATGTTCTTGCCCATTCGCTTAGCATGTCTATATCCCCTTGAAGCCTCCTTGCATCCTCCTCACAACTTACATTCCCACCCACTTTTGTATCATCAACAAACTTGGATATATTACATTTGGTCCCCTCATCCAAATCATTGATGTAGATTGTGAATAGCTGAGGCCCAAGCACCGATCCTTGCGGTACCCCACTAGTTACAGCCGCCAACCCGAAAATGACCCATTTATTCCTACTCTCTGTTTTCTGTCCGTTAACCAATCCTCAATCCATGCTAGTATATTACCCCCAATCCTATGAGCCCTAATTTTGTTTAAGAACCTCTTGTGTAGCTCCTTATCGAATGCCTTCTGAAAATCCAAATACACATCCACTGGTTCCCCCTTATCTATTCTGCTAGTTACACCCTCAAAAAACTCTTATCAGATTCGTCAAACACAATTTCCCTTTCATAAATCCGTGCTGACTCTGCCCAATCCTATTATTATTTTCTAAGTGCCCTGTTACCACGTCCTTAATAATAGATTCTAGCATTTTCCCTACGACTGAGGTCAGGCTAACCGGTCTGTAGTTCCCCGTTGTGACTCATCATTGGGAGCAGAAGTATGCCATTACCAAGAGCGGATCAGATGGCCAAATGCAGACCGACCCAGGGATGAAATTGTAGGTTCTGGGGAGGGGGCAGCAGTACTTCACCACATAAAAAAGATACACTTCAAGATTTAGCTAGCTACTCTCCTTGTGAATTAGGTTAGAGCGCACTGTCCCATGGAGAAGAATGGTTGCATGTCCAAGGTTCTTATTGCATACACTATTAAACAGACAGCAACTAGGGATTGCTCAACAAGCGCACTGCCCAGTAAGAAAATGGGCTCCCATTATAACAAACAGTTCATAATTATGATCATTAGCTGGATGGTTGCATGGAACCCATTTGCGCAAGTGCATGCATGTTAGATACTAGTTTTCAAAGCTTTTCACCTGTTGTGCCAGATTCAATCCATTCTCAACTGGATGCAGACTCGTGTCACGGGCACCCATACCCATCCCACTAGGATCATTTAACCAGTCGGCTCTCTTTATGTCACGTTCCTTTCCTTTCGTATCAAGTTCATTGCTCATTTCAGGTGAACCGGCATCCTGTCTTGTAGTTGAAGTGCTGAGCGAGGTTTGACTGGTCTCGATCCTCTGTTCAACCCGTCCTGGCTCGCCAAGAGACCGGCTCTGCTCAACCTGTCCTGGCTCGCCAAGAACCACCTTCGGCTCAACCTGTCCTGGCACGCCAAGAACCACCTTCGGCTCAACCTGTCCTGGCTCGCCAAGAACCACCTTCGGCTCAACCTGTCCTGGCTTGCCAAGAACCACCTTCGGCTCAACCTGTCCTGGCTTGCCAAGAACCACCTTCGGCTCAACAGGCCCTGGCTCACCAAGAACCACCTTCGGCTCAACCTGTCCTGGCTTGCCAAGAACCACCTTCGGCTCAACAGGCCCTGGCTCGCCAAGAACCACCTTCGGCTCAACCTGTCCTGGCTCGCCAAGAACCACCTTCGGCTCAACAGGCCCTGGCTCGCCAAGAGACCGGCTCGGCTCAACCTGTCCTGGCACGCCAAGAGACCGGCTCGGCTCAACCTGTCCTGGCACGCCAAGAGACCGGATCGGCTCAACCCGTCCTGGCTCGCCAAGAGACCGGCTCGGCTCAACCCGTCCTGGCACGCCAAGAGACCGGATCGGCGCAACCCGTCCTGGCACGCCAAGAGACCGGCTCGGCTCAACCTGTCCTGGCTCGCCCAGAGACCGGATCGGCTCAACCCGTCCTGGCTCGCCAAGAGACCGGATCGGCTCAACAGGCCCTGGCTCGCCAAGAGACCGGCTCGGCTCAACCTGTCCTGGCTCGCCAAGAACCACCTTCGGCTCATGTGGTCCCGGTTCCTTTAGAGGCAGCTTCGCTTTGTCTGCACCGGTGGGAATCTCAATGCCTTTTTGGGCTAAGAAGTACAGTTGCCCATTGTAGAGCAGCAGCGCGTTTTCTTTGAACGAACTCCCAGCCTTGGTATCCAATGGGCTGCTGGAGTAAGCCTTCATCAAACTGTCCATGCTGGCCCCCTTTGCCTGCTGCTTCACGAACGTCTTCAGCACCTGAGAGGCCAGGTTGTTGCAAAATTTTACAGAAACTGGTGTTGGGGCAACAGTAGCTTCTTTTCCCGCCCCGTTCATTTTGGTGTCTTGTCTCCGTGAGGACGGCTCCTTGCTCGGCACTTTGGCCGCTGGCGATGTGGTGGGTGTCTCCTGAACCGGATCAGTCACACCCTTAGCCCCGCGGATCAGCGACGATGGTTTGGGCACCAAAGGCAGGAGGCGCTTGGCCTCGGTCACCTTTACTGGGTTCACCGGGCAGATGTAAATGGCTGTGGAGGGTTTGGTACAATCTCCACCCTTGGGCAGGTTGCGGGTTCCTCCGAAGATCTTCTGCTGGACTGCCACGGGCAAGGAGAACGTGGAGACGCAGCGAACCTCAGCGTTGACGGGAATCTGGATGTAGGTCCCAGGGCTGGACACGCTCTGTGCCATCCCCGAACGAGCGGCTGGGGAAGGGCTGGCGGCCGAGCCACTTGCAGGAGAGGCGATGGAGGAGTGCACTTGCTCACCGCCGCTGGCCCGGCCTCCACCAGATGGCTTGGGGGTAAGTGCCGTCTGGGGCTCAGGGCCCAGCTGGTTTTGGTTCATAGCTCCTCTGGATCCAGCCTCCTGGGAGGCTCTCGAGTGGGTGCTGATTGTTGGTTGGGGGCTTTCCACAAAATAGAAACTGGAATGGGAGACCCTCCGCTCAACACAGTTCTGAACGCTGGCTGGACGCCTCTAGATGTCGAGAGGCGCAAGGAGAGACAGTCCTCTGAACTTAGGGGGCTGGGCAGCGGCTCCAAGTCCTGAAAGCACAAAAAGGGGAAAGATTAATTACAGGTATACCTCAAATAAACCAAGGTCTGTATTACTGGGGGTGTTGAATTCACAATTAAATAAAGCCGTGACAATCCAGGTTAGAGCAGGAGTCAACATAAAAACTTCTCGCAAATAATCCTACCGGAAAACTAGCCATCCCTCCCCATCCAAATATATGGTCTGCCTGCAATGGGACTAGTTGTATCCTGGCCCAGCAGCGCCCTGGGCCGATGGGAGGTTGATGCAGACTACAACCAGAGGCAGTTCTCACTTGGGTCTCAATCTGTCTTAGGCAACCTATATCCGCTCATGTCCCCCAGTACTGCAAGACTCACTCTGGGTCCAAGCCACCTAACACAGGCCGAGCCGAGCACTGCCCTTCCAAATGTTGGCAGAAAGAAGCTTCCACCGAGTTGGCACACCAGAGTCCAAGCGAGGACACCCAAATTATCCACTTAGCGAGAGAGCCCAGGGTAGGAGGATCAGCCATGGTCTCCGCCCGGGTCGCTGTGCGCTATTGCGGGCTAGCGGAAAGTCGGCGATGTCCCCCCTCACTTGTTTCCAACCTGCTCAGTGACGACCAGGTATCCACGTGTCACAATACACCGTCCCGGGTTTGGGGGGCTGGGGGCTGTAAGATTTTCTCCATTCTTAGACACCTCTTACTGCTATCTGGCACAACATACATCAAGTCGTGCAGAGGTTCTGCCCTCTGTCTAGGTGCCTGTGCAGCAATAGTAATTCACCATTCAGCAGCATGCAGTTGGCAGTTTATTTCCGTGTCAGTTGGAAACATCTTGAAACACAAGCTGGCTGGAAACCTGATACTCGCTCTTGATGAATGAACAACCTGCTTTTAAATCTGTGCGACACAGCCGCACTCTCCAAACCTCAACTCCCTCACATCTGTTTCCACACATGCAACAAACACTTAAAATGACTCAGATCTACAACATGGAAACAGGCTGTTCGGTGCAACCAGTCCATGTGAAGAGTTGATCCCCACACCAACAGTCGTCCAGTCCCATGTGCCCGTCCTGGTCCCACATTTCTTTATCCTCCCTCCCTCTCATGTCCAATCTATTCTGAAATGTCGACATGCTCTCTGCTTCAATCTTTAACTCCAGTCGTGCAATCCACAGTCTCACAACCCTCTGTGCATAAAACAGGGTTATCCTGCTCTGTCCTAAATATTTTATGTCCCCTTGTTCTAGACCTCTCAAATCACTGTTGCTATCTACTCTGTCCTATCATTTCATAATTGTAAATACCTCTATCAAATCATCCCTTCTCCTCTGCTCTGCTCTAATGAAAAGACCCCTCCAACTCCACCCCACCCATTCACCAGCTCTTTCACTCCCTTCCCCATCCACTCAATTACCTGTCAACTGGTTCTCATTTAGCCATCGATATTCCATCTTCCTACCTACAACAGCTGGATGCTTATGTGTATACAGCATTAGTCTCCTTCAGACAAAACACTCTGATAGAAGGTCCACACTAGTCTATATGGGGATCCAACAATTGGTTCAATATAGGCACGACTAATATGCTATGCGAAGCTGATGGTCGAACTACGTGAACACAGAGCGCTTGGGGCAGTGGAACAAGAAACAGCTGGAAATGGTTGACTGAGACATTGCCGAGTGAAGCCAGAATGGCAATATAATAAATTATATCAATCGCTTCAATGCTAGCGTTTAGCCACCCCCCACTACCAAGTGAAAATATGGAATCATTCATTGGGAGATGGTTGCTTGTTTCTGACACAGTCTTCAGCTGTACTGTGCTGGACTCCTCGCCAAATACCTGGAAAGTTTGCCAATTGGGTTAATTATATTTGGGAGCCAGTCCAAAGATAGAGGAGCGCTGGTCTCCTCTCAATACAACTGCACCACAACAGAACTAGCGCTACAAAATGTGGCCAATTTACAGCAACATTTAAATACATGCGAGTTGAAAGTAGACATCAGAATATCTGATTGCTTCTCAAATTGAGTCACTTCCTGCTCACAACACAGTAAGGTTTTTGTTAACATCGCCTCGGAACGCCAAATGTACAGGCGTAGCAGATGACCCCTGGGTCAAACCGCACAGAAAGGCGACTGGTGCACCGAAGATGGCGGAAGTACTGATTTGAACATGTAACCTACAAGTGTTTTTTTTGTGGGGACACACACGCAATCCTTCATATTTCTGTAGGAAATCCTTCAGATTTCTATACAAATATACACACATACATAAACAGACACAGAAATACACATACATTCAAACACACTCAGAAAGGGGCAGAATCACGCACACATCACACATACGTATAAACACACAGAAATACATATAGATACATAGATACTCACACATACATAAACAAACATACACAGGTACATTCTCACCCGTATCCATACAAACATAAATATATACATAAACACACAGGCTCCGCACTATGCTGGTTGAATGATACATTATGAGTGTTCAATTGGAGGAGAAATCATGTAGAACAGTTCGTTGTACACAATTATGTCACATGGATTGCACAAAACTGGTCACCATCTGAGCTTATGGTGGGGGGGGGGGGCCCCACGGTTATTGTAAGGGGGTCGGGGCGGCCCCTCAGCGTTGGACTTTCTCAGATCACGTGAAGAAAGCAGGACCTGAAGGTGGATGCAATTAAATCCCGATTCCTACAGCCATCCCTACTAGAATTTTACCAGTGACTTTCAAAAGAGAGTAAGATTCTGCTCCGGGAAAGTAATTTATACGGTTTGGTGCTGACTGACTGACTAGTTCGGCCAAGTGACCACCCTGGATCTGCAATGATTTCGCCGTTGGAAAGTCCAGGCGGTTTGGGTGGAAGAAATGCTGCTCGCAATGTGTCACCAGACGGGCGCTGTTTCCTACTCCCACAGGCAGTGTGATGGCAGGTGTCCAACCAGCCTCGCCACGTGGCCAAATGGTCAGTACTCTCTACAACTTGGTTACATCTGACCTGACGGTACTGCAATTTACGGAAAGGTGTCTCAAAGAAAGTAATGATAATCGAAGAATCGTTATTCTAGAACGCGGCAGGCTAACTCTTTTCTACACTGACTATCAAATGCACAGAGAATTACAAAATGAGTGCATGGACGGAAGTGACAGATTGGGGCATCTGATCCACCAAATCTCCTGACCAGCTGCAATATTCTTGATTCCGTCTGGTTATTTAGAACTGCTGCAGATTTAAAGGAAGGTAGAGTGGAACGGACCAAGGGCAGAATTCACCATCTGCTTCCAGTAAAGGGCGAGAAGTTAGGAGTTAGATTTTAAAATCATTCGCCAGTCTAGAAAATTGTATGGTCCTTAAAACAATTCAGAAACTAATCTGGAGTTAGATATAACTGTTTCTCTCTCTGCCGATGCAAAATACAGCGGATACTGGAAATCGGAAATAAAAACAACATGCTGGAAATACTCAGCAGGTCAGGTAGCATCTGTGGAGAGAGAAGCAGAGTCAACGTTTCAGGTCGGAGAGAAGAGGAAGAAATCAGTTCCATGGGGTTCAGTTTCAGTTCTGACGAAGGGTCATTGACCCGAAACGCTAACTCTGTTTCTCTCTCCGACGATGCTGCCTGATCTGCTGAGTGTTTCCAGCAATTTCTGTTTTTATTTCAGGAGTTAGAAGTGTCCATCTGTGACATGGAACCTCCGTTGGGCTGCCTGGTTTAGTTCTCTTGGCTGGAAGAGAGTAAGCTTATGCAGTGTGATTGTACACAGTTCTCAGTTTCATAGAAACATAGAAACATAGAATCTAGGAGCAGGAGTAGGCCATTCGGCCCGTCGAGCCTACAAGGCGATGATTTTCTCTCTCCGAATTTTAGAAAATAAATATCAAAACGGTCAACCGTGTCGCAGCAGTCTGCCAGCATTAAGGGATGCATTAAGGAAGTTACAACTAAATGGCAGAGAGAAGGAGACGCCTTTACCTATCAGGACGGAAGACCATCTTTTAAGGCGAGCTCATAGAAGCAAAGGTAGAGGAGGTAAAGGTAGTGGCCTTCCCTCACCAGTGAGAAAGACACATAAAAACAGTAACTGTATGCTTTATGTATAACCCCCCCATTACTCAACCAGTTAAGCAATCACCACTGTGCATTTCCTGTTTTGGTAATGCTAGTTTAACCACTAATCTTAAGATTCAAGACTCGTGTAGCAGCAGTCTGTAGTTCCCAAAATGGCACATCACAAAGGGCTATATCTACACAGTGCCTTATGAGCAGTGGACTGTCCGCTCTAAAGCAGCAATAATAATGCGAGAAAGCTGAGGTTGCACAGGGAGCCACATATAAGCCAGTGGATAAAGGCTGCCGCAGAGTATAGGCACTATAAATGCAGTAGGGGCTAGATGTGGGCTTTGACACAGAGTGGGGCGGACTGGCTTCATTCCCAGCCCCAATTACACTGCAATATCCCGTTATGGCTCTTGCTTTACTTCTATTGTTTCCGTCTTCAATGACCGATCAGCGAGAGGCCCATATCCTCAGCTGGTGGGGCCCATTCCCTCAGCTGGCGGAGCCCATTCCCTCAGCTGGCGGAGCCCATTCCCTCAGCTGGCGGGGCCCATTCCCTCAGCTGGCGGGGCCCATTACCTCAGCTGGCGGGGCCCATTCCCTCAGCTGGCGGGGCCCATTCCCTCAGCTGGCGGGGCCCATTCCCTCAGCTGGCGGGGCCCATTCCCTCAGCTGGCGGGGCCCATTCCCTCAGCTGGCGGGGCCCATTCCCTCAGCTGGCGGGGCCCCTGCCCCCTCAGTTGGCGGGGCCCCTGCCCCTCAGTTGGCGGGGCCCCTGCCCCTCAGTTGGCGGGGCCCCTGCCCCTCAGTTGGCGGGGCCCCTGCCCCTCAGCTGGCGGGGCCCATACCCTCAGCTGGCGGGGCCCATACCCTCAGCTGGCGGGGCCCATTCCCTCACCTGGCGGGGCCCATTCCCTCAGTTGACGGAGCCCCTGCCCCTCAGCTGGCGGGGCCCATTCCCTCAGTTGGCGGGGCCCATTCCCTCAGTTGGCGGGGCCCATTCCCTCAGCTGGCGGGGCCCATTCCCTCAGCTGGCGGGGCCCATTCCCTCAGCTGGCGGGGCCCATTCCCTCAGCTGGCGGGGCCCATGCCCTCAGCGGGCGGGGCCCATGCCCTCAGCGGGCGGGGCCCATTCCCTCAGCGGGCGGGGCCCATGCCCTCAGCGGGCGGGGCCCATGCCCTCAGCGGGCGGGGCCCATGCCCTCAGCGGGCGGGGCCCATGCCCTCAGCGGGCGGGGCCCATGCCCTCAGCGGGCGGGGCCCATGCCCTCAGCGGGCGGGGCCCATGCCCTCAGCGGGCGGGGCCCATGCCCTCAGCGGGCGGGGCCCATGCCCTCAGCGGGCGGGGCCCATGCCCTCAGCGGGCGGGGCCCATGCCCTCAGCGGGCGGGGCCCATGCCCTCAGCGGGTGGGGCCCATGCCCTCAGCGGGTGGGGCCCATGCCCTCAGCGGGTGGGGCCCATGCCCTCAGCGGGTGGGGCCCATGCCCTCAGCGGGTAGGGCCCATGCCCTCAGCTGGTGGGGCCCATGCCCTCAGCTGGTGGGGCCCATGCCCTCAGCGGGTGGGGCCCATTCCCTCAGCTGGTGGGGCCCATTCCCTCAGCTGGTGGGGCCCCTGCCCCTCAGCTGGTGGGCAGCGTTTCGAGTCTGGTTTGGTTCCCGTCCAGACTGCCAAAGTGTCACTCCCAAACTCTATCTAATTAAAGCTGGAGCATATCCCAGGCCCCCCCCCCCAAAAAAAGGCAGAAAGTAAGCCAAAGGAAAGGCCTAGATTGCAGACATTCATCACAGCTAACGTCCGGCTTACCCAGAGTAGAAGTGGGAAGTTGCTACTCGGAACTATAAACATTTGAGGAACTTCCCGGTGATTAAAATCAGAACAAGTCAGATTCATTAACCTGGTCATACCAGCCGGTCAATGTGGCACTGGTAATCTGGGGTTAATGTGGATGTGTCATTTACCTGGCATAGCCTTCAGGCAGCAGAGACCTTGCTGTACCTTGGATTACGGCTAGGGTCTTCCAGCATCCTCTGGAAAGCAGCATTGCAGCCCTCCAAAAAACCACACGCCAGCAAGCAGGCCTGAAAAGCGAATCTCCCAGGTCAGGCACTGCATAGCAGCGTTATAGCCCACTCTGGTCAGTCCCAACAATCTGTCTCAGCCCCAACCTCAAGGACGTGCTCTACTGCACCAGTTCCCATTGACTCCTCTCGCCCTCCTGTGGTTTTTCTCAGTTTCTAAGATTTGAGCCCAGGTCCCAGCCATAAAAGACCAGCGCGTTGTTTTGTACGTTTCAATAAGTGGTGGCATTGGGAACAACTGTAAGTACCCCATCTCTATTTTAAAGAACCCACTACAAATAAAAAAATCTTCCTAAGTGGAAAAAAACTGTCGTATCAAAAAAAAAGTTGTCAACTTTGGATCAATAGATTCAACCCCCTGCGGTGCCCAATGGTTCCGGAAGCTTCTATAATATGGGCAGGGTAGCCTAGTGGTTGTAGTACGAGACTAGCGACCCAGAGGTTGCGAGTTCAATTCCCCCAAAGCAAGTTCTGAAATCTGGTTATTTGTGGGGTGGCAGCAGAAAATGGCCAAGGAAGCTCCCAGAACTGGTGACACAGGAAGGAGCAGTTCCGCCATACTATTAGATCATGGCCGATCTGTAACCCAACTCCAATTACCCGCCTTTGATCCATATCCCTCCATACCCTTACCTAGATGTCAACCACATCCCAAATGTAAATTAAATAGTGGACGTTTCATGGTCATCCGGGTTCACTAAAGCCCTTCAATTCAGGGAACTTGGCAGCCACATGCGGTCTCCCCTCCAATGGGACTCCACCCCCACACAATGTCGTTGACTCAAAGCCACTCGGGATAGGCATAAATACCTCACCAGTGTCAGCCATATGTAAAAAGATGTGAGACCTAGTGTTCCATGGCCATCCAGGCAAGCTGTTAAGAAACCTTGCCCTGCAATCCCAAGTATCCTGGGTGAGTGCGGCTGATTTCACCAAGCCCAGAAGTAAAGGCACCAGGAGGTCCTCCCACTTCTGTATTATGTGGCCAAACACAAACATCACTGTACAAAAGTGGAATGAGAAATTAAGTAGCTTCCATTTCGAAGAGCAGAAAGGCCAGTATCTACCACACTCTCATCAAGATCCCTCCTAACATCACCATCAGTGCATCTCAAATCATGATTATTGTCCAAAGTGAAGTTCCCTTAATTACTAACATGAGCTCACTTTATTCTTTTTCTCCTGTCTGGGAGAACGGAGCTTCAGTTTAACAGGAGCAGCTAGTAATTCTTATGAACAGTTAGCAGGACAGCGATGGGGCTTCTGCTGTGGGCTGAATTATATCGGACATCAGCAATGTTAGTTTTTCCTTGCTTATCCCAGAGTCTGAGATTCTATTAATCCGCAGATAATCCTACTAATGGTTAGTCAATAACTCGGTTAATAGTGTATTAACAAAAGCAAGCCATTGTTTTAGCCAATAGTGCGTCATTTCCTGTTATCATCTGGTAACACGTGTAAGATTTCCAAACAGCCAATGGCTATCAATTAAGTAGCAAGCATCCAGCTTGGTTTGGTAGATAAAAGGACAACAGAAACTGGCATTAGATGCCACTACAGCATTTAGCGTACTAGAAACACACACGTCCTTCAAAACCATCTTTAATGCCATTTCCAAGACCCTGTGATCGAATCGCTATATGAGGAGGTATTTTACCTATAAACACCAGTAGTAAGCAACCAACCCGTTCGTGTTAGCTTATCACAGCATGCTCTCAAACTTGTGCACAACTTCAAACTAGTGTTTTGGAGTCAGTCTACAAATTGTAGCACTGCTCGTTTATATCTATCTCAGCCAACAGAAGGGTCCGTCCGTCCATGTTTCACAATCCTCCACAGCCGTGAACAGGTAAGAATTGAACAATTTGTGTAGGGAGCCCCATCAAGATGGATCCACTTGAATAGGTGCGTTTCCGAGCACCTCTTGGTTCGACACGCCCCGGAGGGTTTGGGGTCCGGCATGCCCTGGAGGGTTTGGGGTCCGACACGCCCCGGAGGGTTTGGGGTCCGACACGCCCCAGAGGGTTTGGGGCCCGGCACGCCCCGGAGGGTTTGGGGTCCGACACGCCCCGGAGGGTTTGGGGTCCGACACGCCCCGGAGGGTTTGGGGTCCGACACGCCCCAGAGGGTTTGGGGTCCGACACGCCCCAGAGGGTTTGGGGTCCGACACGCCCCAGAGGGTTTGGGGTCCGACACGCCCCAGAGGGTTTGGGGTCCGACACGCCCCAGAGGGTTTGGGGTCCGACACGCCCCGGAGGGTTTGGGGTCCGACACGCCCCGGAGGGTTTGGGGTCCGACACGCCCCGGAGGGTTTGGGGTCCGACACGCCCCGGAGGGTTTGGGGTCCGACACGCCCCGGAGGGTTTGGGGTCCGACACGCCCCGGAGGGTTTGGGGTCCGACACGCCCCGGAGGGTTTGGGGTCCGACACGCCCCGGAGGGTTTGGGGTCCGACACGCCCCGGAGGGTTTGGGGTCCGACACGCCCCGGAGGGTTTGGGGTCCGACACGCCCCGGAGGGTTTGGGGTCCGACACGCCCCGGAGGGTTTGGGGTCCGACACGCCCCGGAGGGTTTGGGGTCCGACACGCCCCGGAGGGTTTGGGGTCCGACACGCCCCAGAGGGTTTGGGGTCAGACATGCCCCAGAGGGTTTGCTGTACACCCTTCTGGCCCACATTTGGCCGTTTGATCAACACTCAACTCGCCTCTGCAATCCAGTGAGCTTGCAGTCCAAGGGTATTTCAGAAATAACCTGAATAGAATTAACACCCAAGATCTCTTGCACAGAAGAGGAGAACCTCTTCTCTCTGAAGGACATCTTCACTACATCACAAAATCTCTGTCTCTATTGCAATAGACAAGCTCTGGAAGTGCTGAGTTGAGATCAAATCTGCCTTTATTGCCATCCTAAAAGGTAACCTGACAACCTGCATTTAAAAAAACAATTAGTCAGTTCTGATGAAAGGGTACCTTAGCCTGCATTTTCTCTTTCAAATGCCCTTTAGAATGTAGTGGGTTGCCCAGTGTCATCAACTGTAGACTCGTTTTTAAATGTGACCTTACCCTACCACACTCCACTCCACTTGAAACCTCTGCAAATAGACAAGATACTGTAATTTAGCTGGTTGAAGTTAACTATTAATTTAAGTTCCCCAACAAATCTAGAGCTCCCTGGATGTCAAGAAGCATACAGGGTAGGATAATGAAAAAAAGGGAAGCTTATGACAGATACCGCAGACTCAATGCTGCAGAAAACCAGGAGGAGTATAGAAAATGCAGGGGTGAAATTAAAAAGGAAATTAGGAAAGCAAAGAGAGGGCATGAAAAAATATTGGCAAGTAAAATCAAGGAAAACCCAAAGATGTTTTATAAATAAATTAAGAGCAAGAGGATAACTAATGTAAGAGTAGGGCCTATAAGGGACCATAAAGGTAACCTGTGTGTGGAAGCAGAAGTTATAGTTATGGTTCTTAATGAATACTTGGCGTCTGTTTTCACAAAAGAGAAGGACGATGCAGACATTGCAATCAGGGAGGAGGAGTGTGAAATATTAGATGAAATAAACATAGTGAAGGAGGAAGTATTAAGGAGTTTAGCATCTTAGAAAGTGGATAAATCCCCAGGCCCGGATTAAATGTATCCCAGATTGTTAAGAGAAGAATACTCTCTGGCTACAGGTGTGGTGCCAGAGGACTGGAGGACTGCTAACGTGGTACCGTTGTTTAAAAAGGGAGAAAGGGATAGACCGAGTAATTACAGGCCAGTCAGCCTAACCTCAGTGGTGGGAAAATTATTGGAAAAAATTGAAGGACAGGATAAATCTTCATTTAGAAAGACACGGATTAATCAGGGACAGTCGGCATGGATTTGTTAAGCGAAGGTCATGTCTGACTAACTTGATTGAATTTTTTGAGGAGGGCCAATGAAGGTAGTGCGTTTGATGTAGTCTATATGGATTTTAGCAAAGCTTTTGATAAGGCCCCACATGGCAGACTGGTCACGAAAGTAAAAGCCCATGGGATCCAAGGCAAAGTGGCAAGTTGGATCCAAAATTGGCTCAGAGGCAGGAAACAAAGTAACGGTCGAAGGGTGTTTTTGTAACTGGAAGGCTGTTTCCAGTGGGGTTCTGCAGGGCTCAGTACTGGGTCCTTTGCTTTTTGTGGTATATATCAATGATTTGGACTTGAATGTAGGAAGTATGATTAAGAAGTTTGCAGATGATAAAAAAATTGGCCGTGTGGTTGATAATGAAGAAGAAAGCTGCAGACTGTAGGAAGATATCAATGGACTGGTCAGGTGGACAGAACAATGGCAAATGGAATTCAATCTGGAGAAGTGTGAGGTAATGCATTTGGGGAGGGCTAACAAGGCAAGGGAATACACTATAAATGGTAGGACACTGAAAAGTGCAGAAGATCAGAGGGACCTTGGAGTGCATGTCCACTGATTCCTGAAGGTAGGACAGGTAGATAAGGTGGTTAAGAAGGCATACGGGATAATTGCCTTTATTAGCCAAGGCATTGAATATAAGAGCAGGGGGGTTATGCTTGAACTGTATAAAACACTAGTTAGGCCACAGCTAGAGTACTACGTGCAGTTCTGGTCACATTACAGGAAGGATGTGATTGCACTAGAGGGGGCGCAGAGGAGATTTACAAGGATGTTGCCTAGGCTGGGGAATTTTAGCTATGAGGAAAGATTGGATAGGCTGGGGTTGTTTTCTTTGGAACAGAGGCGGCTGAGGAGAGACCTAATTGAGGTGTCTTCGCCGGGAGCAAGCGGAAGCCAAGCGCAGGCAGCGCACATCAACCCAAGCACCCCACCCACCCGTTCAACCACCTATGACAGAGACTGTAGGTCCCGCATTGGACTCATCAGTCACCTGCGAACTCATAAAATTATGAGGGGCCTAGATAGAGTGGATAGGAAGGACCTATTTCCCTTAGCAGAGAGGTCAATAACCAGGGGGCACAGATTTAAAGTAATTGGTCGGAGGTTTAGAGGGGATTTGAGGAGAATTTTTTGTGGAACTCACTGCCTGAAAGGGTGGTAGAGGCAGAGACCCTCATCACATTTAAAAAGTACTTGGATATGCACTTGAAGTGCCTTAACCTATAAGGCTAGGGACCAAGTGCTGGAAAGTGGGATTAGCTCTTTGTGGGCCGGCACGGACAAGATGGGCCGAATGGCCTCCTTCTGTGCTGTAAATTTCTATGATTCTATGTCCTAGCAGTTCTATTTATGGTCAATAGCTGCTGCGAGGTGTTGATTTTACTTGATATTCCGTTCTGATAGCCAGAACCTACTGCTAACCCCCTGCCTGAAAGCCCAGTTCACTTCTCTCTCTCTGTCAAGTGCTAAGTATGAATTGTTGCGGATCGGTTAAGCTGTTCTCTCAATAATTCACGGGTTGTTCGACTGGCAGCAACTTTATTGGCCGGATGGCACAAGGTGTGGGGCGGGGCTGGTGAAGCAGTTTGAGTTGCAGGGTCTGGGATGCACTGAAAGATGTTGCAGGAGAAGCTGCTGGGCGCCGCGCTCTGTCGCCATTCACAGCCTGCCGCCCTGTGGCCGCCCCTCGCCCTGCAGCCGGCGGCCGGCCTTGAAATGGCGGCTCTGGGGCCCGTCAGAGAGCCGTCGCCAGGCCCAGCGACCCCGCAACAGCCCCGGGGGAGAGGGCGCGGCTCCCCGACTCCAGCCCCCATCACCGAGCGGAGAGGCCTGAGGCCTACTGCGACCCCACCCCACCCCGAGCGCCGGCGGGGCTCAGGCCCAGGCCCGGTGGGTGAACGAACTGCCGAGACCCCGGGGGCCGGGCCGGGCTTCGAGCGGCGCCGCGCTGAGAGTTGAGCAGAAAGCGATTACCTGTGGAGGCTTGCTCGGGCCCCGCCGTGTTCCCCGACCGCTCGGTGCTGCCTGTGTGTCCGGCCCCGCTGAGCGCTCCCTCCCCCCGCGCGCTGCCCGGAGCCCGAGCCCGGCTCCCGGACCGACACGCCCACCTGTCAATCAGGGCGCGCGGGGCCGGCGCGCACCACCCCCGGGCAACATGGGGCCAGTGCAAGGCGGTGGCAACTTCAGGGAGTTAAATCAGAGCCGCTGCAATTCAGAGGGTTAATGCAGGGCGGGGACAATTGCAGGAAGAATTCTGAGGACAATTGCAGGGCGGGGAAAATGCAAAAGGTTGTGCAATTCGGTCGGTAAAAAAACACGGGGGTAAACCGGGAGGCGGGGAAGGCAAAGGCAGAACTTGAGGAATGAGTGACAGGCAGGGGGCAATTCCCAGGGTGAATTCAGGGCATGAGGGATCCAAGGCAAGGGAATAGCCTGGGGGTGACGTGGTGTGGGGGTGAAGTGGCCGTGGTGTGGGGCTGGGGACATTTCAGGGAGTAAATGCAAGACACTGGGCGCACACCCAACATAGCCTGGGTGCAGGGCGACAGGAGGGGCGATTCAGGGATATATGCACGGTGGAAATTAATTGATAAAATACAATGGCAGTACAAACAATGCACAGTTGTTGGGGATAGAGAGCAGGTCAGAGGCATCAGGCACATAGGGTAGGGACATAGTTTGGGGGCTGGGATAATTGAAGGGTAAACACAGGGGAATTGGGAGACAGGCTTGGCCCACAGCACAGACTCGGCAGGGGAAAGCACCGAAGCCCATTAAGTGTAACTGAGTTCAGGGCAGGAGCGGGGGCATCGGAGAAAATACCGAGCACAAGGCAGGATTAGCGGCACTGAGTACAGGCATCCGAGCAAGTGCGCCGGCTGCTGTCCTTGTAAACACCAAGCGGGGGTTAAGATGTCACGAGCAAATCTAGTTGCTTGGAGTGCAGAGATGAGGCAGGAGACAGCGGGCACTGAGGCCTGGGCAATGGGTGTTGCTTTTTCCTCCCACCGCCCTCCTCTCCCAAGGCAGAATGCAGCGCGCACACACGAGAGAGCGGCACAAAAACAGGGTGGGCGGGCTGGAAGATTTTCGGTCGCTAATGTGTAAACATCTGCACGGAGAGTCATGGGAGGAGGGGGGAAGAGATCGGTCTGCAAAGGACTAATCTTACATCGGCCTAGTTATTCCAACAACGAGTTAACAGCGCGCACTGTCCACGGAAGTGCGTGCCTGCCAGTATACCGTGCCTTTTATGGGTAGCTTGATTCTGCTGCGAAAGTTGCTCACGATTTTACGCGGACGGAGTATCAATTCGCAGCTTGTCAACACAAAACCAGAAAACCCAGCAGCCCTTTTTTTATAATCTCGGGGCTACGTTACACGTTATTGTTGCCGTTGAAAATATCAACCTATGAATTGTGTACAGCAAGCAGCCAGTTGAAAGGGCGGGAGCAGTCTGAGCCTGCCTGTGAATGAAGCGGGGATGCAGTGCAGTCTTTTTACTCACCCGGTGCAGCGAGTGCTGGGAATGCAGCGGTCAGTCGGCAGCTGCAGCCGCTATTGTTCCTCCCGCATGCTGGGTCACCGGCCCACGTGGTCTGGTGCTCCCCTTGGGCTCTCGGCGGATTTGCGTTCCAAACACTCACTTTGCTTTGAAACCCAATCGTGCATTTTCACCCAGGCCCCGAATTCCCCCTGTTAAGGCCCGACGTTCCCATGTAAGAATGTATCTCTTCGGGAACGTGCCGCTCCTCTCCAGTCTCCAAGTGTCCTCCCTCTTCCTTCCCCAGTCGCCAACTTCCCCCCCCCCCTCATTAACCGCTCCTGCTTATCAGTGAAGCGGAGCCGAATGGCAGGCCGCAGCCCACAGGACGTTGCTGCTTTAAAAGGCACTTGTGTTTCACAGACATGAGTGACGTTTCTCCCTCACTACATTTCCGGAGCAATGGAATTGAAAAGTAGGGAAGTGATGTTAAACTTGTATCGAACCCTAGCCAGACCACACTTGGAGTACTGTGACAGTTCTGATCTCCATATTACAAAAAGGATATAGAGGCACTGAGGACGGTGCAAAAAAGTTTTACAAGGATAAATACCAGAATTGAGAGGTTATCAGGAAAGACTCAACAGGCTGGGGCTCTTTTCTCTAGAAAAGAGAAGGCTGAGGGGTGACCTGACAGAAGTCTTTAAAATTATGAAGGGGTCTGATACGGTAGACGTAGAAAAGATGTGTCCATTTCTGGGGGGTCCAAAACTAGGGGCCATAAATATAAGATAGTCACTAACAAATCCAATAAGGAATTCAGGAGTGCTTAGAATGTGGCACTTGATATCACAGGGAGTAGTTGAGGCAAATAGCATAGATGCATTTAAGGGGAAGCTAGATAAGTACATGAGAGAGAAAGGAATAGAAGGATGTACTGATAGGGTGAGCTGGAGTAGGGTGGGAGGAGGCTGGTGTGGAGCAGAAACACCGACACCTTGTTTCTGTAAATTTTATGTCATTATATATTGGTCTGTGGCTTAAAGTTTGGTAACAGTTCCAGTCTTGTACAGATGAAGAAAATGCATAAATAATATTCTCTGCCTCGAGATTCGTGAAGGAGCAGGAACACCAGGAAGTAAGCGAGAGACTGAGGTCGGGTTTAACCTCTCCTGAGCATCCTGCTTTGGAATGGTGAACTGGCAGTGAGTGTGTGGTCTGGACTGTTCTACCCTTGGCCCAGCTCCCTCGTACTACTCTTACATTCTGACCTCTCCCAAGGTAGCCACCACATTCCTTCCTGTGACCAGGCCAGCCTCAACCTTTCTACCTCAAATTATCCTATGTTTACATGCTTCCCTATGAAAGAGTTCGAAGAATGTGGCCGGCTTCCATGTGCATGCTGGCAACTCCCAGCTTTACCACTCGACTCCCATCATGCCGTATGGCTGCTTGTCCAAAATTACCTTGCGGATATGTTATTTGTTCATGGGATGTGGACTCATACAAAAATAGGAGCAGGAGTAGGCCATTTGGCCCATTGAGCCTGCTCCACCATTCAATATGATCATGGCTGATCCTCTATCTCAATACCATATTCTCGCTCTCTCCCCATACTCCTTGATGCTTTTTGTGTCTAGAAATCTATCTATCTCCTTCTAAAATATATTCAGTGACTTGGCCTCCACAGCCTTCTGTGGTAGAGAATTCCACAGGTTCACCACCCTCTGAGTGAAGATATTTCTCCTCATCTCAGTCCTAAATGTCCTACCTCGTATCCTGAGACTGTGACCCCTCGTTCTAGACCCCCCAGCCAGGGGAAACATCCTCCCTGCATCCAGTCTGTCGAGCTCTGTCAGAATTTTATACGTTTCAATGAGATCCCCTCTCATTCTTCTAAACTCTAGTGAATACAGGCCTAGTCGACCCAATCTCTCCTCATACGACAGTCCTGCCATCCCAGGAATCAGTCTGGTGATCCTTCGCTGCACTCCTCTATGGCAAGTATATCCTTTCTTAGGTAAGGAGACCAAAACTGTACACAGTATTCCAGGTGTGGTCTCACCAAGGCCCTGTATAAGTGTAGTAAGACATCCTTGCTCCTGTACTCAAATCCTATTGCAATGAAGGCCAACATACCATTTGCCTTCCTAACTGCTTGCTGCACCTGTATGTTTGTTTTCAGTGACTGGTGTACAAGGACACCCAGGTCCCTTTGTACATCAACATTTCCCAATCTATCACCATTTAAATAATACTCTGCCTTTCTGTTTTTCCTACCGAAGTGGATAACTTCACATTTATCTACGTTATACTGCATCTGCCATGTATTTTCCCACTCACTCAACTTGTCTAAATCGCCTTGAAGCCTCTTTGCATCCTCCTCACAACTCACAATCCCACCAAGTTTCATGTCGTCAGCGAACTTGGAAATATTACATTTGGTTCCCTCAGCCAAATCATTGATTTATATTGTGAATAGCTGGGGCCCAAGCACTGATCCCTGTGGTACCCCACTAGTCACCGCCTGCCACCCCGAAAAAGACCCATTTATTCCTACTCTCTGTTTCCTGTCTGTTAACCAATTTTCAATCCATGCCAGTATATTATCCCCAATCCCATGTGCTTTAATTTTGCACACTAACCTCTTATGTGGGACTTTATCAAAGGCCTTCTGAAAATCTAAATGCACCACATCCACTGGTTCTCCCTTATCTATTCTACCAGTTACATCCTCAAAAAACTCTAGTAGGTTTGTCAAACACGATTTCCCTTTCATAAATCCATGTTGACTTTGTCTAATCCCGTTGATATTTTCTAAGTGTCCTGTTATCACATCCTTTCTAATAGACTCTAGCATTTTCCCTACTACTGATGTTAGGCCAACTGGTCTGTAATTCCCTGTTTTCCCTCTCATGCTCCTTTTTTAAATAGTGGGGTTATATTTGCCACCCTCCAATCTGCAGGAACTGTTCCATAATCTATAGAATTTTGGAAGATGACAACCAATGCATCCACTATTTCCATGGCTACCTCTTTTAGTACTCTGGGATGCAGATTATCAGGCCCTGGGGATTTATTGGCTTTCAGTCCCATTAATTTCTCCAGCACTATTTTTTTACAAATACTAATTTCCTTTAATTCCTCCTTCTCACTAGACCCTTTGTTCCCTAGCATTTCTGGGAAGTTATTTGTGTCCTCTTCCGTGAAGACAGAACCAAAGTATTTGTTTAATTGCACTGCCATTTCCTTGTTATCCATTATAAATTCACCCATTTCTGACTGTAAGGGACCTACATTTGTCTTCACTACTCTTTTTCTTTTTACATACTCGTAGAAGATTTTACAGTCCGCTTTTATGTTCCTTACAAGTTAACTCTCA
This sequence comes from Squalus acanthias, assembly GCA_030390025.1. Lineage (NCBI taxonomy): Eukaryota > Metazoa > Chordata > Chondrichthyes > Squaliformes > Squalidae > Squalus > Squalus acanthias. The sequence continues at coordinate 1,267,745 of JASTWF010000046.1, forward strand.
TACTCTATTTTCTCCCCTCTGAATCAATCTCTTGGTTCTTTTTTGCTGAACTCTAAACTGCTCCCAATCCTCAGGCTTGCTACTTTTTCTGGCAAATGTATATGACTCCTCTTTGGATCCAATACTATCCTTAATTTATTTTGTTAGCCATGGTTGGGCCGCTTTTCCTTTTGTGTTTTTGCGCCAGAAAGGAATGTATAACTGTTGCAATTCATGCATTCATTCCTTAAATGTTAGCCATTGCCTATCCACCGTCATGCCTTTTAATGTAGCTCCCCAATCTATCATAGCCAACTCACTTCTCATACCTTCATAGCTTCCTTTGTTTAGATTTAGGACCCTAGTTTCGGATTGGACTTCTTCACTTTCCATCTTAATGAAGAATTCTATCATGTTATGGTCATTCTTCCCTAAAGGACCCCGCACAACAAGATTATTAATTAACCCCTTCTCTAAGGAGTCAACCACATAATGTGGGTCTGGAGCCATGCATAGGCCAGACCCTTCTTTCCCTAAATTGAGAACAGGTTCCATAGACTAGGCTTGTATTCCCTCGAGCAGGGAAGATTAAACGGTGATCTAATTGAGGTGTTTAAGATGATTAAAGGAGTTGATATGGTGGATGGAGAGAAACTATTTGCTCTGGTGGGGGGAGTCCAGAACAAGGAGCACAACCTTAAAATTAGAGCCAGGCCATTCAGGGGTGATGTCAGGAATCACTTCATCACACAAAGGGTAGTGGAAATCTGGAAATCGCTCCCCAAAGAAATCTGTCGGGGCTAGGTCAATTGAAGATTTCAAAACTGAGATTGATAGATTTTCGTTGGGTAAGGGTATTAAGGATTACGGAACCAAGGCAGGTAAATGGAGTTGAGATACAGATCAGGAATGATCTATTTGAATGACAGAACAGGCTCAAGGGGCTGAATTGTCTACTCCTGTTACTATGTGCTCTGAAAGGCAATGGTGAAGGACACTGCGACAGCTTTCATTCTCAGTTTTCCTTGGTGCTAGCCTGCAAATTTTCAGATTTATTCAATACACTTTCACAATTTCCCATTGTGGGAGTTGAATTCTCGACCTCTGGGTTGCTAGTCCAGTATCAAAACCATTAAGCTGCCATACCCTACTGGCTTAACTTTCTTCAATTCAGTAATGGCAAGATTCAAGCTATCACACTTGGAAGCTCTGCTCCTTAGCCCCTGAGTATATCCACCTCCCCTAATCCTTGCCCAGGCCTGAAATTGCATATCCTCGATGTAATGTTCGGCCCTGAGTTCAGCTTCAACCCCCATTCATTCCGCTCTGTCAGCAACATTGCTCCTAATTATTTTTCTTTTGGAAGTTCAGATTTTTATTCCAAACATGTGCTACCAATCCCCCAAATCATTCCTTCCAGCTGTATAACCTTACTCGCTTCTCTCCCTCCTCACTCCCGCCATTGCTGGAACTTTCATTCGTGATCCATGCCGCTGTCGTCTCTGGGCTGGGCCTACTCCATACTCTCTTTGCGGCCTCCTGAACTCCAGTCTACACAAACCCCAGCATGTTCAAACTCTGTCTGTCGTATCCTATCCCCGGCTAGAGCTGAAAGCCCTGCTACTGAAAGCCTGCTTAATAATCATCCCCGTCTTCAAAAGCCTGCACTGGCTCCCCGCATTAACCTTACCATCTGCGTCTGCATTCACAAATCTCCCTTTCTCTCTCTCTCTCTCTCTCTCTCACACGGCAGCTGTTGATAATTCTGCCAGTGTCATTTACACTTCATCGAGAGCCATCTTTTGTTTCTTAACTTGTCCCATTACCATCTCCTTTTGCCTTGCACCATCTCTTAATCTCTCTTAATGTTTCTTAAATAACAGAAAACGCTGGAAAAACTCAGCTTAATGTCTCTTAATCTCTCCTGCCTTCCATCCTATCACAGACCTTCCCCTTTGTTCTTTCCTCCCCTCCCCCCTTTCCCTGCCCCTACACTTGCTTAAAAACCTGTTCCATCTCCAGCTTTTTCCAGTTCTGAGGAAGGGTTATCGACCTGAAACGTTGACTCTGTTTCTCTCTCCACAGATGCTGCCTGACCTGCTGAGTATTTCCAGCATTTTCTGTTTTTATTTCACAAATCTCCCCCTGGCCTTTCCCACCCGACCTCTACGACTGACTTCAGCCCTACCCAATCCCTGCACCCTATGGACTGTAACCTACTGTGAGCCCACCCCGCCATTGCCTCACGGGGCGGCAGAACCTTGGCCCATTAGGGCCGTGCACGCTGCACATCTCTTCTTAAAGCCCTTTGCCTTATGCCATCTCTCCCCGGGGTCGAAGTTACTTCAAACAGGCCTTCAGTTTCATAAACTCGGACACAGTGTCCGTCCCTCCCTCTTTTAGGAAGCGCCCGGGGACATTTATATTAAAGGCGGTTTATAAATACAAGTATTAGTTGGGCAGAGTGGCCACCTGAGTCAACTGAACATCCACATATTAAACATCGGGCATGTGCATGTGGACCAGTACAGTATCATCTGTATGTGATGAACACAGAGATGCACATGTGTACCAAAACAAATGCAAAATACTGCGGATGCTGGATATAAAAACAGAAAATGCTGGAAACACTCAGCAGGTCTGCAGAAAGGAATAGAGTTAACGTTTCAGGTCAATGAGCTTTCATCAGAAAATGTCAGTGCAGATCTGCAGTTGTGTGCAATGCCACAGTTTGTGAAACCTGTATTAAAAGCAAGGCTATTTTGAATTGGTGCAAGTCCCTTTGTTGAGCGATTGAGAAGTGTGGAGTTGGTGCACAGACAGCCACAGTCTGTTTCTCAAAACCAACATTCGGCAATCCCGGATGGGAGGGATGAACATGAGGAATGTTTAACAGGAAGGAACACGTGCTATACTCCGACCCAGAAAAGGTCAAATCTGTGTTTAAAACCCCCCGTCTCTTCGCAGGGGTATATAAGTGATCACAGTCTGCAATGGCGCACAACTGGTTGAATAGGCCCGGATCTCCATGAGTAGTTTTATATTAGTACAATAGCTAGTTTTATATTAGGTCGTTCTCGTTGATAGCACAGCCAAGCGATTGTTTAAGAAAACATAGGGGGAGGGAGATTAGATTTAGTTTGACAATTAACTGTCTTGTTAACATAACAGTGTTTAGTTTCCAAGGATGCGGTCAATTAGAACGCAATGCATGCCACTGACTGACAGAGTAAACTGGCTGAACAATTGGTTAAAGCGAGAATCAGCGCAGAAACTCAGTGAAAATGTCGGAGGCAACGACTGAAGGAAACACATATCTCACGGTATATCGCAGTATAATACACGGGGAGTGAGACAGTATAATTCACGGGGAGTGAGACAGTATAATACCCGGGGTGTGAGACAGTATAATACCCGGGGTGTGGGACAGTATAATTCACGGGGAGTGAGACAGTATAATACCCGGGATGTGGGACAGTATAATACCCGGGGTGTGGGACAGTATAATTCACGGTGAGTGAGACAGTATAATTCACGGGGAGTGAGACAGTATAATACCCGGGGTGTGGGACAGTATAATACCCGGGCTGTGGGACAGTATAATACACGGGGTGTGAGACAGTATAATACACGGGGTGTGGGACAGTATAATTCACGGGGAGTGAGACAGTATAATTCACGGGGTGTGGGACAGTATAATTCAGGGGTGTGAAACAGTATAATTCACGGGGAGTGGGACAGTATAATTCACGGGGTGTGGGACAGTATAATTCAGGGGTGTGAAACAGTATAATGCACGGGGTGTGAGACAGTATTTTTTTTTATTCGTTTATGGGATCTGGGCGTCGCTGGCAAGGCCAGCATTTATTGCCCATCCCTAGTTGCCCTTGAGAAGGTGGTGGTGAGTGGCCTTCTTGAACCGCTGCAGTCCGTGTGGTGAAGGTACTCCCACAGTGCTGTTAGGGAGGGAGTTCCAGGATTTTGACCCAGCGACAATGACGGATCGGCGATATACTTCTAAGTCAGGATGGTGTGTGACTTGGAGGGGAACTTGGAGGTGGTGGTGTTCCCATGCGCCTGCTGCCCTTGTCCTTCTAGGTGGAGGAGGTTGCGGGTTTGGGAGGTGCTGCCGAAGATGCCTTGGCAAGTTGCTGCAGTGCATCTTGTAGATGGTGCACACTGCAGCCACGGTATGCCGGTGGTGGAGGGAGTGAATGTTTAAGGTGGTGGATGGGGTGCCAATCAAACGGGCTGCTTTGTCCTGGATGGTGTCGAGCTTCTTGAGTGTTGTTGGAGCTGCACTCATCCAGGCAAGTGGAGAGTATTCCATCACACTCCTGACTTGAGCCTTGTAGATGGTGGAACGGCTTTGGGGTGTCAGGAGGTGAGACACTCGCCGCAGAATACCTAGCCTCTGACCTGCTCTTGTAGCCACAGTATTTATGTCGCTGGTCCAGTTAAGTTTCTGGTCAATGGTGACGCCCAGGATGTTGATGGTGGGGGATTCGGCGATGGTAATGCTGTTGAATGTCAAAGGGAGGTGGTTAGACTCTCACTTGTTGGAGATAGTCATTGCCTGGCACTTCTGTGGTGCGAATGTTACCTGCCACTTATCAGCCCAAGCCTGAATGTCATCCAGGTCTTGTTGCATGCGGGCATGGACTGCTTCATTATCTGAAGAGTTGGGAATGGAACTGAACACTGTGCAATAATCAGCGAACATCCCCATTTCTGACCTTATGTTGGAGGGAAGGTCATTGATGAAGCAGCTGAAGATGGTTGGGCCTAGGACACTGCCCTGAGGAACTCTTGCAGCGATGTTCTGGGGCTGTGATGATTGACCTTCAATGACCACAACCATCTTCCTTTGTGCTAGGTATGACTCAGCCAGTGGAGCGTTGTCCCCCTGATTCCCATTGACTTCAATTTTACTAGGGCTCCTTGATGCCACACTCGGTCAAATGCTGCCTTGATGTCAAGGGCAGTTACTCTCACCTCACCTGTGGAATTCAGCTCCTTTTTGCATGTTTGGACCGAGGCTGAATTGAGGTCGGGAGCCGAGTGGTCTTGGCGGAACCCAAACTGGGCATCAGTGAACAGGTTATTGGTGAGTAAGTGCCGCTTGATAGCACTGTTGATGACACCTTCCATCACTTTGCTGATGATTGAGAGTAGACTGATGGGGCAGTAATTGGCCAGATTGGATTTGTCCTGCTTTTTGTGGACAGGACATACCTGGGCAGTTTTCCACATTGTCGGCTAGAGGCCAGTGTTGTAGCTGTAGTGGAACACCTTGGCTAGAGGCGCGGCTAGCTCTGGAGCACAAGTCTTCAGCACGATAGCCGAGATGTTGTCGAGCCCATAGCCTTTGCTGTATCCAGTGTGCTCAGCCGTTTCTTGATATCACGTGGAGTGAATTGATTTGGCTGAAGACTGGCTTCTGTGATGTTGGAGACCTCAGGAGTAGGCCGATATGGATCATCCACTCGGCACTTCTGGCTGAAGATGGTTGCAAACGTTTCAGCCTTGTCTTTTGCACTCACGTTCTGGGCTCCACCATCATTGAGGATGGGGATATTCATGGAGCCTACTCCTCCCGTTAGTTGTTTAATGGTCCACCACAATTCACGACTGGATGTGGCAGGTCTGCAGAGCTTTGATCTGATCCATTGATTGTGGGATCGCTTAGCCCTGTCAAGAGCTTACACTGGGTGTGAGACAGCATAATAAACAGGGTGTGGGACAGTATAATACATGGTACAGGTCAGTATAATACACGGGGTGTGTAACAGTATAATACACGAGGTGGGACATTATAATACACAGGGAGTGGGACAGTATAATACACGGGGAATGTGTGACAGCATAATACCCGCGGGGACAGTATAATACTCGGTGCGGGACAGTGTAATACACGGGGGGAATATTTTTATTCATGGGGTGTGTGACAGTATAATACATGGGGTGTGTGACAGTATAATACACGGGGTGTATGACAGTATAATACATGGGGTGTGAGACAGTACAATAAACAGGGTGGCAGACATTAGAATAAACGGGGTGTGGAACAGTATAATGCCTGGGGTGTAGGACAGTACAATAAATAGGATGGGGGACAGTATAATACACGGGGTGTGGGACAGTATAATAAACGGGGTGTGGGACAGTATAATCCATGGGACCTGGGACAGTAGAATAAACGATATGTGGGACGATATAATACACGGGGTGTGTGAGAATATAATACACGGGGAGTGTGACTGTATAATACACGGGGAGTGGGGCAGCATAACTACATGGGGCGGGACAGTATAATACATGGTACAGGTCAGTATAATACACGGGGTGTGAGTATAATACACAGGGTGTGGGACAGTATAATACATAGTGCAGGACAGTATAATGCACAGTGCGGGACAGTATAATACACAGTGCAGGACAGTAAAATACATGGGTTGCGGGAAAGTATAATACACGGGGTGTGGGACAGTCTAATACACGGGGAGTGGGACAATATAATAAATATGGTGTGTGACAGTATAATGTAATGGGTGTGGGACAGTAGAATACACAGTGCGGGACATTATAATACACAGGGAGTGGGAAAGTATAATGCCCGGGGTGTGTGACAGAAAGATACACGGGTGTGGGACAGTATAATTCATCGGGTGTGGGACAGTACATTAAACGATATGTGGGACAGTATAATACACTGGGAGTGGGACAGTATAATACATGGGGAATGTGACAGCATAATACCCGGGGGGACGGTATAATACTCGGTGCGGGACAGTGTAATACACGGGGGGGACATAATAATACATGGGGTGTGAGTCAGTATAATACACGGGGTGTGAGACAGTATAATACACAGGGTCTAGGACAGTACAATACATGGTGCAGGGCAGTATATTATACGGGGTGTGAGACAGTATAATACAGGGTGTGGGACAGTATAATACACAGTGCGGGACAGTAAAGCACACGGGCTGCGGGAAAGTATAATACACATTGAGGGACTGTATAATACACGGGGAGTGGGACAGTATAATACATGGTGTGTGTGACAGTATAATGTAATGGTTGTGGGACAGTAGAATACACAGGGAGTGTGACAGTAAGACACACCGGTGTGGGACAGTATAATACACAATGTGGGATGGTATAATATATGGGGCGGGAAAGTATAATACACAGTGCAGGACAATATAATACACACAGAGTGTGACAGTAAATACACGGGCGTGGGACGGTATAATGCACGGGGTGTGGAAGAGTATAATGCACGGGGTGTAGGACAGTACAATAAATGGGGTGTGGGACAGTATAATTCACGGGGTGTAGGACAGTACAATAAATGGAGTGTGGAAGAGTATAATGCACGGGGTGTAGGACAGTACAATAAATGGGGTGTGGGACAGTATAATTCATGGGGTGTGGGACAGTGGAATAAATGGAGTGTGGGACACTATAATTCACGGGGTGTGTGACAGTACAATAAAAGGGGTGTGCGACAGAATAATTCACGGGCTGTGGGACAGTACAATAAATGATATGTGGGACAGTATAATACACAGGGTGTGTGACAGTATAATACATGGTGAGTTTGGCAGTATAAAACTCAGTGTTCGGGACAGTATAATACACGGGGTGTCTGAGAGAATAATACACAGGGTGTGGGACAGTATAAAACACAGTGCGGGGCAGTATAAAACAAAGTGTGGGACACCATAATACATGGAGGGGACAGTATAATACACTGAGTGTGGGACTGTGTATTACACGGTGTGGAAAAGCATAATACACAGTGCGGGACAGTATAATACACGGAGGGACTGTATAATACACGTGGTGTGGGACAGTATAATACACGGGGTGTGAGACAGTATAATACATGGGGTGTGGAACACTCTAATTCACGGAGTGTGGGACAGTATAATACATGGAAAGTGGGACAGTATAATACATGGAGTGTGGGACAGTATAATATTCGAGGTGTGTGACAGTATAATACATGGTGGGTGGGACAGTATAATACACGGGGTGTGGGACAGTATAATACACAGGGTGAGTGACAGTATAATACACGAGGTTGTTAGCCAGTATAATACATGGAGTGTGGGACAGTATAATACACGGGGTGTGGGACAGGATAATACACAGGGTGTGTGACAGTATAATACATGGAGTGTGGGACAGTATAATATTCGAGGTGTGTGACAGTATAATACATGGAGTGTGGGACAATATAATATTCGAGGTGTGTGACAGTATAATACATGGTGGGTGGGACAGTATAATACACGGGGTGTGTGACAGTATAATACAGCGACTGTGGGACATTATAATAAACGCAGTGTGTACAGTATAATACATGGAATGTGGGACATTATAAAACACAGGGTGTGGGACAGTTTAATGAACGGGATGTGGGACGTTATAATATTCGGGGTGTGAGACAGTATAACACGTGGTGGCTGGGACAGTATAATACACGGAGTGTGGGACAGTATAATGCTCGGGTTGTGAAGCAGTATAATATATGAGGAGTGAAACAGTAAAATAGTCGGGGTGTGTGACAGTACAATACATGGGGATTCGGACAGTATGATACACGGGGTGTCTGACAGAATGATATATGGGCTGTGGGACAGTATAATACATGGGTGGACAGTATAATACACGGTGCGTGACAGTATAATACACAATGTGGGACGGTATAATACACGGGGTGTGAGGCAATATAATACATGGGGAGTGGGACAGTATAATGCACGAAGTGTGGGACAGTATGATACACGGGATTTCTGAAAGTATAATACACGGGTGGGGCGGTATAATACACGGGGTGTGGGACAGTATAATACACGGGTGTGTGACAGGATAATACATTGAGTGTGGGACAGTAAAATACTCGGGGTGAGACAGTATAATAAATGGTGGGTGGGACAGTATAATACACGGGGTGTGTTAAATATTATAATACACGGATTGTGGCACAGTATAGTAAATGCAGTGTGGTATAGTATAATATATGGAGTGTGGGACAGTATAATACATGGATGTCGGACAATATAAGACACGGGGTGTTTGGCTGTATAATACACGGAGTTTGAGACTGTGTAATGCACGGATGTGGGATAGTATAATACTCGGTGTGTGAGACAGTATAATACATGGTGGGTGGGACAGTATAATACACAGGGTGTGTGATAGTATAATACACGGTGTGTGAGACAGTATAATACATGGTGGGTGGGACAGTATAATACACGGGGTGTGTGACAGGATAATACACGGTGTGTGGGACAGTATAATACATGGGGTGTGGGACAGTATAATACTCGGGGAGTGAGACAGCATAATACATGGAGTGTTGGACAGTATAATACACCGTATGTGTGACAGTATAATACATGGAGTGTGGGACAGTTTAACACATGGTGGGTGGGACAGTATAACACCTGGTGTGTGTTAAACAGTTTAATGCACGGAGTTTGGGACAGTGTAATACACGGGGTGTGGGACAGTATAATACACGGAGTATGGGACAGTATAATACACGAGGTGTGGGACAGTATAATACACGGGGTGTGGGACAGTATAATACATGGGGTGTGGGGCAGTATAATGCACAGGGTGTGTGACAGTATAATACATGTTGGGTGGGACAGTATAATACACGGGGTGTGGGACAGTATAATATATGGTGGGTGGGACAGTATAATACACGGGGTGTGGGACAGTATAATACACAATGTGTGTGACAGTGTAATACACGGGGTGTGGGACAGTATAATATTCGAGGTGTGTGACAGTATAATATATGGTGGATGGGACAGTATAATACACGGGGTGTGTTAAACAGTATAATACATGGACTTTGGGACAGTATAATAAACGCAGTGTGTGACAGTATAATACATGGAATGTGGGAAATTATAATACACAGGGTATGAGACAGTATAACACGTGGTGGCCGGGACAGTATAATACACGGAGTGTGGGACAGTATAATGCATGGGTGGTGAAGCATTATAATACACGGGGAGTGAGACTGTATAATAGTCGGGGTGTGTGACTTTACAAAACACGGGGATTCGGACAGTATAATACACGGGGTGTCTGACAGAATAATATTTGGGGAGTGGGACAGTATAATACATGGGTGGACAGTATAATACACGGTGCAGGACAGTATAATACACAATGTGGGACAGTATAATACACGGAGGGGACAATATAATACACGGGGTGCGGGACTATATAATACACGGAGAGGACAGTATAATACATGGAGGGGAAGTATGATACATGGGGTGCAGGACTATATAATACACGGAGGGGACAGTATAATACATGATGGGGACAGTATCATACACGGGGTGCGGGACGATATAATACACGGAGGGGACAGTATAATACATGGAGGGGGACAGTATAATACATGGAGGGGACAGTATAATATATGTGGTTTGGGACAGTATAATACACAGGATGTGTGACAGGATAATACATTGAGTGTAGGACAGTAAAATACTCGGGGTGAGACAGTATAATACATGGAGGGTGGGACAGTATGATACGTGGGGTGTGTTAAATATTATAATACACGGATTGTGGCACAGTATAATAACTGCAGTGTGGTACAGTATAATATACGGAGTGTGGGACAGTATAAGACACGGGGTGTTTGGCAGTATAATACACGAAGTGTGAGACTGTATAATACACGGTGTGTGAGACAGTATAATACATGGTGGGTGGGACAGTATAATACACGGGGTGTGTTAAATATTATAACACATGGATTGTCGGACAGTATAATAAATGCAGTGTGGTACAATATAATATACGGAGTGTGGTACAGTATAATACACGGAGTGTGGGACAGTACAATACATGGGCTGTGAGGCAGTATAATAAATGGAGTGTGGGACAATATAATACACGGCTTGTTTGACAGTACAATACACGGAGTGTGGGACAGTATAATTCACGGGGACTGAGGCAGTATAATGCAACAGGTGTGGGAAAGTATAATACACGGGGTGTGAGGCCGTATACTACATGGAGCGTGGGAGATTATAATACATGGAGTGTGGGACAGTATAATACACAGATGTGTGACAGTATAATACATGGAGTGTAGGACAGTATAATACATGGGGTGTGAGACAGTATAATACATGGGGTGTGGAACAGTATAATACGCGGAGTGTGGGACAGTATAATACATGGGATGTGAGACAGTATAATACATGGGGTGTGGGACAGTATAATACATGGGGTGTGGGACAGTATAATACATGGGGTGTGAGACAGTATAATACATGGCGTGTGGGACAGTATAATACATGGGATGTGAGACAGTATAATACATGGGATGTGGGACAGTATAATACATGGGATGTGAGACAGTATAATAGATGGGGTGTGAGACAGTATAATACATGGGGTGTGAGACAGTATAATACATGGCGTGTGAGACAGTATAATAGATGGGGTGTGAGACAGTATAATACATGGGGTGTGAGACAGTATAATACATGGCGTGTGGGACAGTATAATACATGGGGTGTGAGAAAGTATAATACATGGGTTGTGAGACAGTATAATACATGGCGTGTGGGACAGTATAATACATGGGATGTGAGACAGTATAATACATGAGGTGTGGGACAGTATAATACATGAGGAGTGGGACAGTATAATACACGGAGTGTGGGCTAGTATAATACAAGGGGTGTGAGACAGTATAATACGCGGAGTGTGGAACAGTATAATACACGGGTGTGGGATGGTATAATGCACGGGGTGTGGGACAGTATAATACACGGGGTGTGGAAGAGTATAATGCACGGGGTGTAGGACAGTACAATAAATGGGGTGTGGGACAGTATAATTCACGGGATGTAGGACAGTACAATAAATGGGTTGTGGGACAGTATAATTCATGGGGTGTAGGACAGTACAATAAATGGAGTGTGGAAGAGTATAATGCATGGGGTGTAGGACAGTATAATACACAGTGCGAGACAGTATAATACACAGTGTGGGACACCATAATACTTGGAGGGGACAGAATAATACACGGGGTGTGGGACTGTTTATTACACGGTGTGGAACAGCATAATACACAATGCGGGACAGTATAATACACGGAGGGGACTGTATAATACACGTGGTGTGGGACGGTATAATACACGGGGTGTGAGACAGTATAATACACGGGGTGTGGAACAGTCTAATTCACGGAGTGTGGGACAGTATAATACATGGAGTGTGGGACAGTATAATATATGGAATGTGGGACAGTATAATACATGGAGTGTGGGACAGTATATTACACGGGGTGTGGGACAGTATAATACACACGGTGAGTGACAGTATAATACACAGGGTATGAGCCAGTATAATACATGGAGTGTGGGACAGTATAATATTCGAGGTGTGTGACAGTATAATACATGGTGGGTGGGACAGTATAATACACAGGGTGTGTGACAGTATAATACACCGAATGTGGGACATGATAATAAACGCAGTGTGTGACAGTATAATATATGGAATGTGGGACATTATAATACACAGGGTGTGGGACAGTTTAATGACGGGGTGTGGGGCGTTATAATATTCGGGGTGTGAGACAGTATAACACGTGGTGGCTGGGACAGTATAATACACAGAGTGTGGGACAGTATAATGCTCGGGTTGTGAAGCAGTATAATACATGAGGAGTGAAAGAGTAAAATAGTTGGGGTGTGGGACAGTACAATACACGGGGATTCGGACATTATAATACACGGGGTGTTTGACAGAATAATATATGAGGTGTGGGACAGTATAATACATGGGTGGACAGTATAACACATGGTGCGTGACAGTATAATACACAATGTGGGACAGTATAATACACGGAGGGGACGATATAATACACGGGGTGTGAGGCAATATAATGCATGGGGTGTGGGACAGTATAATTCACGAAGTGTGGGACAGTATAATACACGGGTTTTCTGAAAGTTTAATACTCGTGTGGGGCGGTATAATTCATGGGGTGTGGGACAGTATAATACACAGTGTGTGTGACAGGATAATACATTGAGTGTGGGACAGTAAAATACTGGGGTGAGATAGAATAATACATGGTGGGTGGGACAGTATAATACACGGGGTGTGTTCAATATTATAATACACGGATTGTGGCACAGTATAATAAATGCAGTGTGGTATAGTATAATATATGGAGTGTGGGACAGTATAATACATGGACGTGGGACAATATAAGACACGGGGTGTTTGGCAGTATAATACACGGAGTTTGAGACAGTATAATGCACGGGGTGTGGGATAGTATAATACTCGGGGTGTGAGACAGTATAATACATGGTGGGTGGGACAGTATAATACATAGGGTGTGTGACAGGATAATACACGGTGTGTGGGACAGTATAATACACGGTGTGTGGGGCAGGATAATACACGATGTGTGGGACAGTATAATACATGGGGTGTGGGACAGTATAATACTCGGGGAGTGAGACAGCATAATACATGGAGTGTTGGACAGTATAATACACCGTATGTGTGACAGTATAATACATGGAGTGTGGGACAGTTTAACACATGGTGGGTGGGACAGTATAACACCTGGTGTGTGTTAAACAGTTTAATGCACGGAGTTTGGGACAGTGTAATACACGGGGTGTGGGACAGTATAATACACGGAGTATGGGACAGTATAATACACGAGGTGTGGGACAGTATAATACACGGGGTGTGGGACAGTATAATACATGGGGTGTGGGGCAGTATAATGCACAGGGTGTGTGACAGTATAATACATGTTGGGTGGGACAGTATAATACACGGGGTGTGGGACAGTATAATATATGGTGGGTGGGACAGTATAATACACGGGGTGTGGGACAGTATAATACACAATGTGTGTGACAGTGTAATACACGGGGTGTGGGACAGTATAATATTCGAGGTGTGTGACAGTATAATATATGGTGGATGGGACAGTATAATACACGGGGTGTGTTAAACAGTATAATACATGGACTTTGGGACAGTATAATAAACGCAGTGTGTGACAGTATAATACATGGAATGTGGGAAATTATAATACACAGGGTATGAGACAGTATAACACGTGGTGGCCGGGACAGTATAATACACGAAGTGTGGGACAGTATAATGCATGGGTGGTGAAGCATTATAATACACGGGGAGTGAGACTGTATAATAGTCGGGGTGTGTGACTTTACAAAACACGGGGATTCGGACAGTATAATACACGGGGTGTCTGACAGAATAATATTTGGGGAGTGGGACAGTATAATACATGGGTGGACAGTATAATACACGGTGCGGGACAGTATAATACACAATGTGGGACAGTATAATACACGGAGGGGACAATATAATACACGGGGTGCGGGACTATATAATACACGGAGAGGACAGTATAATACATGGAGGGGAAGTATGATACATGGGGTGCGGGACTATATAATACACGGAGGGGACAGTATAATACATGATGGGGACAGTATCATACACGGGGTGCGGGACGATATAATACACGGAGGGGACAGTATAATACATGGAGGGGACAGTATAATACATGGAGGGGACAGTATAATATATGTGGTTTGGGACTGTATAATACACAGGATGTGTGACAGGATAATACATTGAGTGTAGGACAGTAAAATACTCGGTGAGACAGTATAATACATGGAGGGTGGGACAGTATGATACGTGGGGTGTGTTAAATATTATAATACACGGATTGTGGCACAGTATAATAACTGCAGTGTGGTACAGTATAATATACGGAGTGTGGGACAGTATAAGACACGGGGTGTTTGGCAGTATAATACACGAAGTGTGAGACAGTATAATACACGGTGTGTGAGACAGTATAATACATGGTGGGTGGGACAGTATAATACACGGGGTGTGTTAAATATTATAACACATGGATTGTCGGACAGTATAATAAATGCAGTGTGGTACAATATAATATATGGAGTGTGGTACAGTATAATACACGGAGTGTGGGACAGTACAATACACGGGCTGTGAGGCAGTATAATAAATGGAGTGTGGGACAATATAATACACGGGTTGTTTGACAGTACAATACACGGAGTGTGGGACAGTATAATTCACGGGGACTGAGGCAGTATAATGCAACAGGTGTGGGAAAGTATAATACACGGGGTGTGAGGCCGTATAGTACATGGAGCGTGGGAGATTATAATACATGGAGTGTGGGACAGTATAATACACAGATGTGTGACAGTATAATACATGGAGTGTAGGACAGTATAATACATGGGGTGTGAGACAGTATAATACATGGGGTGTGGAACAGTATAATACGCGGAGTGTGGGACAGTATAATACATGGGATGTGAGACAGTATAATACATGGGGTGTGGGACAGTATAATACATGGGGTGTGGGACAGTATAATACATGGGGTGTGAGACAGTATAATACATGGCGTGTGGGACAGTATAATACATGGGATGTGAGACAGTATAATACATGGGATGTGGGACAGTATAATACATGGGATGTGAGACAGTATAATAGATGGGGTGTGAGACAGTATAATACATGGGGT
Organism: Squalus acanthias; assembly: GCA_030390025.1. Classification (NCBI taxonomy): domain Eukaryota; kingdom Metazoa; phylum Chordata; class Chondrichthyes; order Squaliformes; family Squalidae; genus Squalus; species Squalus acanthias. Next base: position 1,283,370 of record JASTWF010000046.1, read on the forward strand.
GTGAGACAGTATAATACATGGCGTGTGGGACAGTATAATACATGGGGTGTGAGAAAGTATAATACATGGGTTGTGAGACAGTATAATACATGGCGTGTGGGACAGTATAATACATGGGATGTGAGACAGTATAATACATGAGGTGTGGGACAGTATAATACATGAGGAGTGGGACAGTATAATACACGGAGTGTGGGCTAGTATAATACAAGGGGTGTGAGACAGTATAATACGCGGAGTGTGGAACAGTATAATACACGGGTGTGGGATGGTATAATGCACGGGGTGTGGGACAGTATAATACACGGGGTGTGGAAGAGTATAATGCACGGGGTGTAGGACAGTACAATAAATGGGGTGTGGGACAGTACAATTCACGGGATGTAGGACAGTACAATAAATGGGTTGTGGGACAGTATAATTCATGGGGTGTAGGACAGTACAATAAATGGAGTGTGGAAGAGTATAATGCATGGGGTGTAGGACAGTATAATACACAGTGCGAGACAGTATAATACACAGTGTGGGACACCATAATACTTGGAGGGGACAGAATAATACACGGGGTGTGGGACTGTTTATTACACGGTGTGGAACAGCATAATACACAATGCGGGACAGTATAATACACGGAGGGGACTGTATAATACACGTGGTGTGGGACGGTATAATACACGGGGTGTGAGACAGTATAATACACGGGGTGTGGAACAGTCTAATTCACGGAGTGTGGGACAGTATAATACATGGAGTGTGGGACAGTATAATATATGGAATGTGGGACAGTATAATACATGGAGTGTGGGACAGTATATTACACGGGGTGTGGGACAGTATAATACACACGGTGAGTGACAGTATAATACACAGGGTATGAGCCAGTATAATACATGGAGTGTGGGACAGTATAATATTCGAGGTGTGTGACAGTATAATACATGGTGGGTGGGACAGTATAATACACAGGGTGTGTGACAGTATAATACACCGAATGTGGGACATGATAATAAACGCAGTGTGTGACAGTATAATATATGGAATGTGGGACATTATAATACACAGGGTGTGGGACAGTTTAATGACGGGGTGTGGGGCGTTATAATATTCGGGGTGTGAGACAGTATAACACGTGGTGGCTGGGACAGTATAATACACAGAGTGTGGGACAGTATAATGCTCGGGTTGTGAAGCAGTATAATACATGAGGAGTGAAAGAGTAAAATAGTTGGGGTGTGGGACAGTACAATACACGGGGATTCGGACATTATAATACACGGGGTGTTTGACAGAATAATATATGAGGTGTGGGATAGTATAATACATGGGTGGACAGTATAACACATGGTGCGTGACAGTATAATACACAATGTGGGACAGTATAATACACGGAGGGGACGATATAATACACGGGGTGTGAGGCAATATAATGCATGGGGTGTGGGACAGTATAATTCACGAAGTGTGGGACAGTATAATACACGGGTTTTCTGAAAGTTTAATACTCGTGTGGGGCGGTATAATTCATGGGGTGTGGGACAGTATAATACACAGTGTGTGTGACAGGATAATACATTGAGTGTGGGACAGTAAAATACTGGGGGTGAGATAGAATAATACATGGTGGGTGGGACAGTATAATACACGGGGTGTGTTCAATATTATAATACACGGATTGTGGCACAGTATAATAAATGCAGTGTGGTATAGTATAATATATGGAGTGTGGGACAGTATAATACATGGACGTGGGACAATATAAGACACGGGGTGTTTGGCAGTATAATACACGGAGTTTGAGACAGTATAATGCACGGGGTGTGGGATAGTATAATACTCGGGGTGTGAGACAGTATAATACATGGTGGGTGGGACAGTATAATACATAGGGTGTGTGACAGGATAATACACGGTGTGTGGGACAGTATAATACACGGTGTGTGGGGCAGGATAATACACGATGTGTGGGACAGTATAATACATGGGGTGTGGGATAGTATAATACTCGGGGAGTGAGACAGTATAATACATGGTGGGTGGGACAGTATAATACACAGGGTGTGTGACAGGATAATACATTGAGTGTGGGACAGTATAATACTCGGGGTGTGAGACAGCATAATACATGGGGTGTGGGACAGTATAATACACGGAGTGTGGGAGAGTATAATACACGAGGTGTGGGACAGTATAATAAACGGGGTGTGGGACAGTATAATACACGGGGTGTGGGACAGTATAATACATGGGGTGTGGGACAGTATAATACACGGAATGTGGGAGAGTATAATACACGAGGTGTGGGACAGTATAATACACGGGGTTTGGGACAGTATAATACATGGGGTGTGGGACAGTATAATATTCCAGGTGTGGGACAGTATAATACACGGTGTGTGGGACAGTATAATACACAATGTGTGTGACAGTGTAATACATGGAGTGTGGGAAAGTATAATATTCAAGGTGTGTGACAGTATAATATATGGTGGGTGGGACAGTATAATACACGGGGTGTGTGAAACAGTATAATACATGGACTGTGGGACAGTATAATAAACGCAGTGTGTGACAGTATAATACATGGAATGTGGGACATTATAATACACAGGGTGTGAGACAGTATAACACGTGATGGCTGGGACAGTATAATACACGGAGTGTGGGACAGTATAATGCACGGGTGGTGAAGCAGTATAATACACGGGGAGTGAGACAGTATAATAGTCGGGGTGTGTGACAGTACAAAACACGGGGATTCGGACAGTATAATACACGGGGTGACTGACAGAATAATATTTGGGGTGTGGGACAGTATAATACATGGGTGGACAGTATAATACACGGTGCGGGACAGTATAATACATGGTGTGAGAGAGTATAACACACGGTGCGTGACAGTATAATACACAATGTGGGACAGTATAATACACGGAGGGGACTGTATAATACATGGAGGGGACAGTATAATACATGGAGGGGACTGTATAATACACGGAGGGGACAGTATAATACACGGGGTGCGGGACTATATAATGCACGGAGGGGACAGTATAATACATGGAGGGGACAGTATAATATATGTGGTTTGGGACAGTATAATACACAGGATGTGTGACAGGATAATACATTGAGTGTAGGACAGTAAAATACTCGGGGTGAGACAGTATAATACATGGAGGGTGGGACAGTATGATACGTGGGGTGTGTTAAATATTATAATACACGGATTGTGACACGGTATAATAAATGCAGTGTGGTACAGTATAATATACGGAGTGTGGGACAGTATAAGACATGGGGTGTTTGGCAGTATAATACACGAAGTGTGAGACAGTATAATACACGGAGTGTGGGACAGTACAATACACGGGCTGTGAGGCAGTATAATCAATGGAGTGTGGTACAGTATAATATACGGTGTGTGGGACAGTATAATAAATGCAGTGTGGTACAGCATAATACACGGAGTGTGGGACAGTCTAATACACGGAGTGTGGGACAGTACAATACACGGGCTGTGAGGCAGTATAATAAATGGAGTGTGGGACAATATAATACACGGGTTGTTTGACAGTACAATACACGGAGTGTGGGACAGTATAATTCACGGGGACTGAGGCAGTATAATGCAACAGGTGTGGGAAAGTATAATACACGGGGTGTGAGGCCGTATAGTACATGGAGCGTGGGAGATTATAATACATGGAGTGTGGGACAGCATATTACAACGAGTGTGGGACAGTGTAATACACAGGTGTGTGACAGTATAATACATGTGGTGTGAGACAGTATAATACATAGGGTGTGGAACAGTATAACACGCGGAGTGTGGGACAGTATAATACATGGAGTGTGGGACAGTATAATACATGGAGTGTGAGACAGTATAATACATGGGGTGTGGGACAGTATAATACACGAGGAGTGGGACAGTATAATACACGGGGTGTGGAAGAGTATAATGCACGGGGTGTAGGACAGTAAAATAAATGGGGTGTGGGACAGTATAATTCACGGGGTGTGGGACAGTGGAATAAATGGAGTGTGGGACACTATAATTCACGCAGTGTGTGACAGTACAATAAAAGGGGTGTCCGACAGAATAATTCACAGGCTGTGGGACAGTACAATAAATGATATGTGGGACAGTATAATACACAGGGTGTGTGACAGTATAATACATGGTGAGTCGGGCAGTATAAAACTCAGTGTTCGGGACAGTATAATACATGGGCTTTCTGAAAGTATAATACACGGGTGGGACAGTATAATACAGTGTGTGTGACAGGATAATACATTGAGTGTGGGACAGTAAAATACTCGGGGTGAGACAGTATAATACATGGTGGGTGGGACAGTATAATACACGGGGTGTGTTAAATATTATAATACACGGATTGTGGCACAGTATAATAAATGCAGTGTGGTATAGTATAATATATGGAGTGTGGGACAGTATAATACATGGATGTGGGACAATATAAGTCATGGGGTGTTTGGCAGTATAATACACGGAGTTTGAGACAGTATACACTCCGTGTATTGTACTGTCAAACAACCCGTGTATTATATTGTCCCACACTCCATTTATTATACTGCCTCACAGCCCGTGTATTGTACTGTCCCAGACTCCGTGTATTAGACTGTCCCACACTCCGTGTATTATGCTGTACCACACTGCATTTATTATACTGTCCCACACACCGTATATTATACTGTACCACACTCCATTGATTATACTGCCTCACAGCCCGTGTATTGTACTGTCCCACACTCCAAGAGGCGGCGGCGACCAGGTAGGCCCACAGAGGCGGCGGACCTGGGTGGAGCGGCTGCGGCGAGGCGGAGGTGTCAAGAGGCGGCGGCGACCAGGTAGGCCCACAGAGGCGGCGGACCTGGGTGGAGCGGCAGCGGCGAGGCGGAGGAGTCAAGAGGCGGCGGCGACCAGGTAGGCCCACAGAGGCGGCGGACCTGGGTGGAGCGGATGCGGCGAGGCGGAGGAGTCAAGAGGCGGCGGCGACCAGGTAGGCCCACAGAGGCTTTTAAAGTGCGGGACGCAGTGGTTGCTGGGTAGGTGATTAATTTTTACCTGTATATAAGTTGGGCGGTTCCTAAACCCGAGACACTACACTTGTAGTGTCCCCCACCCTTCCTCCTCCTCTAACCTAAAGGAGGTGAGTGACTATCAGGTAAGCTCTTTTTTGTTCTAGTTTAATCTGCAAGTTAGCTGGAGGGGATGGCAGGGGAGGCAGTGAAATGTTCCTCCTGCAGAATGTTTGAGGTGAGGGACGCCGTAGGTGTCCCTGCTGATTACACCTGTGGGAAGTGCACCCATCTCCAGCTCCTCGAAAACCGTGTTAGGGAACTGGAGCTGGAGCTGGATGAACTTCGGATCATTCGGGAGGCAGAGGAGGTCATAGATAGAAGCTTCAGGGATGTAATTACTCCAAAGCATGAAGATAGATGGGTTACGGTGAGAGGGGCTAGGAGGAAGCAGTCAGTGCAGGGATCCTCTGTGGTCGTTCCCCTCAGTAACAGGTATACCGCTTTGAATACTGTTGAGGGGGACGACTTACCAGTGGTAAGCCACGGTGACCGGATCTCCGGCGCTGGGTCCGTCCCTGTGGCTCAGAAGGGAAGGGGGGAGAGCAGGAGAGCAATAGTTATTGGGGACTCAATAGTCAGAGGGACAGATAGGAGGTTCTGTGGCAGCAAAAGAGACTCACGGATGGTATGTTGCCTCCCGGGTGCCAGGGTCCGTGACGTCTCGGACCGTGTTTTCAGAATCCTCAAAGGGGAAGGGGAACAATCACAAGTCGTGGTACACATCGGTACCAACGACATAGGTAGGAGAAGGGACGGGCATTTAAAACAGGAATTTAGGGAGCTAGGTTGGAAGCTGAGAGCCAGTACAAACCATGTTGTAATTTCTGGTTTGTTGCCGGTGCCACGTGCTAGCGAGTTGAGGAACAGGGAGAGAGTGCACATAAACACGTGGCTGCAGGGATGGTGTAGGGGGGAGGGTTTCAGTTATGTGGATAATTGGAGCACATTCTGGGGAAGGTGGGACCTGTACAAACAGGACGGTTTGCACCTGAACCAGAGGGGCACCAATATCCTGGGAGGGAAATTTGCTACGGCTCTTCGGGGGGGTTTAAACTAATTTGTCAGGGGGATGGGAAAAAGGGCTGTAGTCCACGAGCCAGTGGTGAGTGTAGGGAGGTACTGAGGAGGGTATCAAGGTCGCAGGAATGTACCAGCAGACAGGAAGATGGCTTGAAGTGTGTCTACTTCAATGTGTTGTGCGACTTCTCATTTTTGTCCACCCCAGTCCAACGCCGGCATCTCCACATCATACTTCAATGCAAGGAGCATCCGGAATAAGGTAGGAGAACTTGGAGCGTGGATTGGTACTTGGGACTACGATGTGGTGGCCATTACGGAGACATGGTTAGAACAGGGACAGGAATGGTTGTTGGAAGTTCCGGGGTATAGATGTTTCAGTAAGAGTAGGGAAGTTGGTAAGAAAGGTGGAGGAGTAGCATTGTTAATCAAGGATAGTTTAACAGCGGCAGAAAGGCAGTTTGAGGGGGATCTGCCGTCTGAGGTAATATGGGCTGAAGTTAGAAATAGGAAAGGAGCGGTCACGTTGTTAGGAGTTTTCTACAGGCCCCCAAATAGTAATAAAGATGTGGAGGAAGAAATTGCAAAGCAGATTATGAATAGGTGTGGAGGTCACAGAGTAGTTGTCATGGGTGACTTCAACTTTCCAAATATTGATTGGAACCTTTATAGGTCAAACAGTTCGGATGGGATAGTTTTTGCACAGTGTGTGCAGGAGGGTTTCCTGACACAATATGTGGATAGGCCGACAAGAGGTGGGGCCACGTTGGATTTGGTACTGGGTAATGAACCGGGCCAAGTGTTTGATTTGTATGTGGGAGAGCACTTTGGAGATAGTGACCACAATTCGGTAACTTTCACTATTGCAATGGAGAGGGATAGGGCCATACGGCAGGGCAGGGTTTATAATTGGGGGAGGGGTAATTATGATGCGATTAGGCAAGAATTAGGGAGTATAAGATGGGAACAGAAACTATCAGGGAAAGGCACAAATGAAAAGTGGAGCTTTTTCATGGAGCAATTACTGCGTGTCCTTGATAGGTATGTCCCTGTCAGGCAGGGAGGAAATGGCCGAGTGAGAGAACCATGGTTCACAAAAGAGGTTGAATGTCTAGTCAAGAGGAAAAAGGAAGCGTATGTAAGGATGAGAAAACAAGGTTCAGTTGGGTCGATTGAGGGGTACAAGGTAGCAAGGAATGAGCTAAAAAAAGAGCTTAGGAGAGCTAGGAGGGGGCATGAGAAGTCCTTGGCGGGTCGGATCAAGAAAAACCCCAATGCTTTTTACTCTTATGTGAGAAATAAAAGAATGACCAGGGTGAGGTAGGGCCGGTCAAGGACAGTAGTGGGAACTTGTGCATGGAGTCAGAAGAGATAGGAGAGGTGATGAATGAATACTTTTCGTCAGTGTTCACCGAGGAGAGAGGCCATGTTCTTGAGGATGAGAGTGTGATAAAGGTGGATAGGCTGGAGGTGGTAGATGTTCTGAGGGAAGATGTTTTAGCAATTTTGAAGAACCTGAGGGTCGATAAGTCCCCTGGGCCAGATGGGATATATCCTAGGATTCTTTGGGAGGCAAGGGAGGAGATTGCAGAGCCTCTGGCTTTGATCTTTGGGTCCTCACTGTCCACGGGGATGGTGCCAGAGGACTGGAGAGTGGCGAATGTTGTTCCTCTCTTCAAGAAAGGAAATAGGAATGACCCTGGTAATTATAGGCCGGTTAGTCTTACTTCGGTGGTTGGTAAGATAATGGAAAAGGTCCTGAGGGATAGGATTTATGACCATTTGGAAAGGGGCAACTTAATCAGGGATAGTCAACACGGATTCGTGAAGGGTAAGTCTTGCCTAACAAATTTGATTGAATTCTTTGAGGAGGTAACTAAGTGTGTAGATGAAGGTAGAGCAGTTGATGTCGTATACATGGATTTTAGTAAGGCGTTTGATAAGGTTCCCCATGGTCGTCTCATGAAGAAAGTAAGGAGTTGTGGGATAGAGGGAAATTTGGCCGATTGGATAAGTAACTGGCTATCTCATAGACTATTGCAAAGAAGCATACCGACAACTGGACAACCAGGAACACTACAGACAGCTACCCGCAGATCCGACCAAAGAACACACCCGCCAACTCAATAGACTGATCAAGACCTTCGATCCAGACCTTCAAAACATCCTACGCGCTCTCATCCCACGTACTCCCCGCGTAGGAGACTTTTACTGCCTCCCAAAGATACACAAAGCCAACACACCCGGACGTCCTATCGTATCAGGCAACGGAACCCTGTGTGAGAACCTCTCTGGGTACGTCGAGGGCATCCTGAAACCCATCGTACAGGGAAACCCCAGCTTCTGTCGCGACACTACAGACTTCTTGCAGAAACTCAGCACCCATGGACCAGTTGAACCAGGAACACTCCTCGTCACGATGGACGTATCGGCACTCTACACCAATATCCCCCACAATGACGGCATCGCTGCGACAGCCTCAGTACTCAACACCAACAACAGCCAATCTCCGGACGCCATCCTACAACTCATCCGCTTCATCCTTGACCACAATGTCTTCACCTTCGACACCCATTTTTTTACCCAAACACACGGAACAGCCATGGGGACCAAATTCGCACCCCAATATGCCAACATCTTCATGCACAAGTTCGAGCAAGACTTCTTCGCTGCACAGGACCTCCAACCAACGCTGTACACCAGATACATCGACGACATCTTCCTTTGGACCCACGGCGAAGGATCACTGAAAGGACTACACGATAGCATCAACAGGTTCCATCCCACCATCAAACTCACCATGGACTACTCCTCAGAATCGGTTTCATTCTTGGACACACGAATCTCCATCAAAGACGGACGCCTCAGCACTTCACTCTACCGCAAGCCCACGGACAACCTCACGATGCTCCACTTCTCCAGCTTCCACCCTAACCACGTTAAAGAAGCCATCCCCTATGGACAAGCCCTGCGAATACACAGGATCTGCTCAGACGAGGAGGAATGCGATGGACACCTACGGACACTGAAAGACGCCCTCGTAAGAACGGGATATGACGCTCGACTCGTCGATCGACAGTTCCGACGGGCCACAGCGAAAAACCGCATAGACCTCCTCAGAAGACGAACACGGGACACAACCAACAGAGTACCCTACGTCGTCCAGTACTTCCCTGGAGCGGAAAAACTACGCCATGTTCTTCGCAGCCTTCAACATGTCATTGATGACGACGAACACCTTGCTAAGGCCATCCCCACGCCTCCACTACTCGCCTTCAAGCAGCCGCCTAACCTCAAAAGTACCATCGTTCGCAGCAGATTACCCATCTTTCAGGAGAACAGCAACCAAGACACCACACAACCCTGCCACGGCAACCTCTGCAAGACATGCCAAATCATGGACACAGATACCATCATCACACGTGAGGACACTACCCACCAGGTACACGGTACATACTCATGTGACTCGGCCAACGTTGTCTACCTGATACGTTGCAGTAAAGGATGCTCCAGAGCATGGTACATCGGCGAGACCATGCAGACACTGAGACAACGTATGAACGGACACCGCGCAACAATCGCCAGGCAGGAGGGTTGCCTCCCAGTCGGGGAACACTTCAGCAGCCAGGAGCATTCAGCCTCAGATCTGCGGGTAAGCGTTCTCCAAGGCGGCCTTCGGGATACACGACAGCGCAAAATCATAGAGCAGAAACTGATAGCCAAGTTCCGCACTCATGAGGATGGCCTCAATCGCGATATCGGGTTCATGTCACGATACAGAACGTGACTTGACATCATGGCCGGTCTTCCCAGGTGTTTTTTTTAAAAAAGACTAACACAAGAACCAACACAAATTGACAGGATATGCAGCCAGCAGATGGTTTGACACGTTGGACCCCCTGGGACACATCTCATTGTCTTGGCTGTACTCTTAGTGTGTCTTTGATGTAGGGAAAGATTTGAATAGATTTTGTCTGTGTTTAAATTGTGAATTCTGGGAGATTCTCTCACTGCTAACTTACCTGAGGAAGGAGCGAATAGCTCCGAAAGCTTGTAAAATTAAATAAATCTGTTGGACTATAACCTGGTGTTGTGCGACTTCTCATTTTTATCTCATAGAAGGCAGAGGGTGGTGGTGGATGGAACATTTTCGGACTGGAGACCAGTTACCAGCGGTGTGCCACAGGGGTCGGTGCTGGGTCCTCTGCTGTTTGTGATTTTTATCAATGACTTGGAGGAGGGGACTGAAGGGTGGATCAGTAAATTTGCTGATGACACCAAGATTGGTGGAGTAGTGGATGAGGTGGAGGGCAGTTGTAGGCTGCAAAGAGACATTGATAGGATGCAGAGCTGGGCCGAAAAATGGCAGATGGAATTTAACCCTGATAAGTGCGAGGTGATTCATTTTGGTAGGGCAAATTTGAATAAGGATTACAGGGTCAACGGCAGGGTTCTGAGGAACGTGGAGGAGCAGAGGGATCTGGGGGTTCATATCCACAGATCTCTGAAGGTTGCCACTCAAGTGGATAGAGCAGTAAAGAAGGCCTATGGTGTGTTGGCGTTTATTAACAGAGGGTTTAAGTTTAAGAACCGTGAGGTTATGCTGCAACTGTACAGGACCTTGGTGAGACCACATTTGGAATATTGTGTGCAGTTCTGGTCACCTCACTATAGGAAGGACGTGGAAGCATTGGAAAGAGTGCAAAGGAGATTTACCAGGATGCTGCCTGGTTTGGGGGGGAGGTCTTATGAGGAAAGATTGAGGGAGTTGGGGCTTTTCTCTTTAGAGCGGAGGAGGATGAGAGGCGACTTAATAAAGGTTTATAAGATGATGAGGGGAATAGATAGAGTGGATGTTCAGAGACTATTTCCTCGGGTAGAGGCAGCTGTTACAAGGGGGCATAACTATAAGGTGCATGGGGGGAGATATAGAAGGGATGTCCGAGGTAGATTCTTTACTCAGGGAGTGGTTGGGGTGTGGAATGGACTGCCTGCTGTGATAGTGGAGTCGGACACTTTAGGAACTTTCAAGCGGTTATTGGATAAGCACATGGAGCACACCAGAGTGATAGGGAGTGTGATAGCTTGATCTTGGTCTCGGACAATGCTCGGCACAACATCGAGGGCCGAAGGGCCTGTACTGTGCTGTAATGTTCTATGTTCTATGTTCTATGTATAATGCACGGGGTGTGGGATAGTATAATACTCGGGGTGTGAGACAGTATAATACATGGTGGGTGGGACAGTATAATACACGGGTGTGTGACAGGATAATACACGGTGTGTGGGACAGTATAATACATGGAGGTGTGGGATAGTATAATACACAGGGTGTTTGGCAGTATAATACACGGAGTGTGGGACAGTATAATACACCGTATGTGTGACAATATAATACATGGAGTGTGGGACAGTATAACACATGGTGGGTGGGACAGTATAATACCTGGTGTGTGTTAAACAGTTTAATTCACGGAGTTTGGGACAGTGTAATACACGGGGTGTGGGTCAGGATAATACACGGGGTGTGGGACAGTATAATACATGGGGTGTGGGACAGTATAATGCACAGGGTGTGTGACAGTATAATACATGGAGTGTGGGACAGTATAATATTCGAGGTGTGGGACAGTATAATACACGGGGTGTGGGACAGTATAATACACGGTGGGTGGGACAGTATAATACACGGGGTGTGGGACAGTATAATACACAATGTGTGTTACAGTGCAATACATGGAGTGTGGGACAGTATAATATTTGACGTGTGTGACAGTATAATATATGGTGGGTGGGACAGTATAATACACGGAGTGTGGGACAGTATAATGCACGGGTGGTGAAGCATTATAATACACGGGGAGTGAGACAGTATAATAGTCGGGGTGTGTGACAGTACAAAACACGGGGATTCGGACAGTATAATACATGGGGTGTCTGACAGAATAATATATGGGGTGTGGGACAGTATAATACATGGGTGGACAGTATAACACATGGTGCGGGACAGTATAATACATGGTGTGTGAGACAGTATAATACGCGGAGTGTGGAACAGTATAATACACGGGTGTGGGATGGTATAATGCACGGGGTGTGGGACAGTATAATACACGGGGTGTGGAAGAGTATAATGCACGGGGTGTAGGACAGTACAATAAATGGGGTGTGGGACAGTATAATGCACGGGGTGTAGGACAGTATAATGCACAGTGCGAGACAGTATAATACACAGTGTGGGACACCATAGTACATGGAGGGGACAGTATAATACACGGGGTGTAGTACTGTTTATTACACGGTGTGGAACATCATAATACACAGTGCGGGACAGTATAATACACGGAGGGGACTGTATAATACACGTGGTGTGGGACAGTATAATACACGGAGTATGAGACAGTATAATACACGGTTTGTGGAACAGTCTAATTCACGGAGTGTGGGACAGTATAATACATGGAGTGTGGGACAGTATAATACATGGAGTGTGGGACAGTATATTACACGGGGTATGGGACAGTATAATACACGGGGTGTGAGCCAGTATAATACATGGAGTGTGGGACAGTATAATATTCGAGGTGTGTGACAGTACAAAACACGGGGATTCGGACAGTATAATACATGGGGTGTCTGACAGAATAATATATGGGGTGTGGGACAGTATAATATATGGGTGGACAGTATAACACATGGTGCGGGACAGTATAATACATGGTGTGTGAGACAGTACAATACGCGGAGTGTGGAACAGTATAATACGCGGAGTGTGGAACAGTATAATACACGGGTGTGGGATGGTATAATGCACGGGGATTGGGACAGTATAATACACGGGGTGTGGAAGAGTATAATGCACGGGGTGTAGGACAGCACAATAAATGGGGTGTGGGACAGTATAATGCACGGGGTGTAGGACAGTATAATACACAGTGCGAGACAGTATAATGATGGGGTGTGGGACGTTATAATATTCGGGGTGTGAGACAGTATAACACGTGGTGGCTGGGACAGTATAATACACGGGCTTTCTGAAAGTATAATACTCGGGTGGGGCGGTATAATACACGGGTTGTGGGACAGTATAATACACAGTGTGTGTGACAGGATAATACACAGGGTGTGTGACAGTAAAATACACGGGGTGTGTTAAATATTATAATACACAGATTGTGGCACAGTATAATAAATGCAGTGTGGTATAGTATAATATATGGTGTGTGGGACAGTATAATACACGGTGTGTGGGACAGGATAATACACAGGGTGTGTGACAGGATAATACATGGTGAGTCGGGCAGTATAAAACTCAGTGTTCGGGACAGTATAATACATGGGCTTTCTGAAAGTATAATACACGGGTGGGACAGTATAATACACAGTGTGTGTGACAGGATAATACATTGAGTGTGGGACAGTAAAATACTCGGGGTGAGACAGTATAATACATGGTGGGTGGGACAGTATAATACACGGGGTGTGTTAAATATTATAATACACGGATTGTGGCACAGTATAATAAATGCAGTGTGGTATAGTATAATATATGGAGTGTGGGACAGTATAATACATGGATGTGGGACAATATAAGACATGGGGTGTTTGGCAGTATAATACACGGAGTTTGAGACAGTATAATGCATGGGGTGTGGGACAGTATAATACTCGGGGTGTGAGACAGTATAATACATGGTGGGTGGGACAGTATAATACACGGGGTGTGTGACAGGATAATACACGGTGTGTGGGACAGTATAATACATGGAGGTGTGGGATAGTATAGTACACAGGGTGTTTGGCAGTATAATACACGGAGTGTGGGACAGTTTAATACACCGTATGTGTGACAGTATAATACATGGAGTGTGGGACAGTATAACACATGGTGGGTGGGACAATATAATACCTGGTGTGTGTTAAACAGTTTAATTCACGGAGTTTGGGACAGTGTAATACACGGGGTGTGGGTCAGTATAATACACGGGGTGTGGGACAGTATAATACATGGGGTGTGGGACAGTATAATGCACAGGGTGTGTGACAGTATAATACATGGAGTGTGGGACAGTATAATATTCGAGGTGTGGGACAGTATAATACACGGGGTGTGGGACAGTATAATACACGGTGGGTGGGACAGTATAATACACGGGGAGTGGGACAGTATAATACACAATGTGTGTTACAGTGCAATACATGGAGTGTGGGACAGTATAATATTCGACGTGTGTGACAGTATAATATATAGTGGGTGGGACAGTATAATACACGGGGTGTGTTAAAAAGTATAATACATGGACTGTGGGACAGTATAATAAACGCAGTGTGTGACAGTATAATACATGGAATGTGGGAAATTATAATACACAGGGTGTGAGACAGTATAACACGTGGTGGCTGGGACAGTATAATACACGGAGTGTGGGACAGTATAATGCACGGGTGGTGAAGCATTATAATACACGGGGAGTGAGACAGTATAATAGTCGGGGTGTGTGACAGTACAAAACACGGGGATTCGGACAGTATAATACATGGGGTGTCTGAAAGAATAATATATGGGGTGCAGGACAGTATAATACATGGTGTGTGAGACAGTATAATACGCGGAGTGTGGAACAGTATAATACACGGGTGTGGTATGGTATAATGCACGGGGTGTGTGACAGTATAATACACGGGGTGTGGAAGAGTATAATGCACGGGGTGTAGGACAGTACAATAAATGGGGTGTGGGACAGTATAATGCACGGGGTGTAGGACAGTATAATACACAGTGCGAGACAGTATAATACACAATGTGGGACACCATAGTACATGGAGGGGACAGTATAATACACGGGGTGTAGGACTGTTTATTACACGGTGTGGAACATCATAATACACAGTGCGGGACAGTATAATACACGGAGGGGACTGTATAATACACGTGGTGTGGGACAGTATAATACACGGGGTGTGAGACAGTATAATACACGGGTTGTGGAACAGTCTAATTCATGGAGTGTGGGACAGTATAATACATGGAGTGTGGGACAGTATAATACATGGAATGTGGGACAGTATAATACATGGAGTGTGGGACAGTATATTACATGGGGTATGGGACAGTATAATACACAGGGTGAGTGACAGTATAATACACGGGGTGTGGAACAGTATAATACATGGAGTGTGGGACAGTATAATATTCGAGGTGTGTGACAGTACAAAACACGGGGATTCGGACAGTATAATACATGGGGTGTCTGACAGAATAATATATGGGGTGTGGGACAGTATAATACATGGGTGGACAGTATAACACATGGTGCGGGACAGTATTATACATGGTGTGTGAGACAGTATAATACACGGAGTGTGGAACAGTATAATACGCGGAGTGTGGAACAGTATAATACACGGGTGTGGGATGGTATAATGCACGGGGTGTGGGACAGTATAATACACGGGGTGTGGAAGAGTATAATGCACGGGGTGTAGGACAGTACAATAAATGGGGTGTGGGACAGTATAATGCACGGGGTGTAGGACAGTATAATACACAGTGTGAGACAGTATAATGATGGGGTGTGGGATGTTATAATATTCGGGGTGTGAGACAGCATAACACGTGGTGGCTGGGACAGTATAATACACGGGCTTTCTGAAAGTATAATACTCGGGTGGGGTGGTATAATACACGGGTTGTGGGACAGTATAATACACAGTGTGTGTGACAGGATAATACATTGAGTGTGGGACAGTAAAATACACGGGGTGTGTTAAATATTATAATACACGGATTGTGGCACAGTATAATAAATGCAGTGTGGTATAGTATAATATATGGTGTGTGGGACAGTATAATACATGGATGTGGGACAATATAAGACACGGGTGTTTGGCAGTATAATACACGGAGTTTGAGACAGTATAATGCACGGAGTTTGAGACAGTATAATACATGGGGTGTGGGATAGTATAATACTCGGGGTGTGAGACAGTATAATACATGGTGGGTGGGACAGTATAATACAGAGGGTGTGTGACAGGATAATACACGGTGTGTGGGACAGTATAACACACGGTGTGTGGGACAGGATAATACACAGGGTGTGTGACAGGATAATAAACGATGTGTGGGACAGTATAATACATGGGGTGTGGGATAGTATAATACTCGGGGAGCGAGACAGTATAATACATGGTGGGTGGGGCAGTATAACACATGTTGGGTGGGACAGTATAATACCTGGTGTGTGTTAAACAGTTTAATACAGGGAGTTTGGGACAGTGTAATGTACGGGGTGTGGGACAGTATAATACACGGAGTGTGGGACAGTATAATACACGAGGTGTGGGACAGTATAATACAAGGGGTGTGGGACAGTATAATACATGGGGTGCGGGACAGTATAATGCACAGGGTGTGTGACAGTATAATAGAGGGAGTGTGGGACAGTATAATATTCGAGGTGTGGGACAGTATAATACACGGTGTGTGGGACAGTATAATACACGGGGTGTGGGACAGTATAATACACGGTGGGTGGGACAGTATAATACATGGGGTGTGTGACAGTATAATACACAGTGTGTGTGACAGTGTAATACATGGAGTGTGGGACAGTATAATATTCGAGGTGTGTGACAGTATAATCTATGGTGGGTGGGACAGTATAATACACGGGGTGTGTTAAACAGTATAACACATGGACTGTGGGACAGTATAATAAACGCTGTGTGTGACAGTATAATACATGGAATGTGGGACATTATAATACACAGGGTGTGAGACAGTATAATACGTGGTGGCTGGGACAGTATAATACACGGGGTGTGAGACAGTATAATACACGGGGTGTCTGCCCATATAATACACGGGGTGTGTGCCCATATAATACATGGAATGTGGGACAGTATAATACACGGAGGGTGGGACAGTATAATACACGGGGTGTGGGACAGTATAATACACGGAGTGTGGGACAGTATAATACATGGGGTGTGGGACAGTATAATACACGGAGTGTGGGACAGTAAACTACGCGGAGTGTGAGGCCGTATAGTACATGGAGAGTGGGAGAGTATAATGGGGCAGAAATTCGGCTCTCCGGCTTCCCGCGGGTGCAAGGATCGCGCGCGTACTTACCTACTCCGCCTGCCGTTGTGCTGCGGTACCGCGTGAAATTCGGCTCCTGGGCCTCCTGCAGCTGCCGGCGTGCAGTGCTCGCGTATCCCAGGGGCGCAGTTAGTTCGAAGCGTTCCCTGGGATCACGTGGGCCATGGAGAGCCAATCGGAGCAGGGAATCTCCATTCATAGATTTTGCCAAAAAGACCTGTCAAATCTATGAATAGAGATCCGCCCCAAAACCTCACTAAAACTTCAAATAAATAAAAAAAAAATCACATTTTTAAAATAACTTTAAATAACATAAATTAACTACTTTAACAAAAATTTTAATTATTGAAAAAATTAATTACACTTTTTAACAGTTCTAAAAATAAACTTACCTTTCTTTAAAGCATGTAAAAAAGATAAACCTGTTGAATCAATGTTTAAATTGTACTTAATTCGCCACTTACCTTGTTAAAAGCAGGTCTTGCACCTCCTTTTTACCTGCGCAGCTTCTCCGTACTTACCCTCATGGAAAAACCTGGGAAAAAAAACGAAGTCCACTGCGTGCGCGCTGCCTCTCCAGCACACGCGTTCGACCTCTGAACCCCTTCCTTCAGGGGAACGGAAGTTCTGGTTTCCAGCGCATGCTCAGTGCATGCGCGAAACCGGCACTTTCGTTGTGTCTACGGGTGAGTACACAGCGCGTACTCACCCGTGGAGACCCGAATTTCTGGCTCAATACATGGAGTGTGGGACAGTATAATGCACGGGGTATGGGTCAACATAACACACGGAGTGCGGGATTGTATAATTCACGATGTGTAGGGCAGTATAATACACTGGGTGTGGGACTGTATAATACACGGTGAGTGAGACAGTATAATTCATGGGGTGTTGGACAGTATAATACATGGAGTGTGAGTCAGTAAAATACATGGGGTGTCAGGCAGTATAATACACCGTTTGTGGGACAGTATAATACACGGGGTGTGGGACAGGATAACACATGGGGTGTGGGACAGTATAATTCACGGAGTGTGGGACCGTATAATACACGGAGTGTGGGACAGTATAATACACGGAGTGTGGGACCGTATAATACATGGAGTGTGGGACCATATAATACACGGAGTGTGGGTCAGTATAATACACGGAGTGTGGGTCAGTATAATACATGGGGTGTCAGGCAGTATAATACACCGTTTGTGGGACAGTATAATACATGGGGTGTGGGACCGTATAATACACGGGGTGTGGGACAGGATAATACACGGAGTGTGGGACAGTATAATACACGGGGTGTGGGACAGGATAACACATGGGGTGTGGGACAGTATAATACACGGGGTGTGGTACCGTATAATACACGGAGTGTGGGTCAGTATAATACACTGAGTGTGGGACAGTATAATTCACGGGGTGTGGGACAGTATAATTCACGGAGTGTGGGACCGTATAATACATGGAGTGTGGGTCAGTATAATACACGGTGATTGAGAAAGTATAATTCATGGGGTGTGGGACAGGATAATACATGAAGTTAGGGACAGTATAATACACGGGGTGTACGGCAGTATAATACACGAAATGTGGGACAGTATAATACACTGGGTGTGGGACAGTAAAATTCACGATGTGTGAGGCAGTATAATACACTGGGTGTGGGACTGCATATTACACGGTGTGTGAGACCGTATAATTCCTGGGGTGTTGGACAGTATAATACATGGGCTGTGGGACAGGATAATACATGAAGTTAGGGACAGTATAATACACGGGGTGTGAGACAATATAATTCACAGAGGGTGCGACAGTATAATAAATGGAGTGTGGGACAGTATAATACACGGGGTGTGAGGTCGTATGTTACACGGAGTGTGGGAGAGTATAATACATGGAGTGTGGGACAGCATAATACACTGAGTGTGGGACAATATAATACACGGGGTGTGAGGCAGTATAATAAATGGAGTGTGGGAAAATCTAATACACGGGTTGTGAGACAGTATAACATACGGAGTGTGGTGCAGTAAAATACACGGGGTGTGGGTCAATATAATACATGGAGTGTAGCACAGTATAATACACATTGTGTGGACTGTATAATTCACGGGGTGTGAGGCAATATAATACACCGGGTGTGGGACAGTATAATACATGGGGCATGAGGCCGTATATTACTTGGGGGATGGCTTTTCAGGGGAAGGCAGCAACAACCAACTTCCTGGCACCATGGGGGGTTCTGCTGCACAGGAGGGGAGGAAAAAGAGCGGGAGAGCTATAGTGATAGGGGATTCTATTGTAAGGAGAATAGATAGGCGTTTCCGCGGCCGCAAACGAGACTCCAGGATGGTATGTTGCATCCCTGGTGCAAGGGTCAAGGATGTCTCGGAGCGGCTGCAGGGCATTCTGGAGGGGGAGGGTGAACAGCCAGTTGTCGTGGTGCATATAGGTACCAACGATATAGGTAAAATATGGGATGATGTCCTAAAAGCTGTATATAGGGAGTTAGGAGGTAAATTAAAAAATAGGACCTCAAAGTTAGTAATCTCAGGATTGCTACCAGTGCCACGTACTAGTCAGAGTAGAAATAGAAGGAATTTTCAGATAAATACGTGGCTAGAAGAATGTTGCAAGGGGGAGGGATTCAAATTCCTGGGACATTGGAACCCGTTCTAGGGGAGGTGGGACCAGTACAAACTGGACGGTTTGCATCTGGGCAGGACCGGGACCGATGTCCTAGGGGGAGTGTTTGCTCGTGCTGTTGGGGAGGGTTTAAACTAAAATGGCGGGGGTTTGGGAACCTGTGCAGGGAGACAGAGGAAAGGGAAGCCAGGATAGAAACACAAGACAGGAAGGAGAAAAGCAAAAGTGGAAGGCAGAGAAATCAAGAATGTAAATCAAACATGGCCAGAGTAAACAATAATTCTAAATGGTCTAAGAGTGTTAAAAAAAAGAAGCCTGAAGGCTCTGTGTCTTAATGCGAGGAGCATTCGTAATAAGGTGGATGAATTAGCTGCGCAAATAGATGTAAACGGATATGATATAATTGGGATTACGGAGACATGGTTCCAGGGTGACCAAGGCTGGGAATTCAACATCCAGGTATATTCAATATTCAGGAAGGACAGGCGAAAAGGAAAAGGAGGTGGGGTAGCATTGCTGGTTAAAGAGGAGATTAACACAATAGTAAGGAAGGATATTAGCTCTGATGATGTGCAATCGGTATGGGTAGTGCTGATAAATACCAAGGGGCAGAAAACGTTAGTGGGAGTTGTATACAGACCCCCAAACAGTAATGCTGAGGTTGGGGATGGCATTAAATGGGAAATTAGAGACGCGTGCAATAAGGGCACAGCAGTTTTCATTGGTGACTTTAATCTACATATAGATTGGGCTAACCAAATTAGTAACAATACTGTGGAGGAGGAATTCCTAGAGTGTATGCAAACTTGGAGATATTATATCGAGTTCCCTCGTCTAGATCATTTCCTGGACCAATATGGAGGGAAAAAGAGTGGCAGGGCTATAGTAATAGGGGATTCGATTGTAAGGGGAATAGATAGGGGTTTCTGTGGTCGCGACCGAGACTCCAGGATGGTATGTTGCCTCCCTGGTGCAAGGGTGAAGGATGTCTCGGCGCGGGTGCAGAACATTCTGGAGGGGGAGGGGGAACAGCCAGTTGTCGTGATACATGTTGGTACCAACGACGTAGCTAAAAAAAGGGAAGAGGTCCTACAAGTAGAATTTAGGGAGTTAGGAGCCAAGCTAAAAAGTAGGACCTCGAAGGTAGTAATCTCTGGATTACTACCAGTGCCACGTGCTAGTAAGAGTACAGAGAACAGGATAGTTAGGCTAAATACGTGGCTTGAGCAGTGGTGTAAGAGGGAGGGTTTTAAATTTTTGAGGCATTGGAACCAGTTTTGTGGTAGGTGTGACCTATACAAAAGGGACGGTCTACACCTGTGCAAAGATGGAACTGATGTTCTCGGGGTAATTTTTGATAAAGCAGTTCGGGAGCATTTAAACTAGTATGGCAGGGGGCTAGAAACCTATGTAGTGAAATAGAGGAAAGTGAAAGGCAGACAGAAATAAATGGTAAAAGGGTGAGGAACAAAAAACAAAGGGCCAAACCAATTCATAAAAAATGTGAGCATAAAAAAAGCCTGAGGGTTTTATACCTTAATGCGAGAAGCATCAGGAACAAGGTAGATGAATTAGCTGTGGAAATAGAGGTTAATAATTATGATCTAATTGGGATTACGGAAACATGGTTGCAGGGTGAACAGGGCTGGGAGCTTAACATACAGGGGTATTCAGTATTTAGGAAGGATCGACAAAAAAGAAAGGGAGGAGGGGTAGCATTGCTGGTAAAAGAAGGGATAAATGCAATTGAAAGGAAGGATATTAACTCAGTTAATACAGAATCTATATGGGTGGAGCTAAGAAATAGCGAGGGGCGAAAAACATTAATAGGAGTGGTATATAGGCCTCCAAATAGTAAAATAGAGGTTGGGGAGGGCATCACGAGGGAAATTAGAGAAGCGTGCAATAAGAGCACAGCTGTCATCATAGGTGACTTTAACTTACATATAGATTGGAATAGCCTAATCAGTAAAAATAATGAGGAGGAGGAATTCCTTGAGTGTTTAAGGGATGGTTATCTGGATCAATATGTCGAGGAACCAACTCGGGAACAGGCTATATTGGACTGGGTACTGTGCAATGAGAAGGGACTAATTAGTAATCTTGTTGTACGGGGACCCTTGGGTCAGAGCGATCATAACATGATCGATTTCTCACTCGAAATGGAGAGCGAAGAAATTGACTCAGATACTAAGGTCCTGAATTTAAACAAGGGGAATTATGATGCCATTAGACGGGAACTGAGTAGGTCTGATTGGACAACGTTCCTGGGAGGACTGGAGGTAGATAAACAATGGCAAGCATTTAAAGATAGAATGACAAAATTGCAAAAATTGTTTATACCAATCTGGCATAAAAGGAAATCTAAAAAGGTGACTCAACCGTGGATAACAGGGGAAATTAGAGACAGCATAAAATCCAAAGATAGGGCGTATAAAATAGCCAAAAAAAGCGCCAGAGCGGAAGATTGGGAACAGTTTAAGATAGAGCAAAGGAGGACAAAGGGCTTAATCAAGAGGGGCAAAATAGCTTATGAAAGCAAGCTGGCGGAAAATATAAAAACTAACTCCAAAAGCTTTTATAAGTATATCAAGAGGAAAAGACTGGTGAAAACCAAAGTTGGCCCATTGCAGTCAGATACGGGGGAATATATAACGGGAAATAAAGAAATGGCAGACCAACTAAATGCATACTTTGGGTCAGTCTTTACGAAGGAAGACACAAAAAACCTCCCTGGGATATCGGGAAAAATAGGGACATTTGCAAAGGAGGAACTGACGCGAGTCAATATCTCTAAGGATATGGTGTTAAGGAAGCTAAAGGGATTGAAGGCGGACAAATCCCCAGGGC
The DNA here is from genome assembly GCA_030390025.1 of Squalus acanthias. Lineage (NCBI taxonomy): Eukaryota > Metazoa > Chordata > Chondrichthyes > Squaliformes > Squalidae > Squalus > Squalus acanthias. Next base: position 1,306,093 of record JASTWF010000046.1, read on the forward strand.
CTGATAACATGCATCCTAGGGTGCTGAAGGAGGTGGCCCTAGAGATAGCGGATGCACTAAGTATGATTTTTCAGAATTCATTAGACTCGGGAACAGTGCCCATGGATTGGAGGGTAGCTAACGTTACCCCACTATTCAAAAAGGGGAGTAGGGAAAAAGCAGGTAATTACAGACCTGTAAGCCTTACATCAGTTGTGGGCAAAATGCTGGAGTCCATCATTAAGGATGAAATAGCGGAGCACTTAGCAAATGGGGACAGGATAGGACAGAGTCAACATGGATTTACAAAGGGTAAATCGTGCTTGACTAATCTATTGGAATTTTTTGAGGGAGTAACTGGTAAAATAGATGGGGGAGAGCCAGTAGATGTGGTGTACCTGGACTTCCAAAAGGCCTTCGATAAGGTCCCACATAAAAGATTAGCAGGGAAAATTGAAGCTCATGGGATAAAGGGGAAAGTATTGACGTGGATAGAGAACTGGCTGTCAGATAGAAAACAGAGAGTTGGAATAAACGGCTCATTTTCTGAATGGCAGGCAGTAACAAGTGGGGTACCACAGGGATCTGTCCTGGGTCCCCAGCTGTTCACAATTTACATTAATGACCTGGATCAGGGAGTCGGATGCAGCATTTCCAAATTTGCAGACGACACTAAACTAGGAGGGGGGGTGGGCTCAGAGGAGGAGACCAGGAAGCTCCAGAGCGATTTGGACAGACTGGGTGATTGGGCGGATAAATGGCAGATGCACTATAATGTGGACAAGTGCGAAGTTATCCACCTTGGGTGCAGGAACGGGAGGGCAAATTATTATTTAAATGGCAATAAATTGGGAGAGGGGGAAGTACAGAGAGACCTGGGTGTTCTTGTACACCAGTCACTGAAGGCGAGCATGCAGGTGCAACAGGCGATCAAGAAGGCAAACGGTATGCTGGCCTTCATAGCAAAAGGGTTGGAATACAGGAACAGGGATACCTTGCTGCAGCTGTACAGGGCACTGGTGAGACCACACCTCGAGTACTGTGTACAGTTTTGGTCGCCTCATCTGAGGAAAGATGTTCTTGCCATGGAGGGGGTGCAGCGGCGATTCACCAGGCTGATACCAGGAATGGCGGGATTGACCTATGAGGAGAGACTATGTAGTTTAGGGATGTACACACTGGAGTTTAGAAGATTGAGAGGGGACCTCATAGAAGTGTATAAAATTCTGACAGGTCTAGACAGACTAGATGCAGAAGGAATGTTTCCCTTGGCGGGTGAGAACAGAACTAGAGGACATAATTTAAGGATAAGGGCTAAACCATTTAGGACAGAAATGAGGGGGAATTTCTTCACTCAGAGGGTGGTGAACCTGTGGAACTCATTGCCACAGAGGGCAGTGTACGCCAGCTCATTAAATATATTTAAGAGGGAATTAGATATATTTCTACAGGCAAAAGGGGTTAAGGGTTACGGAGAGAAGGCGGGGACGGGATACTGAATTGGAGGATCAGCCATGATCTCATTAAATGGCGGAGCAGGCTCGAAGGGCCGGATGGCCTACTCCTGCTCCTATCTTCTATGTATCTATGTATCTATGTATCTATGGAACCAACTCGAGAACAGGGCATCTTAGACTGGGTATTATGTAATGAGAAAGGATTAATTAGCAATCTTGTTGTACGAGGCCCCTTGGGGAGGAGCGATCATAATATGATAGAATTCTTCATTAAGATGGAGAGTGAAGTAGTTGACTCACAGACTCGGGTCCTGAATTTAAATAAAGGAAACTACGATGGTATGAGGCGAGAGTTGGCTAGGATGGATTGGGGAACATTACTGAAAGGGTTGACGGTGGATAGGCAATGGCAAACATTTAAAGATTGCATGGATGAACTACAGAATTTGTTCATCCCTGTTTGGCATAAAAATAAAACAAAAAAGGTGACTCTACCGTGGCTAACAAGGGAAATTAGGGATAGCATAAGATCCAAGGAGAGTACATATAAATTGGCCAGAAAAAGCAGCAAACCTGAGGATTGGGACCAGTTTAGGATCCAGCAAAGGAGGACAAAGGGATTAATTTAGAGGGGGAAAATAGAGTATGAGAGTAAGCTTTCAGGGAACATAAAAACTGACTGTAAAAGCTTCTGTAGATATGTGAAGAGAAAAAGATTGGTGAAGTCAAGCGTAGGTCGCTTGCAGTCAGAATCAGGGGAATTTACAATGGGGAACAAAGAAATGGCAGACCAATCAAATACATATTTTGGTTCTGTCTTCACAAAGGAGGACACAAATAACCTCCCACAGATGTCGGGGAACATAGGGGGAAAAATTAGGTCGCGCCCCATTTGGGGCGCAAATATCGTCTGGACGCAAATATTAGCGCCTGGCGCTAATTATCGGCACTGACTGGAAACTTCACTTTTACCGCCCCGGGAGGTGAGTGGAGCGCTAAATCAGGCGCTGCACACCTGTTTTAAGGTGCAAAGGCCAAGGAGTGAGGCGCTAACTCAGAGCGCTGGCGAAGCTCATGTAATGTCAGTCAGCAATGGAACACACACACAATGGAACGGGCCAGTTCTTAAAGGGGATGGTTAATCTTGCTTTCCATCCACATCCTGTTCATTGCAGCCTTGAATCTCGGCCTGGAGAGACTTGCACATCAAATGTGCTGGAAAGAACAATGGAGAGTACCAGGCAAAGAGCTCAGAGTGCAGCTCCCACAGTCTCTGCTAAATCGATACAAGGAATGGCAAATCAAAATGAACCTGCAAAGTGCTGCTCAGTACCCAAAACTCCTTCACACAACGTTGAATCTCTCCAGAAGTCTCTCCCTCTCTCTCTCAGAATGCGTAGTTCAAAAATGCCACCAACAATAAAAGACAGGAAGAGGCCCCCTTTAAATAGCGCCCCCCCCAGCCCCACAGCGATTGATAGCGTTCCAGTCTTCTGGTCGTTGGATGCGCCAGGCGGTAAGGCAGGGGGCGCCACTCAATTTCCGCTCCGGGGCGCCACAAGGGCGTTGCACCATGGAATGACGTCACAATCTGCGCGCGCAGGTGGTCGCAGCGGTAAAGTTTAGCGCCGCCGCACAATCTCTAGTTAAGTTCCCGAGCGGCGCAAACATCGCTGCACCCGGGCGTTAGCGGCTTTGCGCCCCATTAGCGCCCCCTTAGCGCCCCCTTAAGGCGCTAACGGGAGGCGCAACCAACTGAATTTTTACCCCATAGGGTCTAATGAGAGGGAGGAACTGAATGAAATCAGTATTTGTAGGGAAATGGTGTTAGGGAAATTGACAGGATAGAAGGCCGATTAATCCCCAGGGCCTGATAATCTACATTCTAGGGTACTTAAGGAAGTGGCCCTAGAAATAGTAGATGCATTGCTGGTCATCTTCCAAAATTCTACAGAATCTGGAACAGTTCCCATGGATTGGAGGGTAGCTAATGTAACCCCACTATTTAAGAAAGGTGGTAGAGAGAAAATGGGGAATTATAGACCAGTAAGCCTGACATCGGTAGTGGGGAAAATGCTAGAGTCCATTATAAAAGATGTAATAGCAGAGCACTTGGAAAACAGTGACAGGATCGGACAAAGTCAACATGGATTTACAAAAGGTAAATCATGCTTGACTAATCTACTGGAATTTTTTGAGGATGTAACTGGTAGAATAGATAAGGGAGAACCAGTGGATGTGGTGTATTTGGACTTTCAGAAGGCTTTCGATAAGGTCCCGCATAAGAGATTAGCATGCAAAGTTAAAGCACATGGAATTGGGGGTAAGGTACTGTCTTGGATAGAAACCTGGTTGGCAGACAGGAAGCAAAGAGTTGGAATAAACGGGTCTTTTTCCGAGTGGCAGGCAGTGACTAGTGGGGTACCGCAGGGATCGGTGCTAGGACCCCAGTAATTCACAATATATATTAATGATCTAGACGAGGGAACTAGATGTAATATCCCCAAGTTTGCAGATGATACAAAGGTCGGTGGGCGTGTGTGCTGTGAGGAGGATGCAGAGAAAATCCAGTATGATTTGGACAGGTTGGGTGATTGGGCAGATGCATGGCAGATGCAGTATAATGTGGATAAATGCGAGGTTATCCACTTTGGTGGCAAAAACAGGAAGACAGATTATTATCTGAATGGCAATAGATTGGGAAAAGGGATGTGCAACGAGACCTGGGTGTCCTTGTGCACCAGTCGCTGAAGGTAAGCATGAAGGTGCAGCAGGCGGTTAAGAAGGCAAATGGTATGTTGGCCTTCATAGCGAGAGGATTCGAGTACAGGAGCAAGGATGTCCTGCTGCAGTTGTACATGGCCTTGTTGAGACCACACCTTGAGTATTGTGTGCAGTTTTTGTCGCCTTATCTGAGGAAGGATGTTCTTGCCATGGAGGGAGTGCAGCGAAGATTCACCAGACTGATACCTGGGATGGCAGGAATGACGTATGAAGAGAGATTGGGTCGATAGGGCTTGTATTCGCTAGAGTTTAGAAGAATGAGAGGGAATCTCATTGAAACTTATAAAATTCTAACAGGACTAGACAGACTAGATGCAGGAAGGCTGTTCCCGATGGTGGGGGAGTCCAGAACCACGGGTCAGAGTCTAAGGATAAGGGGTAAGCCATTTAGGACTGAGATGAGGAGGAATTTCTTCACCCAGAGAGTGGTGAACCTGTGGAATTCTCTACCACAGAAGACAGTTGAGTCCAATTCATTAAATATATTCAAGAAGGAGTTAGATATATTTCAAGGCTAAGGGGATCAAGGGATATGGGGAGAAAGCAGGGACAGGGTACTGAATTTGGATGATCAGCCATGATCGCATTGGATGGCAGAGCAGGCTCGAGGGGCCGAATGGCCTACTCCTGCTCCTATCTTCTATGATTCTATGTTTCTATGTGTGAGACAGTATAATTCACGGAGTGTTGGACGGTATAATAGTCGGGTTGTGGGACAGTATAATACACCGGGTGTGCGTCAGTATAATTATGGTGGCATGAGACAGTTTAATTCATAGAGTGTGGGACAGTATAATACACGGAGTGTGTGACCGTATAATACAGGTTGTGTGGGACAGTATAATACACAGTGTTTCTGACAGAATAATACACAGAGTGTGGACAGTAAAATTCACAGAGTGTGGGACAGTATAATACACGGAGTGTGAGGCAGTATAATAGACGGAGTGTGAGACAGAATAATACACGGGGTGTGGGACAGTATAATGCATGGGGTGTGGGACAGTATAATACACGGGGTATGAGACAGTATAATACATGGTGGGTGGGACAGTATAATAGACAGGGTGTGTTAAACAGTATAATACACGGAGTGTCGGACAGTAAAATAAACACAGTGTGGGACAGTATAATACACGGAGTGTGGGACAGTATAATACATGGAGAGTGGGACAATATAATACATGGGGTGTGAGGCTGTATAATATATGAATTGTGGGACAGTATAATACATGGGGTGGGAGGCCGTATAGTACACGGAGCGTGGGAGAGTATAATACATGGAGTAGGGACAGCATAATACACTGAGTGTGGGACAGTATAATGCACATTGTATGGGTCAATATAATACACGGAGTGTGGGACAGTATAATACACGGAGTGTTGGTCAGTAAAATACACGGGTTGTCAGGCCGTATAAGACATGGGATGTGGGACAGTATAATACACGGAGTGTGGGACAGTATAACACAAGGGGCGTGGGTCAATATATTACATGGGGTGTGGGACAATACGGGTTTCTGGACAATATAATACACGAGGTGTGGGACAATATAATACACGGGGTGTGAGTCAGTATAATACACGGAGTGTGGGACAGGATAATACATGGAGTGCGGGACAGTATAATGCATGATGTGTGAGGCAGTATAATACACTGGGTGTGGGACAGTATAATCCACGATGTGTGAGGCAGTATAATACACTGGGTGTGGGACAGTATAATACACGGTGTGTGAGTCAGTATAATTCATGGGGTGTTGGACAGTATAATACATGGGGTGTGGGACAGGATAATACACGAAGTGCGGGACAGTATAATTCACAGAGTGTGGGACAGTAAAATACACGGGGTGTGGGTCAGTATAATACACGGAGTGTGGGACAGTATAATACATGGAGTGCGGGACAGGATAATACATGAAGTTAGGGACAGTATAATACATGGGGTGTGCGACAGTATAATACACAAAGTGTGGGACAGTATAATTCACAGAATGTGGGACATATAATACACGGATTGTTGGAAAGTATAATACATGAGGTGTGGGACAGTATATTACACGGTGTGTGGGACAGTCTAATTTACCAGGTGTGAGGCAATATAATACACCGGGTGTGGGACAGTATAATAAATGGGGTGTGGGACAATCTGATAGACGGGTTGTGAGACTGTTAGGGTAAAAATGATAGGGCTTAAAGCAGCAACGTAAAAGTTAAAGAATGTGCTGTAAAAGGTAAATTCGTAAATACAGAATGGTTTCGCTGACACAGTGCGATGAGTAATGTCTGTGGTCAACATGCGTATGTGCGAGGCCCACCAAGGAGGCCCACTAACACAATAATAGTACAACGGTTACACTTGAGAACCAATCACCGCATGACCAGCCTGTCCGGCCGGACAGATGTGATGCAACACTCTATGTTTATAGTTACGGAGGGGAAGTAACAAGAAAAATTTAGCTTAAAGTGCAGATTATAATTAGGAGCTTGTTGCTGGAGAAATGTGATTGTGTGAAGACATTTGTATGTAATGAATTGCGTACCCGGCCCTATAATGTATAAAAGAAGTTCCGATACCACTGTAACGACGAGAAGTTGATCACTAGACCACGGGGTCTATGGCTCTTCTCCCAGGCTCACTGTTAAATAAACTGTGATCTTCTGCTTTGAGACAGACTCGAGTGAACTCATTTTTCACCAACAATTGGCGTAGTCATCAGGATGCACTGGAACCGCCCCGGTGAACCCGGACGGGAAGTCAATTTTGACCGTCCAGAAATTGAGTCAGCTGGAAAGGCGGAGTGACAGTGCCGTCGCATCACGAATCAAGTAAAGTCTATGAGAGGTAGGAGAGCACAGTTGTGAGAGTGTGGATCACAAGTACTAAAGGGAACACTGTGTAGCGATAAGTGTCACGAAGGAATGAGTGAGTGACGGAACGACACGGACCAGGAGGGTGCCTGTCTCAAACACCTAGCCTGAGCCTGAATTAAGAGGATGGCCAGGATCAAGTAGGCGTAGAGGCTCCAAAGCACCCTGGGATCGTTAAGTCAGCAAATATATATGTGTGTTGTGACTAATTAACCGCTTGAAGGTCTTTAAAGTATCAAGAACAAGCCCGAGTAGAGGAACTCAGCATTTGGTAAGATTGTAAGTTGGACTACAAATGGTGTCAGGGAAAGAAATAGAATGGGGACCAATGGGGTCCCTTACTAGGTTCTATGCAGATGACTAGAAGGGTTTAGTTGATAAGATGACGAAGGAGGGGTGGGACCCGCTCCAGAATCCGAAGGTAAAAGAGAGTGGTAGAGGGTCAAAAACAGAAAAGACGAAAAGGCGAGGGTAATACTAGTAAACCAATTAGTCGCATTAACGAACAAGGTGCAGCGACTCCACACTAGACTTGCAAGTAAAAATGAAAGAATTCTTGAATTAGAACAAGAGTTACAATATATAGATGATTTTTTGATAGCATCAGAAGACAGCAGAGGGCATGCCGCCACCCTGGTGGTGGTTCTGCAAGCCCTAGAAACAGGAGGGTTCAAAATAAACCCGAAAAAGGCACAGATTGGGCAGACTACGGTCACATATTTGGGACAACAATTATCCCAGGGGGTAAGGACCATGCCACAAGACCGACGGAAGGCGATCCAAGAGATGCCAAGACCCGTCTCGGTAAGGTGAGATCAGAAAAGTGTTAGGACTCTTTAATCACAGTCGGAGTTATATACCAAATTTTGCCATAATAGCAGCGGATAGAGGCACAAATGGGGAATTTTGGAGAAATCTCGAGGAGATGTGGGATATCCTCGGGACATCCACCAGCTAGTACGGGCTAAATGCCCGGCTGACAAATGGAGGGAGGTGGATAACCAAAACGGCCACCAAGATGGTGGCTGGACCGGCCGTATTGCCTTCATTGCGGACAAGGCGGCCCAACTCGTGGGCTACAACCCCTTTAAAACAGCGGTCCAGGCAGCCTTAGGAGGATCCTCACCAAATTGGGGACGTATAATGATGATAAAACAGCGGAAAGGGGAAAGCAGTAGTGATTATGGCGAACGATTGTTCGTCGTATACCAGCAATCATCGGGACAAGCAAATCCCCAGATTACAGACCAGCCCTTTATTCAAATGTTTAAGGACGGGTTGTCCCAATCCCACCAAGCGATATTAAAAATGGGAATAGTGGCGGCGAATACATATGATGCGGCGGTCCAGTGGGCGTGTCACATAGATGCCAAAGAGGCGGAACGAACACCAGTAATAAAACAAGAAAGAGTAGGGGCCGCAGGAATACGGGAACTGTCCCAAAGAAAAAAAGGGGCTTGTTTTAACTCTGGGAAGTTGGGTCATATGGCAAAAGAATGTAGGGCCCCCAAACAAAACCGATGTGCTAATTGCGCAAGACCGGGACATTCAACCGAGAGGTGTTGGACAAAAAAGGAAGAGCAAAACCAGACCGGGACCATTGATATGTATCAAAAGTTCCTGCAGTTTGTAAAGGAACAGGGTGGCGGCCACTGACTAGCAGCGGCCCCCATCAAGAGGGAGAAGGAAGATCCCAGAGTCTATATACCGGCACTGTTAGGGGGCCAGCAGTGCGATATGTTAGTAGACACGGGAGCTTCTGTATCCATTACCGATTTACCCCTTCCCCTCACCAAACAAAGGATAGACATAGTGGGGTTGGGAGGGGAGCGTTTACATGCATTTAAAAGTGAGGTACAAGTATTGGAATTAGCGGGACGACTATTACCCGCACAATTTTATGTATGCCCAAACAGTGAGGAGACTATCTTAGGAATAGATTTGTTAAAAGAATTTAATTTGTTAATAGATTCACGACAAGGAAAGTTAACCTGGGTACAGGGAGATGGGAACAAAGTAAACTGGGGAAAGCCACTTTGCCATTTGGCAACAGTAGGAAGTGTAAAACTCGTGGCCCGGGACTGGAAGGAGGAAGGAGACTATGGGATTATATGTAAGCCAATGAAGTCAGTATGGGCGACCTCAAAACAGGACGACCCATTAAGATACGGATGGCTCACCAACAACGGCCGAGGGGCCCATGGGAAAATATACAAATAGACTTCACCAGACCCCTCCCCACGTCAAGGGGTAAGAAGTATTGCCTGGTAATAATAGACAAGTTTACTAGGTGGGTCGAGGCATTCCCAACCCGGAACTGTACTGCCACCACCGTGCCATGAATAATGGCAGAGGAAATAATTCCCAGATGGGGAATACCAATCCAAATTGACTCAGATCAGGGAACTCACTTTACGGGAGCCGTAGTGAAGAATGTATGCAAGTGGATGGGCATAAAGCAGAAATTCCACATTCTGTACCATCCCCAAAGTTCTGGAATGGTGGAACGAATGAACCGAACCTTAAAAACAGCCTGAGCCAAGGCTTTAGGGGACAAGCATCAACAGTGGGTAGATGTGTTACCAGCAGTCTTAATGAAACTAAGAGCCACCCCAAACCGAACAACGGGGTTATCACCATATGAGCTAATGGCGGGAGGGCAATGCAACTCCCCCATGGCATAATAACTGGAGGAGAGGATGTGGGTCCTCTAAAGGATAAGCTCTGAAGGTATGTCCTCGAATTAAGCAGTCAATTAAAGGAAATGAGGCAGCAAACGCGGGACAGACAGGAAGAAAAGGATAAGGATTTAAAATTGACCACGTTCCCATATATCCCTCCAGCCGGGACTAAGGTAATGGGTAAAGGTTTACCAGGGAAACCCAGGTTTGCCCCAAAATGGTCAGGACCATATCAGATTCTAATTAGTGGAGATACGTGTGCTTGCATTGTTATGAAGGGCATGGGACGATGGAAGCACTGGACACAGCTAAAAGTCTATGACCCTTCACCAGCTTAAAAATGGCTACACCAGAGCAAGTACCTTTTGTGGGAAGTGAAGAATACGCTTGACAATACAAAGGATGGGAGTGGGTGCTAGTACGAACGTTGGTATGGACAATATGCATTGTCATAATGGGATACACCATGGGATGTATCGTGAAGCATGTATGGGAACAATCCCATCGACTCCAACTGGTCGAGCAGGAGGAGGGAATCCAAATTATTATTATCGAGGAACCAGCCTAATGACAGTATTCTATTCACCCCCACAGGAAAATAGAATCTACAAGCAACAAAGCGGTTCGGTTGGCGACATAGCCTTTGGGACATTGTTACCATAAAGTGATAAGATGAACGTGTTACGCAATATCATGTGTAGTTTGCTAGTTTGTATAATCATAATATGTAGCCTCGGGAGGACTCAGGCTAGAGTACCCCCACGGGCCAAAAGAGGGTTACGGGTGAACACCTTTTTATATATGTCATACACATATGCCAAGAGAGTTGATGTTGCCAGCTGTTGGGTCTGCGCCCATGTCCCCATGCACTCGGAGGAAGGAGTCCCCTACAACCAATCCCACTTAGTGATGATGAGATGGTCAGTTGGATGTTTGGAGTTAGAGCAGGATGCACAAGTGTGGGCTGTTATGAAGCCAAGACAGACGGCAGAACTATAGCAAAGCTCCAACGTCATGGGTACAACCCAGAATATTGTAGTGGGTGGACACGGTCAACATATAATGATTCCTATCTACCACCATTCCTGAGAATGAGGAGTAAGAAGGGACAAAGTGGGGGACTATGTCTCGTAAAGAGGGGACGACCGACAGATCCTATTGTGGGCTACAGTAACTACACATATAACATTGCCTTGCCTGATGAAACGGGTAGTGTGAAACTCCCGTCACTAAATGAAAGCGGTGACTTTTCAGTACAATGGGGCCCCCCAGAGGTAAATAAGTATACCCCCTACAACGGGACTCATTTCGTGTGCGGTCATAGGGCCTATCCCTGGTTGCCCCGAGAATGGAGCGGGTAAATTGGCAAGGGAATCCATTAACCTGGCCTCTGTCTTGGAGCAGGTGGCCAACGATACAGCTGAAGCCCTAGTTAAGGTTAATGCAGCGATGGTGGCCCTCCGCACAGTAGCTCTACAAAATCGGATGGCCCTTGACTATGTGTTGGCGGAAAAAGGGCGAACCTGTGCCCTAATAGGTACAGAATGATGTACCTACATACCAGATAACTCGGAAGCAATAACTAACTTGGCAGAACACATACAGGAAGAATTAAAGAAATTAAAACAACCTCCAGCATCCACCCTTTGGGGCTGGGCAACTGGATGGTTGGGATCACTCGGGACATCAGTAGTACAAGGATTGATTTTGTTCTTTGTTATAATATTAGTGATGTATGGTCTGGCCCTATTGTTAAAATGTTGTTGCGCTCAAATGTCACGGCCTGCTGTAAGTGTCATGACAGTTAATCAAGTGACACCCGGAGAGAGAGATGTGTGGATATGAGTCCCTATACAAGGGTGCCACAGTCTGACTAACGGACTGTGAGCCCCTGGAATGTAAACATATCTACTTACATTACCAGAAATCCGTATGATGCTGGTTCCCTGTCACAAAATGAGTTTTGATCAGGGACCAACAGGAGGGACTGTTAGGGTAAAAATGATAGGGCTTAAAGCAGCAACGTAAAAGTTAAAGAATGTGCTGTAAAAGGTAAATTAATAAATACAGAATGGTTTCGCTGACACAGTGCGATGAGTAATGTCTGTGGTCAACTTGCGTACGTGCAAGGCCCACCAAGGAGGCCCACTAAGACAATAATAGTACAACGGTTACACTTGAGAACCAATCACCGCATGACCAGCCTGTCCGGCTGGACAGATGTGATGCAACACTCTATGTTTATAGTTTCGGAGGGGAAGTAACAAGAAAAATTTAGCTTAAAGTGCAGATTATAATTAGGAGCTTGTTGCTGGAGGAATGTGATTGTGTGATGACATTTGTATGTAATGAATTGCGTACTAGGCCCTATAATGTATAAAAGAAGTTCCGATACCACTGTAACGACGAGAAGTGGATCACTAGACTGCGGGGTCTATGACTCTTCTCCCAGATCGACAAGTTAAATAAACTGTGATCTTCTGCTTTGAGACAGACTCGAGTGAATTCATTTTTCACCAACAGAGACATTATAATACATGGAGTTTGGGACAGTAAAATACACGGGGTATGGGTCAATATAATACACGGAGTGTGGGACTGTATAATACACGGAGTGTGGGTCAGTAAAATACACGGGGTGTCAGGCAGTATAATACACCGTGTGTGAGACAATATGATACACGAGGTGTGGGACAGGAAAATACATGAAGTGTGGGACAGTATAAGACACGGGATGTGTGACAGTATAATACACAGAGCGTGGGACAGTATAATTCACAGAGTGTGGGACAATATAATACAAGAGGTGTGAGTCAGTATAATACACGGAGTGTGGGACATTATAATACATGGGGTGTGGGACAGTATAATACACGGGCTATGGGACAGTATAATTCACAGAGTGTGGGGCAGTATAATACACGGAGTGTGGGACAGTATAATTGACGAGTGAGGGACAGTAAAATACACGGGGTGTTGGACAGCATAATACATGAAGTTAGGGACAGTATAATACACGGGGTGTGAAACAGTATAATACACGGGATGTGTGCCCATATAATACACGGGGCGTGGGTCAGTATAATACATGGGGTGTGGGACAGTATAATACACGGGTTGTTGGAAAGTATAATACACGAGGTGTGGGACAGTATAATACACCGGGTGTGAGGCAATATAATACACAGATTGGGGGACAGTATAATACACGGAGTGTGGGACAGTATAATACACCAGGTGTGAGGCAGTATAATAAATGGGGTGTGGGACAATCTAATAGACGGGTTGTGAGACGTTATAATACACGGGGTTTGGGTCAATATAATACATGGAGTGTGGGACAGAATAATACACGCAGTGTGGGACAGTATAATACACCGGGTGTGGGACAGTATAATACATGGGGTGTGGGACAGGATAATGCATGAAGTGTGGGACAGTATAATACACGGGGTGTGAGACAATATAATTCACGGGGTGTTGGATAGTATAATACTCGGGGTGTGGGACAGTATAATACTCGGGGTGTGGGACAGTATAATGCACCTGGTGTGGGACAGTATAATACTCGGGGTGTGGGACAGTATAATGCACCTGGTGTGGGACAGTATAATACTCGGGGTGTGGGACAGTATAATACATGAACTGTGGGACAGTATAATACATGGGGTGTGAGGCCGTACAGTACACGGAGCGTGGATGAGTATAATACATGGAGTGTTGGACAGCATAATACACGGAGTGTGGGACATTATAATGCACGGGGTATGGGTCAATATAGTACACGGAGTGTGGGACAGTATAATACACGGGGTGTCAGGCAGTATAATACACGGAGTGTGGGTCAGTAAAATACACGGGGTGTCAGGCAGTATAATACACCGGGTGTAGGACAGTATGATACACGGAGTGTGGGACAGGAAAATACATGAAATGTGGGACAGTATAAGACACGGGATGTGTGACAGTATAATACACAGAGTGTGGGATAGTATAATTCACAGAGTGTGGGACAGTATAATACACGGAGTGTGAGACATTATAATACATGGTGTGTGAGACAGTATAATACACGGAGTTTGGGACAGTAAAAAACACGGAATTTGGGTCAATTTAATACATGGAGTGTGGGACAGAATAATACACGGAGTGTGGGACAGTACAATTCACCGGGTATAATACACGAGGTGTGAGGCAGTATAATAAATGGGGTGTGGGACAATCTAATAGACACGTTGTGAGACAATATAATACACGGAGTGTGGGACAGAATAATACACGGGGTTTGGGTCAATATAATTCACGATGTGTTGGCCAGTATAATACATGGGGTGTGGGACAGCATAATACACGGGGTGTGAGACAGTATAATTCACAGAGTCTGAGACAGTATAATACCTGGAGTGTGGGACAGTATAATACACGCGGTTTGAGACAGTATAATACACGAAGTGTGGGACAGTATAATTCACAGAGTGTGGGACAGTATAATACACGGGGTGTGGGACAGTATAGTACATGCGGTTTGAGACAGTATAATTCACGGAGTGTGAGACATTATAATACTCGGGGTGTGAGACAGTATAATCAATAGTGGGTGGGATATTATAATACACGGGGTGAGACAGTATAATACACAGGGTGTGTGACAGTATAATTCACGGGGTGTGGGACAGTATAATACACGGGGTGCGAGACAGTATAATTCACGGGGTGTGGGACAGTATAATACACGGGGTGTGAGACAGTATAATACACGGAGTGTGGGACAGTATAATTCACGGGGTGTGAGGCAGTATAATACACGGTGTGTGACAGTATAATACACGGAGTGTGAGACAGTATAATAGATGATGGGTGCGACAGTATAATACACGGGATGGGACAGTATAATACACGGGGTGTGGGACAGTATAATACACGGAGTGTGGGACAGTATAATACACGGGGTGTGGGAAAGTATAATAGATGATGGGTGGGGCAGTATAATACACGGGGTGTGGGACAGTATAATAAATGGTGGGTGGGATATTATAATACACGGGGTGTGGGACAGTATAATACACGGGGTGTGGGACAGTATAATACACGGAGTGTGTGACAGTGTAATAGAAGGATTGTGGGACATTATAATACACAGATTGTGAGACAGTATAATGCGCGTGTTGTGGAATAGTCTAATATTCGGGGTGTGAGCCAATATAATACATGGTGGGTGGGACATTATTTTACACGGAGTGTGTGACATTATAATACATGGAGTGTGGGACAGTATAATCTTTGGGGTGAGACAGTATAATACACGGGGTGTGGGACAGTCTAATTCCGGAGTGTGGGAGAGTATAATACACGAGTTGTGGTACAGTATAATACACATGGTGTGGGACAATATAATTCACGGAGTGTGGGACAGTATATCACACGGGGTTTCTGACAGAATAATACACAGGGTGGGACAATATAATACACAGGGTATGAGGCAGCATAATACACAGAGTGTGGGACAGTATAACAAACGCAGTGTGGGACAGTAAAATACATGGAGTGTGCGACAGTATAATACACGGAGTGTGGGACAGTATAATACACGGAGTGTGGGACAGTATAACAAACGCAGTGTGGGACAGTATAATACATGGAGTGTGGGACAGTATAATACACGGAGTGTGGGACAGTATAACAAACGCAGTGTGGGACAGTATAATACATGGAATGTGGGACAGTATAATACACGGAGTGTGGGACAGTATAACAAACGCAGTGTGGGACAGTATAATACATGGAGTGTGCGACAGTATAATACACGGAGTGTGGGACAGTATAATACACGGAGTGTGGGACAGTATAACAAACGCAGTGTGGGACTGTATAATACATGGAGTGTGGGACAGTATAATACATGGAGTGTGGGACAGTATAATACATGGAGTGTGGGACAGTATAATACACGGAGTGTGGGACAGTATAATACACAGAGTGTGGGACAGTATAATACATGGAGTGTGGGACAGTATAATACACGGAGTGTGGGACAGTATAATACACGGAGTGTGGGACAGTATAACAAATGCAGTGTGGGACAGTATAATACATGGAGTGTGGGACAGTATAATACACGGAGTGTGGGACAGTATAATACACGGAGTGTGGGACAGTATAATACACGGAGTGTGGGACAGTATAATACACGGAGTGTGGGACAGTATAATACACGGAGTGTGGGACAGTATAATACACGGAGTGTGGGACAGTATAATACACGGAGTGTGGGACAGTATAATACACGGAGTGTGGGACAGTATAACAAACGCAGTGTGGGACAGTATAATACATGGAGTGTGGGACAGTATAACAAACGCAGTGTGGGACAGTATAATACACGGAGTGTGGGACAGTATAATACACGGAGTGTGGGACAGTATAACAAACGCAGTGTGGGACAGTAAAATACATGGAGTGTGGGACAGTATAATACATGGAGTGTGGGACAGTATAATACACGGAGTGTGGGACAGTATAACAAACGCAGTGTGGGACAGTAAAATACATGGAGTGTGGGACAGTATAATACATGGAGTGTGGGACAGTATAATACACGGAGTGTGGGACAGTATAACAAACGCAGTGTGGGACAGTAAAATACATGGAGTGTGCGACAGTATAATACACGGAGTGTGGGACAGTATAATACACGGAGTGTGGGACAGTATAACAAACGCAGTGTGGGACAGTAAAATACATGGAGTGTGCGACAGTATAATACACGGAGTGTGGGACAGTATAACAAACGCAGTGTGGGACAGTATAATACATGGAGTGTGCGACAGTATAATACACGGAGTGTGCAACAGTATAATACATTGAGTGTGGGACAGTATAATACACAGAATGTGGGACAGTATAATACACGGGATGTGGGACAGTATAATACATGGGATGTGAGACAGTATAATACACGGGATGTGAGACAGTATAATATAGAGAGTGTGGGAGAGTATAATTCACAGAATGTGGGCCAGTGTAATACATGGAGTGTGGGACAGTATAATGCATGGGGTGTGAGACAGTAAAGGAAATGGAGTGTGGGACAATATAATTCACGGGGTGTGAGACAGTATAATGCACGGGGTGTGAGACAGTGTAATACATGGCGGGTGGGACATTATAATACATGGGATGTGTTAAACAGTATAATACACGGAGTGTGGGACAGTATAATACATGGTGTGTCAGGCAGTAAATAAATGGAGTGTTGTTGAGGCTGCCGCGATACACGAATTAAGACTGAATCCATGTGTGGGAAACAAAGGCTTTTTTAATACCACTGCATGGTCCAAAATGGCTGAACAGTCTGCTCCCAGAATTCTCTGGAAAAATCCTGAGGCCCCGCCCACTCCTTTTCTCCTGCCTTAAAGGCAAGGTGCCTTAAATGTAAGGTGCTCGATATATTGTCCACGGATGGAAAAGTGGATAATGCCCATTTAGGTGGCGATCCACCACGGTGAGTTACAATATAACACGCAGTTGTGAGACGGTATAATACATGGAGGTTGGGAGAGTAAAATACACGGTGTGTGGGTCAGAATAATACACAGCGTTTGAGACAGGAAAATTCACGGCGTGTGGGGCAGTATAATACAAGGGGTGTGGGACAGTATAATACACAGGTTGTCTGTCAGAATAATACAAGGGGAGGGACAATATAATACACGGTGCAGGACAGTATAATACATGGTGAGAGACAGTATTATACATGGGGCGAGACAGTGTAATACTCGGGTTGTGGGACAGTATAATTCACGGAGCTTGAGAGAGTATAATAATCTGGGTGTGACACAGTACAATACATGGAGTGTGGGAGAGTATAATATACGGGGTGTGAGACAGTCTAATATCTGTTCTTCTTAGGCAGTCCCTCGGAACCGAGGATGACTTGCTTCCACATTAAAAATAAGTTCTCAGGTGACTGATGAGTCCAATACGGGACCTACAGTCTCTGTCACAGGTGGGGCAGATGGTGGTTGAAGGGGCGGGAGGGTGGGGCGCTTGGGTTGACGTGCGCTCCTTCCGCTGTTTGAGCTTGGCTTCCGCTTGCTCCCGGCGAAGAGACTCGAGCTATTCGGCGCCTTCCCGGATGCTTCTCCTCCACTTTGTACGGTCTTGGGCCAGGGATTCCCAGGTGTCGGTGGGGATGTTGCACTTTTTCAAGGCGGCTTTGAGGGTGTCCTTGATGCGTTTGCTCTGCCCACCTGGGGCTCACTTGCCGTGTCGGAGCTCCGAGTACAGCGCTTTTTTTGGGAGTCTCGTATCGGGCATGCAGACTGTAGGCTTCACAAAATCCCCCAGAAATTCGAACAGAGCCCTAAAGGGAGTGATTTTTGGACCTTTCATACAAACTTGGGATGATGGGACCTAAGTGAAGTGATTTGATGTAAAAACCTCAGTTTTGGAAAGATCAGGGAAGAAAAACCCTGAAGAAACTGACTTTTGAATCTTACTGTTGGGAGAGACACCTTTCACAGACACAAGACAAGCTGCGGAGGGGCGTGGCCAGGCAGTGAACAGATTTGGGTATTGAGGCCCAATCAAGCTGTCTGGGAATTGTTTACACTGCAAATCCTACCAAGGTGGAAGCAACAAAGCAAAAACTCGCAAACACATTCAAATATGAATAAACCAAGAACCCTATTGAAATCCCCAGGTCCAAACAGGATGCTGGAAATCTAAAAACGATTCCTGACAATAAAACTTCCAGCACACAGTTTCATAGCCCATTATCCCATCAAAAACCCATCAGCGAAGTGTCGCCCAGAGCAGTTAAGAAAGCCTGCCAAAAGACCTAGGACAATAGGGTGGAGATTTGGCGCGTAGATAAGGCTGTGTTTAAATCGGAAAATGATCAAGTCATGTTTAACACTGAGCAAAAGCCATCGGAACTGGCAAGCCCGCCAAAACTAGACAATGGACTAAGCAGGGTTCATTTGCAACCAAAAGGAATCCGTTTTAGTAAGGGGTTTTTTGGGTGCGAAAAAGAAACAGTATAATTGAAAGCCTGTCCCATAACTTCTTTCTCTTTCGGACTCGCCGACTACGTGGACACAGCCCTCTCCCTGCTCCAGCAAAAACCACAACAAGCCACGAGGAGGAAGGCCAGAAAACAGACCAGCACGCAAGAAGAAACCAGAGCGACTGCCTCAGTGATCATCGGACACCTCGCAGCAACAAGGGCCTTAGGAGTCTTTTAAACAAAAGACTCTAAAATCCTGTCAAGGATTCGTTGGTGAGCATTATCCCATATCTCCTGAAACCAAAAACCTAGCTAGATAGTGGGATCTTTGCGAGGGATAAGGTTTTGTTTGATATATTGTCATTATCCCTTGCTTGTACCGTGTGCTCCCCAATCTATGTTTAAGTAATAAGTGTGTTTCAAGTTTGTTACCTTTTTTTCTTTTAATAAAGTAAAATTCTTTCATCAGAACCTGTCGTCTACTGCAATTTTGTTCACAACCCTAAATAAGTCCAAAGTCTAGGAACCAGAGGGGTGTGGGAGCGATTCGAACCACTCACTGAGTCAGAAAGCGAAGGCTGACCCCATTACCACCCCGCTTACAAGACGATGTGACCCGTCCATTGGAGCTGATCGAGCGTGGTCAAAGCTTTGATGCTGGGGATGTTGGCCTGAGCGAGAACACTGATGTTGGTGTGCTTATCCTGCCAATAGCTTTGCAGGATCTTGCGGAGGCAGCGTTGGTGGTACCTCTCCAGTGCTTTGAGGTGCCTGCTGTACATGGTCCATGTCTCTGAGGCATACAGGAGGGCAGGTATTACTACTGCTCTGTAGACCATGAGCTTGGTGCCGGGTTTGAAGTCCTGGTCTTCAAACACTCTCTTCCTCAGGCGACCGAAGGCTGCACTGGCACACTGAAGGCAGTGTTGGACATGGTCATCGCCTTCTGCCCTTGTTGACAGTAGGCTCCCGAGGTATGGAAAGTGGTCCACGTTGTCCAAGGCCTTGTCGTGGATTTTGATAATCGGGGGGCAGTACTGTATGGAGGGGGCACGTTGGTAGAGGACCTTTGTCTTACGGATGTTTAGTGTAAAACCCATGCTCTCGTACGCTTCAGTGAAGGTGTTGATGATGGTTTGGAGTTCGACCTCCGAGTGTGCTCAGATGCAAGCGTCGTCTGCATACTGCAATTCGATGACAGAGGAAGGGACGACCTTGGATCTGGACTGGAGGTGACGGAGGTTCAAAAGTTTCCCGTTTGTTCTGTAAATTAGCTCCACTCCAGTGGGGAGCTTACTGAGGGTGAGGTGGAACATTGCCGCAAGGAAGATCGAGAAGAGCGTTGGTGCGATGACACAGCCTTGCTTGACCCCGGTCCGTACGTGAATTGAGTCTGTGGTGGAACCGTTGGTCATGATCACAGCTTGCATGTCATCGTGAAGCAGACAAACTTTTGAGGGCAGCCGAATCTGAGGAGGACACTCCATAATCCCTCATGGTTGACAGTGTCGAAGGCCTTTGTGAGGTCAAAGAAGGCCATGTACAGCAGTTGGTGCTGTTCCCTGCATTTCTCTTGTAATTGACGTGCGGTGAAGATCATGCCCATTGTGCCCCTTAGTGGACGGAATCCACATTGCGACTCTGGGAGGAGCTCTTCAGCTACTGGGAGAAGGCGATTGAGGGAGGATTCTTGCAATGACTTTCCCTGTGGCAGACAGCAGGGAAACTCCTCTGTAATTACCGCAATCGGACTTGTCACCTTTCTTGAAGATGGTAACTATTAGGGCATCTCTGAGATCCCCTGGCATGCTCTCCTCCTTCCAGATAAGAGAAATTAGTTCATGAATTCGCGCCAGTAGTGCATCTCCGCCATGCTTTAGTGCCTCGGCAGGGATTCCATCGGCACCTGAGGCCTTGTTTTTCTTCAGTTGTCGGATGGCCTTTTCAACCTCATGTCGGGCTGGGGTTGTGCTGAGATGGTGGCGGGAAGCATGCTGCGGGATGGAGTTGAGGACACTCGTGTCGAAGACAGAGTCTTGGTTAAGGAGATCTTCGAAGTGCTCCTTCCAGCGGGCACTGACTGCCCCCCTGTCCTTGATGAGTACCTCTCCATTCTTGGCCCACAGTGGGGTAGGATCTTGGGTGCTTGGGCCATAGGCGGTCTTGACTGCGCTAAAGAATCCACGCATGTCGTAGTTGTCAGCTAGCTGCTGGATCTCTGCGCTTCCTCCACCCACCACCTGTTCTTTAGGTCAGGAACTAATTAATGTACGGAGTGTGGGACAGTAAAATACACGGAGTATGTGACAGTATAATACATGGAGTAAGGGACAGTATAATACACGGAGTATGGGACAGTATAATACATGGGGAGTGGAACAGAATAATACACACGGTGTGCGACAGTATAATTCACGGGGTGTGAGACTGTATAATTCACGGGCTGTTGGACAGTAAAATTCATGGAGTGTGGGACAGTATAATTCACGGGGTGTGGGACAGTATAATTCACGGGGTGTGGGACAGTGTAATTCACGGGGTGTGAAACAGTATAATTCAGGGGTGTGGGACAGTATAATTCAGGGGTGTGGGACAGTATAATACATGGGGCGTGGGACAGTATAATTCACGGGGTGTGAAACAGTATAATTCAGGGGTGTGGGATAGTATAATTCAGGGGTGTGGGACAGTATAATTCAGGGGTGGGGGACAGTATAATTCACGGGGTGTGGGACAGTATAATTCACGGGGTGTGGACAGTATAATTCGCGGGATATGGGAGAATATAATTCACGGGGTGTGGGACAGTATAATTCACGGGGTGTGGGACAGTATAATTCACGGGGTGTGAGACAGTATAATTCACGGGGTGTGGGACAGTATAATACACGGGGTGTGAGACAGTATAATTCAGGGGTGTGGGATAGTATAATTCACGGGGTGTGGGACAGTATAATTCAGGGGTGTGGGACAGTATAATTCACGGGGTGTGAGACAGTAATTCACGGGGTGTGAAACAGTATAATTCACGGGGTGTGGGACAGTATAATTCACGGGGTTTGGGACAATATAATTCACGGGGTGTGAAACAGTATAATTCACGGGGTGTGGGACAGTATAATTCATGGGGTGTGGGACAGTATAATTCACGGGGTGTGGGACAATATAATTCATGGGGTGTGGGACAGTATAATTCACGGAGTGTGAGACAGTATAATTCACGGGGTGTGAAACAGTATAATTCACGGGGTGTGGGACAGTATAATTCACGGGGTGTGGGACAGTATAATTCACGGGGTGTGAAACAGTATAATTCACGGGGTGTGGGACAGGATAATTCACGGGGTGTGAAACAGTATAATTCACGGGGTGTGAGACAGTATAATTCACGGGGTGTGAGACAGTATAATACACGGGGTGTGGGACAGTATAATTCAGGGGTGTGGGACAGTATAATTCACGGGGTGTGAGACAGTATAATTCACGGGGTGTGGGACAGTATAATTCATGGGTGTGGGACAGTAATTCACGGGGTGTGAAACAGTAGAATTCACGGGGTGTGGGACAGTATAATTCAAGGGGTGTGGGACAGTATAATTCACGGGGTGTGGGACAGTATAATTCACGGGGTGTGAAACAGTATAATTCACGGGGTGTGGGACAGTATAATTCACGGGGTGTGGGACAGTATAATTCACGGGGTGTGGGACAAAATAATTCATGGGGTGTGGGACAGTATAATTCAGGGGTGTGGGACAGTATAATACACGGGCTGTGGGACAGTATAATTCAGGGGTGTGGGACAGTATAATTCACGGAGTGTGAGACAGTATAATTCACGGGGTGTGGGACAGTAATTCACGGGGTGTGGGACAGTATAATTCACGGGGTGTGAAACAATATAATTCACGGGGTGTGGGACAGTATAATTCACGGGGTGTGGGACAATATAATTCATGGGGTGTGGGACAGTATAATTCAGGGGTGTGGGACAGTATAATTCACGGGGTGTGAGACAGTATAATTCACGGGGTGTGGGACAGTATAATTCACGGGGTGTGGGACAGTGTAATTCACGGGGTGTGAAACAGTATAATTCAGGGGTGTGGGATAGTATAATTCACGGGATGTGAGACAGTATAATTCAGGGGTGTGGGACAGTATAATACACGGGGTGAGGGACAGTATAATTCACGGGGTGTGAGACAGTATAATTCATGGGTGTGGGACAGTATAATACACGGGGTGAGGGACAGTATAATTCACGGGGTGTGAAACAGTGTAATTCAGGGGTGTGGGACAGTATAATTCAGGGGTGTGGGACAGTATAATTCAGGGGTGGGGGACAATCTAATTCACGGGGTGTGGGACAGTATAATTCACGGGGTGTGGACAGTATAATTCACGGGATATGGGACAATATAATTCACGGGGTGTGGGACAGCATAATTCAGGGGTGTGGGACAGTATAATTCACGGAGTGTGAGACAGTATAATTCACGGTGTGTGAGACAGTATAATTCACGGGGTTTGGGACAGTATAATTCACGGGGAGTGGGACAGTATAATTCACGGGGTGTGAAACAGTATAATTCACGGAGTGTGAGACAGTATAATTCACGGGGTGTGAGACAGTATAATTCACGGGGTGTGGGACAGTGTAATTCACGGAGTGTGAAACAGTATAATTCAGGGGTGTGGGATAGTATAATTCACGGGGTGTGGGACAGTATAATTCACGGGGTGTGGGACAGTATAATTCACGGGGTGTGAAACAGTACAATTCACGGGGTTTGGGACAGTATAATTCACGGGGTGTGAAACAGTATAATTCACGGGGTGTGGGACAGTATAATTCACGGAGTGTGGGACAGTATAATTCACGGGGTGTGAGACAGTATAATTCACGGGGTGTGGGACAGTAATTTACGGGGTGTGAAACAGTATAATTCACGGGGTGTGGGACAGTATAATTCACGGGGTGTGAAACAGTATAATTCACGGGGTGTGGGACAATATAATTCATGGGGTGTGGGACAGTATAATTCAGGGGTGTGGGACAGTATAATTCACGGGGTGTGAGACAGTATAATTCACGGGGTGTGGGACAGTAATTCACGGGGTGTGAAACAGTATAATTCACGGGGTGTGGGACAGTATAATTCACGGGGTGTGAAACAGTATAATTCACGGGGTGTGGGACAGTATAATACACGGGGTGTGGGACAGTATAATTCATGGGTTGTGTGTCAGTATAATTCACGGGTGTGAGACAGTACAATTCACGGGGTGTGGGACAGTATAATACACGGGGTGTGGGACAGTATAATTCAGGGGTGTGGGACAGTATAATTCACGGGGTGTGAGACAGTATAATTCACGGGGTGTGGGACAGTATAATTCACGGGGTGTGGGACAATGTAATTCACGGGGTGTGAAACAGTATAATTCAGGGGTGTGGGACAGTATAATTCAGGGGTGTGGGACAGTATAATTCAGGGGTGGGGGACAATATAATTCACGGGGTGAGGGACAGTATAATACACGGGGTGTGGGACAGTATAATTCACGGGGCGTGAAACAGTATAATTCAGGGGTGTGGGACAGTATAATTCAGGGGTGTGGGACAGTATAATTCAGGGGTGGGGGACAATATAATTCACGGGGTGTGGGACAGTATAATTCACGGGGTTTGGGACAGTATAATTCACGGGGTGTGAGACAGTATAATTCACGGGGTGTGAGACAGTATAATTCACGGGGTGTGGGATAGTATAATTCACGGGGTGTGGGACAGTATAATTCACGGGTTGTGGGACAGTATAATTCACGGGGTGTGAGACAGTAATTTACGGGGTGTGAAACAGTATAATTCACGGGGTGTGGGACAGTATAATTCACCGGGTGTGAAACAGTATAATTCACGGGGTGTGGGACAATATTATTCATGGGGTGTGGGACAGTAAAATTCAGGGGTGTGGGACAGTATAATACACGGGGTGTGGGACAGTGTAATTCAGGGGTGTGGGACAGTATAATTCACGGGGTGTGAGACAGTATAATTCACGGGGTGTGGGACAGTAATTCACGGGGTGTGAAACAGTATAATTCACGGGATGTGGGACAGTATAATTCACGGGGTGTGAAACAGTATAATTCACGGGGTGTGGGACAGTATAATTCAGGGGTGTGGGACAGTATAATACACGGGGTGTGGGACAGTATAATTCAGGGGTGTGGGACAGTATAATTCACGGGATATGACACAGCATAATTCACGGGTTGTGGGTCAGTATAATTCACGGTTGTGAGACAGTATAATTCAGGGGTGTGGGACAGTATAATTCACGGGGTGTGGGACAGTAATTTACGGGGTGTGAAACAGTATTATTCACGGGGTGTGGGACAGTATAATTCACAGGATGTGAGACAGTATAATTCAGGGGTGTGGGACAGTATAATTCACGGGGTGTGGGACAGTATAATTCACGGGGTGTGGGACAGTATTATTCACGGGGTGTGGGACAGTATAATTCACAGGATGTGAGACAGTATAATTCAGGGATGTGGGACAGTATAATTCACGGGGTGTGGGACAGCATAATTCACGGGGTGTGGGACAGTATAATTCATGGGGTGTGGGACAGTATTATTCACGGGGTGTGGGACAGTATAATTCACAGAATGTGAGACAGTATAATTCAGGGGTGTGGGACAGTATAATTCACGGGGTGTGGGACAGTATAATTCACGGGGTGTGGGACAGTATTATTCACGGGGTGTGGGACAGTATAATACACGGGGTGTGGGACAGTATAATTCACGGGATATGACACAGCATAATTCACGGGATATGACACAGCATAATTCACGGGTTGTGGGTCAGTATAATTCACGGTTGTGAGACAGTATAATTCACGGGGTGTGGGACAGTATAATTCACGGGGTGTGGGACAGTAATTTACGGGGTGTGAAACAGTATTATTCACGGGGTGTGGGACAGTATAATTCACAGGATGTGAGACAGTATAATTCAGGGGTGTGGGACAGTATAATTCACGGGGTGTGGGACAGTATAATTCACGGGGTGTGGGACAGTATTATTCACGGGGTGTGGGACAGTATAATTCACAGGATGTGAGACAGTATAATTCAGGGGTGTGGGACAGTATAATTCACGGGGTGTGGGACAGCATAATTCACGGGGTGTGGGACAGTATAATTCATGGGGTGTGGGACAGTATTATTCACGGGGTGTGGGACAGTATAATTCACAGAATGTGAGACAGTATAATTCAGGGGTGTGGGACAGTATAATTCACGGGGTGTGGGACAGTATAATTCACGGGGTGTGGGACAGTATTATTCACGGGGTGTGGGACAGTATAATTCACAGGATGTGAGACAGTATAATTCAGGGGTGTGGGACAGTATAATTCACGGGCAGTGGGACAGCATAATTCACGTGGTGTGGGACAGTATAATTCACGGGGTGTGGGACAGTATAATTTACAGGGTGTAGGACAGTATAATACACGGGGTGTGGGACAGTATAATTCACGGGTGTGGGACAATATAATTCACGGGGTGTGGGACAGTATAATACACGAGGTGTGAGACGGTATAATACAAGGGGTGTGGGACAGTATAATACCCGGGATGTGGGACAGTATAATACCCGGGTGTGTGACAGTATAATTCACGGGGTGTGGGACAGTATAATTCACGGGGTGTGAGACAGTATAATTCACGGGGTGTGGGACAGTAATTCACGGGGTGTGAAACAGTATAATTCACGGGGTGTGGGACAGTATAATACACGGGGTGTGGGACAGTATAATTCACGGGGTGTGAGACAGTATAATTCAAGTGGTGTGGGACAGTAATTCACGGGGTGTGGGACAGTATAATTCAGGGGTGTGGGACAGTATAATACACGGGGTGTGGGACAGTATAATTCACGGGGTGTGAAACAGTATAATTCAGGGGTGTGGGACTGTATAATTCAGGGGTGTGGGACAGTATAATTCAGGGGTGGGGGACAATATAATTCACGGGGTGTGGGACAGTATAATTCACGGGGTGTGGACAGTATAATTCACGGGATATGGGACGATATAATTCACGGGGTGTGAGACAGTATAATTCAGGGGTGTGGGACAGTATAATTCACGGGGTGTGAGACAGTATAATTCACGGGGTGTGGGACAGTATAATTCACGGGGTGTGAAACAGTACAATTCACGGGGTGTGGGACAGTATAATTCACGGGGTGTGGGACAGTATAATTCACGGGGTGTGAGACAGTATAATTCACGGGGTGTGGGACAGTAATTTACGGGGTGTGAAACAGTATAATTCACGGGGTGTGGGACAGTATAATTCACGGGGTGTGAAACAGTATAATTCACGGGGTGTGGGACAATATAATTCATGGGGTGTGGGACAGTATAATTCAGGGGTGTGGGACAGTATAATACACGGGGTGTGGGACA
Source organism: Squalus acanthias (assembly GCA_030390025.1). Taxonomy (NCBI): domain Eukaryota; kingdom Metazoa; phylum Chordata; class Chondrichthyes; order Squaliformes; family Squalidae; genus Squalus; species Squalus acanthias. The sequence goes on from JASTWF010000046.1 coordinate 1,333,370, forward strand.
GTGTAATTCAGGGGTGTGGGACAGTATAATTCACGGGGTGTGAGACAGTATAATTCACGGGGTGTGGGACAGTATAATTCACGGGGTGTGAGACAGTATAATTCACGGGGTGTGGGACAGTAATTCACGGGGTGTGAAACAGTATAATTCACGGGGTGTGGGACAGCATAATTCATGGGTTGTGGGACAGTATAATTCACGGGTGTGAGACAGTATAATTCACGGGGTGTGGGACAGTATAATACACGGGGTGTGGGACAGTGTAATTCAGGGGTGTGGGACAGTATAATTCACGGGGTGTGGGACAGTATAATTTACAGGGTGTAGGACAGTATAATACACGGGGTGTGGGACAGTATAATTCACGGGTGTGGGACAATATAATTCACGGGGTGTGGGACAGTATAATACACGGGGTGCGAGGCGGTATAATACACGGGGTGTGGGACATTATAATACCCGGGGTGTGGGACAGTATAATACCCGGGTGTGTGACAGTATAATTCACGGGGTGTGGGACAGTATAATTCACGGGGTGTGAGACAGTATAATTCACGGGGTGTGGGACAGTAATTCACGGGGTGTGAAACAGTATAATTCACGGGGTGTGGGACAGTATAATACACGGGGTGTGGGACAGTATAATTCACGGGGTGTGAGACAGTATAATTCAAGGGGTGTGGGACAGTAATTCACGGGGTGTGGGACAGTATAATTCAGGGGTTTGGGACAGTATAATACACGGGGTGTGGGACAGTATAATTCACGGGGTGTGAAACAGTATAATTCAGGGGTGTGGGACAGTATAATTCAGGGGTGTGGGACAGTATAATTCAGGGGTGGGGGACAATATAATTCACGGGGTGTGGGACATTATAATTCACGGGGTGTGGACAGTATAATTCAGGGGTGTGGGACAGTATAATTCACGGAGTGTGAGACAGTATAATTCACGGGGTGTGAGACAGTATAATTCACGGGGTGTGGGACAGTATAATACACGGGGAGTGGGACAGTATAATTCACGGGGTGTGAAACAGTATAATTCACGGAGTGTGAGACAGTATAATTCACGGGGTGTAAGACAATATAATTCACGGGGTGTGGGACAGTGTAATTCACGGAGTGTGAAACAGTATAATTCAGGGGTGTGGGATAGTATAATTCACGGGGTGTGGGACAGTATAATTCACGGGGTGTGGGACATTATAATTCACGGGGTGTGAAACAGTACAATTCACGGGGTGTGGGACAGTATAATTCACGGGGTGTGAAACAGTATAATTCACGGGGTGTGGGACAGTATAATTCACGGGGTGTGGGACAGTATAATTCACGGGGTGTGAGACAGTATAATTCACGGGGTGTGGGACACTAATTTACGGGGTGTGAAACAGTATAATTCACCGGGTGTTGGACAGTATAATTCACGGGGTGTGAAACAGTATAATTCACGGGGTGTGGGACAATATAATTCATGGGGTGTGGGACAGTATAATTCAGGGGTGTGGGACAGTATAATACACGGGGTGTGGGACAGTGTAATTCAGGGGTGTGGGACAGTATAATTCACGGGGTGTGAGACAGTATAATTCACGGGGTGTGGGACAGTAATTCACGGGATATGAGACAGCATAATTCATGGGTTGTGGGTCAGTATAATTCACGGGTGTGAGACAGTATAATTCACGGGGTGTGGGACAGTATAATACACGGGGTGTGGGACAGTATAATTCAGGGGTGTGGGACAGTATAATTCACGGGGTGTGAGACAGTATAATTCACGGGGTGTGGGACAGTATAATTCACGGGGTGTGGGACAGTATAATACACGGGGTGTGGGACACAGTAATTCAGGGGTGTGGGACAGTATAATTCACGGGGTGTGAGACAGTATAATTCACGGGGTGTGGGACAGTATAATACACGGGGTGTGGGACAGTATAATTCAGGGGTGTGGGACAGTATAATTCACGGGATATGAGACAGCATAATTCACGGGTTGTGGGTCAGTATAATTCACGGGTGTGAGACAGTATAATTCACGGGGTGTGGGACAGTATTATTCACGGGGTGTGGGACAGTATAATTCACAGGATGTGAGACAGTATAATGCAGCGGTGTGGGACAGTATAATTCACGGGGTGTGGGACAGTATAATTCACGGGGTGTGGGACAGCATAATTCACGGGATGTGGGACAGTATAATTCATGGGGTGTGGGACAGTATTATTCACGGGGTGTGGGACAGTATAATTCACAGGATGTGAGACAGTATAATTCAGGGGTGTGGGACAGTATAATTCACGGGGTGTGGGACAGTATAATTCACGGGGTGTGGGACAGTATTATTCACGGGGTGTGGGACAGTATAATTCACAGGATGTGAGACAGTATAATTCAGGGGTGTGGGACAGTATAATTCACGGGGTGTGGGACAGTATAATTCACGGGGTGTGGGACAGTATAATTCACGGGCAGTGGGACAGCATAATTCACGTGGTGTGGCACAGTATAATTCACGGGGTGTGGGGCAATGTAATTCAAGGTTGTGTGAGACAATATAATTCACGGGGTGTGGGACAGTATAATTCACGGGCAGTGGGACAGTATAATACACGGGGTGTGGGACAGTATAATTCACGGGGTGTGGGACAGTATAATTTACAGGGTGTAGGACAGTATAATTCACGGGATGTGGGGCAATGTAATTCAAGGTTGTGTGAGACAATATAATTCACAGGGTGTGGGACAGTATAATTCACGGGCAGTGGGACAGTATAATACACGGGGTGTGGGACAGTATAATTCACGGGTGTGGGACAATATAATTCACGGGGTGTGGGACAGTATAATACACGGGGTGTGAGACGGTATAATACACGGGGTGTGGGACAGTATAATACCCGGGGTGTGGGACAGTATAATACCCGGGTGTGTGACAGTATAATTCACAGGGTGTGGGACAGTATAATTCACGGGGTGTGAGACAGTATAATTCACGGGGTGTGGGACAGTAATTCACGGGGTGTGAAACAGTATAATTCACGGGGTGCGGGACAGTATAATACACGGGGTGTGGGACAGTATAATTCACGGGGTGTGAGACAGTATAATTCAAGGGGTGTGGGACAGTAATTCACGGGGTGTGGGACAGTATAATTCAGGGGTGTGGGACAGTATAATACACGGGGTGTGGGACAGTATAATTCACGGGGTGTGAAACAGTATAATTCAGGGGTGTGGGACAGTATAATTCAGGGGTGTGGGACAGTATAATTCAGGGGTGGGGGACAATATAATTCGCGGGGTGTGGGACAGTATAATTCACGGTGTGTGGACAGTATAACTCACGGGATATGGGACAATATAATTCACGGGGTGTGGGACAGTATAATTCAGGGGTGTGGGACAGTATAATTCACGGAGTGTGAGACAGTATAATTCACGGGGTATGAGACAGTATAATTCACGGGGTGTGGGACAGTATAATACACGGGGAGTGGGACAGTATAATTCACGGGGTGTGAAACAGTATAATTCACGGAGTGTGAGACAGTATAATTCACGGGGTGTGAGACAGTATAATTCACGGGGTGTGGGACAGTGTAATTCACGGAGTGTGAAACAGTATAATTCAGGGGTGTGGGATAGTATAATTCACGGGGTGTGGGACAGTATAATTCACGGGGTGTGGGACAGTATAATTCACGGGGTGTGAAACAGTACAATTCACGGGGTGTGGGACAGTATAATTCACGGGGTGTGAAACAGTATAATTCACGGGGTGTGGGACAGTATAATTCACGGGGTGTGGGACAATATAATTCACGGTGTGTGAGACAGTATAATTCACGGGGTGTGGGACAGTAATTTACGGGGTGTGAAACAGTATAATTCACGGGGTGTGGGACAGTATAATTCACGGGGTGTGAAACAGTATAATTCACGGGGTGTGGGACAATATAATTCATGGGGTGTGGGACAGTATAATTCAGGGGTGTGGGACAGTATAACACACGGGGTGTGGGACAGTGTAATTCAGGGGTGTGGGACAGTATAATTCACGGGGTGTGAGACAGTATAATTCACGGGGTGTAGGACAGTAATTCACGGGATATGAGACAGCATAATTCATGGGTTGTGGGTCAGTATAATTCACGGGTGTGAGACAGTATAATTCACGGGGTGTGGGACAGTATAATACACGGGGTGTGGGACAGTATAATTCAGGGGTGTGGGACAGTATAATTCACGGGGTGTGAGACAGTATAATTCACGGGGTGTGGGACAGTATAATTCACGGGGTGTGGGACAATGTAATTCACGGGGTGTGAAACAATATAATTCAGGGGTGTGGGATAGTATAATTCACGGGATGTGAGACAGTATAATTCACGGGGTGTGTGACAGTATAATTCAGGGGTGTGGGACAGTATAATACACGGGGTGTGGGACAGTATAATTCACGGGGTGTGAAACAGTATAATTCAGGGGTGTGGGACAGTATAATTCAGGGGTGTGGGACAGTATAATTCAGGGGTGGGGGACAATATAATTCACGGGGTGTGGGACAGTATAATTCACGGGGTGTGGACAGTGTAATTCACGGAGTGTGAGACAGTATAATTCACGGGGTGTGAGACAGTATAATTCACAGGGTGTGGGACAGTATAATTCACGGGGAGTGGGACAGTATAATTCACGGAGTGTGAAACAGTATAATTCAGTGGTGTGGGATAGTATAATTCACGGGGTGTGGGACAGTATAATTCACGGGGTGTGGGACAGTATAATTCACGGGATGTGAAACAGTATAATTCACGGGGTGTGGGACAGTATAATTCACGGGGTGTGAAACAGTATAATTCACGGGGTGTGGGACAGTATAATTCACGGGGTGTGGGACAGTATAATTCAGGGGTGTGGGACAGTATAATTCACGGGATATGAGACAGCATAATTCACGGGTTGTGGGTCAGTATAATTCACGGGTGTGAGACAGTATAATTCACGGGGTGTGGGACAGTATTATTCACGGGGTGTGGGACAGTATAATTCACAGGATGTGAGACAGTATAATTTAGGGGTGTGGGACAGTATAATTCACGGGGTGTGGGACAGTATAATTCACGGGGTGTGGGACAGCATAATTCACGGGGTGTGGGACAGTATAATTCATGGGGTGTGGGACAGTATTATTCACGAGGTGTGGGACAGTATAATTCACAGGATGTGAGACAGTATAATTCAGGGGTGTGGGACAGTATAATTCACGGGGTGTGGGACAGTATAATTCACGGGGTGTGGGACAGTATTATTCACGGTGTGTGGGACAGTATAATTCACAGGATGTGAGACAGTATAATTCAGGGGTGTGGGACAGTATAATTCACGGGGTGTGGGACAGTATAATTCACGGGGTGTGGGACAGTATAATACACGGGGTGTGAGACGGTATAATACACGGGGTGTGGGACAGTATAATACCCGGGGTGTGGGACAGAATAATACCCGGGTGTGTGACAGTATAATTCACGGGGTGTGGGACAGTATAATTCACGGGGTGTGAGACAGTATAATTCACGGGGTGTGGGACAGTAATTCACGGGGTGTGAAACAGTATAATTCACGGGTGTGGGACAGTATAATACACGGGGTGTGGGACAGTATAATTCACGGGGTGTGAGACAGTTTCATTCAAGGGGTGTGGGACAGTAATACACGGGGTGTGAAACAGTATAATTCACGGGGTGTGGGACAGTATAATTCACGGGGTGTGAAACAGTATAATTCACGGGGTGTGGGACAGTATAATTCATGGGGTGTGGGACAGTATAATTCAGGGGTGTGGGACAGTATAATACACGGGGTGTGGGACAGTATAATTCAGGGGTGTGGGATAGTATAATTCACGGGATGTGAGACAGTATAATTCACGGGGTGTGGGACAGTAATTCACGGGGTGTGAAACAGTATAATTCACGGGGTGTGAAACAGTATAATTCACGGGGTGTGGGACAGTATAATTCATGGGGTGTGAGATAGTATAATTCAGGGGTGTGGGATAGTATAATTCACGGGATGTGAGACAGTATAATGCACGGGGTGTGGGACAGTATAATTCAGGGGTGTGGGACAGTATAATTCACGGGATATGAGACAGCATAATTCACGGGTTGTGTGTCAGTATAATTCACGGGTGTGAGACAGTATAATTCACGGGGTGTGGGACAGTATTATTCACGGGGTGTGGGACAGCATAATTCAGGGGTGTGGGACAGTATAATTCACGGGGTGTGAGACAGTATAATTCACAGGATGTGAGACAATATAATTCAGGGGTGTGGGACAGTATAATTCACGGGGTGTGGGACAGTATAATTCACGGGATGTGAGACAGTATAATTCAGGGGTGTGGGACAGTATAATTCACGGGGTGTGGGACAGTACAATTCACGGGCAGTGGGACAGCATAATTCACGTGGTGTGGGACAGTATAATTCACGGGTGTGGGACAATATAATTCACGGGTTGTGGGACAGTATATTTCACGGGGTGTGGGACAGTATAATTCACGGGGTGATGAAACAGTATAATTCAGGGGTTTGGGACAGTATAATACACGGGAAGTGGGACAGTATAATTCACGGGTATTGCGACAGTATAATCTTTGTGCTGTGGGACTGTATAATTCACGGGGTGTGAGACGGTATAATACACGGGGTGTGGGACAGTATAATTCACGGGTGTGTGACAGTATAATTCACGGGGTTTGAGACAGTTTAATTCACGGAATGTGAGACAGTATAATTCAGGGGTGTGGGACAGTATAATTCACGTGGTGTGAGACGGTATAATACACGGGGTGTGGGACAGTATAATACACGGGGTGTGGGACAGTATAATACCCGGGTGTGGGACAGTATAATTCACGGGGTTTGAGACAGTTTAGTTCACGGAATGTGAGACAGTATAATTCAGGGGTGTGGGACAGTATAATTCACGTGGTGTGAGATGGTATAATACACGGGGTGTGGGACAGTATAATTCACGGGGTGTGAAACAGTATAATTCACGGGATGTGAGACAGAATAATTCAGGGGTGTGGGACAGTATAATACACGGGGTGAATGACAGTATAATACACGGGGTGTGGGACAGGATAATACACGGAGTGTAGGACGATATAATACACGGGGTGTGGGACAGTATAATTCATGGGGTGTGAGACAGTATAATTCACGGGGTGTGGGACAGTAATTCACGGGGTGTGAAACAGTATAATTCACGGGGTGTGGGACAGTATAATACACGGGGTGTGGGACAGTATAATTCACGGGGTGTGAGACAGTATAATTCAAGGGGTGTGGGACAGTAATTCAGGGGGTGTGGGACAGTATAATTCAGGGGTGTGGGACAGTATAATACACGGGGTGTGGGACAGTAAAATTCACGGGGTGTGAAACAGTATAATTCAGGGGTGTGGGACAGTAAAATTCAGGGGTGTGGGACAGTATAATTCAGGGGTGGGGGACAATATAATTCACGGGGTGTGGGACAGTATAATTCACGGGGTGTGGACAGTATAATTCACGGGATATGGGACAATATAATTCACGGGGTGTGGGACAGTATAATTCAGGGGTGTGGGACAGTATAATTCACGGAGTGTGAAACAGTATAATTCAGGGGTGTGGGATAGTATAATTCACGGAGTGTGGGACAGTATAATTCACGGGGTGTGGGACAGTATAATTCACGGGGTGTGAAACAGTATAATTCACGGGGTGTGGGACAGTATAATTCACGGGGTGTGGGACAGTATAATTCACGGGGTGTGAGACAGTATAATTCACGGGGTGTGGGACAGTAATTTCGGGGTGTGAAACAGTATAATTCACGGGTTGTGGGACAGTATAATTCACGGGGTGTGAAACAGTATAATTCACGGGGTGTGGGACAATATAATTCATGGGGTGTGGGACAGTATAATTCAGGGGTGTGGGACAGTATAATACACGGGGTGTGGGACAGTGTAATTCAGGGGTGTGGGACAGTATAATTCACGGGGTGTGAGACAGTATAATTCACGGGGTGTGGGACAGTAATTCACGGGATATGAGACAGCATAATTCATGGGTTGTGGGTCAGTATAATTCACGGGTGTGAGACAGTATAATTCACGGGGTGTGGGACAGTATAATACACGGGGTGTGGGACAGTATAATTCAGGGGTGTGGGACAGTATAATTCACGGGGTGTGAGACAGTATAATTCACGGGGTGTGGGACAGTATAATTCACGGGGTGTGGGACAGTATAATACACGGGGTGTGGGACAGTGTAATTCAGGGGTCTGGGACAGTATAATTCACGGGGTGTGAGACAGTATAATTCACGGGGTGTGGGACAGTAATTCACGGGGTGTGAAACAGTATAATTCACGGGATGTGTGACAGTATAATTCACGGGGTGTGAAACAGTATAATTCACTGGGTGTGGGACAGTATAATACACGGGGTGTGGGACAGTATAATTCAGGGGTGTGAGACAGTATAATTCACGGGATATGAGACAGCATAATTCACGGGTTGTGGGTCAGTATAATTCACGGGTGTGAGACAGTATAATTCACGGGGTGTGGGACAGTATTATTCACGGTGTGTGGGACAGTATAATTCACAGGATTTGAGACAGTATAATTCAGGGGTGTGGGACAGTATAATTCACGGGGTGTGGGACAGTATAATTCACGGGGTGTGGGACAGCATAATTCACGGGGTGTGGGACAGTATAATTCATGGGGTGTGGGACAGTATTATTCACGGGGTGTGGGACAGTAATTCACGGGATATGAGACAGCATAATTCATGGGTTGTGCGTCAGTATAATTCACGGGTGTGAGACAGTATAATTCACGGGGTGTGGGACAGTATAATACACGGGGTGTGGGACAGTATAATTCACAGGATGTGAGACAGTATAATTCAGGGGTGTGGGACAGTATAATTCACGGGGTGTGGGACAGTATAATTCACGGGGTGTGGGACAGTATAATTCACGGGCAGTGGGACAGCATAATTCACGTGGTGTGGGACAGTATAATTCACGGGGTGTGGGACAGTATAATTTACAGGGTGTAGGACAGTATAATACACGGGGTGTGGGACAGTATAATTCACGGGTGTGGGACAATATAATTCACGGGGTGTGGGACAGTATAATACACGGGGTGTGAGACGGTATAATACACGGGGTGTGGGACAGTATAATACCCGGGGTGTGGGACAGTATAATACCCGGGTGTGTGACAGTATAATTCACGGGGTGTGGGACAGTATAATTCACGGGGTGTGAGACAGTATAATTCACGGGGTGTGGGACAGTAATTCACGGGGTGTGAAACAGTATAATTCACGGGGTGTGGGACAGTATAATACACGGGGTGTGGGACAGTATAATTCACGGGGTGTGAGACAATATAATTCAAGGGGTGTGGGACAGTAATTCACGGGGTGTGGGACAGTATAATTCAGGGGTGTGGGACAGTATAATACACGGGGTGTGGGACAGTATAATTCACGGGGTGTGAAAAAGTATAATTCAGGGGTGTGGGACAGTATAATTCAGGGGTGTGGGACAGTATAATTCAGGGGTGGGGGACAATATAATTCACGGGGTGTGGGACAGTATAATTCACGGGGTGTGGACAGTATAATTCACGGGATATGGGACAATATAATTCACGGGGTGTGGGACAGTATAATTCAGGGGTGTGGGACAGTATAATTCACGGAGTGTGAGACAGTATAATTCACGGGGTGTGAGACAGTATAATTCACGGAGTGTGAGACAGTATAATTCACGGGGTGTGAGACAGTATAATTCACGGGGTGTGAGACAGTATAATTCACGGGGTGTGAGACAGTATAATTCACGGGGTGTGGGATAGTATAATTCACGGGGTGTGGGACAGTATAATTCACGGGGTGTGGGACAGTATAATTCACGGGGTGTGAAACAGTACAATTCACGGGATGTGGGACAGTATAATTCACGGGGTGTGAAACAGTATAATTCACGGGGTGTGGGACAGTAATTTACGGGGTGTGAAACAGTATAATTCACGGGGTGTGGGACAGTATAATTCACGGGGTGTGAAACAGTATAATTCACGGGGTGTGGGACAGTATAATTCAGGGGTGTGGGACAGTAAAATACACGGGGTGTGGGACAGTGTAATTCAGGGGTGTGGGACAGTATAATTCACGGGGTGTGAGACAGTATAATTCACGGGGTGTGGGACAGTAATTCACGGGATATGAGACAGCATAATTCATGGGTTGTGCGTCAGTATAATTCACGGGTGTGAGACAGTATAATTCACGGGGTGTGGGACAGTATAATACACGGGGTGTGGGACAGTATAATTCAGGGGTGTGGGACAGTATAATTCACGGGGTGTGAGACAGTATAATTCACGGGGTGTGGGACAGTATAATTCACGGGGTGTTGGACAATGTAATTCACGGGGTGTGAAACAGTATAATTCAGGGGTATGGGATAGTATAATTCACGGGATGTGAGACAGTATAATTCAGGGGTGTGGGACAGTATAATTCAGGGGTGTGGGACAGTATAATACACGGGGTGTGGGACAGTATAATTCACGGGGTGTGAAACAGTATAATTCAGGGGTGTGGGACAGTATAATTCAGGGGTGTGGGACTGTATAATTCAGGGGTGGGGGACAATATAATTCACGGGGTGTGGGACAGTATAATTCACGGGGTGTGGACAGTATAATTCACGGAGTGTGTGACAGTATAATTCCCGGGGTGTGAGACAGTATAATTCACGGGGTGTGGGACAGTATAATTCACGGGGAGTGGGACAGTATAATTCACGGAGTGTGAAACAGTATAATTCAGGGGTGTGGGATAGTATAATTCACGGGGTGTGGGACAGTATAATTCACGGGGTGTGGGACAGTATAATTCACGGGATGTGAAACAGTATAATTCACGGGGTGTGGGACAGTATAATTCACGGGGTGTGGGACAGTATAATTCACGGGGTGTGAGACAGTATAATTCACGGGGTGTGGGACAGTAATTTACGGGGTGTGAAACAGTATAATTCACGGGGTGTGGGACAGTATAATTCACGGGGTGTGAAACAGTATAATTCACGGGGTGTGGGACAATATTATTCATGGGGTGTGGGACAGTATAATTCAGGGGTGTGGGACAGTATAATACACGGGGTGTGGGACAGTGTAATTCAGGGGTGTGGGACAGTATAATTCACGGGGTGTGGGACAGTATAATTCACGGGGTGTGAGACAGTATAATTCACGGGGTGTGGGACAGTAATTTACGGGGTGTGAAACAGTATAATTCACGGGGTGTGGGACAGTATAATTCACGGGGTGTGAAACAGTATAATTCACGGGGTGTGGGACAATATTATTCATGGGGTGTGGGACAGTATAATTCAGGGGTGTGGGACAGTATAATACACTGGGTGTGGGACAGTGTAATTCAGGGGTGTGGGACAGTATAATTCACGGGGTGTGGGACAGTAATTCACGGGGTGTGAAACAGTATAATTCACGGGGTGTGGGACAGTATAATACACGGGGTGTGGGACAGTATAATTCACGGGATATGAGACAGCATAATTCACGGGTTGTGGGTCAGTATAATTCACGGGTGTGAGACAGTATAATTCACGGGGTGTGGGACAGTATTATTCACGGGGTGTGGGACAGTATAATTCACAGGATGTGAGACAGTATAATTCAGGGGTGTGGGACAGTATAATTCACGGGGTGTGGGACAGTATAATTCACGGGGTGTGGGACAGCATAATTCACGGGGTGTGGGACAGTATAATTCATGGGGTGTGGGACAGTATTATTCACGGGGTGTGGGACAGTATAATTCACAGGATGTGAGACAGTATAATTCAGGGGTGTGGGACAGTATAATTCACGGGGTGTGGGACAGTATAATTCACGGGGTGTGGGACAGTATTATTCACGGGGTGTGGGACAGTATAATTCACAGGATGTGAGACAGTATAATTCAGGGGTGTGGGACAGTATAATTCACGGGGTGTGGGACAGTATAATTCACGGGCAGTGGGACAGCATAATTCACGTGGTGTGGGACAGTATAATTCACGTGGTGTCGGACAGTATAATTCACGGGGTGTGGGACAGTATAATTCACGGGGTGTGGGACAGTATAATTCACGGGGTGTGAAACAGTACAATTCACGGGGTGTGGGACAGTATAATTCACGGGGTGTGAAACAGTATAATTCACGGGGTGTGGGACAGTAATTTACGGGGTGTGAAACAGTATAATTCACGGGGTGTGGGACAGTATAATTCACGGGGTGTGAAACAGTATAATTCACGGGGTGTGGGACAGTATAATTCAGGGGTGTGGGACAGTAAAATACACGGGGTGTGGGACAGTGTAATTCAGGGGTGTGGGACAGTATAATTCACGGGGTGTGAGACAGTATAATTCACGGGGTGTGGGACAGTAATTCACGGGATATGAGACAGCATAATTCATGGGTTGTGCGTCAGTATAATTCACGGGTGTGAGACAGTATAATTCACGGGGTGTGGGACAGTATAATACACGGGGTGTGGGACAGTATAATTCAGGGGTGTGGGACAGTATAATTCACGGGGTGTGAGACAGTATAATTCACGGGGTGTGGGACAGTATAATTCACGGGGTGTTGGACAATGTAATTCACGGGGTCTGAAACAGTATAATTCAGGGGTGTGGGATAGTATAATTCACGGGATGTGAGACAGTATAATTCAGGGGTGTGGGACAGTATAATTCAGGGGTGTGGGACAGTATAATACACGGGGTGTGGGACAGTATAATTCACGGGGTGTGAAACAGTATAATTCAGGGGTGTGGGACAGTATAATTCAGGGGTGTGGGACTGTATAATTCAGGGGTGGGGGACAATATAATTCACGGGGTGTGGGACAGTATAATTCACGGGGTGTGGACAGTATAATTCACGGAGTGTGTGACAGTATAATTCCCGGGGTGTGAGACAGTATAATTCACGGGGTGTGGGACAGTATAATTCACGGGGAGTGGGACAGTATAATTCACGGAGTGTGAAACAGTATAATTCAGGGGTGTGGGATAGTATAATTCACGGGGTGTGGGACAGTATAATTCACGGGGTGTGGGACAGTATAATTCACGGGATGTGAAACAGTATAATTCACGGGGTGTGGGACAGTATAATTCACGGGGTGTGAGACAGTAATTTACGGGGTCTGAAACAGTATAATTCACGGGGTGTGGGACAGTATAATTCACGGGGTGTGAAGCAGTATAATTCACGGGGTGTGGGACAATATTATTCATGGGGTGTGGGACAGTATAATTCAGGGGTGTGGGACAGTATAATACACGGGGTGTGGGACAGTATAATTCACGGGGTGTGAGACAGTATAATTCACGGGGTGTGGGACAGTAATTTACGGGGTGTGAAACAGTATAATTCACGGGGTGTGGGACAGTATAATTCACGGGGTGTGAAACAGTATAATTCACGGGGTGTGGGACAATATTATTCATGGGGTGTGGGACAGTATAATTCAGGGGTGTGGGACAGTATAATACACGGGGTGTGGGACAGTGTAATTCAGGGGTGTGGGACAGTATAATTCACGGGGTGTGGGACAGTAATTCACGGGGTGTGAAACAGTATAATTCACGGGGTGTGGGACAGTATAATACACGGGGTGTGGGACAGTATAATTCACGGGATATGAGACAGCATAATTCACGGGTTGTGGGTCAGTATAATTCACGGGTGTGGGACAGTATAATTCAGGGGTGTGGGACAGTATAATACACGGGGTGTGAAACAGTATAATTCACGGGGTGTGGGACAGTATAATTCACGGGGTGTGAAACAGTATAATTCACGGGGTGTGGGACAGTATAATTCAGGGGTGTGGGACAGTAAAATACACGGGGTGTGGGACAGTGTAATTCAGGGGTGTGGGACAGTATAATTCACGGGGTGTGAGACAGTATAATTCACGGGGTGTGGGACAGTAATTCACGGGATATGAGACAGCATAATTCATGGGTTGTGCGTCAGTATAATTCACGGGTGTGAGACAGTATAATTCACGGGGTGTGGGACAGTATAATACACGGGGTGTGGGACAGTATAATTCAGGGGTGTGGGACAGTATAATTCACGGGGTGTGAGACAGTATAATTCACGGGGTGTGGGACAGTATAATTCACGGGGTGTTGGACAATGTAATTCACGGGGTGTGAAACAGTATAATTCAGGGGTATGGGATAGTATAATTCACGGGATGTGAGACAGTATAATTCAGGGGTGTGGGACAGTATAATTCAGGGGTGTGGGACAGTATAATACACGGGGTGTGGGACAGTATAATTCACGGGGTGTGAAACAGTATAATTCAGGGGTGTGGGACAGTATAATTCAGGGGTGTGGGACTGTATAATTCAGGGGTGGGGGACAATATAATTCACGGGGTGTGGGACAGTATAATTCACGGGGTGTGGACAGTATAATTCACGGGGTGTGAAACAGTATAATTCAGGGGTGTGGGACAGTATAATTCAGGGGTGTGGGACAGTATAATACACGGGGTGTGGGACAGTATAATTCACGGGGTGTGAAACAGTATAATTCAGGGGTGTGGGACAGTATAATTCAGGGGTGTGGGACTGTATAATTCAGGGGTGGGGGACAATATAATTCACGGGGTGTGGGACAGTATAATTCACGGGGTGTGGACAGTATAATTCACGGAGTGTGTGACAGTATAATTCCCGGGGTGTGAGACAGTATAATTCACGGGGTGTGGGACAGTATAATTCACGGGGAGTGGGACAGTATAATTCACGGAGTGTGAAACAGTATAATTCAGGGGTGTGGGATAGTATAATTCACGGGGTGTGGGACAGTATAATTCACGGGGTGTGGGACAGTATAATTCACGGGATGTGAAACAGTATAATTCACGGGGTGTGGGACAGTATAATTCACGGGGTGTGAGACAGTAATTTACGGGGTCTGAAACAGTATAATTCACGGGGTGTGGGACAGTATAATTCACGGGGTGTGAAGCAGTATAATTCACGGGGTGTGGGACAATATTATTCATGGGGTGTGGGACAGTATAATTCAGGGGTGTGGGACAGTATAATACACGGGGTGTGGGACAGTATAATTCACGGGGTGTGAGACAGTATAATTCACGGGGTGTGGGACAGTAATTTACGGGGTGTGAAACAGTATAATTCACGGGGTGTGGGACAGTATAATTCACGGGGTGTGAAACAGTATAATTCACGGGGTGTGGGACAATATTATTCATGGGGTGTGGGACAGTATAATTCAGGGGTGTGGGACAGTATAATACACGGGGTGTGGGACAGTGTAATTCAGGGGTGTGGGACAGTATAATTCACGGGGTGTGGGACAGTAATTCACGGGGTGTGAAACAGTATAATTCACGGGGTGTGGGACAGTATAATACACGGGGTGTGGGACAGTATAATTCACGGGATATGAGACAGCATAATTCACGGGTTGTGGGTCAGTATAATTCACGGGTGTGGGACAGTATAATTCAGGGGTGTGGGACAGTATAATACACGGGGTGTGAAACAGTATAATTCACGGGGTGTGGGACAGTATAATTCACGGGGTGTGAAACAGTATAATTCACGGGGTGTGGGACAGTATAATTCAGGGGTGTGGGACAGTAAAATACACGGGGTGTGGGACAGTGTAATTCAGGGGTGTGGGACAGTATAATTCACGGGGTGTGAGACAGTATAATTCACGGGGTGTGGGACAGTAATTCACGGGATATGAGACAGCATAATTCATGGGTTGTGCGTCAGTATAATTCACGGGTGTGAGACAGTATAATTCACGGGGTGTGGGACAGTATAATACACGGGGTGTGGGACAGTATAATTCAGGGGTGTGGGACAGTATAATTCACGGGGTGTGAGACAGTATAATTCACGGGGTGTGGGACAGTATAATTCACGGGGTGTTGGACAATGTAATTCACGGGGTGTGAAACAGTATAATTCAGGGGTATGGGATAGTATAATTCACGGGATGTGAGACAGTATAATTCAGGGGTGTGGGACAGTATAATTCAGGGGTGTGGGACAGTATAATACACGGGGTGTGGGACAGTATAATTCACGGGGTGTGAAACAGTATAATTCAGGGGTGTGGGACAGTATAATTCAGGGGTGTGGGACTGTATAATTCAGGGGTGGGGGACAATATAATTCACGGGGTGTGGGACAGTATAATTCACGGGGTGTGGACAGTATAATTCACGGAGTGTGTGACAGTATAATTCCCGGGGTGTGAGACAGTATAATTCACGGGGTGTGGGACAGTATAATTCACGGGGAGTGGGACAGTATAATTCACGGAGTGTGAAACAGTATAATTCAGGGGTGTGGGATAGTATAATTCACGGGGTGTGGGACAGTATAATTCACGGGGTGTGGGACAGTATAATTCACGGGATGTGAAACAGTATAATTCACGGGGTGTGGGACAGTATAATTCACGGGGTGTGGGACAGTATAATTCACGGGGTGTGAGACAGTATAATTCACGGGGTGTGGGACAGTAATTTACGGGGTGTGAAACAGTATAATTCACGGGGTGTGGGACAGTATAATTCACGGGGTGTGAAACAGTATAATTCACGGGGTGTGGGACAATATTATTCATGGGGTGTGGGACAGTATAATTCAGGGGTGTGGGACAGTATAATACACGGGGTGTGGGACAGTGTAATTCAGGGGTGTGGGACAGTATAATTCACGGGGTGTGGGACAGTATAATTCACGGGGTGTGAGACAGTATAATTCACGGGGTGTGGGACAGTAATTTACGGGGTGTGAAACAGTATAATTCACGGGGTGTGGGACAGTATAATTCACGGGGTGTGAAACAGTATAATTCACGGGGTGTGGGACAATATTATTCATGGGGTGTGGGACAGTATAATTCAGGGGTGTGGGACAGTATAATACACTGGGTGTGGGACAGTGTAATTCAGGGGTGTGGGACAGTATAATTCACGGGGTGTGGGACAGTAATTCACGGGGTGTGAAACAGTATAATTCACGGGGTGTGGGACAGTATAATACACGGGGTGTGGGACAGTATAATTCACGGGATATGAGACAGCATAATTCACGGGTTGTGGGTCAGTATAATTCACGGGTGTGAGACAGTATAATTCACGGGGTGTGGGACAGTATTATTCACGGGGTGTGGGACAGTATAATTCACAGGATGTGAGACAGTATAATTCAGGGGTGTGGGACAGTATAATTCACGGGGTGTGGGACAGTATAATTCACGGGGTGTGGGACAGCATAATTCACGGGGTGTGGGACAGTATAATTCATGGGGTGTGGGACAGTATTATTCACGGGGTGTGGGACAGTATAATTCACAGGATGTGAGACAGTATAATTCAGGGGTGTGGGACAGTATAATTCACGGGGTGTGGGACAGTATAATTCACGGGGTGTGGGACAGTATTATTCACGGGGTGTGGGACAGTATAATTCACAGGATGTGAGACAGTATAATTCAGGGGTGTGGGACAGTATAATTCACGGGGTGTGGGACAGTATAATTCACGGGCAGTGGGACAGCATAATTCACGTGGTGTGGGACAGTATAATTCACGTGGTGTCGGACAGTATAATTCACGGGGTGTGGGACAGTATAATTCACGGGGTGTGGGACAGTATAATTCACGGGGTGTGAAACAGTACAATTCACGGGGTGTGGGACAGTATAATTCACGGGGTGTGAAACAGTATAATTCACGGGGTGTGGGACAGTAATTTACGGGGTGTGAAACAGTATAATTCACGGGGTGTGGGACAGTATAATTCACGGGGTGTGAAACAGTATAATTCACGGGGTGTGGGACAGTATAATTCAGGGGTGTGGGACAGTAAAATACACGGGGTGTGGGACAGTGTAATTCAGGGGTGTGGGACAGTATAATTCACGGGGTGTGAGACAGTATAATTCACGGGGTGTGGGACAGTAATTCACGGGATATGAGACAGCATAATTCATGGGTTGTGCGTCAGTATAATTCACGGGTGTGAGACAGTATAATTCACGGGGTGTGGGACAGTATAATACACGGGGTGTGGGACAGTATAATTCAGGGGTGTGGGACAGTATAATTCACGGGGTGTGAGACAGTATAATTCACGGGGTGTGGGACAGTATAATTCACGGGGTGTTGGACAATGTAATTCACGGGGTCTGAAACAGTATAATTCAGGGGTGTGGGATAGTATAATTCACGGGATGTGAGACAGTATAATTCAGGGGTGTGGGACAGTATAATTCAGGGGTGTGGGACAGTATAATACACGGGGTGTGGGACAGTATAATTCACGGGGTGTGAAACAGTATAATTCAGGGGTGTGGGACAGTATAATTCAGGGGTGTGGGACTGTATAATTCAGGGGTGGGGGACAATATAATTCACGGGGTGTGGGACAGTATAATTCACGGGGTGTGGACAGTATAATTCACGGAGTGTGTGACAGTATAATTCCCGGGGTGTGAGACAGTATAATTCACGGGGTGTGGGACAGTATAATTCACGGGGAGTGGGACAGTATAATTCACGGAGTGTGAAACAGTATAATTCAGGGGTGTGGGATAGTATAATTCACGGGGTGTGGGACAGTATAATTCACGGGGTGTGGGACAGTATAATTCACGGGATGTGAAACAGTATAATTCACGGGGTGTGGGACAGTATAATTCACGGGGTGTGAGACAGTAATTTACGGGGTCTGAAACAGTATAATTCACGGGGTGTGGGACAGTATAATTCACGGGGTGTGAAGCAGTATAATTCACGGGGTGTGGGACAATATTATTCATGGGGTGTGGGACAGTATAATTCAGGGGTGTGGGACAGTATAATACACGGGGTGTGGGACAGTATAATTCACGGGGTGTGAGACAGTATAATTCACGGGGTGTGGGACAGTAATTTACGGGGTGTGAAACAGTATAATTCACGGGGTGTGGGACAGTATAATTCACGGGGTGTGAAACAGTATAATTCACGGGGTGTGGGACAATATTATTCATGGGGTGTGGGACAGTATAATTCAGGGGTGTGGGACAGTATAATACACGGGGTGTGGGACAGTGTAATTCAGGGGTGTGGGACAGTATAATTCACGGGGTGTGGGACAGTAATTCACGGGGTGTGAAACAGTATAATTCACGGGGTGTGGGACAGTATAATACACGGGGTGTGGGACAGTATAATTCACGGGATATGAGACAGCATAATTCACGGGTTGTGGGTCAGTATAATTCACGGGTGTGAGACAGTATAATTCACGGGGTGTGGGACAGTATTATTCACGGGGTGTGGGACAGTATAATTCACAGGATGTGAGACAGTATAATTCAGGGGTGTGGGACAGTATAATTCACGGGGTGTGGGACAGTATAATTCACGGGGTGTGGGACAGCATAATTCACGGGGTGTGGGACAGTATAATTCATGGGGTGTGGGACAGTATTATTCACGGGGTGTGGGACAGTATAATTCACAGGATGTGAGACAGTATAATTCAGGGGTGTGGGACAGTATAATTCACGGGGTGTGGGACAGTATAATTCACGGGGTGTGGGACAGTATTATTCACGGGGTGTGGGACAGTATAATTCACAGGATGTGAGACAGTATAATTCAGGGGTGTGGGACAGTATAATTCACGGGGTGTGGGACAGTATAATTCACGGGGTGTGGGACAGTATAATTCACGGGCAGTGGGACAGCATAATTCACGTGGTGTGGGACAGTATAATTCACGTGGTGTCGGACAGTATAATTCACGGGGTGTGGGACAGTATAATTTACAGGGTGTAGGACAGTATAATACACGGGGTGTGGGACAGTATAATTCACGGGTGTGGGACAATATAATTCACGGGGTGTGGGACAGTATAATACACGGGGTGTGAGACGGTATAATACACGTGGTGTGGGACAGTATAATACCCGGGGTGTGGGACAGTATAATATCCGGGTGTGTGACAGTATAATTCACGGGGTGTGGGACAGTATAACTCACGGGGTGTGAGACAGTATAATTCACGGGATGTGAGACAGTATAATTCACGGGGTGTGAAACAGTATAATTCACGGGGTGTGAAACAGTATAATTCACGGGGTGTGAGATAGTATAATTCAGGGGTGTGGGATAGTATAATTCACGGAATGTGAGACAGTATAATGCACGGGATGTGGGACAGTATAATTCAGGGGTGTGGGACAGTATAATTCACGGGATATGAGACAGCATAATTCACGGGTTGTGTGTCAGGATAATTCACGGATGTGAGACAGTATAATTCACGGGGTGTGGGACAGTATTATTCACGGGGTGTGGGACAGTATAATTCAGGGGTGTGGGACAGTATAATTCACGGGGTGTGAGACAGTATAATTCACAGGATGTGAGACAGTATAATTCAGGGGTGTGGGACAGTATAATTCACGGGGTGTGGGACAGTATAATTCACGGGATGTGAGACAGTATAATTCAGGGGTGTGTGACAGTATAATTCACGGGGTGTGGGACAGTACAATTCACGGGCAGTGGGACAGCATAATTCACGTGGTGTGGGACAGTATAATTCACGGGTGTGGGACAATATAATTCACGGGGTGTGGGACAGTATATTTCACGGGGTGTGGGACAGTATAATTCACGGGGTGATGAAACAGTATAATTCAGGCGTTTGGGACAGTATAATACACGGGAAGTGGGACAGTATAATTCACGGGTATTGCGACAGTATAATCTTTGGGCTGTGGGACTGTATAATTCACGGGGTGTGAGACGGTATAATACACGGGGTGTGGGACAGTATAATTCACGGGGTTTGAGACAGTTTAATTCATGGAATGTGAGACAGTATAATTCAGGGGTGTGGGACAGTATAATTCACGTGGTGTGAGACGGTATAATACACGGTGTGTGGGACAGTATAATTGACGTGGTGTGAGATAGTATAATTCACGGGGTGTGTTACTGTATAATACATGGGGTGTGGGGACAGTATAATTCACGGGGTGTGGGACAATATAATTCACGGGGTGGAACAGTATTATTCACGGTGTGTGGGACAGTATAATACACGGAGTGTGGGACAGTATAATTCACGGGGTGGGACAGTATAATTCACGGGGTGTGGTACAGTATAATTCACGGGGTGTGGGGCAATATAATTCACGTAGTGTGGGACAGTATAATACATGGGGCGTGTGACAGTATAATTCTCGGTGTGTGGGACAGTATAATTCATGAGGTGTGTGACATTATAATTCACGGTGTGTGGGACAGCATAATTCATGGCGTGTATGGCATAGAAGCAAAGAAGCATAGAAGATAGGAGCAGGAGTAGGCCATTCGGCCCCTCGAGCCTGCTCCACCATTTAATGAGATCATGGCTGATCAACCAAATTCAGTACCCTGTCCCTGCTTTCTCCCCATATCCCTTGATCCCTTTAGCCTCAAGAAATATATCTATCTCCTTCTTGAATATATTTAATGAATTGGCTTCAACAGCTTCTGTGGTAGAGAATTCCACAGGTTCATCTTCTCTGGGTGAAGAAATTCCTCCTCATCTCAGTGCTAAATGGCTTACCCCTTATCCTTAGACTGTGACCTCTGCTTCTGGACTCAACCGCCATCGGGAACATTCTTCCTGCATCTAGTCTTTCTAGTCCTGTTAGAATTTTATACGTTTCAATGTGATCCCCTCTTATTCTTCTAAACTCTAGCGAATATAAGCCCAATCGACCCAATCTCTCTTCATACGTCATTCCTGCCATCCCAGCTATCAGTCTGGTAAATCTTCGCTGCACTCCCTCCATGGCAAGAACATCCTTCCTCAGATAAGGTGACCAAAACTGCACACAATACTCAAGGTGTGGTCTCACCAAGGCCTTGTACAACTGCAGCAAGACATCCTTGCTCCTGTACTCGAATCCTCTCGCTATGAAGGCCAACATACCATTTGCCTTCTGAACCGCCTGCTGCCCCTGCATGCTTACCTTCAGCGACTGGTGCACAAGGACTTCCAGATCTCGTTGCACTTCCCCTTTTCCCAATCTATTGCCGTTCAGATAATAATCTGTCTTCCTGTTTTTGCCACCAAAGTGGATAACCTCGCATTTATCCACATTATACTGCATCTGCCATGCATCTGCCCAATCACCCAACCTGCCAAATCATACTCGAGTTTCTCTGCATCCTCCTCACAGCACACACACCCACCTAGCTTTGTGTCATCTGCAAACTTAGAGATATTGGCCCAGAAATTTGACTTGGAGGCTTGCCGCGGGGGTAAGGATCACGCGCGATCTTACCTACCGCGCCTGCCGTTGTGTTTCGGGCCCACACGAACTTCTGGTCCTGGGCCTCTCCCTGGTGCCGGCGCGCAGTGTGTGCGTGTCCCAGAGGCGCAGTTAGTTCGATGCGACCTCTGGGATCACGTGGGCCATGGAGAGCCAATGACAGCACACTATCTTTCATTCATAGATTTGACAGGAGAACTGTCAAAACTATGACTACAAATTGCCCCCAAAAGAACAGCTAAACCTCAAATAATTTTTTTTAAAAACCCATCACATTAATAAAATAACTATAGTTAAATAAATTAACCACTTTAAACAAAAATTTAAATTTGTGAAAAAATTTAAATTCTTTTTAAAAGTTATAAAAATAAACTTACCTTTCTTTAAAGTCTCTAAAAAAGATAAACCTGTTGAAAAAAAATTAAAATAATACTTAATTAACTACTTACTTTGTTAAAAAGGGGTCTTACGCCTCCTTTCTTCATGTGTAAAATCTTCAATACTTACCCTTGCGTTGAAACCTGAAAAAAAACCTAAGTGTGCTGCATGCGCACAGCCTGTAGTGCGCACGTGGTTCACCTAGGAACTGCCCCCTTAGCAATACCAGAAGTGCCGGTTTCCCGTGCATGCGCAGTGCATGCAGGAAACCGGCACTTCGGGACCGAATACGCGAGAGTACACAGTTCGTACTCTCCTGTATTCAGCCGAAGTTTTGGGCCATTACATCTAGTTCCCTCGTCTAGATCATTAATATATATTGTGAATAGCTGGGGTCCTAGCACCGATCCCTGCGGTACCCCACTAGTCACTGCCTGCCACTCGGAAAAAGACCCGTTTATTCCAACTCATTGCTTCCTGTCTGCCAACCAGTTCTCTATCCAAATCAATACCTTATCCCCAATCCAATGTGCTTTAACTTTGCACGCTAATCTCTTATGCGGAACCTTATCGAAAGCCTTCTGAAAGTCCAAATACACCACATCCACTGGTTCTCCCTTATCTATTCTCCCAGTTACATCCTCAAAAAATTCCAGTAGATTAGTCAGGCATGGTTTACCTTTTGTAAACATCCTGTCACTGTTTTCCAAGTGCTCTGCTATTACATCTTTTATAATGGACTCTAGCATTTTGCCCACTACCGATGTCAGGCTTATAATTCCCCGTTTTTTTTCGACCACCTATTTTAAATAGTGGGGTTACATTAGCTACCCTCCAATCCATGGGAACTGTTCCAGAGTCTATAGAATTTTGAAAGATGACCAGCAATGCATCTAGTATTTCCAGGGCAGTATAATTCACGGGGTGTGAGACAGCAAAGTTCATGGGGTGTGTGACAGTATAATTCACGGGATGTGGGACAGTATAACACACGGGGTGTGGGACAGTATAATTTTCGTGGTGTGGGACAGTATAATTCTAGGTGTGTGGGACAGTATTATTCTCGGGGTGTGGGGCAATATACTTTACGGGGTGTGTGAAAGTATATTTCACAGCGAGTGGGGCAGTATTATTCACGGCGTGTGGGACAGTATAATACATGGGGTGAGACAGTATAATAACCCTAACCCTAGCATTAGAACAGAAAGGAAGAGCTTCTGCAGGTATATAAAAAGGAAGAGGGTTGCTCAAGTAAACGTTGGTCCCTTAGGGGATGAGAATGGGGAATTAATAATGGGGAATGGGGAAATGGCAGAGACTCTGAACCAATATTTTGTCTCTGTCTTCACGGTAGAAGACACTAACAACATCCCAAAAATGGATAATCAAGGGGCCACAGGGAGGGGGGAACTAAAGACAATCACTATCACAAAGGAAAAAGTACTTCGTAAAATAATGGGACTAAAAGATGACAAGTCCCCTGGAACGGATGGCCTGTATCCCAGGGTCTTAATAGAAGTGACTGCAGAGATAGCGAACTCATTGGTTACAATACACCAAAATTCCCTGGACTCTGGAGAGGTCCCAGTGGATTAGCAAACAGCAAATGTAACACCCGTGTTTAAGAAAGGAGGGAGACAGAAAGCAGGAAATTATAGACCAGTTAGCCTAACATCTGTTGTTGGGAAAATGCTGGAGTCCTTCATTAAGGAAGCAGTAGCAGGGCATTTGGAAAATCATACTGCAGTCAAGCAGAGTCAGCATTGCTTTATGAAAGGGAAATCATGTTTAACAAACTTGCTGGAGTTCTTTGAGGAGGTAACGAGCAGGGTGGACAAAGGTGAACCAGTGGATGTGGTGTATTTGGATTTCCAGAAGGCATTCGATAAGGTGCCACATAAAAGGTTACTGCACAAGATAAGAGCTCACGGAATTGGGGGTAATATATTAGCATGGATAGTGAATTGGCTAACTAACAGAAAGCAGAGAGTTGGGATAAATGGGTAATTTTTCGGTTGGCAAACGGGAACTAGTGGGGTGCCACAAGGATCGGTGCTGGGGCCTCAACTATTTACAATCTACATTAATGACTTGGATGAAGGGACTGAGTGTAATGTAGCCAAGTTTGCGGATGATACAAAGATGAGTGGAAAGCAAGTTGTGCAGAGGACTCAAAGAACCTGCAAAGGGATATAGACAGGCTAGATGAGTGGGCAAACATTTGGCAGATGGAGTGTAATGTGGGAAAGTGCGAGGTTAAAAACTTTGGCAGGAAAAAAATCATATTATTATTTAAATGGAGAGAGATTACAAAATGTTACAGTTCAGAGGGACCTGGGGGTCCTTGTGCATGAAACACAAAAAGTTAGCATGCAGGTACAGCAAGTAATCAAAAAGGCAAATGGAATGTTGGCCTTTATTTCAAAGGGGTTGGAGTATAAAATCAGGGAAGTCCTGCTACAACTGTACAGGCTATTGGTGAGACCACACCTTGAGTACTGCGTACAGTTTTGGTCTCCTTATTTAAGGAAGGATATTCTTGCATTGGAGGCAGTTCAGAGACGATTCACTTGGTTAATTCCAGAGATGAGGGGGTTGACTTATGAGGAAAGGTTGAGCAGGTTGGGCCTATACTCATTGGAATTTAGAAGAATGAGAGGTGATCTTATTGAAACATATAAGATACTGAGGGGGCACGACAAGGTAGATGCAGAGAGGATGTTTGCCGTCGTGGGGAAATCTAGAACGCGGGGGCACAGTTTTAGAATAAATGGTCGCCCTTTTGAACTGAGATGAGGAGGAATTTCTTCTCTCAGAGGGTCGTAAATCTGTGGAATTCTCTGCCCCAGAGAGCTGTGGAGGCTGGGTCATTAAATACATTTAAGGTGGAGATAGACAAATTTTTGGAAGATAAGGGAATGAAGGGTTATGGGGAGCTGGTGGGTAAGTTGCTTTGAGCCCAAGATCAGCCATGATCTTATTGAAAGGCGGAGCAGGAATGAGGGGGCCAAGCTGCCTATACCTGCGCCTATTTCTTATGTTCTTATATACGGTGATTGGGACAGTATAATTCACGAGGTGCGAGACAGTATAATTCACGGAGTGTGGGGCAACATAATTCACGTAGTGTGGGACAGTATAATACATGGGGCGTGTGACAGTATAATTCTCGGTGTGTGGGACAGTATAATTCATGAGGTGTGTGACAGTATAATTCACGGTGTGTGGGAAAGTATAATATACGGGGTGTCGGACAGTATAATACACGGGGTGTGTGACGGTATAATACACGGGGTGTGGGGCAGTATAATACAGGGGGAGTGGGACAGAATAATTCATGGGGTGTGTGACAGTATAATTCACGGGGTGTGTGACGGGTTAATACACGGGGTTTGGGACAGTATAATTCACGGTGTGTGGGACTTTATAATTCACGATGTGGGAGACAGTATAATTCACGGAGTGTGGGACAGTATAATTCACGCGGTGTGAGACTGTATAATTCACGGGGTGTGGGACAGTATAACTCTCGGGGTGTGGGACAGTATAATTCACGGGAAGTGGGAGAGTATAATTCACGGTGTGTGGGAAAGTATAATATACGGAGTGTCGGACAGTATAATACACGGGGTGTGTGACGGGTTAATACACGGCGTGTGAGACAGTATAATTCACGGGAAGTGGGAGAGTATAATTCACGGTGTGTGGGACAGTAAAATTCACGGGAAGTGGGAGAGTATAATTCACGGTGTGTGGGAGAGTATAATTCACGGGGAGTGAGAGAGTATAATTCACGGTGTGTGGGACAGTATAATTCACGGTGTGTGCGAAAGTATAATATACGGGGTGTCGGACAGTATAATACACGGGGTGTTTGACGGGTTAATACACGGGGTGTGGGGCAGTATAATACAGGGGGAGTGGGACAGAATAATTCATGGGGTGTGTGACAGTATAATTCACGGGGTGTGGGACAGTATAATTCACGGGGAGTGTGACAGTATAATTCACGGTGTGTGGGAAAGTATAATACACGGGGTGTGTGGCAGTATAATACACGGGGTGTGTGACGGGTTAATACACGGGGTTTGGGACAGTATAATTCACGGTGTGTGGGTCAGTATAATTCACGGTGTGTGGGACAATATAATTCACGGGGTGTGGGACAGTATAATACACGGGGTGTATGACGGGTTAATACACGGGGTTTGGGACAGTATAATTCACGGTGTGTGGGACAGTATAATTCACAGTGTGTGGGACAATATAATTCACGGGTTGTGGGACAGTATAATACACGAGGTGTGGGACTTTATAATTCACGATGTGTGAGACAGTATAATTCACGGAGTGTGGGACAGTATAATTCACGGGGAGTGGGACAGTATAATTCACGGGGAGTGGGACAGTATAATTCACGGGGTGTGAGGCAGTATAATTCACGGGGTGTGGGACAGTATAATTCACGAGGTGTGTGACAATATAATTCACGGGGAGTGGGGCAGTATAATTCACGGGGAGTGGGACAGTATAATTCACGGGGAGTGGGACAGTATAATTCACGGGGTGTGGGACAGTATAATTCAGGCGGTGTGGGACTGTATAATTCACGAGGTGTGTGACAATATAATTCACGGGGAGTGGAACAGTATAATACACCTTATGTGAGTCATTATAATACACGGTGTGTGGGACAGCATAATCCACGGGGTGAGACAGTATAATAACCCTAACCCTGACATTAAAGCAGATAGTTACTGCTTCTACAGGTATTTAAAAAGGAAGATGGTCGCTAAAGTAAACATTGGTCCCTTCGGGGATGAGACTGGGGAATTAATAATGGGGAAGGGGGAAATGGCGGAGACTCTGAATAAATATTTTGTGTCTGTCTTCATGGTAGAAGACACTAACAACATCCCAATAATGGATAATCAAGGGGCCACAGGGAGGGGGAAACTAAAGACAATCACTATCACTAATGAAATGGTACTTGGTAAAATAATGGGACTAAAAGATGACAAGTCCCCTGGACCAGATGGCCTGCATCCCAGGGTCTTAAAAGAACTGGCTGCAGAGATAGTGGATGCATTGGTTGCAATATATCAAAATTCCCTGGACTCTGGAGAGGTCCCAGCGGATTGCAAAACCGCAAATGTAACACCCCTATTTAAGAAAGGAGGGAGAGAAAAAGCAGGAAACTATAGACCAGTTAGCCTAACATCTGGCGTTGGGAAAATGCTGGTGTTCTTCATTAAGGAAGCAGTAGCAGGGCATTTAGAAAATCATAACGCAGTCAAGCAGAGTCAGCACGGTTTTATGAAAGGGAAATCATGTTTAACAAATTTGCTGGAGCTCTTTGAGGAGGTAACGAGCAGGGTGGACAAAGGTGAACCAGTGGATGTGGTGAATTTGGATTTCCAGAAGGCATTCAATAAGGTGCCACATAAAAAGTTACTGCATAAGATAAGAGCTCACGGAATTGGGGGCAATATATTAGCATGGATAGTGAATTGGCTAACTAACAGAAAGCAGAGATTTGGGATAAATGGGTCATTTTCCGGTTGGCAAATGGTAACTAGTGGGGTGCCACAGGGATCGGTGCTGGGGCCTCAACTATTTACAATCTACATTCATGACTTGGATGAAGGGACCGAGTTTAATGTAGCCAAGTTTGCGGATGATTCAAAGATGGGTGGGAAAGCAAGTTGTGCAGAAGACTCAAAGAAACTGCAAAGGGATATAGACAGGCTAGATGAGTGGGCAAACATTTGGCAGATGGAGTGTAATGTGGGAAAGTGCGAGGTTAAAAACTTCGGCAGGAAAAAAAAAACAAATTATTATTTAAATGGAGAGAGATTACAAAATGTTACAGTTCAGAGGGACCTGGGGGTCCTTGTGCATGAAACACAAAAAGTTAGCATGCAGGTACAGCAAGTAATCAAAAAGGCAAATGGAATGTTGGCCTTTATTTCAAAGGGGTTGGAGTATAAAAGCAGGGAAGTCCTGCTACAACTGTACAAGGTATTGGTGAGACCACACCTTGAGTACTGCGTACAGTTTTGGTCTCCTTATTTAAGGAAGGATATTCTTGCATTGGAGGCAGTTCAGAGACGATTCACTTGGTTAATTCCAGAGATGAGGGGGTTGACTTATGAGGAAAGGTTGAGCAGGTTGGGCCTATACTCATTGGAATTTAGAAGAATGAGAGGTCATCTTATTGAAACATATAAGATACTGAGGGGGCACGACAAGGTAGATGCAGAGAGGATGTTTGCCCTCGTGGGGAAATCTAGAACGCGGGGGCACAGTTTTAGAATAAATGGTCGCCCTTTTGAACTGAGATGAGGAGGAATTTCTTCTCTCAGAGGGTCGTAAATCTGTGGAATTCTCTGCCCCAGAGAGCTGTGGAGGCTGGGTCATTAAATACATTTAAGGTGGAGATAGACAAATTTTTGGAAGATAAGGGAATGAAGGGTTATGGGGAGCTGATGGGGAAGTTGCTTTGAGCCCAAGATCAGCCATGATCTTATTGAAAGGCGGAGCAGGAATGAGGGGGCCAAGCTGCCTATTCCTGCGCCTATTTCTTATGTTCTTATATACGGTGATTGGGACAGTATAATTCACGAGGTGCGAGACAGTATAATTCACGGGGTGTGCGGCAATATAATTCACGTAGTGTGGGACAGTATAATACATGGGGCGTGTGACAGTATAATTCTCGGTGTGTGGGACAGTATAATTCATGAGGTGTGTGACAGTATAATTCACGTTGTGTGGGAAAGTATAATATACGGGGTGTCGGACAGTATAATACACGGGGTGTGTGACTGTATAATTCACGGGGTGTGGGACAGTATAACTCTCGGGGTGTGGGACAGTATAATTCATGGGGAGTGGGACACTATAATTCACGGGGTCTGGGTCAGTATAATTCATGGTGTGTGTGTCAGTATAATTCACGGGAAGTGGCAGAGTATAATTCACGGGGTGCGGGACAGTATAATTCACGGGGTGTGGGACAGTATAA
Organism: Squalus acanthias; assembly: GCA_030390025.1. Classification (NCBI taxonomy): domain Eukaryota; kingdom Metazoa; phylum Chordata; class Chondrichthyes; order Squaliformes; family Squalidae; genus Squalus; species Squalus acanthias. Next base: position 1,363,299 of record JASTWF010000046.1, read on the forward strand.
TCAACGGGGAGTGGGACAGTAAAATACACGGGGAGTGGGTCAGTATAATTCACCGGGTGCGGGGCAGTATAATTCACGGGGTGTGAGACAGTATAATACACGGGATGTGTGACAGTATAATTCACGGGGTGTGGCACAGTATAATACCCGGGGTGTGGGACAGTATAATTCACGGGGTCTAGGACAGTATAATACCCGGGGTGTAGGACAGTATAATACCCGGGGAGTGGGTCAGTATAATTCACGGGGTGCGGGACAGTATAATTCACGGGGTGTGGGACAGTATAATTCACGGTGTGTGGGTCAGTATAATTCACGGGGTGTGAGCCAGTATAATTCACGGGGTGTGGGACAGTATAATTTACGGGGTGTGTGGAAGTATAATTCACAGGGAGTGGGACAGTATAATTCACGGGGAGTGTGACAGTGTAATTCACGGGGTGTGGGACAGTATAATTCATGGGGTGTGGGTCAGTATAATTCATGGCGTGTGGGACAGTATAATTCACGGGGTGTGGGACAGTATAATTCACGGGGTGTGAAACAGTATAATTCACGGAGTGTGGGAAAGTATAATTCACGGGGTGTGGGACAGTTTAATTCACGGGGTGTGGGACAGTATAATACACGGGGTGTGGGACAGTAGAATTCACTGGGTGTGAGACAGTAAAATTCACAGGGTGTGGGTCAGGATAATTCATAGGCGTGAGATAGAATAATACAGGAGGTGTGGGACAGTATAATTCACGGGGAGTGGGACAGTATAATTCATGGGGTGTGGGACAGTATAATTCATGGGGTGTGGGACAGTATAATTCATGGCGTGTGGGACAGTATAATACACGGGGTGTGGGACAGTATAATTCCCGGGGTGTGAAACAGTATAATTCATGTGGTGTGGGACAGTATAATTCACGGGGTGTGGGACAGTATAATTCATGGGTTGTGGGACAGTATAATTCATGGGGTGTGGGACAGTATAATTCATGGGGTGTGGGACACTATAATTCACGGCGTGTGGCACAGTATAATTCATGGGGTGTGGGACAGTATAATTCACGGGGTGTGGGACAGTATAATTCATGGGGTGTGGGACAGTATAATTCATGGGGTGTGGGTCAGTATAATTCACGGGGTGTGGGACAGTAGAATTCACTGGGTGTGAGACAGTAAAATTCACAGGGTGTGGGTCAGGATAATTCATAGGCGTGAGATAGAATAATACAGGAGGTGTGGGACAGTATAATTCACGGGGAGTGGGACAGTATAATTCATGGGGTGTGGGACAGTATAATTCATGGGGTGTGTGACAGTATAATTCATGGCGTGTGGGACAGTATAATACACGGGGTGTGGGACAGTATAATTCCCGGGGTGTGAAACAGTATAATTCATGTGGTGTGGGACAGTATAATTCACGGGGTGTGGGACAGTATAATTCATGGGTTGTGGGACAGTATAATTCATGGGGTGTGGGACAGTATAATTCATGGGGTGTGGGACACTATAATTCACGGCGTGTGGCACAGTATAATTCATGGGGTGTGGGACAGTATAATTCACGGGGTGTGGGACAGTATAATTCATGGGGTGTGGGACAGTATAATTCATGGGGTGTGGGACAGTATAATTCACGGGGTGTGGAACAGTATAATTCATGGGGTGTGGGACAGTATAATTCATGGGGTGTGGGACAGTATAATTCATGGGGTGTGGGTCAGTATAATTCATGGCGTGTGGGACAGTATAATTCATGGGGAGTGGGACAGTATAATTCATGGGGTGTGGGACAGTATAATTCACGGGGTGTGGGACAGTATAATTCATGGGGTGTGGGTCAGTATAATTCACGGGGTGTGGGACAGTATAATTCATGGGGTGTGTGGAAGTATAATTCACAGGGAGTGGGACAGTATAATTCACGGGGAGTGGGACAGTGTAATTCACGGGGTGTGGGACAGTATAATTCATGGGGTGTGGGACAGTATAATTCATGGCGTGTGGGACAGTATAATTCACGGGGTGTGGGACAGTATAATTCACGGGGTGTGGGGAAGTATAATTCACAGGGAGTGGGACAGTATAATTCACGGGGAGTGGGACAGTATAATTCACGGGGAGTGGGACATTATAATTCACGGGGAGTGGGACAGTATAATTCATGGGGAGTGGGACAATATAATTTACGGAGACAGGTACAATATATTTCACGGTGTGGGGGACAGTATAATACACGGTGAGTGAGACAGTATAATTCACGGGGTGTGGGACAGTATAATTCACGGGCTGTGGGACAGTATAATTTGCGGGCTTTGGGACAGTATCATTTACGGGGTGTAAGACAGTATAATTCACGAAGAGTGGAAAAGTATATTTCACGTGGAGTGGGACAGTATAATTCACGGCGTGTGGGACAGTATAATTCACGGGGTGTGAGATTGAATGATACACGGGGAGTGGGACAGTTTAATTCACGGGGTGTGGGTCAGTATAATTCATGGGGTGTGGGACAGTATAATTCATGGGGTGTGGGACAGTATAATTCACGGCGTGTGGCACAGTATAATTCATGGGGTGTGGGACAGTATAGTTCACGGGGTGTGGGACAGTATAATTCATGGGGTGTGGGTCAGTATAATTCACGGCGTGTGGGACAGTATAATTCATGGGGAGTGGGACAGTATAATTCATGGGGTGTGGGACAGTATAATTCACGGGGTGTGGGACAGTATAATTCATGGGTGTGGGACAGTATAATTCATGGGGTGTGGGACAGTATAATTCACGGGGTGTGTGGAAGTATAATTCACAGGGAGTGGGACAGTATAATTCACGGGGAGTGGGACAGTGTAATTCACGGGGTGTGGGACAGTATATTTCATGGGGTGTGGCACAGTATAATTCATGGGGTGTGGGACAGTATAATTCATGGGTTGTGGGACAGTATAATTCATGGGGTGTGGGACAGTATAATTCATGGGGTGTGGGACACTATAATTCACGGCGTGTGGCACAGTATAATTCATGGGGTGTGGGACAGTATAATTCACGGGGTGTGGGACAGTATAATTCATGGGGTGTGGGACAGTATAATTCATGGGGTGTGGGACAGTATAATTCACGGGGTGTGGCACAGTATAATTCATGGGGTGTGGGACAGTATAGTTCATGGGGTGTGGGACAGTATAATTCATGGGGTGTGGGTCAGTATAATTCACGGCGTGTGGGTCAGTATAATTCATGGGGAGTGGGACAGTATCATTCATGGGGTGTGGGACAGTATAATTCACGGGGTGTGGGACAGTATAATTCATGGGGTGTGGGACAGTATAATTCATGGGGTGTGGGACAGTATAATTCACGGGGTGTGTGGAAGTATAATTCACAGGGAGTGGGACAGTATAATTCACGGGGAGTGGGACAGTGTAATTCACGGGGTGTGGGACAGTATAATTCATGGGGTGTGGGTCAGTATAATTCATGGCGTGTGGGACAGTATAATTCACGGGGTGTGGGACAGTATAATTCACGGGGTGTGGGGAAGTATAATTCACAGGGAGTGGGACAGTATAATTCACGGGGAGTGGGACAGTATAATTCACGGGGAGTGGGACATTATAATTCACGGGGAGTGGGACAGTATAATTCATGGGGAGTGGGACAATATAATTTACGGAGACAGGTACAATATATTTCACGGTGTGGGGGACAGTATAATACACGGTGAGTGAGACAGTATAATTCACGGGGTGTGGGACAGTATAATTCACGGGCTGTGGGACAGTATAATTTGCGGGCTTTGGGACAGTATCATTTACGGGGTGTAAGACAGTATAATTCACGAAGAGTGGAAAAGTATATTTCACGTGGAGTGGGACAGTATAATTCACGGCGTGTGGGACAGTATAATTCACGGGGTGTGAGATTGAATGATACACGGGGAGTGGGACAGTTTATTTCACGGGGTGTGGGTCAGTATAATTCATGGGGTGTGGGACAGTATAATTCATGGGGTGTGGGACAGTATAATTCACGGCGTGTGGCACAGTATAATTCATGGGGTGTGGGACAGTATAGTTCACGGGGTGTGGGACAGTATAATTCATGGGGTGTGGGTCAGTATAATTCACGGCGTGTGGGACAGTATAATTCATGGGGAGTGGGACAGTATAATTCATGGGGTGTGGGACAGTATAATTCACGGGGTGTGGGACAGTATAATTCATGGGTGTGGGACAGTATAATTCATGGGGTGTGGGACAGTATAATTCACGGGGTGTGTGGAAGTATAATTCACAGGGAGTGGGACAGTATAATTCACGGGGAGTGGGACAGTGTAATTCACGGGGTGTGGGACAGTATATTTCATGGGGTGTGGCACAGTATAATTCATGGGGTGTGGGACAGTATAGTTCATGGGGTGTGGGACAGTATAATTCATGGGGTGTGGGTCAGTATAATTCATGGCGTGTGGGACAGTATAATTCATGGGGAGTGGGACAGTATAATTCATGGGGTGTGGGACAGTATAATTCACGGGGTGTGGGACAGTATAATTCATGGGGTGTGGGACAGTATAATTCATGGTGTGTGGGACAGTATAATTCACGGGGTGTGTGGAAGTATAATTCACAGGGAGTGGGACAGTATAATTCACGGGGAGTGGGACAGTGTAATTCACGGGGTGTGGGACAGTATAATTCATGGGGTGTGGGTCAGTATAATTCATGGCGTGTGGGACAGTATAATTCACGGGGTGTGGGACAGTATAATTCACGGGGTGTGGGGAAGTATAATTCACAGGGAGTGGGACAGTATAATTCACGGGGAGAGGGACAGTATAATTCACGGGGAGTGGGACATTATAATTCACGGGGAGTGGGACAGTATAATTCACGGGGAGTGGGACAATATAATTTACGGAGACAGGTACAATATATTTCACGGTGTGGGGGACAGTATAATACACGGTGAGTGAGACAGTATAATTCACGGGGTGTGGGACAGTATAATTCACGGGCTGTGGGACAGTATAATTTGCGGGCTTTGGGACAGTATCATTTACGGGGTGTAAGACAGTATAATTCACGAAGAGTGGAAAAGTATATTTCACGTGGAGTGGGACAGTATAATTCACGGCGTGTGGGACAGTATAATTCACGGGGTGTGAGATTGAATGATACACGGGGAGTGGGACAGTTTATTTCACGGGTTGTGGGTCAGTATAATTCATGGGGTGTGGGACAGTATAATTCATGGGGTGTGGGACAGTATAATTCACGGCGTGTGGCACAGTATAATTCATGGGGTGTGGGACAGTATAGTTCACGGGGTGTGGGACAGTATAATTCATGGGGTGTGGGTCAGTATAATTCACGGCGTGTGGGACAGTATAATTCATGGGGAGTGGGACAGTATAATTCATGGGGTGTGGGACAGTATAATTCACGGGGTGTGGGACAGTATAATTCATGGGTGTGGGACAGTATAATTCATGGGGTGTGGGACAGTATAATTCACGGGGTGTGTGGAAGTATAATTCACAGGGAGTGGGACAGTATAATTCATGGGGAGTGGGACAGTGTAATTCACGGGGTGTGGGACAGTATATTTCATGGGGTGTGGGTCAGTATAATTCATGGCGTGTGGGACAGTATAATTCACGGGGTGTGGGACAGTATAATTCACGGGGTGTGGGGAAGTATAATTCACAGGGAGTGGGACAGTATAATTCACGGGGAGTGGGACAGTATAATTCACGGGGAGTGGGACATTATAATTCACGGGGAGTGGGACAGTATCATTCACGGGGAGTGGGACAATATAATTTACGGAGAGAGGTACAATATATTTCACGGTGTGGGGGACAGTACAATACACGGGGAGTGAGACAGTATAATTCACGGGGTGTGGGTCAGTATAATTCACGGGCTGTGGGACAGTATAATTTGCGGGCTTTGGGACAGTATAATTTACGCGGTGTAAGACAGTATAATTTACGTAGAGTGGAAAAGTATATTTCACGTGGAGTGGGACAGTATAATTCACGGGGTGTGGGACAGTATAATTCACTGGCTTTGGGACAGTATCATTTACGGGTTGTGAGACAGTATAATACTGTCCCGAGTCCCAACGGGCGACAAGCTGATCCTCCTTGGCGACTTTAATGCCAGAGTTGGAAAGGACACAGACCTCTGGGGAGGTGTGATCGGCAGAGAGGTGGTAGAGAAAGCCAACTTCAATGGTACCCTCCTCCTGACGAAATGCTTAGAACATGGCCTTGTCATAACCAACACCTTATTCCATCAGAGAGACAAGTACAAGGCTTCATGGCAGCACCCTCGCTCCAAGCACTTGCATCTGCTGGACTACGTCATCATCCGAGCGAGGGACCGCAAGGACATTCGCATCACCCGTGCCATGACAGGAGCTGACGACTGTTGGACAGACCACCTGCCATCTCCATCAATGTAGCCCCAAAACAGCAGCGGCAACAGAAACAATGCTGCAGGAAAAGTAATGCTGGAGCACTCAAAGACCCTGCTAAGAAAGCCCTATTCAGCCTGTGCCTCACAAACAACCTGACGACTCCCAGTGATGCAGAGACACATGAAAATTTCCTGCTAGGATTGGATCTCCATGGCCCACGTGATCCCAGGGGACGCTTCGAACTAACTGCGCCCCTGGGATACGCCAGCACTGCGTGCCAGCAGCTGGAGGAGGCCCAGAACCCGAATTCCTCGTGGGCCCGAAGCACAACGGCAGGTGCGGTAGGTACGTACGCATGCGATGCTTGCACCCGCAGGAAGCCGGAGAGCCGAATTTCTGGCCCATTCAGCGCCTGGTCTGCACTCAAGGCCTCCATAATCAGCACCTGTGAAGAGACGCTCGTTCACTCGACCAGGAAACACCAAGACTGGTTCGATGAGAACGACCAGGAGATCCAGGAGCTAATGGCCCGAAAATTAAACCTAATACACGAGAGTACGCACTGTGTACTCTCACGTATTAGATCCCGAATTGCCGGTTTCCTGCATGCACTGCGCATGCGTGGGAAACCGGCACTTCGTGAATTGAAAAGGGGGCGGTTCCTAAGTGAACCATGTGCGTGCTACAGGCTGTGCGCACACAGTGCACTTAGTTATTTTTTCAGCTTTGAACGCGCAGGTAAGTGGTGAAGATTTTACACATAATGAAAGCAGGCGTAGGACACCCTTTTAACAAGGTAAGTAGTTAATTAAGTGTTATTTTAAAAATATTTCAACAGGTTTATCTTTTTTAGAGACTTTAAAGAAAGGTAAGTTTATTTTTATAACATTTAAAAAGATTTTAAATTTTTTCAAAAATTTAATTTTTTGTTTAAAGTGGTTAATTTATTTAACTATACTTAATTTATTAAAGTGATGGCTTTTTTTTAAATTTAATTGAGGTCTAGCTGTTCTTTTGGGGGGGTGTAGTATTCATAGCTTTGACAGGTCTTCCTGTCAAAACTATGAATGTAAGATGGTGTGCTGCCATTGGCTCTAACTGAATCACGTGATCCCAGAGCTCGCACGAACTAATTGCGTCTCTGGGTCACGCAAGCACTGCACGGTTCCAAGAGAGAGAGCCTTTCAAACTAAAGTTCGTGTGGGCCCGGAGCAAAAAGGTAGGCGCGGAGTGCGATATCGCGGGGAATTCTTACCCCCGCGGGAACCCTCACTGTTTAATTTCTGGAAGTTGCAAACGTAAGGCATTCCTGATCTGGAAACAGCAACACAACGTGAGAGCAAGAAAGCAGCTCTACAGACGCCTGAAGGCCGAGGTCCAACAAAAAACTCGTGACCTTAAGAACAGGTGGCGGGTGGAGAAAGCACAGGAGATCCAGCAGCTAACCGACAACCATGACGTGCATGGATTCTTTAGCGCAGTCAAGACCGCCTACAGCCCAAGCACCCAAGGTCGTCCCTCACTGCGGGTCAAGAATGGAGAGTTACTCATCAAGGACAGGGAGGCAGTCAGTGCCCGCTGGAAGGAGCACTTCGAAGATCTCCTTAACCGAGACACTGTCTTCGACATGAGTGTCCTCAACTTCATCCCGCAGCATGCTACCCGCCACCATCTCAGCACAACCCCAGCCCAGCATGAGGTTGAAAAGGCCATCCGACAACTGAAGAACAACAAGGCCACAGGAGCAGATGGAATCCCTGACGAGGCGCTAAAGCATGGCGGAGAAGCAGTACAGGCGCAAATTCATGAACTCATTTCTCTTATCTGGAAGGAGGAGAGCATGCCAGGGGATCTCAGAGAAGCTGTAATTGTGACCATCTTCAAGAAAGGTGACAAGTCCGATTGCGGTAATTGCAGAGGAGTTTCCCTGCTGTCTGCCACAGTGAAAGTCATCGCAAGAATCCTCCTCAATCGCCTTCTCCCAGTGGCTGAAGAGCTCCTTCCAGGGTCGCAATGCGGATTCCGCCCACTAAGGGGCACAATGGACATGATCTTCACCGCACGCCAATTACAAGAGAAATGCAGGGAACAGCACCAACCACCGTACATGGCCTTCTTTGAACTCACAAAGGCCTTTGACACTGTCAACCGTGAGGGATTATGGAGTGTCCTCCTCAAATTCGGCTGCACTCAAAAGTTTGTCACCATCCTCCGCCTGCTTCATGATGACATGCACGCCGTGATCCTGACCAACGGTTCCACCACAGACCCAATTCATGTACGGACCAGGGTCAAGCAAGGCGGTATCATTGCACCAATGCTCTTCTCGATCTTCCTCGCAGCAATGCTCCATCTCACCCTCAGTAAGCTCCCCGCAGGAGTGGAACTAATTTACAGAACAAACAGGAAACTGTTCAACCTCTGTCGCCTCCACCAGATCCAAGGTCGTCCCATCCTCTGTCGTCAAATTACAGTATACAGACGATGCAAGCAGTCTGCGCATACTTGGAGGTCGAACTCCAAACCATCGTTAACACCTTCACCGAAGCATACAAGAGCATTACACTAAACATCCGTAAGACAAAGGCCCTCTACCAACCTGCCCCCGCCACACAGTACTGCCCCCCCGATTATCAAAATCCATGACAAGGCCTTGGACAACGTGGACGACTTTCCATACCTCGGGAGCCTCCTGTCAACAAGGGCAGACGTCGATGACGATGTCCAACACTGTCTTCAGTGTGCCAGTGCAGCCTTCGGTCACCTGAGGAAGAGAGTGTTTGAAGACCAGGACCTCAAACCCGGCACCAAACTCATGGTCTACAGAGTAGTAGTAATACCCGCCCTCCTGTATGCCTCAGAGACATGGACCATGTACAGCAGGTACATCAAAGCACTGGAGAGGTACCACCAACGCTGCCTCCACAAGATCCTGCAAATCCATTGGCAGGATGGGCGCACCAACGTCAGTGTTCTCGCTCAGGCCAACATCCCCAGCATCGAAGCTTTGAACATGCTCGATCAGCTCTGACGGACGGCTCACATCGTCTGCATGCCCGTGACGAGACTCCCTAAACAAGTGCTCTACTTGGAGCTCCGACACGGCAAGTGAGCCCCAGGTGGGCAGAGGAAATGCTTCAAGGACACCCTCAAAGCCTCCTTGAAAAAGTGCAACATCCCACCGACACCTGGGAATCCCTGGCCCAAGACCGAACAAAGTGGAGGAGAAGCATCCGGGAAGGCATCGAATACCTCGAGTCTCTTCGCCTGGAGCAAGCAGAACCAAGCGCAAACAGCGGAAGGAGCGCACATCAACCCAAGCACCCCACCCACCCGTCCCTTCAACCACCATCTGCCCCACCTGTGACATAGACTGTAGGTCCCACACACCGTGAATTATAATGTTCCACTTCCTGTGAATTTTATTGCTGCACTCCCCGTGAATTAATCTGTCACCCCCCCGCCTGAATTATACTGTCCCACTCCCCGTGAATTATACTGTCTCACACCTCGTGAATTATACTGTCCCACTCTCCGTGAATTATACTGTCCCAGTCCCTGTGAATTATACTGTCTCACACCCCGTGAATTATACTGTCCCACACCCCGTGAATTATACTGTCCCACACCCCGTGTATTATACTGTCTCACACCCCGTGAATTATATTGTCTCACACCCCGTGAATTATACTGTCTCACACCCCGTGAATTATACTGTCTCACACCTTGTGAATTATACTGTCCCACTCCCCGTGAATTATACTGTCTCACACCCTGTGAATTATACTGTCTCACAACCCGTGAATTATACTTTCCCACTCCCCATGAATTATACTGTCTCACACCCCGTGAATTATACTGTCCCACTCCCCGTGAATTATACTGTCTCACACCCCGTGAATTATACTGTCTCACACCCCATGAATTATACTGTCCCACACCCCGTGAATTACACTGTCCCACACCCCGTGTATTATACTGTCACACACCCCGTGTATTATACTGTCCCACACCCCGTGAATTACACTGTCCCACACCCCGTGAATTATACTGTCACACACCACGTGAATTATACTGTCCCACTCCCTGTGAATTATATTGCACCACTACCCGTGAATTATATTGTCCCACACCTTATGAATTATATTGCCCCACTCCCCGTGAATTATACTGTATGGGACTGTATTATTCACGCGGTGTGTGAAAGTATAATTCACGGTGAGTGAGACAGTATAATACACGGGGTGTGGGACAGTATTATTCACGGTGTGTGTGAAAGTATAATTCACGGGGAGTGGGACAGTGTAATTCACGGGTCTGTGACAGCATTATTCACGGGGTGGGGGACAGTATAATACTCGGGGTGGGGGAAAGTATAATTCACGGGGTGTGGGACAGTATAATTCACGGGGAGTGGGACAGTATAATTCACGGGGTGTGGGACAGTATAATTCACGGGGTGTGGGACATTATAATTCACGGGGAGTGAGACAGTATAATTCATGTGGAGTGGGAAAGTATAATTCACGGGGTGTGAGACAGTATAATTCATGGGGAGTGGGACAGTATAATTCACGGGGTGTGAGACAGTGTAACTCACGGGGTGTGGGACATTATAATTCATTGGGGGTGTGACAGATTAATTCACGGGGGGTGTTTCAGATTAATTCACGGCGAGTGGGACAGTTTAATTCACGGGGTGTGGGACAATATAATTCATGGGGAGTGGGACAGTATAATTCACTGATTGTGGGACAGTTTAATTCACGGGATGTGGAACAGTATAATTCATGGGGGGGGGATGCAACAGATTAATTCACGGGGAGTGCAGCAATATAATTCACGGGAAGTGGAACATTATAATTCACGGTGCGTGGCACAGTTTAATTCACCGTGTGTGGGACAGTATAATTTAAGGGGAGTGGGACAGTATTATTCACGTGGAGTGGGGCAGTATAATACACGGGGTGTTGGACAGCATAATTCATAGAGTGTGAGACAGTAGAGTCATAGAATCATAGAGTTATACAGCACAGAAAGAGGCCCTTTGGCCCATCGTGTCCGTGCCGGCCATCAAGCCCTATCTATTCTAATCCCATTTTCCAGCACTTGGTCCGTAGCCTTGTATGCTATGGCGTTTCGAGTGCTCATCTAAATGCTTCTTGAATGTTATGAGGATTCCTGCCTCTCCCACCCTTTCAGGCATTGAGTTCCAGATTCCAACCACCCTCTGGGTGAAAAAGTTTTTCCTCAAATCCCCTCTAAACCTCCTGCCCCTTACCTGAAACTATGTCCCCTGGTTATTGACCCCTCTACTAATGGGAAAAGTTCCTTTCTATCTACCCTATCTATGCCCCTCATAATTTTGTACAGCTCAATCAGGTTCCCCCTCAGCCTTCTCTGCTCTAAGGAAAACAAACCCAGCCTGTCCAGTTTCTCTTCATAGCTGAAGCGCCGCAGCCCAGGTAACATCCTGGTGAATCTCCTATGCACCCTCTCCAATGCAATCACATCCTTCCTACAGTGTGGCGACCAGAACTGCACACAGTATTCCAGCTGTGGCCTAACTAACGTTTTGTGCAGCTCCATCAGAACCTCCCTGCTCTTATATTCTATGCCTCGGCTAATGAAGGCAAGTATCCCATATGCCTTTTTAACCACATTATCTACCTGTCCTGCTGCCTTCAGGTATCTATGTACATGCACACCAAGGTCCCTCTGATCCTCTGTCCTTCCTAGGGTCTTACCATTCATTGTGTATTCCCTTGCCTTGTTAGTCCTCCCAAAATGCATCACCTCACACTTTTCAGGGTTAAATTCCATTTGCCACTGTTCTGCCCATCTGACCAACCCATCTATATCATCCTGTAGCCTGATGCTTCCCTCCTCGCTATTTACCACCCGACCAATTTTCGTGTCATCTGCGAACTTACTGATCATACCTCCTACATTCATATCTAAATCATTAATGTACACTACAAACAGCAAAGGACCCAGCACCGATCCCTGCGGTACACCAATGGACACAGGCTTCCAGTCACAAAAACAACCTTCGACCATCACCCTCTGCCTCCTGCCACTAAGCCAATTTTGGATCCAATATACCAAGTTGCCTTGTATCCCATGGGCTCTTACCTTCTTGACCAGTCTCCCATGTGGGACTTTGTCAAAAGCCTTACTGAAGTCCATGTAGACCACATCAACTGCACTACCCTCATCCACACACCTAGTCACCCCCTCGAAAAATTCAATCAAATTGGTCAGACATGATCTCCCCCTGACAAAGCCATGTTTAATCCTTGACTCTCCAAGTGGGGACTAATTCTGTCCCTCAGAATTTTTTCCAATAATTTCCCTACTACTGATGTTAGGCTCACATGCGTGTAATTCCCTGGTTTATCCCTACTATCCTTCTTCAATAATGGTACTATGTTAGCTGTTCTCCAGTCCTCTGACACCTCCCCTGTGGCCAGAGAGGTTCTGAAAATTTATGTCAGAGCCCCTGCAATCTCCTCCCGTGCCTCACACAGCAGCCTAGGATATATCTCGTCTGGGCCAGGGGATTTATCCACTTTTAAGCCTGCTAAAACCGCTAGTACCTCCTCCCTCTCAATACTAATTTGTTCAAGTATATCACAATCCCCCTGCCTGGTTTCTATACCTACATCGTCATTCTCCATAGTGAACACAGATGCAAAATATTCATTTAAAACCCTACCTACATCTTCTGCCTCTACACACAGATTGCCACTTTGGACCCTAATGGGCCCTACTCTTTCCCTGGTTATCCTCTTGCCCTTAATATACTTATAAAACACCTTGGAATTTTCTTTTATTTTGGCCACCAGTGTTATTTCATGCCCCCTCTTCGTTCTCCTAATTTCTTTTTTAAGTACCCCCCTGCACTTTCTATACTCCTCTCGGGCTTCCACTGTTTTTAGTCCTTTGTATCTGCCAAAAGCCTCCCTTTTTTTGCTAATCCATTCTCGTATATCCCTTGACATCCAGGGTTCCCTGGGCTTGTTGGTCCCACTCTTGACCTTTACAGGAACATGTTGCCATTGTACTCTCTCTATTTCCTTTCTGAAAGACTCCCACTGCTCTGATGTGGATTTTCCTACAAGTAGCTGATCCCAGTCCACTTTGTCCAGAGCCTGCCTTATCATATTAAAATCGGCCTTCCCCCAATTTAGAACCTTTATTTCCGGTCCGTCTTTGTCCCTTTCCATGACTACCTTAAATCTCACCGAATTATGGTCGCTGTCACCAAAATGCTCTCCTCCTGACACTTCTACCACTTGCCCGGCTACATTCCCTACAATTAGATCCAGTACCGCCCCCTCTCTTGTAGGACTTTCTACATGCTGGCTCAAAAAGCTTTCCTGGATGTACTTGAAGAATTCCGCACCCTCTAAGCCTTTCACACTCTGACTATCCCAGTTAATATTGGGGAAGTTGAAATCCCCGACTATTATTACCCTATTATTTCTACACTTCTCTGAGATTTGCCGACATACCTGTTCCTCTATCTCCCCCTGACTGTTTGGGGGCCTATAGTACACTCCCAGCAAAGTGCTTGCCCCTTTTTGTTTTTAAGTTCAAGCCATATGGCCTCATTAGAGGAACCTGCTAAGATATCATCCCTCCTTACTGCAGTAATTGACTCCTTGATTAATATTGCGACACCCTCTCCACTTTAGCACCCACCTCTGTCTCGCCTGAAGATTCTATACCCCGGAATATTGAGCTGCCAGTCCTGCCCCTCCCTCAACCATGTCTCTGTGATAGCAACAATATCATACTCCCATGTGTTCATCAACACCTTCAATTCATCTGCCTTACTCGCAAGACTCCTTGCATTAAAATAAATGCCATCCAGCCTTGCCATACTCCCTTGTGCCGTTACATATTTGCTCTGCCTTCCAGGCTGACTTGTTTTTTCCTCTATATTTGGCTGTGCATCATCCCCTACTTTCGCTCCACTCTGTATCCCATCCCCCTGCCAAGTTAGTTTACCCGCCCCCCCCGCCCCCCCAACAATACTAGCAAACCTCCCCGCAAGGCTATTGGTCCCGTTCCGGTTCAGGTGCAACCCATCCGACTTGTACAGGTCCCACCTTCCCCAAAAGCAGACCCAGTGATCCAGGAAACTAAAGCCCTCCCTCCTGCACCAACTCTTTAGCCACGCATTCATCTGCTCTATCCTCCTATTCCTACACTCCCTAGCACGTGGCACCGGGATTAATGCAGAGATTACAGCCTTTGAGGTCCTGCTTTTTAATCTGCAACCAAGCTCCCTAAATTCTTGTTGCAGGACATCATCCCTCTTTCTACCCATGTCGTTGGTACCAATGTGAACCACGACCTCTGACTGGTGCAATATAATTCATGGGGTTTGGGACAGTATTATTCATAGAGTGTGAGACAGTATAATTCACAGGGCGTGGAACATTATTATTCACCGGGTGTTGAAAGTATAATTCACGGGGAGTGGGACAGTATCATTCATGGGGAATGGGACAATATAATTCACAGGGAGTGGGACAGTGTAATTCACGGGGTCTGTGACAGCATTATTCACGGGGTGGGGGACAGTATAATTCACGTGGTGTGAGACAGTATAATTCACGGGGTGTGGGACTGTATAATTCACGGGGTGTGTGACAGTATAATTCATGGGGAGTGGGAAAGTATAATTCACGGGGTGTGAGACAGTATAATTCATGGGGAGTTTGACAGTATAATTCACGGGGTGTGAGACAGTGTAACTCACGGGGTGTGGGACATTATAATTCATTGGGGGTGTGACAGATTAATTCACGGGGGTGTGACAGATTAATTCACGGCGAGTGGGACAGTTTAATTCACGGGGTGTGGGACAGTATAATTCATGGGGAGTGGGACAGTATAATTCACTGATTGTGGGACAGTTTAATTTACGGGATGTGGAACAGTATAATTCAGGGGGCGGGGGGTGCAACAGATTAATTCACGGGGAGTGCAGCAATATAATTCACGGGAAGTGGAACATTATAATTCACGGTGCGTGGCACAGTTTAATTCACCGTGTGTGGGACAGTATAATTTAAGGGGAGTGGGACAGTATTATTCACGTGGAGTGGGGCAGTATAATACACGGGGTGTTGGACAGCATAATTCATAGAGTGTGAGACAGTAGAGTCATAGAATCATAGAGTTATACAGCACAGAAAGAGGCCCTTTGGCCCATCGTGTCCGTGCCGGCCATCAAGCCCTATCTATTCTAATCCCATTTTCCAGCACTTGGTCCGTAGCCTTGTATGCTATGGCGTTTCGAGTGCTCATCTAAATGCTTCTTGAATGTTATGAGGATTCCTGCCTCTCCCACCCTTTCAGGCATTGAGTTCCAGATTCCAACCACCCTCTGGGTGAAAAAGTTTTTCCTCAAATCCCCTCTAAACCTCCTGACCCTTACCTGAAACTATGTCCCCTGGTTATTGACCCCTCTACTAATGGGAAAAGTTCCTTTCTATCTACCCTATCTATGCCCCTCATAATTTTGTACAGCTCAATCAGGTTCCCCCTCAGCCTTCTCTGCTCTAAGGAAAACAACCCCAGCCTGTCCAGTCTCTCTTCATAGCTGAAGCGCCGCAGCCCAGGTAACATCCTGGTGAATCTCCTCTGCACCCTCTCCAATGCAATCACATCCTTCCTACAGTGTGGCGACCAGAACTGCACACAGTATTCCAGCTGTGGCCTAACTAACGTTTTGTACAGCTCCATCAGAACCTCCCTGCTCTTATATTCTATGCCTCGGCTAATGAAGGCAAGTGTCCCATATGCCTTTTTAACCACATTATCTACCTGTCCTGCTGCCTTCAGGTATCTATGTACATGCACACCAAGGTCCCTCTGATCCTCTGTCCTTCCTAGGGTCTTACCATTCATTGTGTATTCCCTTGCCTTGTTAGTCCTCCCAAAATGCATCACCTCACACTTTTCAGGGTTAAATTCCATTTGCCACTGTTCTGCCCATCTGACCAACCCATCTATATCATCCTGTAGCCTGATGCTTCCCTCCTCGCTATTTACCACCCGACCAATTTTCGTGTCATCTGCGAACTTACTGATCATACCTCCTACATTCATATCTAAATCATTAATGTACACTACAAACAGCAAAGGACCCAGCACCGATCCCTGCGGTACACCAATGGACACAGGCTTCCAGTCACAAAAACAACCTTCGACCATCACCCTCTGCCTCCTGCCACTAAGCCAATTTTGGATCCAATATGCCAAGTTGCCTTGTATCCCATGGGCTCTTACCTTCTTGACCAGTCTCCCATGTGGGACTTTGTCAAAAGCCTTACTGAAGTCCATGTAGACCACATCAACTGCACTACCCTCATCCACACACCTAGTCACCCCCTCGAAAAATTCAATCCAATTGGTCAGACATGATCTCCCCCTGACAAAGCTATGCTGACTGTCCTTGATTAACCTTGCCTCTCCAAGTGGGGACTAATTCTGTCCCTCAGAATTTTTTCCAATAATTTCCCTACTACTGATGTTAGGCTCACATGCGTGTGATTCCCTGGTTTATCCCTACTACCCTTCTTCAATAATGGTACTATGTTAGCTGTTCTCCAGTCCTCTGACACCTCCCCTGTGGCCAGAGAGGTTCTGAAAATTTATGTCAGAGCCCCTGCAATCTCCTCCCTTGCCTCACACAGCAGCCTAGGATATATCTCGTCTGGGCCTGGGGATTTATCCACTTTTAAGCCTGCTAAAACCGCTAGTACCTCCTCCCTCTCAATACTAATTTGTTCAAGTATATCACAATCCCCCTGCCTGGTTTCTATACCTACATCGTCATTCTCCATAGTGAACACAGATGCAAAATATTCATTTAAAACCCTACCTACATCTTCTGCCTCTACACACAGATTGCCACTTTGGACCCTAATGGGCCCTACTCTTTCCCTGGTTATCCTCTTGCCCTTAATATACTTATAAAACACCTTGGAATTTTCTTTTATTTTGGCCACCAGTGTTATTTCATGCCCCCTCTTCGTTCTCCTAATTTCTTTTTTAAGTACCCCCTGCACTTTCTATACTCCTCTCGGGCTTCCACTGTTTTTAGTCCTTTGTATCTGCCAAAAGCCTCCCTTTTTTTGCTAATCCATTCTCGTATATCCCTTGACATCCAGGGTTCCCTGGGCTTGTTGGTCCCACTCTTGACCTTTACAGGAACATGTTGCCATTGTACTCTCTCTATTTCCTTTCTGAAAGACTCCCACTGCTCTGATGTGGATTTTCCTACAAGTAGCTGATCCCAGTCCACTTTGTCCAGAGCCTGCCTTATCATATTAAAATCGGCCTTCCCCCAATTTAGAACCTTTATTTCCGGTCCGTCTTTGTCCCTTTCCATGACTACCTTAAATCTCACCGAATTATGGTCGCTGTCACCAAAATGCTCTCCTACTGACACTTCTACCACTTGCCCGGCTACATTCCCTACAATTAGATCCAGTACCGCCCCCTCTCTTGTAGGACTTTCTACATGCTGGCTCAAAAAGCTCTCCTGGATGCACTTGAAGAATTCCGCACCCTCTAAGCCTTTCACACTCTGACTATCCCAGTTAATATTGGGGAAGTTGAAATCCCCGACTATTATTACCCTATTATTTCTACACTTCTCTGAGATTTGCCGACATACCTGTTCCTCTATCTCCCCCTGACTGTTTGGGGGCCTATAGTACACTCCCAGAAAAGTGCTTGCCCCTTTTTGTTTTTAAGTTCAACCCATATGGCCTCATTAGAGGAACCTGCTAAGATATCATCCCTCCTTACTGCAGTAATTGACTCCTTGATTAATATTGCGACACCCTCTCCTCTTTAGCACCCACCTCTGTCTCGCCTGAAGATTCTATACCCCGGAATATTGAGCTGCCAGTCCTGCCCCTCCCTCAACCATGTCTCTGTGATAGCAACAATATCATACTCCCATGTGTTCATCAACACCTTCAATTCATCTGCCTTACTCGCAAGACTCCTTGCATTAAAATAAATGCCATCCAGCCTTGCCATACTCCCTTGTGCCGTTACATATTTGCTCTGCCTTCCAGGCTGACTTGTTTTTTCCTCTATATTTGGCTGTGCATCACCCCCTACTTTCGCTCCACTCTGTATCCCATCCCACTGCCAAGTTAGTTTAACCCCCACCCCCCCCCCCCCCCAACAATACTAGCAAACCTCCCCGCAAGGCTATTGGTCCCGTTCCGGTTCAGGTGCAACCCATCCGACTTGTACAGGTCCCACCTTCCCCAAAAGCAGACCCAGTGATCCAGGAAACTAAAGCCCTCCCTCCTGCACCAACTCTTTAGCCACGCATTCATCTGCTCTATTCTCCTATTCCTACACTCCCTAGCACGTGGCACCGGGAATAATGCAGAGATTACAACCTTTGAGGTCTTGCTTTTTAATCTGCTACCTAGCTCCCTAAATTCTTGTTGCAGGACATCATCCCTCTTTCTACCCATGTCGTTGGTACCAATGTGAACCACGACCTCTGACTGGTGCAATATAATTCATGGGGTTCGGGACAGTATTATTCATAGAGTGTGAGACAGTATAATTCACAGGGCGTGGAACATTATTATTCACCGGGTGTTGAAAGTATAATTCACGGGGAGTGGGACAGTATCATTCATGGGGAATGGGACAATATAATTCACAGGGAGTGGGACAGTGTAATTCACGGTGTCTGTGACAGCATTATTCACGGGGTGGGGGACAGTATAATACACGGGGAGTGGAACAATATAATTCACGGGGAGTGGTACAATATAATTCACAGGGTGTGGGGCAGTACAATTCATGGGGAGTGGGACAGTATAATACACGGGGAGTGACTAAGTATAATTCACGGGGAGTGGTGCAATTTAATTCACGGGGAGTGGGACAGTATAATTCACCTGGAGTGGAACAGTATAATTCACGGGGAGTGGGACTATATAATTAATGGGGAATGGGACAATATAATTCAAACGGAGTGGGACAGTATAATTCACCGGGTGTTTGATAGTATAATTCACGTGGAGTGGGTCAGTATTATTCACGCGGTGTAGGACAGTATAATTCATGGGATGTGAGATAGTATATTTCACAGGGAGTGGGACAGTATAATTCACGGGATGTTGAACAGTATAATTCACAAGGAGTGGGACAGTATAATTCACGGGGTGCGGGACATTATAATACACGGGGAGCGAGACAGTATAATTCACGTGGAGTGGAACAGTATAATTCACGGGGTGTGGGACAGTATAATACACGGGGCGTGGGACAGTATAATACACGGGGTAGGAGACAGTACAATTAATAGTGTGTGGGACATTATAACACAAGGGGAGCGAGACAGTATAATTCACGTGGAGTGGAACAGTATAATTCACGGGGTGTGGGACAGTATAATACACGGGGTAGGAGACAGTATAGTTAATGGTGTGTGGGACAGTATAATACACGGCGTGCGAGACAGTAAAATTCATGGTTTGTGGGACAGTATAATTCAAGGGGAGTGGGACAGTATAATACACGGGGTGTGAGACAGTATAATTCATGGTTTGTGGGACAGTATAATTCCAGAAAAGTGGGACAGTATAATACATACGGTGTGGGACCATATAATTCACGGGTTATGGGACAGTATAATACACGGGGTGTGGGACAGTATAATTCACTGGGTGTGTGACAGTATAATTCACGGGGTGTGGGACAGTATTATTCACTGAGTGTGAGACCGTATAATACATGGCATGTGGGACAGTATAATTCAAGGGGCGTGGGACTGTATAATTCACAGGGAGTGGGGCAATATTATTCACGGGGTGTGTGACAGTGTAATTCACGTGGAGCGGGACAATATAATACACGGGGTGTGGGACAGTGTAATTCACGGGGAGTGGGACAGTATAATTCACGGGGTCTGTGACAGCATAATACACGGGGTGGGGACAGTATAATTCACGTGGAGTGGGGCAGTATAATTCACGCCGTGTGTGACAGTATAATTCACGGGGTGTGGGACAGTATAATTTACGGAGTGATAGACAGTATCATACATGGGGTGGGGGAACAGTATATTACACGGGGAGTGGGGCAATATAATTCACGGGGTGTGGTACAGTATAATTCTCGGGGTGTGTGACAGTACAATTCCCGGAGTGTGGGACAGTATAATTCACAGGGTGTTGAACAGTATAATTCACAGGGAGTGGAACAGTATAATTCACGGGGTGTGCGACAGTATAATGCACGGGGTAGGAGACAGTATAATTTCTGGTGTGTGGGACAGTATAATACACGGGGTGCGAGACAGTATAATTCATGGTTTGTGGGACAGTATAATTCAAGGGGAGTGGGACAGTATAATACATAGGGTGTGGGACCATATAATTCACGGGTTATGGGACAGTATAATACACGGCGTGTGGGACAGAATAATACACGGGGAGTGAGACAGTATAATTCACGGGGAGTGGTGCAATATAATACACAGGGTGTGGGACAGTGTAATTCACGGGGAGTGGGACAGTATAATTCACGGGTTCTGTGACAGCATAATTCACTGGGTGTGAGACCGTATAATACATGGCATGTGGGACAGTATAATTCAAGGGGCGTGGGACTGTATAATTCACAGGGAGTGGGGCAATATTATTCACGGGGTGTGTGACAGTGTAATTCACGTGGAGCGGGACAATATAATACACGGGGTGTGGGACAGTGTAATTCACGCGGAGTGGGACAGTATAATTCACGGGTTCTGTGACAGCATAATTCACGAGGTGGGGGACAGTATAATTTACGTGGAGTGGGGCAGTATAATTCACGCCGTGTGTGACAGTATAATTCACGGGGTGTGGGACAGTATAATACACGGGGTAGGAGACAGTATAATTTCTGGTGTGCGGGACAGTATAATACACGGGGTGCGAGACAGTATAATTCATGGTTTGTGGGACAGTATAATTCAAGGGGAGTGGGACAGTATAATACATAGGGTGTGGGACCATATAATTCACGGGTTATGGGACAGTATAATACACGGGGTGTGGGACAGTATAATTCACGGGGTGTGGGACAGTATAATTTACGGAGTGATAGACAGTATCATACATGGGGTGGGGGAACAGTATATTACACGGGGAGTGGGGCAATATAATTCACAGGGTATGGGACAATATAATTGACAGGGAGTGGTGCAATATAATTCACGGGGTGTGGTACAGTATAATTCCCGGGGTGTGGGACAGTATAATTCCCGGAGTGTGGGACAGTATAATTCACAGGGAGTGGGACAGTATTATTCACGTGGTGTGTGACAGTATAATTCACGGGGTGTGGGACAGTATAATTCACAAGGAGTGGGACAGTATTATTCACGAGGTGTGTGACAGCATAATTTACGGGGTGGGGAACTGTATAATACATGGGGTGGGGCAACAGCAGAATACACCGGGGGTGGGGACGTATAATTCACAGGGTGTTGGACAATATAATTCACGGGGAGTGGTGCAATATAATTCACGGGGTGTGGGACAGTATAATTCACGGGATGTGGGACAGTATAATTCATGGTGTGTTGGACAGTACAGATTCATAGGGGTAAAAATTCAGTTGGTTGCGCCTCCCGTTAGCGCCTTAAGAGGGCGCTAATGGGGCGCAAAGCCGTTAACGCCCGGGCGCAGCGATGTTTGCGCCGCTCGGGAACTTAACTTGACATTGTGCGGCGGCGCTAAAACTTACCGCTGCGACCACCTGCGCGCGCAGATTGTGACGTCATTCCATGGTGCAACGCCCTTGTGGCGCCCCGGAGCGGAAATTGAGTGGCGCCCCCTGCCTTACCGCCTGGCGCTTCCAACGACCAGAAGACTGGAATGCTATCAATCGCTGTGGGGCTGGGGGGGGCGCTATTTAAAGGGGGCCTCTTCCTGTCTTTTTTTGTTGGTGGCATTTTTGAACTACGCATGCTGAGAGAGAGAGGGAGAGACTTCTGGAGAGACTCAACATTGTGTGAAGGAGTTTTGGGTACTGAGCAGCACTTTGCAGGTTCATTTTGATTTGCCATTTCTTGTATCGATTTAGCAGAGACTGTGGGAGCTGCACTCTGAGCTCTTTGCCTGGTACTCTCCATTGTTCTTTCCAGCACATTTGATGTGCAAGTCTCTCCAGGCCGAGATTCAAGGCTGCAATGAACAGGATGTGGATGGAAAGCAAGATTAACCATCCCCTTTAAGAACTGGCCCGTGTCATTGTGTGTGTGTTCCATTGCTGACTGACATTACATGAGCTTCGCCAGCGCTCTGAGTTAGCGCCTCACTCCTTGGCCTTTGCGCCTTAAGACAGGTGTGCAGCGCCTGATTTAGCGCTCCACTCACCTCCCGGGGCGGTAAAAGTGAAGTTTCCAGTCAGTGCCGATAATTAGCGCCAGGCGCTAATATTTGCGTCCAGACGATATTTGCGCCCCAAATGGGGCGCGACCTAATTTCTACCCCATAGAGTCATAAGGGTAAAAATTCACTTGGTTGCGCCTTCCGTTAGCGCCTTAAGAGGGCGCTAATGGGGCGTTAAGCCGCTAACGCCCGGGCGCAGCGCTGTTTGCGCCGCTCGAGAACTTAACTTGAGATTGTGCGGCGGCGCTAAAACTTACCGCTGCGCCCACCTGCGCGCGCAGATTGTGACGTCATTCCATGGTGCAACGCCCTTGGGGCGCCCCGGAGCGGAAATTGAGTGGCGCCCCCTGCCTTACCGCCTGGCGCTTCCAACGACCGGAAGACTGGAACGTTATCAATCGGTGTGTGGCTGGGGGGGGCGCTATTTAAAGGGGGCCTCTTCCTGTCTTTTTCTGTGGTCGACATTTATGCACCACTCGTTCTGAGAGAGAGAGAGAGATTCGGAGAGAGAGAGAGAGAGACTTCTACATTGACTCAACGCTTTGTGAGGTAGTTTTGCCTAGTTCATCCTAACTTTGTTGCTACTTTAGTTGCTGTACCTCATTACTTTTCTGGCAAAGAGAATATGGGGGCTGCAATGATTGGGGGCGTCGTCCTGCTCCAGCTGAATCGGAGGATACTGAGACGCAGACAGAGAGTGGCAATGATGGCCAGACGGAGGAGGGCCATCAGGCGCATGTACAGGAGAGCTTACCCTCCCAGGGTATATCGTGAACAGCTCTCCTACATCCATATGTCCGAGGAGCTGTGTTTGCGAAGGCTGCGATTCAGCAAGGAGGTGGTCACTGAGCTCTGCCACCTGCTGCAGCCAGATCTGCAGCCTCAGCTGAGGTCCAGGACGTCTCTGTCGGTGGCAGTGAAGGTCACAGTGGCTTTGAACTTCTACGCCACTGGCTCATTCCAAGCTGCTGTTGGGGACCTCGCCAATATCTCCCAGTTTGCGGTGCATCGCTGCATCCGGCAGGTCACCAATGCCCTCTTCAGAAGGAGACGAGACTTCATCTCTTTCCCTATGACTCCAGACAAGCAGCGTGACTGTGCTCTGGGCTTTGCGAGGGTAGCAGGCTTCCCCATGGTGCAGGGCGCCATTGACTGCATGCATGTGGCTTTGCGTGCTCCACGAGAGAATGCAGAGGAATTCAGGAACAGAAAGGGGTTCCATTCCTTGAATGTGCAGTTGGTCTGTGACCACAGACAGGTGATACTCGCTGTCAATGCCCACTATCCGGGCAGCTGCCACGATGCTTTCATCCTGCGCCAGACTACTGTGGCAGAGGTTTTCGAGGCACCGCATCAGCCAGTTGGTTGGCTTCTGGGGGACAAGGGGTACGCATTGAGCACCTGGCTGATGACACCGCTCCGTACGCCAAACACCCGTGCTGAGCTGCGGTACAATGAAAGCCATCAAGCAACCAGGAACATTATTGAGCACACAATCGGCGTGCTGAAACAACGGTTCCGCTGTCTGGACCATTCCGGAGGAGCCCTGCAGTACTCGCCTGAGCAAGTTTCGAACTTCGTAGTCGTGTGCTGCATGTTGCACAACATGGCAATCCTCAGGACCCAGCCAATGCCACCAGGCCTTGTAGCACCACCAGAGGAGGAGGAGGAAGAGGAGGAAGAGGACGAGGACGATGATCATCAGCAGCACCAAGGCAGGAGGGCGGCCCACAATGGTCAAACTGCAAGGGCCGTCCGTCAACGACTAATAGCAAGCCGCTTCTAAGTCCCCTGCCATTGCTACAAACACTAATCAACCCAGCACGCAACCCCTAAGCCGGCCAAGGCACCAATAATTCCAACCACCAGCCATGTATATTTTGAATACAGAAACTTATTTATTTTACAAACTCTGTGTGTGTCAATTCCTCATGACAAACTCATAGAAATAAACACAAAAAAACAGTCAATAACATAACTGGTTCTCACAACCTGGAGATAATGTCCAAAACACTAAACAAAAGTTGGACCATGAACCTCGGCCTTTAATAAAAAAATGACCAGCATTTTGGCACACCTCCTACTTTTTGCCCTTCGAGGGTGATCTCCTTCCCTTGCGCACTTCCCCCCTTCTAACCCTACTGCTCCTCCGTAATGGGACCTCAGTGGCTGCAGCAAGGCTGGTGGAAGGCTGCTGCTCGTCAGACCCTGACACTGCAGATGCCCCTGAAGGACGGCCTCGACCACTTCTGGGCCTGGAGGGCCCGGCTGCAGACTGCACCAACTCTGCATGGGCGGCAGCAGTCTGTCCTACAGGCGGTGGCAAGTGCAGTGGAGAAGTGACAGTGTTGGCAGCAGGAATGCTGTCATCGTGAGAGAGGCCAGCAACTCCCTGCTCGCCCGACACACTGGCACTCCCACGGGGCAGCACTTCAGCATCCGGAGCAATTTGCCGGAGAACAGATTGCTGGCCTGCTGCGGCGCGGTGACAGCCCCGGGGACATGTGCACGAACCATCGAGGTTGGCAGCAGTCTGTGCTCGCGTGGCCTCCATCTGAGTCTGTATGAGAGCAGTCAGAGGTGGGATCACGGCAGCCAGTGACTGAATTGCAGCACTAAGCGTTAGTGTGGCATCCGCCTGTGCTACAGCGAAGTGCTCCACACTCCTTGCCAGTGACTCAATGCAATCGGGCACCCTTCCCACTGCACCCATGAGCTCAGTGTGCATGCCCACCGCCTGGGTGTTCATTTCTGCAATCAGCCGCTCCTCCTCTGCGTCCATTGCAGTAGGAGTGTTTGGCATACTCTCCCGCTGGGGAGAAGGCCCCCGTTCTTCCCTACCCCCCCCCCCCCCCCCCATGGCGTTGCTGCAGCCCACTGGGTCCTGGAGCTTCACCATCATCAGCCCCTTCCCCCCTGCTCCCCTCCGGGGAAGGCATGTTCCCAGTGTGGGCATGGGCTTCCTCGGGAGAGGGTGGCACTGATGCTCCGGCTTCCTCTTCCTCCTCAGCTGCAGCATCACTCCCAGTGGCAGCTTCAGGGCCCGATTCCTCAGCTGGTGAATCACCATCTGAAAGCAGGGAGGTACAAGAGTGGCTTTAGCGTGAGGACAGGGTGGCAGTAAGGGAGGAATAAGTGCAGCGAGTTAGCAAGTTGGATTGAAAGTGTCAAAGGCTGGTATTGTGAGGGACAAGTGGAAGGACAGAGGACAAAAAGGTGATGACCTTACCATTGCTGTCCACAACGGGGTCGGCGTCTCCAGTGGCGACGGGACCGATCACCCGGCTTGCCACAATCCTGTGGACGCGCTCCTCCAGATCGCTGAGGGGTTGCAGCTGAAGCCGCCCTCCACCCGTCCGTTGCTGCTGTCTCCGATTATGAGCCAGCTTAGCCTGCAAGAAAAAGGACAGCATCTGAGCAAATATACAGCCATGGTCTTGCCTGATGTGCCTCCCATAGGTGAATAGCCCTTACAATATACAGCCATGGTCTTGCCTGATGTGCCTCCCATAGGTGAATAGCCCTTACTGTATGCAAAGTGTGGAATGTGTGTGTGTGTTTGATGAAAGGGCCATAGGTGTTGGATGAGTGTTGTGCATTGGGGTTTTAAGACCCTCTGGCCATAGAGTGAGGTTGAGATGGAGGGATGGAGAGGTATTGAGAAAAAGCCACTCACCCTGACGACCCGAGTGAGGTCGTTGAACTTTTTGCGGCATTGAACATGGGTCCTGTGCACCATGCTCCTGGAGGAGACGCTCTGAGCCACCTCCCTCCACACTCTTCTGAACTCGCGTGGCAAAGGCCTCCTGCCACTCTCCGGGAACAGCATGCATCGTCTGCGCTCCACTGCGTCAACCAGAGCATCCAAGGCCCGCTCGGTGAAGCGATGAGCGCGTTCTCTCACCCTCTCCATGCTTGGCAGCAAAATGGATTACAGGTCTCTCCAGGCTGAGATTCAAGGCTGCAATGAGCAGGGTGTGGCTGGGGAGCAAGTGCCCCCCCCCCCCCGCTTTAAGAAGTGTCCGGCGCCAGTGTGTCTGTGTTCCCTCGCTAACTGGCAGCAGCTGCGTTGCGCTCGTGTGCTGAGTTAGCGCCTCACTCCTTGGCCTTTGCGCCTTAAGAGAGGTGTGCAGCGCCTACTTTAGCGCTCCACTCACCTCCCGGGGCGGTAAAAGTGAAGTTTCCTGTCAGTGCCGATAATTAGCGCCAGGCGCTAATATTTGCGTCCAGACGATATTTGCGCCCCAAATGGGGCGCGACCTAATTTCTACCCCATAGAGTTATACAGCAAAGAAAGAGGCCTTTCGGCCCATCGTGTCCGCACCAGCCATCAAGCCCTGTCCATTCTAATCCCATTTTCCAGCACTTGGTCCGTAGCCTTGTATGCTATGGCGTTTCAATTGCTCATCTAAATGCTTCTTGAATGTTGTGAGGGTTCCTGCCTCTGCCACCCTTTCAGGCAGTGAGTTCGATTCCAACCACCCTCTGGGTGAAAAAGTTTTTCCTCAAATCCCCTCTAAACCTCCTGCCCCTTACCTTGAAACTATGCCCCCTGGTTATTGACCCCTCTACTACGGGGAAAAGTTTGCTTCTATTTACCTTATCTATGCCCCTCATAATTTTGTATACCTCAATCAGGTCCCCCCACAGCCTTCTCTGCTCTAAGGAAAACAACCCCAGTCTGTCCAGTCTCTCTTCATAGTTGAAGTGCTGCAGCCCAGGTAACATCCTGGTGAATCTCCTCTGCACCCACTCCAATGCAATCACATCCTTCCTATAGTGTGGCGACCAGAACTGCACACAGTATTCCAGCTAAGGCCTAACTAGCGTTTTGTACAATTCCATCATAACCTCCCTGCTCTTATATTCTATGCCTCGGCTAATGAAGGCAAGTATCCCATATGGCTTTTTAACCACCTTATCTACCTGTCCTGCTGCCTTCAGGGATCTATGTACATTCACACCAAGGTCCCTCTTATCCTCTGTCCTTCCTAGGGTCCTACCATTCATTGTGTATTCCCTTGCCTTGTTAGTCCTCCCAAAATGCATCACCTGACACTTTTCAGGGTTAAATTCCATTTGCCACTGTTCTGCCTATCTGACCAACCCGTTTATATCGTCCTGTAGCCTGAGGCTTCCCTCCTCGCTATTTTCCACCCCACCAATTTTCGTGTCATCTGCGAACTTACTGATCATACCTCCTACATTCATATCTAAATCATTAATGTACACTACAAACAGCAGGCTTCCAGTCACAAAAACAACCTTCGACCATCACCCTCTGCCTCCTGCCACGAAGCCAATTTTGGATCCAATGTGCCAAGTTGCCCTGGATCCCATGGGCTCTTACCTTCTTGACCAGTCTCCCATGCGGGACTTTGTCAAAAGCGTTACTGAAGTCCATGTAGACCACATCAACTGCACTACCCTCATCCACACACCTAGACACCTAGTCACCCCCTCGAAAAATTCAATCAAATTAGTCAGACATGATCTCCCCCTGACAAAGCCATGCTGACTATCCTTGATTAATCCTTCCCTCTCCAAGTGGAAACTAATTCTGTCCCTCAGCATTTTTTCCAATTATTTCCCTACCACTGATGTTAGGCACACTGGCCTGTAATTCCCTGGTTTATCCCTACAACCCTTCTTGAATAATGGTACTACGTTAGTTGTTCTCCAGTCCTCTGGCACCTCCCCTGTAGCCAGAGAGGTTTAGAAAATTTGTGTCAGAGCCCCTGCAATCTCCTCCCTTGCCTCACACAGCAGCCTGAGATACATCTTGTCTGGCCCTGGGGATTTATCCACTTTCAAGCCCGCTAGAACCGTTAGTACCTCCTACCTTTCAATACCAATTTGTTCAAGTATATCAAAATTCCCCTGCCTGATTTCTATGCCTACATCGTCCTTCTCCATAGTGAACACAGAGGAGTGGGACAGTTTAATTCACCGGGTGTGAGACAGTATAATTCACGTTGTGTGGGACAGTATTATTCACGGGGTGTGAGACAGCATAATTCACGGAGTGGGGAAACATAAGAATTCACGGGGAGAGGGGCAATATAATTCACGGGGTGTGGGACAGTATAATACATGGGGTGTTGGACAGTATAATTCACGGGGTGTGGGACAGTATTATTCAAGGGGTGTGAGACAGTATAATACATGGGTTGTTGGACAATATAATACACGGTTTTGGAACAGTATAATAAACGATGTGCGGGACAGCATAATTCACGGGGAGTGGGACAGTGTAATTCACGGGGTGAGCTACAATATAATTCACGAGGTCTGTGACAGGATAATTCACGCCGTGTTGGACAGTATAATTCAGGGGGTGTGAGACAGTATAATTCACAAGGAGTGGGACAGTATAATTCACGGTCTGTGGGACAGTATAATTCACGGGGTGTGCGACAGTATAATTCACAGGGCGTGGGACAGTATAATTCACGGGGTGTGGGACAGTATAATTCACGGGGTGTGGGACAGTATAGCTCACGGGGTGTGAGACAGTATAATTCACAGGTTGTGGGACAGTATTATTCACAGGGAGTGGGACAGTATAATTCACAGGGTGTGGGACACTATTATTCACGGTGAGAGGTCCAATCTAATAAACGGTGTGGGTGACAGTATAATTCACGGGGTGTGGGACAGTATAATACACAGGGTGTGGTACAGTATAATTCACGGGGTGTGACAGGGTATAATTAACGGGGAGTAGGACAGTTTAATTCACAGGGGGAGGGACAGTATTATTCACGGGGTGTGGGACAGTATAATACACGAGATGTGGGACAGTATTATTCAAGGGGTGTGAGACAGTATAATACATGGGGTGTTGGACAATATAATACACGGTTTTGGAACAGTATAATAAACGGTGTGCGGGACAGCATAATTCACAGGGTGTTGAACAGTATAATTCACAGGGAGTGGAACAGTATAATTCACGGGGTGTGCGACAGTATAATACACGGGGTAGGAGACAGTATAATTTCTGGTGTGTGGGACAGTATAATACACGGGGTGCGAGACAGTATAATTCATGGTTTGTGGGACAGTATTATTCACTGGGTGTGAGACCGTATAATTCATGGCATGTGGGACAGTATAATTCAAGGGGCGTGGGACTGTATAATTCACAGGGAGTGGGGCAATATTATTCACGGGATGTGTGACAGTGTAATTCACGTGGAGCGGGACAATATAATACACGGGGTGTGGGACAGTGTAATTCACGGGGAGTGGGACAGTATAATTCACGGGTTCTGTGACAGCATAATTCATGAGGTGGGGGACAGTGTAATTTACGTGGAGTGGGGCAGTATAATTCACGCCGTGTGTGACAGTATAATTCACGGGGTGTGGGACAGTATAATTTACGGAGTGATAGACAGTATCCTACATGGGGTGGGGGAACAGTATATTACACGGGGAGTGGGGCAATATAATTCACAGGGTATGGGACAATATAATTGACAGGGAGTGGTGCAATATAATTCACGGGGTGTGGTACAGTATAATTCCCGGGGTGTGGGACAGTATAATTCCCGGAGTGTGGGACAGTATAATTCACAGGGAGTGGGACAGTATTATTCACGTGGTGTGTGACAGTATAATTCACGGGGTGTGGGACAGTATAATTCACAGGGAGTGGGACAGTATTATTCATGAGGTGTGTGACAGCATAATTCACGGGGTGGGGAACTGTATAATACATGGGGTGGGGCAACAGCAGAATACACCGGGGGTGGGGCAGTATAATTCACAGGGTGTTGGACAATATAATTCACGGGGAGTGGTGCAATATAGTTCACGGGGTGTGGGACAGTATAATTCACGGGATGTGGGACAGTATAATTCATGGTGTGTTGGACAGTACAGATTCATAGAGTCATAGAGTTATACAGCAAAGAAAGAGGCCTTTCGGCCCATCGTGTCCGCACCAGCCATCAAGCCCTGTCCATTCTAATCCCATTTTCCAGCACTTGGTCCGTAGCCTTGTATGCTATGGCGTTTCAATTGCTCATCTAAATGCTTCTTGAATGTTGTGAGTGTTCCTGCCTCTGCCACCCTTTCAGGCAGTGAGTTCCAGATTCCAACCACCCTCTGGGTGAAAAAGTTTTTCCTCAAATCCCCTCTAAACCTCCTGCCCCTTACCTTGAAACTATGCCCCCTGGTTATCGACCCATCTACTACGGGGAAAAGTTTCCTTCTATTTACCCTATCTATGCCCCTCATAATTTTGTATACCTCAATCAGGTCCCCCCACAGCCTTCTCTGCTCTGAGGAAAACAACCCCAGTCTGTCCAGTCTCTCTTCATAGTTGAAGTGCTGCAGCCCAGGTAACATCCTGGTGAATCTCCTCTGCACCCTCTCCAATGCAATCACATCCTTCCTATAGTGTGGCGACCAGAACTGCACACAGTATTCCAGCTAAGGCCTAACTAGCGTTTTGTACAGCTCCATCATAACCTCCCTGCTCTTATATTCTATGCCTCTGCTAATGAAAATGAGAAGTCGCACAACACCAGGTTATAGTCCAACAGATTTATTTAATTTTACAAGCTTTCGGAGCTGTTCGCTCCTTCCTCAGGTCGAGTAGCTGTGAGAGAATCTCCCAGAATTCACAATATAAGCACAGAAAAAATCTATTCAAATCTTTCCCTAAATGCTAATGAAGGCAAGTATCCCATATGGCTTTTTAACCACCTTATCTACCTGTCCTGCTGCCTTCAGGGATCTATGTACATTCACACCAAGGTCCCTCTTATCCTCTGTCCTTCCTAGGGTCCTACCATTCATTGTGTATTCCCTTGCCTTGTTAGTCCTCCCAAAATGCATCACCTGACACTTTTCAGGGTTAAATTCCATTTGCCACTGTTCTGCCTATCTGACCAACCCGTTTATATCGTCCTGTAGCCTGAGGCTTCCCTCCTCGCTATTTTCCACCCCACCAATTTTCGTGTCATCTGCGAACTTACTGATCATACCTCCTACATTCATATCTAAATCATTAATGTACACTACAAACAGCAGGCTTCCAGTCACAAAAACAACCTTCGACCATCACCCTCTGCCTCCTGCCACGAAGCCAATTTTGGATCCAATGTGCCAAGTTGCCCTGGATCCCATGGGCTCTTACCTTCTTGACCAGTCTCCCATGCGGGACTTTGTCAAAAGCGTTACTGAAGTCCATGTAGACCACATCAACTGCACTACCCTCATCCACACACCTAGACACCTAGTCACCCCCTCGAAAAATTCAATCAAATTAGTCAGACATGATCTCCCCCTGACAAAGCCATGCTGACTATCCTTGATTAATCCTTCCCTCTCCAAGTGGAAACTAATTCTGTCCCTCAGCATTTTTTCCAATTATTTCCCTACCACTGATGTTAGGCACACTGGCCTGTAATTCCCTGGTTTATCCCTACAACCCTTCTTGAATAATGGTACTACGTTAGCTGTTCTCCAGTCCTCTGGCACCTCCCCTGTAGCCAGAGAGGTTTAGAAAATTTGTGTCAGAGCCCCTGCAATCTCCTCCCTTGCCTCACACAGCAGCCTGAGATACATCTTGTATGGCCGTGGGGATTTATCCACTTTCAAGCCCGCTAGAACCGTTAGTACCTCCTACCTCTCAATACCAATTTGTTCAAGTATATCAAAATTCCCCTGCCTGATTTCTATGCCTACATCGTCCTTCTCCATAGTGAACACAGAGGAGTGGGACAGTTCAATTCACCGGGTGTGAGACTGTATAATTCACGGGGTGTGGGACAGTATTATTCACGGGGTGTGAAACAGCATAATTCACGGAGTGGGGAAACAGAAGAATTCACGGGGAGAGGGGCAATATAATTCACGGGGTGTGGGACAGTATTATTCACGGGGTGTGACACAGTATAATTAAAGGGGAGTAGGACAGTTTAATTCACAGGGGGAGGGACAGTATTATTCACGGGGTGTGGGACAGTATAATACACGAGATGTGGGACAGTATTATTCAAGGGGTGTGAGACAGTATAATACATGGGGTGTTGGACAATATAATACACGGTTTTGGAACAGTATAATAAACGGTGTGCGGGACAGCATAAATCACGGGGAGTGGGACAGTGTAATTCACGGGGTGAGCTACAATATAATTCACGAGGTCTGTGACAGGATAATTCACGCCGTGTTGGACAGTATAATTCACGGGGTGTGAGACAGTATAATTCACAAGGAGTGGGGCAGTATAATTCACGGTCTGTGGGACAGTATAATTCACGGGGTGTGAGACAGTATAATTCACAGGGTGTGGGACAGTATAATTCACGGGGTGTGGGACAGTATAATTCACGGGGTGTGGGACAGTATTATTCACGGTGTGTGGGACAATATAGCTCACGGGGTGTGAGACAGTATAATTCACAGGGTGTGGGACAGTATAATTCACGGGGTGTGGGACAATATAGCTCACGGGGTGTGGGACAGTATAATTCACAGGGTGTGGGACATTATAATTCACGGGGTGTGGGACAGTATTATTCACGGGGTGTGGGACAATACAGCTCACGGGGTGTGGGACAGTATAATTCACAGGGTGTGGGACAGTATAATTCACGGGATGTGGGACAGTATAATTCACGGGGTGTGGGACAGTATTATTCACGGGGTGTGGGACAATATAGCTCACGAGGTGTGAGACAGTATAATTCACAGGGTGTGGGACAGTATTATTCACGGTGAGAGGGCCAATCTAATAAACGGGGTGGGTGACAGTATAATTCACGGGGTGCAGGGCAGTATAATTCACGGGGTGTGGGACAGTATAATTCACGGAGTGTGGGACAGCTTAATTCACGGGGAGTGGGACGTTATAATTCACGGGGAGTGGGACAGTATAATTCACCGGGAGTGGGACAGTATAATTCCCGGGGTGGGGGACAGTATAATTCACCGGGAGCGGGACAGTATAATTCTCGGGCAGTGGGACAGTATAATTCACGGGGAATGGAACAGTATAATTCACGGGGTGTGAGACAGTATAATTCACAGGGAGTGAGACAGAATAATTCACGAGGTGTGAGACAGTATAATTCACGGGGCATGGGACAGTATAATTCAGGGGTGTGAAACAGTATAATTCACGGGGTGTGGGACAGTATAATTCACGGGTTGTGGGACAGTAGAATTCACTGGGAGTGGGACAGTATAATTCACGGGGTGTAGGACAGTATAATTCACGGGGAGTGAGAGAGTATAATTCACGGGGATTGGGACAGTATAATTCACGGGGAGTGGGACTGTATAATTCACGTGGATTGGGACAGTATAATTCACGAGGAGTGGGACAGTATAATTCACGGGGTGTGAGACAGTATAATACACGGGGCATGGGACAGTATAATTCACGGGGTGTGGGACAGTATAATTCACGGGGTGTGGGACAGTATATTTTACGCTTTGTAGGACAGTATAATTCACGGGGAGTGGGACAGTGTAATTCACGGGGTGTGGGACAGTATATTTTACGTTTTGTAGCACAGTATAATTCACGTGGAGTGGGACAGTATAATTAACGCGTTGTCAGATAGTATAATTCACGGGGTGTGAGACAGTATAATTCACGGGGAGTGGGACAGTATAATTCACGGGGTGTGGGACAGTAGAATTCACGGGGAGTGGGACAGTATAATTCACGGGCTGTGGGACAGTATAATTCACGGGGTGTGGGACAGTATAATTCACGGAGTGTGAGACAGTATAATTCACGGAGTGTGAGACAGTATAGTACACAGGGCATGGGACAGTATAATTCACGGGGAGTCGGACAGTATAATTCACGGAGTGTGAAACAGTATAATTCACGGGGTGTGGGCAGTATATTTTACGCTTTGAAGGACAGTATAATTCACGGGGAGTGGGACAGTATAATTCACGGGGTGTGGGACAGTATATTTTACGTGGAGTGGGACAGTATAATACACGCGGTGTGAGATAGTATAATTCACGGGGTGTGAGACAGTATAATTCACGGGGAGTGGGACAGTATAATTCACGGGGTGTGGGACAGTAGAATTCACGGGGAGTGGGACAGTATAATTCACGGGGTGTGGGACAGTAGAATTCACGGGGAGTGGGACAGTATAATTCACGGGTGCGGGACAGTATAATTCACGGGGTGTGGGACAGTAGAATTCACGGGGTGTGGGACAGTATAATTCACGGGGTGTGGGACAGTAGAATTCACGGGGAGTGGGACAGTATAATTCACGGGGTGTGGGACTGTATAATTCACGGGGTGTGGGACAGTATAATTCACGGGGTGTGAGACAGTATAATTCACGGGACATGGGACAGTTTAATACACGGGGTGTGGGACAGTAGAATTCACGGGGAGTGGGACAGTATAATTCACGGGGTGTGGGACAGTAGAATTCACGGGGAGTGGGACAGTATAATTCACGGGATGTGGGACAGTATAATTCACGGGGTGTGGGACAGTATAATTCACGGGAGTGGGACAGTATAATTCACGGAGTGTGAGACGGTATAATTCACGGGGTGTGAGACAGTATAATTCACGGGGAGTGAGAGAGTATAATTCACGGGGATTGGGACAGTATAATTCACGGGGTGTGGGACAGTATAATTCACGGGGTGTGGGACAGTATAATTCACGGGGAGTGGGACTGTATAATTCACGTGGATTGGGACAGTATAATTCACGGGGAGTGGAACAGTATAATTCACGGGGTGTGAGACAGTATAATTCACGGAGAGTGGTACAGTATAATTCACGGGGTGTGAGACAGTATAATACACGGGGCATGGGACAGTATAATTCACGGGGTGTGGGACAGTATAATTCATGGGGTGTGGGACAGTATAATTCACGGGGTGTGGGACAGTATAATTCACGGTGTGTGAAACAATATAATTCACGGGGAGTGGGACAGTATAATTAACGGGGAGTAAGACAGTATAATTCACGGGGAGTGGGACAGGATAATTCACGGGGTGTGAAACAGTATAATTCACGGGGTGTGGGACAGTATAATTCACGGGGTGTGCGACAGGAGAATTCATGGGGTGTGAAACAGTATAATACACGGGGAGTGGGACAGTATAATTCACGGAGTGTGAGACGGTATAATTCACGGGGTGTGAGACAGTATAATTCACGGGAGTGAGAGAGTATAATTCACGGGGATTGGGACAGTATAATTCACGGGGTGTGGGACAGTATAATTCACGGGGTGTGGGACAGTATAATTCACGGGGAGTGGGACTGTATAATTCACGTGGATTGGGACAGTATAATTCACGGGGAGTGGAACAGTATAATTCACGGGGTGTGAGACAGTATAATTCACGGAGAGTGGGACAGTATAATTCACGGTGAGTGGTACAGTATAATTCACGGGGTGTGAGACAGTATAATACACGGGGCATGGGACAGTATAATTCACGGGGTGTGGGACAGTATAATTCATGGGGTGTGGGACAGTATAATTCACGGGGTGTGGGACAGTATAATTCACGGTGTGTGAAACAATATAATTCACGGGGAGTGGGACAGTATAATTCACGGGGAGTAAGACAGTATAATTCACGGGGAGTGGGACAGGATAATTCACGGGGTGTGAAACAGTATAATTCACGGGGTGTGGGACAGTATAATTCACGGGGTGTGCGACAGGAGAATTCATGGGGTGTGAAACAGTATAATACACGGGGAGTGGGACAGTTTAATTCACGGGTAGTGGGACAGTATAATACACGAGATGTGGGACAGTATTATTCAAGGGGTGTGAGACAGTATAATACATGGGGTGTTGGACAATATAATACACGGTTTTGGAACAGTATAATAAACGGTGTGCGGGACAGCATAAATCACGGGGAGTGGGACAGTGTAATTCACGGGGTGAGCTACAATATAATTCACGAGGTCTGTGACAGGATAATTCACGCCGTGTTGGACAGTATAATTCACGGGGTGTGAGACAGTATAATTCACAAGGAGTGGGGCAGTATAATTCACGGTCTGTGGGACAGTATAATTCACGGGGTGTGAGACAGTATAATTCACAGGGTGTGGGACAGTATAATTCACGGGGTGTGGGACAGTATAATTCACGGGGTGTGGGACAGTATTATTCACGGTGTGTGGGACAATATAGCTCACGGGGTGTGAGACAGTATAATTCACAGGGTGTGGGACAGTATAATTCACGGGGTGTGGGACAATATAGCTCACGGGGTGTGGGACAGTATAATTCACAGGGTGTGGGACATTATAATTCACGGGGTGTGGGACAGTATTATTCACGGGGTGTGGGACAATACAGCTCACGGGGTGTGGGACAGTATAATTCACAGGGTGTGGGACAGTATAATTCACGGGATGTGGGACAGTATAATTCACGGGGTGTGGGACAGTATTATTCACGGGGTGTGGGACAATATAGCTCACGAGGTGTGAGACAGTATAATTCACAGGGTGTGGGACAGTATTATTCACGGTGAGAGGTCCAATCTAATAAACGGGGTGGGTGACAGTATAATTCACGGGGTGCAGGGCAGTATAATTCACGGGGTGTGGGACAGTATAATTCACGGAGTGTGGGACAGCTTAATTCACGGGGAGTGGGACGTTATAATTCACGGGGAGTGGGACAGTATAATTCACCGGGAGTGGGACAGTATAATTCCCGGGGTGGGGGACAGTATAATTCACCGGGAGCGGGACAGTATAATTCTCGGGCAGTGGGACAGTATAATTCACGGGGAATGGAACAGTATAATTCACGGGGTGTGAGACAGTATAATTCACAGGGAGTGAGACAGAATAATTCACGAGGTGTGAGACAGTATAATTCACGGGGCATGGGACAGTATAATTCAGGGGTGTGAAACAGTATAATTCACGGGGTGTGGGACAGTATAATTCACGGGGTGTGGGACAGTATAATTCACGGGTTGTGGGACAGTAGAATTCACTGGGAGTGGGACAGTATAATTCACGGGGTGTGGGACAGTATAATTCACGGGGAGTGAGAGAGTATAATTCACGGGGATTGGGACAGTATAATTCACGGGGAGTGGGACTGTATAATTCACGTGGATTGGGACAGTATAATTCACGAGCAGTGGGACAGTATAATTCACGGGGTGTGAGACAGTATAATACACGGGGCATGGGACAGTATAATTCACGGGGTGTGGGACAGTATAATTCACGGGGTGTGGGACAGTATATTTTACGCTTTGTAGGACAGTATAATTCACGGGGAGTGGGACAGTGTAATTCACGGGGTGTGGGACAGTATATTTTACGCTTTGTAGCACAGTATAATTCACGTGGAGTGGGACAGTATAATTAACGCGTTGTCAGATAGTATAATTCACGGGGTGTGAGACAGTATAATTCACGGGGAGTGGGACAGTATAATTCACGGGGTGTGGGACAGTAGAATTCACGGGGAGTGGGACAGTATAATTCACGGGCTGTGGGACAGTATAATTCACGGGGTGTGGGACAGTATAATTCACGGAGTGTGAGACAGTATAATTCACGGAGTGTGAGACAGTATAATACACAGGGCATGGGACAGTATAATTCACGGGGAGTCGGACAGTATAATTCACGGAGTGTGAAACAGTATAATTCACGGGGTGTGGGCAGTATATTTTACGCTTTGAAGGACAGTATAATTCACGGGGAGTGGGACAGTATAATTCACGGGGTGTGGGACAGTATATTTTACGTGGAGTGGGACAGTATAATACACGCGGTGTGAGATAGTATAATTCACGGGGTGTGAGACAGTATAATTCACGGGGAGTGGGACAGTATAATTCACGGGGTGTGGGACAGTAGAATTCACGGGGAGTGGGACAGTATAATTCACGGGGTGTGGGACAGTAGAATTCACGGGGAGTGGAGCAGTATAATTCACGGGGTGCGGGACAGTATAATTCACGGGGTGTGGGACAGTAGAATTCACGGGGTGTGGGACAGTATAATTCACGGGGTGTGGGACAGTAGAATTCACGGGGAGTGGGACAGTATAATTCACGGGGTGTGGGACAGTATAATTCACGGGGTGTGGGACAGTATAATTCACGGGGTGTGAGACAGTATAATTCACGGGACATGGGACAGTTTAATTCACGGGGTGTGGGACAGTAGAATTCACGGGGAGTGGGACAGTATAATTCACGGGGTGTGGGACAGTATAATTCACGGGGAGTGGGACAGTATAATTCACGGGATGTGGGACAGTATAATTCACGGGGTGTGGGACAGTATAATTCACGGGGAGTGGGACAGTATAATTCACGGAGTGTGAGACAGTATAATTCACGGGGTGTGAGACAGTATAATTCACGGGGAGTGAGAGAGTATAATTCACGGGGATTGGGACAGTATAATTCACGGGGTGTGGGACAGTATAATTCACGGGGTGTGGGACAGTATAATTCACGGGGAGTGGGACTGTATAATTCACGTGGATTGGGACAGTATAATTCACGGGGAGTGGGACAGTATAATTCACGGGGTGTGAGACAGTATAATTCACGGAGTGTGGGACAGTATAATTCACGGTGAGTGGTACAGTATAATTCACGGGGTGTGAGACAGTATAATACACGGGGCATGGGACAGTATAATTCACGGGGTGTGGGACAGTATAATTCATGGGGTGTGGGACAGTATAATTCACGGGGTGTGGGACAGTATAATTCACGGTGTGTGAGACAATATAATTCACGGGGAGTGGGACAGTATAATTCACGGGGAGTGAGACAGTATAATTCACGGGGAGTGGGACAGGATAATTCACGGGGTGTGAAACAGTATAATTCACGGGGTGTGGGACAGTATAATTCACGGGGTGTGCGACAGGAGAATTCATGGGGTGTGAAACAGTATAATACACGGGGAGTGGGACAGTATAATTCACGGAGTGTGAGACGGTATAATTCACGGGGTGTGAGACAGTATAATTCACGGGGAGTGAGAGAGTATAATTCACGGGGATTGGGACAGTATAATTCACGGGGTGTGGGACAGTATAATTCACGGGGTGTGGGACAGTATAATTCACGGGGAGTGGGACTGTATAATTCACGTGGATTGGGACAGTATAATTCACGGGGAGTGGAACAGTATAATTCACGGGGTGTGAGACAGTATAATTCACGGAGAGTGGGACAGTATAATTCACGGTGAGTGGTACAGTATAATTCACGGGGTGTGAGACAGTATAATACACGGGGCATGGGACAGTATAATTCACGGGGTGTGGGACAGTATAATTCATGGGGTGTGGGACAGTATAATTCACGGGGTGTGGGACAGTATAATTCACGGTGTGTGAACAATATAATTCACGGGGAGTGGGACAGTATAATTCACGGGGAGTGAGACAGTATAATTCACGGGGAGTGGGACAGGATAATTCACGGGGTGTGAAACAGTATAATTCACGGGGTGTGGGACAGTATAATTCACGGGGTGTGCGACAGGAGAATTCATGGGGTGTGAACAGTATAATACACGGGGAGTGGGACAGTTTAATTCACGGGTGGTGGGACAGTATAATTCACGGGGTGTGGGACAGTATAATTCATGGGGAGTGGTACAGTTTAACTCACGGAGTGTGGGACAGTATAATTCACGGGGTGTAAGACAGTATAATTCATGGGGAGTGGTACAGTTTAATTCACGGGGAGTGGGACAGTATAATTCACGGGGTGTGGGACAGTATATTTTACGCTTTGTAGGACAGTATAATTCACGTGGAGAGGGACAGTATAATACACGCGGTGTGAGATAGTATAATTCACGGGGTGTGAGACAGAATAATTCACGAGGTGTGAGACAGTATAATTCACGGGGCATGGGACAGTATAATTCAGGGGTGTGAAACAGTATAATTCACGGGGAGTGGGACAGTATAATTCACGGAGTGTGAGACGGTATAATTCACGGGGTGTGAGACAGTATAATTCACGGGGAGTGAGAGAGTATAATTCACGGGGATTGGGACAGTATAATTCACGGGGTGTGGGACAGTATAATTCACGGGGTGTGGGACAGTATAATTCACGGGGAGTGGGACTGTATAATTCACGTGGATTGGGACAGTATAATTCACGGGGAGTGGAACAGTATAATTCACGGGGTGTGAGACAGTATAATTCACGGAGAGTGGGACAGTATAATTCACGGTGAGTGGTACAGTATAATTCACGGGGTGTGAGACAGTATAATACACGGGGCATGGGACAGTATAATTCACGGGGTGTGGGACAGTATAATTCATGGGGTGTGGGACAGTATAATTCACGGGGTGTGGGACAGTATAATTCACGGTGTGTGAAACAATATAATTCACGGGGAGTGGGACAGTATAATTCACGGGGAGTAAGACAGTATAATTCACGGGGAGTGGGACAGGATAATTCACGGGGTGTGAAACAGTATAATTCACGGGGTGTGGGACAGTATAATTCACGGGGTGTGCGACAGGAGAATTCATGGGGTGTGAAACAGTATAATACACGGGGAGTGGGACAGTATAATTCACGGAGTGTGAGACGGTATAATTCACGGGGTGTGAGACAGTATAATTCACGGGGAGTGAGAGAGTATAATTCACGGGGATTGGGACAGTATAATTCACGGGGTGTGGGACAGTATAATTCACGGGGTGTGGGACAGTATAATTCACGGGGAGTGGGACTGTATAATTCACGTGGATTGGGACAGTATAATTCACGGGGAGTGGAACAGTATAATTCACGGGGTGTGAGACAGTATAATTCACGGAGAGTGGGACAGTATAATTCACGGTGAGTGGTACAGTATAATTCACGGGGTGTGAGACAGTATAATACACGGGGCATGGGACAGTATAATTCACGGGGTGTGGGACAGTATAATTCATGGGGTGTGGGACAGTATAATTCACGGGGTGTGGGACAGTATAATTCACGGTGTGTGAAACAATATAATTCACGGGGAGTGGGACAGTATAATTCACGGGGAGTAAGACAGTATAATTCACGGGGAGTGGGACAGGATAATTCACGGGGTGTGAAACAGTATAATTCACGGGGTGTGGGACAGTATAATTCACGGGGTGTGCGACAGGAGAATTCATGGGGTGTGAAACAGTATAATACACGGGGAGTGGGACAGTTTAATTCACGGGTGGTGGGACAGTATAATTCACGGGGTGTGGGACAGTATAATTCATGGGGAGTGGTACAGTTTAACTCACGGAGTGTGGGACAGTATAATTCACGGGGTGTAAGACAGTATAATTCATGGGGAGTGGTACAGTTTAATTCACGGGGAGTGGGACAGTATAATTCACGGGGTGTGGGACAGTATATTTTACGCTTTGTAGGACAGTATAATTCACGTGGAGAGGGACAGTATAATACACGCGGTGTGAGATAGTATAATTCACGGGGTGTGAGACAGAATAATTCACGAGGTGTGAGACAGTATAATTCACGGGGCATGGGACAGTATAATTCAGGGGTGTGAAACAGTATAATTCACGGGGTGTGGGACAGTATAATTCACGGGGTGTGGGACAGTATAATTCACGGGGTGTGGGACAGTATAATTCACTGGGAGTGGGACAGTATAATTCACGGGGAGTGGGACAGTATAATTCACGGGGAGTGAGAGAGTATAATTCACGGGGATTGGGACAGTATAATTCACGGGGAGTGGGACTGTATAATTCACGTGGATTGGGACAGTATAATTCACGGTGAGTGGTACAGTATAATTCACGGGATGTGAGACAGTATAATACACGGGGCATGGGACAGTATAATACACGGGGTGTGGGACAGTATAATTCACGGGGTGTGGGACAGTATAATTCACGGGGAGTGGGACAGTATAATTCACGGGGTGTGGGACAGTATAATTCATGGGGTGTGGGACAGTATAATTCACGGGGTGTGGGACAGTATATTTTACGCTTTGTAGGACAGTATAATTCACGGGGAGTGGGACAGTATAATTCACGGGGTGTGGGACAGTATATTTTACGTGGAGTGGGACAGTATAATTAACGCGGTGTCAGATAGTATAATTCACGGGGTGTGAGACAGTATAATTCACGGGAAGTGGGACAGTATAATTCACGGGGTGTGGGACAGTAGAATTCACGGGGAGTGGGACAGTATAATTCACGGGCTGTGGGACAGTATAATTCACGGGGTGTGGGAC
The DNA here is from genome assembly GCA_030390025.1 of Squalus acanthias. Classification (NCBI taxonomy): domain Eukaryota; kingdom Metazoa; phylum Chordata; class Chondrichthyes; order Squaliformes; family Squalidae; genus Squalus; species Squalus acanthias. Next base: position 1,406,433 of record JASTWF010000046.1, read on the forward strand.
AGTATAATTCACGGAGTGTGAGACAGTATAATTCACGGAGTGTGAGACAGTATAATACACGGGGCATGGGACAGTATAATTCACGGGGAGTCGGACAGTATAATTCACGGAGTGTGAACAGTATAATTCACGGGGTGTGGGCAGTATATTTTACGCTTTGAAGGACAGTATAATTCACGGGGAGTGGGACAGTATAATTCACGGGGTGTGGGACAGTATATTTTACGCTTTGCAGGACAGTATAATTCACGTGGAGTGGGACAGTATAATACACGCGGTGTGAGATAGTATAATTCACGGGGTGTGGGACAGTATAATTCACGGGGAGTGGGACAGTATAATTCACGGGGAGTGGGACAGTATAATTCACGGGGAGTGGTACAGTATAATTCATGGGGAGTGTTGCAGTATAATTCACCGGTAGTGGGAAGTATAATACACAGGTTATGGGACAATATTATACACGGGGAGTGAGAGAGTATAATTCACGGGGAGTGGGGCAGTATAATTCACGGCGTGTGGGACAGTACAATTCACGGGGTGTGAGACAGTATAATTCACGTGGATTGGGACAGTATAATTCACGAGGTGTGGGACAGTATAATTCACGTGGATTGGGACAGTATAATTCATGGGGTGAGGGACAGTATAATTCACGGGGTATGCGACAGTATAATTCACGGGGAGTTGGACAGTATAATTCACGGGATGTGGAACAGTATAATTCACGTGGATTGGGACAGTATAATTCACGGGGTGTGGGACAGTATAATTCACGTGGATTGGGACAGTATAATTCACGGGATGTGGAACAGTATAATTCACGTGGATTGGGATAGTATAATTCACAGGGTGAGGGACAGTATAATTCACGGGGTATGCGACAGTATAATTCACGGGGAGTTGGACAGTATAATTCATGGGGAGTGGGGCAGTATTATTTTAGGGGTGTTTGACAGCATAATTCACGTGGTGTGGGAATGTATAATTCAGGGGGAGTGGGGCAATATAATTCACGGGGTGTGAGACAGTATAATTCACGGGGTGGGGGAGACAGTATAATTCACGGGGTGTGAGACAATATAATTCACAGGGAGTGGGACAGTCTAATTCACGGAGTGTGAAACAGTATAATTCACGGGGTGTGGGCAGTATATTTTACGCTTTGAAGGACAGTATAATTCACGGGGAGTGGGACAGTATAATTCACGGGGTGTGGGACAGTATATTTTACGCTTTGTAGGACAGTATAATTCACGTGGAGTGGGACAGTATAATACACGCGGTGTGAGATAGTATAATTCACGGGGTGTGGGACAGTCTAATTCACGGAGTGTGAAACAGTATAATTCACGGGGTGTGGGCAGTATATTTTACGCTTTGAAGGACAGTATAATTCACGGGGAGTGGGACAGTATAATTCACGGGGTGTGGGACAGTATATTTTACGCTTTGTAGGACAGTATAATTCACGTGGAGTGGGACAGTATAATACACGCGGTGTGGGACAGTATAATTCACGGGGTGTGGGACAGTAGAATTCACGGGGAGTGGGACAGTATAATTCACGGGCTGTGGGACAGTATAATTCACGGGGTGTGGGACAGTATAATTCACGGAGTGTGAGACAGTATAATTCACGGAGTGTGAGACAGTATAATACACGGGGCATGGGACAGTATAATTCACGGGGAGTCGGACAGTATAATTCACGGAGTGTGAAACAGTATAATTCACGGGGTGTGGGCAGTATATTTTACGCATTGAAGGACAGTATAATTCACGGGGAGTGGGACAGTATAATTCACGGGGTGTGGGACAGTATATTTTACGCTTTGTAGGACAGTATAATTCACGTGGAGTGGGACAGTATAATACACGCGGTGTGAGATAGTATAATTCACGGGGTGTGGGACAGTATAATTCACGGGGAGTGGGACAGTATAATTCACGGGGAGTGGGACAGTATAATTCACGGGGAGTGGTACAGTATAATTCATGGGGTGAGGGACAGTATAATTCACGGGGTATGCGACAGTATAATTCACGGGGAGTTGGACAGTATAATTCACGGGATGTGGAACAGTATAATTCACGTGGATTGGGACAGTATAATTCACGGGGTGTGGGACAGTATAATTCACGTGGATTGGGACAGTATAATTCACGGGATGTGGAACAGTATAATTCACGTGGATTGGGATAGTATAATTCACAGGGTGAGGGACAGTATAATTCACGGGGTATGCGACAGTATAATTCACGGGGAGTTGGACAGTATAATTCATGGGGAGTGGGGCAGTATTATTTTAGGGGTGTTTGACAGCATAATTCACGTGGTGTGGGAATGTATAATTCAGGGGGAGTGGGGCAATATAATTCACGGGGTGTGAGACAGTATAATTCACGGGGTGGGGGAGACAGTATAATTCACGGGGTGTGAGACAGTATAATTCACAGGGAGTGGGACAGTCTAATTCACGGAGTGTGGAACGGAATAATTCACGGGGTGTGTGAACAGTATAACTCACGGGCTGTGAGACAGTATAATTCACGGGTTGTGCGACAATATAATTCACGGGGTGTGGGACAATATAATACACAGAGTGTGGGACAGTATAATACACGGAGTGAGGGACAGTATAATTCACTCTGTGTGGGAGACAGTATAATACACGGAGTGTGGGAGACAGTATGCTTCACGGGGTGGGGAACAGTATAATACAAGGGTGGGGGGGGTAACAGTATAATTCACGGGATGTGAGACAGTATAATTCACGGGGTGTGGGACAGTATAATTCACGGGGTGTGTGACAGCATAATTCACGGGGTGTGGGACAGTACAATTTATGGGGTATGGGACAGTATAATACACGGGGAGTGGGACAGTATAATACACGGGGTGTGGGACAGTATAATTCACGGGGTGTGCGACAGTATAATTCACGGGGTGTTTGACAGTATAATTCACGGGGTGTGGGACTGTATAATTCACGGGGTGTGGGACAGTATAATTCACGGGGAGTGGGACATTATAATTCATGGGGTGTGGAACAGTATAATTCACGGGGATTGGGACAATATAGTTCACGGTGTGTGTGACAGTTTAATTCAGGGGTGTGAGACAGTATAATTCATAGGGAGTGGGACAGTATTATTCAAGGGGTGTGTGACAGCATAATTCATGGGGTGGGGGAGAATATAATACATAGAAACATAGAAACACAGAAGATAGGAGCAGGAGTCGGCCATTCGGCCCCGCGAGCCTACTCCGCCATTCGATGAGATCATGGCTGATCATCCAAACTCAGTAACCTGTAACTGCCTTCTCCCCATATCCCTTGATACCTTTAGCTTTAGGAAATATATCTAACTCATTCTTGAATATATTTTATGAATTGGCCTCAACTACCTTCTGTGGTAGAAAGTTCCACAGGTTCACCACTCTCTGGGTGAAGAAATTCTTCCTCATTTCTGTCCTAAATGGCTTACCTGTTATCCTTACATTATGACCCCTGGTTCTGGACTCTCCGACCATCGGGAACATTCTTCCTGCATCTAGTTTGTCCAGACCTGTCAGAATTTTATATGTTTCGATGAGATCCCCTCTCATTCTTCTATACTCCAGTGAGTATAAGCCCAATCGACCCAATCTCTCCTCATATGTCTTTCCTGCCATCCCAGGTATCAGCCTTGTGAATCTTCGCTGAACTCCTTCCATGGCAAGAACATCCTTCCTCAGATAAGGCGACCAAAACTGCACATAGTACTCAAGGTGTGGTCTCACCAAGGCCCTGTACAACTGCAGCAGGACATCCCTGTTCCTATACTCAAACCCTTTCGCTATGAAGGCCAACATACCATTTGCCTTCTTCACCACCTGCTGCATCTGCATGCTTACTTTCAGCGACTGGTGCACAAGGACACCCAGGTCTCGTTGCACTTCCCCTTTTCCCAATCTATTGCCATTCAGATAATAGTCTGCCTTTCTGTTTTTGACACCAAAGTGGATAACCTCGCACTTATCCACATTATATTGCATCTGCCACGCTTCTGCCCACTCACCCAACCTGTCCAAATCATCCTGGAGTTTCTCGGTATCCTCCTCGCAGCACACACTCCCACCCAGCTTTGTGTCATCTGCAAACTTGGAGATATTACATTTAGTTCCCTTATCTAGATCATTGATGTATATTGTGAATAGCTGGGGTCCAAGGACCGATCCCTGCGGTACCCCACTAGTCACTGCTTGCCACTCGGAAAAAGACCCATTCATTCCTACTCTCTGCTTTCTGTCCGCCAACCAGTTCTCTATCCAAGTCAATACCTTGCCCCCAATCCCATGTGCCTTAACTTTACACGCTAATCTCTTATGCGGGACCTTATCAAAAGCCTTTTGAAAGTCCAAATACACCACATCTACTGGTTCTCCCTTATCTATTTTCCCAGTTACATCCTCAATAAATTCCAGTAGATTAGTCAAGCACGATTTACCTTTTGTAAATCCATGTTGACTTTGTCCGATCCTGTCACTGTTTTTCAATTGCTCAGCTTTTACAATCTTTATAATGGACTCTAGCATTTTCCCCAATACCGATGTAATTCCCTGCTTTCTCTCTACCACCCTTTTTGAATAGTGGGGTAACATTAGCTACCCTCCAATCCATGGGTACAGTTCCAGATTCCATCGAATGTTGGAAGATGATCAGCAATGCATCTACTATTTCTAGGGCCACTTCCTTAAGTACCTTAGGATGTAGATTATCAGGCCCTGGGGATTTATCGGCCTTCAATCCCGTCAATTTCCCTAACACCATTTCCCTGCAAATACTGATTTCTTTCAGTTCCTCCCTTTCATCAGACCGTATGTTCTCCAACATCTCTGGGAGGTTATTTGTGTCTTCCTTTGTGAAGACAGAACCAAAATATGCATTTAATTGGTCTGCCATTTCTTTGTTCCCCATTATATCTTCCCCCGCTTCTGACTGCAAGCAACCTACACTTGATTTCACTAATCTTTTTCTCTTCACATATCTATAAAAGCTCTTACAGTCAGTTTTTATGTTCCCAGCAAGCTTACTTTCATATTCTATTTTCCCCTTCTGAATTAATCCCTTTGTCCTCCTTTGTTGAATCCTAAACTGCTCCCAATCCTCAGGGCTACCGCTTTTTCTGGCCAATTTATATGCCCTCTCATTGGATCTTATGCTATCCCTAATTTCCCTTGTTAGCCACGGTTGAGTCACCCTTTTTGTTTTATTCTTATGCCACACTGGGATGAACAAATTGTGTAGTTCATCCATGCAGTCTTTGAATGTTTGCCATTGCCTATCCACCGTCAGCCCCTTGAGTAACATTCCCCAATCAATCCTACCCAATTCGCGCCTCATACCATCGTAGTTTCCTTCATTTAAATTCAGGACCCTAGTCTCTGATTCAACTACTTCACTCTCCATCCTAATGAAGAATTCTATCATATTATGATCACTCTGACCCAAGGGGCCTTGTACAACAAGATTGCTAATTAATCCTTTCTCGTTACATAATACCCAGTCTAAGATGGCCTACATGGGGAGTGAGACATTACAATTCACGGGGAGTGGGACAGTATAATTCATGTGTAGTGGGACAGTATAATTCATGGGGTGTGGGACAGTATAATACACGGCGTTTGGGACAGTATAATTCACGGGGTGTGGGATAGTATAATACACGGGGAGTGGGACAGTATAATACACGGGGTGTGGGACAGTATAATTCACGGGGAGTGAGAGAGTGTAATTCACGGGGAGTGAGACAGTATAATACACGGGGTGTGAGACACTATATATCAAGGGGCCTGGTGCAATATAATTCACAGGTAGTGCGACAGTATAATACACGGGCAGTGGGACAGATTCTTTCACGAGGTGTGGGACAGTATAATTCACGGGGAGTGAGACAGTATTATTCACGGGGAGTGGGGCAATATAATTCACAGGGTGTGAGACAGTATAATTCACGAGGTGTGGGACAGTATAATTCACAGGGTGTGGGACAATATAATTCACGGGGAGTGGGACAGTTTAATTCACGGGGAGTGGGGCAATATGATTCAAGAGGAGTGGGACAGTATAATTCTCCTGGAGTGGGACAATATAATACACGGTGTGTGTGACAGTATAATTCACGGTCAGTGTTACAGTTTAATTCACGGGGAGTGGGACAATATAATTCATGGGGTGTGGGACAGTATAATTCATGGGGTGTGGGAGAGTATAATACACGGAGTGTGGGACAGTATAATTCACCGGATGTGGAATAGTATAATACACGGAGAGTGGACAGTATAATTCACGCGGTGTGGGACAGTATAATTCATGGGGAATGGGACAATATAATTCACGGGGAGTGGGACAGTATTATTCACGGGGTCTGTGACAGCATAATTCACGGGGTGGGGGACTGTATAATTCACGGGAAGTGATAGAATATAATTCACGGGGTGTGAGACAGTATAATTCACGGGGTGTGGGACAGCATAATTCACGGGGAGTGGGACAGCATAATTCACGGGGTGTGAGACAGTATATTTCACGGGGAGTGGGACAGTATAATTCACGTGGTGCAGGACAGTATAATTCACGTGGTGCAGGACAGTATAATTCACAGGGAGTGGGACAGTATTATTTTAGGGGTGTTTGACAGCATAATTCACGGGGTGGGGGACAGTATAATAAACGGGGAGTGGGGCAATATGATTCAAGGGGAGTGGGACAGTATAATTCTCCTGGAGTGGGACAATATAATACACGCTGTGTGTGACAGTATAATTCAGGGTCAGTGTTAAGTTTAATTCACGGGGAGTGGGACAATATAATTCATGGGGTGTGGGACAGTATAATTCATGGGGTGTGGGAGAGTATAATACACGGAGTGTGGGACAGTGTAATTCACGGGATGTGGAATAGTATAATACACGGGGAGTGGACAGTATAATTCACACGGTGTGGGACAGTATAATTCATGGGGTGTGGGACAGTATAATTCATGGGGTGTGGGACAGTATAATTCACGGGGAGTGGGACAGTATAATTCACGGGATGTGTGACAGTATAATTCACGGGGAGTGGGACAGTATAATTCACGGGATGTGTGACAGTATAATTCACGGGGTGTGAGACAGTATATATTACGGGGAGTGGGACAGTAGAATTCGCGGGGAGTGGTGCAATATAGTTCATAGGGTGAGTGACAGTATAATTCCCCGACAGTGGGAGAGTTTAATACACGGGGAGTGGGAAAGTGTAACTCACGGGTTGTGGGACATTATATTTCATGGGGAGTGGGACAGTATAATCCACGGGGAATGGGACAATATAGTTAACGGAAATAACAACAGAAAACGCTGGAAAAACTCAGCAGGCCAGGCAGCATCCACCACCACCCTCCTCCGCCTGGCTGAACTTGTTCTCACATTGAACAACTTCTCCTTTGACTCTACCCATTTCCTCCAAATTAAAGGTGTTGCTATGGGTACCCGCATGGGTCCTAGCTATGCCTGCCTTTTCGTGGGATATGTGGAACACTCTTTGTTCCAGTCCTACTCGGGTCCCCTCCCTCACCTCTTTTTCCGGTACATTGATGACTGTATCGGTGCCGTCTCCTGCTCTCGCCCTGAACTAGAACATTTCATTCACTATGCTTCCAATTTCCACCCTTCCCTCACCTTCACATGGTCCATCTCCGACTCTTCCCTTCCCTTCCTCGACTTCTCCATCTCCATCTCTGGGGATAGGTTATTGACTAACATTCACTACAAGCCCACCGACTCCCACAGCTACCTGGACTACACTTCCTCCCACCCCGCCTCCTGTAAGGACTCTATTCCATTCTCCCAGTTTCTCCGTCTCCGCCGCATCTGCTCTGATGATGCCACCTTCCATACCAGTGCTTCCAACATGTCTTCCTTTTTCCTCAACCGAGGATTCCCCTCTACCGTGGTCGACACGGCCCTCGACCGTGTCCATTCTATCTCCCGCACATCTGCCCTCACCCCTGCCCCTCCCTCCCGGAACCACGATAGGGTTCCCCTTGTCCTCACCTTTCACCCCACCAGCCTCCACATTCAACGGATCATCCTCCGCCATTTCCGCCATCTCCAGCGTGATCCCACCACCAAACACATCTTCCCCTCACCTCCCCTTTCAGCATTCCGTAGGGACCGCTCCCTCCGCGACACCCTAGTCCACTCCTCTACCACCCCCAGCACCCCTTCCCCTTCGCCCGGCACCTTCCCGTGCACGCACAGGAGATGCAACACATGCCCTTATACCTCCCCTCTTCCCACTGTCCAGGGCCCCAAACACCCCTTCCAGGTGAAACAGCGATTTACTTGTACTTCCTGCAATTTAGTATACTGTATTCGCTGCTCACGATGTGGACTCCTCTACATTGGGGAGACCAAACGCAGATTGGGTGACCGCTTTGCGGAACACCTCCGTTCAGTCCGTAAGGGGGACCCCGAGCTCCCGGTGGCCTGTCACTTTAATTCACCGCTTCACTCCCACTCTGACCTCACCGTCCTCGGCCTATTACACTGTTCCACGGAAGCTCAGCGTAAGCTCGAGGAACAGCACCTCATCTTTCGTTTAGGCACGCTACAGCCCTCTGGACTCAATATCGAGTTCAACAATTTTAGATCATAACCTCAGCTCCAATCACATTTATATTTTATTTTATCCACCCTTTTATTTGTCCCCCCCCACCTTTTTTTTCCTCCTAGAAGCTGGCAGCTGTCCTTCATTCTGCCAGTGGATTTCACACTTCATTCAGCCTTAATCTGTCACATTTACACCACCTCTAGCCTTGCATATCTCTTAATGTCTCTTAATGTCTCTTCATCTTCCCCTTTGTTCCTTTATCCCCTCCCCCTTTTCCCAGCTTTACCCTGGCCTTAAATCTATTTGATTTCCGGCTCTTCCCAGTTCTGATGAAAGGTCATCGACCTGAAACGTTAACTCTCTTTCTCTCTCCACGGATGCTGCCTGGCCTGCTGAGTTTTTCCAGCGTTTTCTGTTGTTATTTCGGATTTCCAACATCCGCAGTATTTTGCTATCGTAATATAGTTAACGGGTTGTGTGACAGTATAATTCACGGGGAGTGGGACAGCATAATTCACGGAGTGTGGGACAGTATAATACACGGGGAGTGGGACAGTATAATTCACGGGGAGTGGGACAGTATAATTCACCGGTTGTGACACTATAATTCACGGGGTGTGAGACAGTATAATTCACGGCATGTGGGACAGTATAATTCATGGGGTGTGAGACAATATAAATCACGGGGACTGGTGCAATATAATTCAAGGGGAGTGGGACAGTATAATTCACGGGGTGTGGAAAAGTATAATACACGGGGAGTGGGAAAATATAATTCACGAGTTGTGGGGCAGTATAATTCACAGGGAGTGGGACAGTATTATTTTAGGGGTGTTTGACAGCATAATTCACGGGGTGGGGGACAGTATAATACACGGGGAGTGGGGCAATATGATTCAAGGGGAGTGGGACAGTATAATTCTCCTGGAGTGGGACAATATAATACACGCTGTGTGTGACAGTATAATTCAGGGTCAGTGTTACAGTTTAATTCACGGGGAGTGGGACAATATAATTCATGGGGTGTGGGACAGTATAATTCATGGGGTGTGGGAGAGTATAATACATGGAGTGTGGGACAGTATAATTCACGGGATGTGGAATAGTATAATACACGGGGAGTGGACAGTATAATTCACGCGGTGTGGGACAGTATAATTCATGGGGTGTGGGACAGTATAATTCATGGGGTGTGGGACAGTATAATTCACGGGGAGTGGGACAGTATAATTCACGGGATGTGTGACAGTATAATTCACGGGGAGTGGGACAGTATAATTCACGGGATGTGTGACAGTATAATTCACGGGGTGTGAGACAGTATATATCACGGGGAGTGGGACAGTAGAATTCGCGGGGAGTGGTGCAATATAGTTCATAGGGTGAGTGACAGTATAATTCCCCGACAGTGGGAGAGTTTAATACACGGGGAGTGGGAAAGTGTAACTCACGGGTTGTGGGACATTATATTTCACGGGGAGTGGGACAGTATAATCCACGGGGAATGGGACAATATAGTTAACGGAAATAACAACAGAAAACGCTGGAAAAACTCAGCAGGCCAGGCAGCATCCACCACCACCCTCCTCCGCCTGGCTGAACTTGTTCTCACATTGAACAACTTCTCCTTTGACTCTACCCATTTCCTCCAAATTAAAGGTGTTGCTATGGGTACCCGCATGGGTCCTAGCTATGCCTGCCTCTCTTAATGTCTCTTAATGTCTCTTCATCTCCCCCTTTGTTCCTTTATCCCCTCCCCCTTTTCCCAGCTTTACCCTGGCCTTAAATCTATTTGATTTCCGGCTCTTCCCAGTTCTGATGAAAGGTCATCGACCTGAAACGTTAACTCTCTTTCTCTCTCCACGGATGCTGCCTGGCCTGCTGAGTTTTTCCAGCGTTTTCTGTTGTTATTTCGGATTTCCAGCATCCGCAGTATTTTGCTATCGTAATATAGTTAACGGGTTGTGTGACAGTATAATTCACGGGGAGTGGGACAGCATAATTCACGGAGTGTGGGACAGTATAATACACGGGGAGTGGGACAGTATAATTCACGGGGAGTGGGACAGTATAATTCACCGGTTGTGACACTATAATTCACGGGGTGTGAGACAGTATAATTCACGGCATGTGGGACAGTATAATTCATGGGGTGTGAGACAATATAAATCACGGGGGCTGGTGCAATATAATTCAAGGGGAGTGGGACAGTATAATTCACGGGGTGTGGAAAAGTATAATACACGGGGAGTGGGAAAATATAATTCACGAGTTGTGGGGCAGTATAATTCACAGGGAGTGGGACAGTATTATTTTAGGGGTGTTTGACAGCATAATTCACGGGGTGGGGGACAGTATAATACACGGGGAGTGGGGCAATATGATTCAAGGGGAGTGGGACAGTATAATTCTCCTGGAGTGGGACAATATAATACACGCTGTGTGTGACAGTATAATTCAGGGTCAGTGTTACAGTTTAATTCACGGGGAGTGGGACAATATAATTCATGGGGTGTGGGACAGTATTATTCATGGGGTGTGGGAGAGTATAATACACGGAGTGTGGGACAGTATAATTCACGGGATGTGGAATAGTATAATACACGGGGAGTGGAAAGTATAATTCACGCGGTGTGGGACAGTATAATTCATGGGGTGTGGGACAGTATAATTCATGGGGTGTGGGACAGTATAATTCACGGGGAGTGGGACAGTATAATTCACGGGATGTGTGACAGTATAATTCACGGGGAGTGGGACAGTATAATTCACGGGATGTGTGACAGTATAATTCACGGGGTGTGAGACAGTATATATCACGGGGAGTGGGACAGTAGAATTCGCGGGGAGTTGTGCAATATAGTTCATAGGGTGAGTGACAGTATAATTCCCCGACAGTGGGAGAGTTTAATACACGGGTAGTGGGAAAGTGTAACTCACGGGTTGTGGGACATTATATTTCACGGGGAGTGGGACAGTATAATCCACGGGAATGGGACAATATAGTTAACGGAAATAACAACAGAAAACGCTGGAAAAACTCAGCAGGCCAGGCAGCATCCACCACCACCCTCCTCCGCCTGGCTGAACTTGTTCTCACATTGAACAACTTCTCCTTTGACTCTACCCATTTCCTCCAAATTAAAGGTGTTGCTATGGGTACCCGCATGGGTCCTAGCTATGCCTGCCTCTCTTAATGTCTCTTAATGTCTCTTCATCTCCCCCTTTGTTCCTTTATCCCCTCCCCCTTTTCCCAGCTTTACCCTGGCCTTAAATCTATTTGATTTCCGGCTCTTCCCAGTTCTGATGAAAGGTCATCGACCTGAAACGTTAACTCTCTTTCTCTCTCCACGGATGCTGCCTGGCCTGCTGAGTTTTTCCAGCGTTTTCTGTTGTTATTTCGGATTTCCAGCATCCGCAGTATTTTGCTATCGTAATATAGTTAACGGGTTGTGTGACAGTATAATTCACGGGGAGTGGGACAGCATAATTCACGGAGTGTGGGACAGTATAATACACGGGGAGTGGGACAGTATAATTCACGGGGAGTGGGACAGTATAATTCACCGGTTGTGACACTATAATTCACGGGGTGTGAGACAGTATAATTCACGGCATGTGGGACAGTATAATTCATGGGGTGTGAGACAATATAAATCACGGGGACTGGTGCAATATAATTCAAGGGGAGTGGGACAGTATAATTCATGGGGTGTGGAAAAGTATAATACACGGGGAGTGGGAAAATATAATTCACGAGTTGTGGGGCAGTATAATTCACAGGGAGTGGGACAGTATTATTTTAGGGGTGTTTGACAGCATAATTCACGGGGTGGGGGACAGTATAATACACGGGGAGTGGGGCAATATGATTCAAGGGGAGTGGGACAGTATAATTCTCCTGGAGTGGGACAATATAATACACGCTGTGTGTGACAGTATAATTCAGGGTCAGTGTTACAGTTTAATTCACGGGGAGTGGGACAATATAATTCATGGGGTGTGGGACAGTATAATTCATGGGGTGTGGGAGAGTATAATACACGGAGTGTGGGACAGTATAATTCACGGGATGTGGAATAGTATAATACACGGGGAGTGGACAGTATAATTCACGCGGTGTGGGACAGTATAATTCATGGGGTGTGGGACAGTATAATTCATGGGGTGTGGGACAGTATAATTCACGGGGAGTGGGACAGTATAATTCACGGGATGTGTGACAGTATAATTCACGGAGAGTGGGACAGTATAATTCACGGGATGTGTGACAGTATAATTCACGGGGTGTGAGACAGTATATATCACGGGGAGTGGGACAGTAGAATTCGCGGGGAGTGGTGCAATATAGTTCATAGGGTGAGTGACAGTATAATTCCCCGACAGTGGGAGAGTTTAATACACGGGTAGTGGGAAAGTGTAACTCACGGGTTGTGGGACATTATATTTCACGGGGAGTGGGACAGTATAATCCACGGGGAATGGGACAATATAGTTAACGGAAATAACAACAGAAAACGCTGGAAAAACTCAGCAGGCCAGGCAGCATCCACCACCACCCTCCTCCGCCTGGCTGAACTTGTTCTCACATTGAACAACTTCTCCTTTGACTCTACCCATTTCCTCCAAATTAAAGGTGTTGCTATGGGTACCCGCATGGGTCCTAGCTATGCCTGCCTTTTCGTGGGATATGTGGAACACTCTTTGTTCCAGTCCTACTCGGGTCCCCTCCCTCACCTCTTTTTCCGGTACATTGATGACTGTATCGGTGCCGTCTCCTGCTCTCGCCCTGAACTAGAACATTTCATTCACTATGCTTCCAATTTCCACCCTTCCCTCACCTTCACATGGTCCATCTCCGACTCTTCCCTTCCCTTCCTCGACTTCTCCATCTCCATCTCTGGGGATAGGTTATTGACTAACATTCACTACAAGCCCACCGACTCCCACAGCTACCTGGACTACACTTCCTCCCACCCCGCCTCCTGTAAGGACTCTATTCCATTCTCCCAGTTTCTCCGTCTCCGCCGCATCTGCTCTGATGATGCCACCTTCCATACCAGTGCTTCCAACATGTCTTCCTTTTTCCTCAACCGAGGATTCCCCTCTACCGTGGTCGACACGGCCCTCGACCGTGTCCATTCTATCTCCCGCACATCTGCCCTCACCCCTGCCCCTCCCTCCCGGAACCACGATAGGGTTCCCCTTGTCCTCACCTTTCACCCCACCAGCCTCCACATTCAACGGATCATCCTCCGCCATTTCCGCCATCTCCAGCGTGATCCCACCACCAAACACATCTTCCCCTCACCTCCCCTTTCAGCATTCCGTAGGGACCGCTCCCTCCGCGACACCCTAGTCCACTCCTCTACCACCCCCAGCACCCCTTCCCCTTCGCCCGGCACCTTCCCGTGCACGCACAGGAGATGCAACACATGCCCTTATACCTCCCCTCTTCCCACTGTCCAGGGCCCCAAACACCCCTTCCAGGTGAAACAGCGATTTACTTGTACTTCCTGCAATTTAGTATACTGTATTCGCTGCTCACGATGTGGACTCCTCTACATTGGGGAGACCAAACGCAGATTGGGTGACCGCTTTGCGGAACACCTCCGTTCAGTCCGTAAGGGGGACCCTGAGCTCCCGGTGACCTGTCACTTTAATTCACCGCTTCACTCCCACTCTGACCTCACCGTCCTCGGCCTATTACACTGTTCCACGGAAGCTCAGCGTAAGCTCGAGGAACAGCACCTCATCTTTCGTTTAGGCACGCTACAGCCCTCTGGACTCAATATCGAGTTCAACAATTTTAGATCATAACCTCAGCTCCAATCACATTTATATTTTATTTTATCCACCCTTTTATTTGTCCCCCCCCACCTTTTTTTTCCTCCTAGAAGCTGGCAGCTGTCCTTCATTCTGCCAGTGGATTTCACACTTCATTCAGCCTTAATCTGTCACATTTACACCACCTCTAGCCTTGCATATCTCTTAATGTCTCTTAATGTCTCTTCATCTTCCCCTTTGTTCCTTTATCCCCTCCCCCTTTTCCCAGCTTTACCCTGGCCTTAAATCTATTTGATTTCCGGCTCTTCCCAGTTCTGATGAAAGGTCATCGACCTGAAACGTTAACTCTCTTTCTCTCTCCACGGATGCTGCCTGGCCTGCTGAGTTTTTCCAGCGTTTTCTGTTGTTATTTCGGATTTCCAGCATCCGCAGTATTTTGCTATCGTAATATAGTTAACGGGTTGTGTGACAGTATAATTCACGGGGAGTGGGACAGCATAATTCACGGAGTGTGGGACAGTATAATACACGGGGAGTGGGACAGTATAATTCACGGGGAGTGGGACAGTATAATTCACCGGTTGTGACACTATAATTCACGGGGTGTGAGACAGTATAATTCACGGCATGTGGGACAGTATAATTCATGGGGTGTGAGACAATATAAATCACGGGGACTGGTGCAATATAATTCAAGGGGAGTGGGACAGTATAATTCACGGGGTGTGGAAAAGTATAATACACGGGGAGTGGGAAAATATAATTCACGAGTTGTGGGGCAGTATAATTCACAGGGAGTGGGACAGTATTATTTTAGGGGTGTTTGACAGCATAATTCACGGGGTGGGGGACAGTATAATACACGGGGAGTGGGGCAATATGATTCAAGGGGAGTGGGACAGTATAATTCTCCTGGAGTGGGACAATATAATACACGCTGTGTGTGACAGTATAATTCAGGGTCAGTGTTACAGTTTAATTCACGGGGAGTGGGACAATATAATTCATGGGGTGTGGGACAGTATAATTCATGGGGTGTGGGAGAGTATAATACACGGAGTGTGGGACAGTATAATTCACGGGATGTGGAATAGTATAATACACGGGGAGTGGACAGTATAATTCACGCGGTGTGGGACAGTATAATTCATGGGGTGTGGGACAGTATAATTCATGGGGTGTGGGACAGTATAATTCACGGGGAGTGGGACAGTATAATTCACGGGATGTGTGACAGTATAATTCACGGGGAGTGGGACAGTATAATTCACGGGATGTGTGACAGTATAATTCACGGGGTGTGAGACAGTATATATCACGGGGAGTGGGACAGTAGAATTCGCGGGGAGTGGTGCAATATAGTTCATAGGGTGAGTGACAGTATAATTCCCCGACAGTGGGAGAGTTTAATACACGGGTAGTGGGAAAGTGTAACTCACGGGTTGTGGGACATTATATTTCACGGGGAGTGGGACAGTATAATCCACGGGGAATGGGACAATATAGTTAACGGAAATAACAACAGAAAACGCTGGAAAAACTCAGCAGGCCAGGCAGCATCCACCACCACCCTCCTCCGCCTGGCTGAACTTGTTCTCACATTGAACAACTTCTCCTTTGACTCTACCCATTTCCTCCAAATTAAAGGTGTTGCTATGGGTACCCGCATGGGTCCTAGCTATGCCTGCCTTTTCGTGGGATATGTGGAACACTCTTTGTTCCAGTCCTACTCGGGTCCCCTCCCTCACCTCTTTTTCCGGTACATTGATGACTGTATCGGTGCCGTCTCCTGCTCTCGCCCTGAACTAGAACATTTCATTCACTATGCTTCCAATTTCCACCCTTCCCTCACCTTCACATGGTCCATCTCCGACTCTTCCCTTCCCTTCCTCGACTTCTCCATCTCCATCTCTGGGGATAGGTTATTGACTAACATTCACTACAAGCCCACCGACTCCCACAGCTACCTGGACTACACTTCCTCCCACCCCGCCTCCTGTAAGGACTCTATTCCATTCTCCCAGTTTCTCCGTCTCTGCCGCATCTGCTCTGATGATGCCACCTTCCATACCAGTGCTTCCAACATGTCTTCCTTTTTCCTCAACCGAGGATTCCCCTCTACCGTGGTCGACACGGCCCTCGACCGTGTCCATTCTATCTCCCGCACATCTGCCCTCACCCCTGCCCCTCCCTCCCGGAACCACGATAGGGTTCCCCTTGTCCTCACCTTTCACCCCACCAGCCTCCACATTCAACGGATCATCCTCCGCCATTTCCGCCATCTCCAGCGTGATCCCACCACCAAACACATCTTCCCCTCACCTCCCCTTTCAGCATTCCGTAGGGACCGCTCCCTCCGCGACACCCTAGTCCACTCCTCTACCACCCCCAGCACCCCTTCCCATTCGCCCGGCACCTTCCCGTGCACGCACAGGAGATGCAACACATGCCCTTATACCTCCCCTCTTCCCACTGTCCAGGGCCCCAAACACCCCTTCCAGGTGAAACAGCGATTTACTTGTACTTCCTGCAATTTAGTATACTGTATTCGCTGCTCACGATGTGGACTCCTCTACATTGGGGAGACCAAACGCAGATTGGGTGACCGCTTTGCGGAACACCTCCGTTCAGTCCGTAAGGGGGACCCCGAGCTCCCGGTGGCCTGTCACTTTAATTCACCGCTTCACTCCCACTCTGACCTCACCGTCCTCGGCCTATTACACTGTTCCACGGAAGCTCAGCGTAAGCTCGAGGAACAGCACCTCATCTTTCGTTTAGGCACGCTACAGCCCTCTGGACTCAATATCGAGTTCAACAATTTTAGATCATAACCTCAGCTCCAATCACATTTATATTTTATTTTATCCACCCTTTTATTTGTCCCCCCCCACCTTTTTTTTCCTCCTAGAAGCTGGCAGCTGTCCTTCATTCTGCCAGTGGATTTCACACTTCATTCAGCCTTAATCTGTCACATTTACACCACCTCTAGCCTTGCATATCTCTTAATGTCTCTTAATGTCTCTTCATCTTCCCCTTTGTTCCTTTATCCCCTCCCCCTTTTCCCAGCTTTACCCTGGCCTTAAATCTATTTGATTTCCGGCTCTTCCCAGTTCTGATGAAAGGTCATCGACCTGAAACGTTAACTCTCTTTCTCTCTCCAAGGATGCTGCCTGGCCTGCTGAGTTTTTCCAGCGTTTTCTGTTGTTATTTCGGATTTCCAGCATCCGCAGTATTTTGCTATCGTAATATAGTTAACGGGTTGTGTGACAGTATAATTCACGGGGAATGGGACAGCATAATTCACGGAGTGTGGGACAGTATAATACACGGGGAGTGGGACAGTATAATTCACGGGGAGTGGGACAGTATAATTCACCGGTTGTGACACTATAATTCACGGGGTGTGAGACAGTATAATTCACGGCATGTGGGACAGTATAATTCATGGGGTGTGAGACAATATAAATCACGGGGACTGGTGCAATATAATTCAAGGGGAGTGGGACAGTATAATTCACGGGGTGTGGAAAAGTATAATACACGGGGAGTGGGAAAATATAATTCACGAGTTGTGGGGCAGTATAATTCACAGGGAGTGGGACAGTATTATTCAAGGGGTGTGTGACAGCATAATTCACGGGGTGGCGGACAGTATAATACACGAGGTGGAGGAACAGTATAATACATGGGGAGTGAGACAATATAATTCACGGAATGCAGGACCGTATAATTCACGGCATGTGGGACAGTATAATTCACGGGGTGGGGGACAGTATAATACACGAGGTGGAGGAACAGTATAATTCATGGGGAGTGAGACAGTATAATACACGGGGTTTGGGAGAGTTTAATTCACGGGGTGTGGGACACTATATTTCACGGGGTGTGGGACAGTATAATTCACGGGGAGTGGGACAGTATAATACACGGGGAGTGAGACACTATAATACCCGGTGTTTGGGACAGTATAATTCACGGGGTGTGGGACAGTTTAATTCACCGGTTGTGACACTATAATTCACGGGGAGTGAGACAGTATAATTCACGGGGAGTGAGACAGTATTATTCACGGGGTGGGGGACAGTATAATTCACGGGGTGTGGGACAGTATAATTCACGGGGAGTGAGACAGTATTATTCACCACGGGGTGGGGGACAGTATAATTCACGGGATGTGTGACAGTATAATTCACGTGGAGTGGGACAGTATAATACACGGGGAGTGGGACAGTATAATACACGGGGAGTGGGACAGTATAATTCACGGGGTGCGGGACAGTATAATTCACGGGGTGTGGGACAGTATAATTCACAGGGAGTGGGACAATATCATTCTTGGGGTGTGGGACAGTATAATTCACGGAGTATGGGACAGTATAATTCGCGGGGTGTGGGATAGTATAATTCGCGGGGTTTTGGGGATGTTTTATACCTGGATTACCGGAATTCCTTCTAACAATTAATCTCCCTATGTGAGAAGATCCTTCCTAACATTAATTCCAGTTTGTACCTTCAGCCGTCTTTCCTGCCATCACTTTGAAAGCGGCAGCTTCCGTGGTATATCTCTATTAACGTCCCTCCTCATTCATTTCTAAGCTCCCCTCACACCTGGTTCTCCCCACATCAATACTCCAAGCCTGTTACCCGGTCTCGGCACATTTTCCAGATCTCGGTTAATTCCGCGATCCTTCAGTTACCGGAACTGGATCCATGTGCGGCCTGACCAAACAGTGTTTTCAACCGGAGCCCTTCCACATGCGCTCTGCTGTTTTGCTCCTGCAGCTCAGTATTCTTCGCTTCATTGCTTCTTCCCCCACACGACCGGGCATGGGCATTGTTGAGTGTGCTATAAGTCCCGGATCTCTTTGAGATGTTCTCCTATCTCTCTGTTCGTTCATTATTTGCCTTCAATTGTTTAACCATATTATCCGGATTGTGAAAATGATCAGTCTGTTGGCTCTACGTCCATTGCCTCGTTACTCCAGGCGCGTCTGAATCCCATCCCATTCATGTGTACTCTTTTGATGCACACAGACACACATAAACAGTAACTTAACTTAAAACATTAAAGGAAACGTAATAAATTAAATTAAAATCTGGTTCCCGGGGGTGATGATGCACTCCAGTCCCTGCGGTGCTCACCGGTCGCGGAAGGCCTCGAGCGGACCGGCGGACAACGCGTGCTTCATCTCCAGAGCCACCCGGGCGCGAACCTGGCCGCGGAAGAGAGGCAGGCAGTCGGGCCGAACGACCCCCTCGACCGCCCGCTGCCTGGACCAGTTAATGGCCACTTTACCCATTCATGTGTAACGTGAAGTACATAAATAGACACCTACTGAATGAAAAATGTAATTAGTCGCTTGTGTGACTAACTGTTTAACGGATCTAAATTCTGCAGTGAAATTTTACTTCCTCCACTGTCTCTGTTGCACTCCATATTTTGCTATGGTTTATAACATTCACATGCCTACAGTTGGGTTCATAGAATTACATAGAAATGACAACACGGAAACAGGCCGTTGGGCGCAACCAATCCCGATTGGTGTTCATTCTGCACATGAGCAGTGGGCTTAATCCCCTGCACCTGCCTATGCCATATCCTTTCATCACTCTTTCACTCAACCACCTTTCTAACCTACTCTTAAATGTTGACATGGTCGCTGCTTCAATCACTAACTGCGGTCGTGCGTTCCACAGCCTCACAACCCTTTGTACAATTTTCATGCTCTCTGCCCTAAATCTCTTACATTTAATCTTATATCTATAGAATCATAGAATGATACAGCACAGAAGGAGGCCATTTGGCCCATCGTGCCTCTGCCAGCTCTTTGAAAGAGCTCTCCAATTAGTTCCACTCACCTGCTATTTCCCCATAGCCCTGCAATTTATTTCCTTGTCAAGTATTTATCCAATTCCCTTTTGAAAGTTATTATTGAATCTGCTTCCACCGCCCTTTCAGGCAGTGCATTCCAGATCACAACTCGCTGCATAACATTTTGTTTCCTCATGTTGCCAATCACCTTAAATCTGTGTCCTCTGGTTACCGACCCTTCTGCCACTGGAAACAGTTTCTCCTTATTTACTCTATCAAAACATTTCAAGATTTTGAACACCTTTATCCAGTCACCACTTAATCTTCTCTGTTCCGAGCCATTGTCCAGGGTTTGAGGCTGAACCAGACTGCTCGCAACCTCAGTGTCCTATCTGACCCTAAGGTGAACTTCTAATCCCATATCTTCTCCATCACCAAGGATAACCTATTTCCACCTCCTGTAATATTCCCATTTTCGCCCCTGCCTCAGCTCATCTGCTGCTGAAACCCTCATCCATGCATTTGTTATCTCCAGACTCGACTATTCCAATGCTCTCATGGCCGGCTTCCACACTCCATAAATATGAGCTCATCTAAACCTCTGCTGCCCGTACCCTAACTCGCACCAAGTCCCGTTAGCCATCATCCCTGTGCTCACTGACCTATATTAGCTCCCGATCCAGCAATGCCTCGATTTTAAAATTCTCGTCCTCATGTTCAAATCCCTCCATAGCCTCGTCCCTCCCTATCTCTGTAACCTCCTCCAGCTTTACAACACTCTGAGAACTCTGCCTTCCTCCAATTCCGGACTTGTGCTCATCCTTTATTTCCTTAGCTCCACCATTGGCGGCCTTGCCTTCAGCTGCCTAGGCTCTACATTCTGAAATTCCCTCCCTAAACCTCTCCATCTCTACCTCTCCCTCCGCCTTTAAGCTGCTGCTTAAAACCCAACTCTTTGACCAACCTTTTGGTCATCTGTCCTAATATCTCCTTATGTGGCTCGGTGTCACATTTTGTCTGATATCGCTCCTGTGAAGCACCTTGGGACATTTTGCTATGATAGGGGCTATATAAATGCAAGCTTTTGTTGTTGTAGTTGGCTCGGAGTATACAACGGATAGACTCGACAGTCTTTGATCAGTGGTTTTAATATTAAGGAGCGAACTGCTCGGCATTATGGAATCGTGAGTTAAAAATGTTGCTATTTTTTATCAATGAAATCCTATTCACAGTGGGCATGCGGAGAAAGTGAGGTGTCCGCCCCGTCTCCTGTCACCGAGGTATTGTAATACAAGCCTTTTCTAATCACCAGCTGCATTCAAACCGAACCCTTGCAGGGCCTTCCAATCAGATTCTCGGATTAGCCCCTAGAGCAACATAGAGTCACCCAGCTCATCACGCAACAAGCAGATCCAGAGTGATCGCATTCAAGTGACAGCATCTGAGTGTCATAACCCACTAAAGATCAAGCAACCTCATCACAGAGGTATATCACAATGAGGGGCATGCAGCTTCAAAGTGGTAGATTCCATAAAAGGACAAATTGTACCGTTCAGTACACCGTATCCCGCAAAACAGGGGGCAATCAGCTACCTCCCCCCATGTTTCCCGGTATATCCCATCCTCAAATTATCGTTGCCGACCAGAGACATGTTCCACCAGATAGCAACAGTGAGATAGTAAATTCATTCCGACTTGACTGTAATGAGATGCAAGTCACACATTCCCCATATTGAGTATGTAGTGTATGTATAAATTCCTAGCCTGTCCAGTTCTTTTCCATCTATTCCTGACATGGCGATCAAGCATTGGCTCGGCCAGGTAATGCCCATCAACCATTGGCCTGGCCAGCTCTCACCCATATATTCCTGGCCCAGCCAGATCTTTTCCTACTACTCCTGGCCCAACCAGCACCTGCGCATTTACCCCTGGCCCAGGAAGTGCCTCTCCATTTACTCCTGGGCCCGCCATTTCTTGTGCAACTACACATGGGCCAGCCAGCACCTGTCCATTTACTCCTGACACGACCAGCTCTTGTCCATCTACTCCTGGGCCAGCCTGCCCCTGTCCATGTAATCTTGGCCCGGCCAGCATTGTCCATCAACACCTGGCCCAGCCAACCCCTGTCCATCTATTCCTGGCCCGTCCAGCTCTTGTACATCAACATCTGGCCCAGCCAGCGCCTGTCCATGTAATCTTGGCCCAGCCAGCACCTGTCCATCTACATATGGTCCAGCCAGCGCTTGTCCATCTACTCCTGGCCCGACCAGCTCTTGTCCATCTACACCTGGCCCAGCCAGCACCTGTCCATCTACATATGGCCCAGCCAGCGCTTGTCCATCTACTCCTGGCCCGACCAGCTCTTGTCCATCTACACCTGGCCCAGCCAGCACCTGTCTATCTACTCCTGGCCCAGCCACCACCTGTCCATCTACACCTGGCCCAACCAGCACCTGTCCATCTACACCTGGCCCAACCAGCACCTGTCCATCTACACCTGGCCCAGCCAGCTCTTGTCCATCTAAACCTGGCCCAGCCAGCTCTTGTCCATCTACACCTGGCCCAGCCAGCACCTGTCCATCTACACCTGGCCCAACCAGCACCTGTCCATCTACACCTGGCCCAGCCAGCACCTGTCCATCTACACCTGGCCTAGCCAGCACCTGTCCATCTACTCCTGGCCCAACCAGCACCTGTCCATCTACACCTGGCCTAGCCAGCACCTGTCCATCTACTCCTGGCCCAACCAGCACCTGTCCATCTACACCTGGCCCAGCCAGCATCTGTCCATCTACTCCTGGCCCAACCAGCACCTGTCCATCTACACCTGGCCCAACCAGCATCTGTCCATCTACTCCTGGCCCAGCCAGCTCTTGTCCATCTAAACCTGGCCCAGCCAACTCTTGTCCATCTACACCTGGCCCAGCCAGCACCTGTCCATCTACTACTGGCCCAACCAGCACCTGTCCATCTACACCTGGCCCAGCCAGCTCTTGTCCATCTACACCTGGCCCAGCCAGCACCTGTCCACCTACTCCTGGCCCAACCAGTACCTGCCCATCTACACCTGGCCCAGCCAGCACCTGTCCATCTACAGCTGGCCCAGCCAGCTCTTGTCCATCTACACCTGGCCCAGCCAGCACCTGTCCATCTACTCCTGGCCCAACCAGCTCTTGTCCATCTACACCTGGCCCAGCCATCACCTGTCCATCTACTCCTGGCCCAGCCAGCACCTGTCCATCTACTCCTGGCCCAGCCAGCACCTGTCCATCTACACCTGGCCCAGCCATCACCTGTCCATCTACACCTGGCCCAGCCAGCACCTGTCCATCTACACCTGGCCCAGCCAGCACCTGTCCATCTACACCTGGCCCAGCCAGCACCTGTCCATCTACTCCTGGCCCAACCAGTACCTGTCCATCTACACCTGGCCCAGCCAGCACCTGTCCATCTACAGCTGGCCCAGCCAGCTCTTGTCCATCTACACTTGGCCCAGCCAGCACCTGGCCATCTACAGCTGGCCCAGCCAGCTCTTGTCCATCTACACTTGGCCCAGCCAGTACCTGTCCATCTACACCTGGCCCAGCCAGCACCTGGCCATCTACAGCTGGCCCAGCCAGCTCTTGTCCATCTACACCTGCCACTATCAGCTCTTGTCCATCTACTTCTGCTTTAGTGAGGCTCCGAAAGCTGGCGGGTATTGGGCATTCAAATCAATAATCTCAGTAATTAAAGTGGGAAAGCTTTGAGAGTATTTTCGTTTATAAAAAACTGATAAACTTACATGGAATTTAAAGCACAGAAACAGGCCATTCGGCCGAACTGGTCTGTGCTGGTGTTTCTGCTCCACTCGAGCCTCCTCCCATCTTTCTTCATCTAACTCTATCAGCATAACCTTCTATTCCCTTCTCCCTCATATGCTTATCGAGCCTCCCCTTAAATGTATCTATACTATTCGCTTCAACCACTGCCTGTGGGAGCGAGTTCCACATTCTCATCACTCTCTGGGTAAATAAGTTTCTTCTGAATTCCCTGAATTCTATATTAAAATTAATTGCCATTTACACGCCATTCTGCAAGTTTATTAACGTCTCGTATTTTTTTCGCAGTCTTCCCCGGTATTAACTATATTTTAACCAAACCCCCATGTTGGTGTCATCCGCAAATTTTGAAATTGTACTTCCGATTCCCGAGTCCAAATTATTGATGTAAATTGTGAACAGCAGTGGTCCCGGCACCGATCCTTGTGGAACACCACTTCCTGCCTTTTTCCAGTCTCAGTAACTATATTTAACTCCTAAACACTTTGCCTTAAATGTTTCTTTATACAAAGAGTGGTGAGAATGTGGAACTCGCTGCCACAGGGAGGTGGCTGAAGCAGAGAGCAATGATGTAATTAATGCATAAATGGGGGGAAGGGAACTGAGGGACACGGGACCGGGTGGGAAGAGTTAATTAAAATGGGTTGGAGTTCGTGTGGAGTATGAATACCGGGTGAGACCAGTTTCTACAGATTCGATGTATGTCAATTTTCTGGCATACGTGATGACCTTTGATATCGGCTCTCTCTCTCTCTGCTCCACTCACATCAATTACGGGCAGTTCTCCGAAACAATGGGTGAAAAGGGTGATCTTAAACCGGCCCAAGGGCCTCCCTAGGGCTGCCCCCAAAACACACTGTGGGCTGGGATGCCATTCCATACCAGCAACCGCCCTCAAGTGGGATTTGAGGCTGCAGGATAAAGACTCCCGCATTACTGGACCAGGATCTCACTGAATGGCGGAACAGGCTCGAGGGGCTGAATGGCCTCCTCCTGTTCCTACGACCGAAATCAGATGGCCATGCAAGAAAAGGACTGTTTTTTGTGCCATTCCCCACCTAACAGGTTGTCAGACACATTAGACATGTGGCCGGCAGCTACTTGTGTAAGATCAGGAAGGCGATGCCTATATCCACTCACCACATTGCCGCCGAACCGCACTCCCTGCTCAACTATGCCCGCCGTTCCTTGCCGCACCCCAAGTCCCACTCCCTCTCCACTGAGTCTCTGTCACTTCCTCCACCTCCTTCCTCGTTTCTGAGCCAGGACTCGCCCAATCAGCGGCGGGTCAATGCAATGCTAGTTCAATGAGGAGAGGGATCCGCACTTTAGGCTATTTGAACAAGGGAGTCACAGCTCAGCGACAAAAGCACCGTACTTGGCTTTTGAGGCGCGGGTTGTCCGCCGCTATCTACTCTATATTAGGGCGTGTGGACACTTTAGAACAGATTTATCGATCACGCCATCCAAAGGCACCGGGCATTGGCTGATGCTTAGTAAGATGCTATTAATGATCTGAGGGAAAGTGCATGGAGTGAAAGGCCCACATTTCTGATTTTTGGCCTCGCGGTACGGGAAGAGGCGGCAGGTCGGAGGACCTGCTCACGAGTCTGCTCCTAGACCTGGCAAAAACAGCGGTTCACAGGTTCAGGGAGCGAGCGACTGCCTGCCTCTCTTCCGCAGACTTGTCCGTTCCTGGGTGGCCCCATGAGCATGCAGTGCCCCCGTATACCCTCGGGCCTTCTGCGACCGGTGGGCAACGCAGGGAATAGAATGTATGTTTGACATGGATAATAATATTGCGATTTAGCATTATACGCTTATATTAGTTTGATTAGACCTCATGCTTAAATTACTATTTTAATGGGGTCTCCTCGGATGAGAGGGCACTTGTGGAGCTGTTTTTCTGTTTGTGACACTGGGGCAACCCAATGTCACCCTTATCGGTATAATCAAAAGTAGGCAAGAAGTGAAAAGCGACAGGATTAGGAGCCATTAGGAGAGGTCTGAACAGAGTGGGGAGTGGACTTGAACAGAGTGTTTTATTTGGGAATTTGGAAAGAGTGGGGATTTGGAGAAGAGGGGGAAGGAGTTGCTGCTTTTTGCCTACACTACTTGTAGAGCTTTGTGTAAAAGGTAGATATTTCATTTCAGTACCCATAACTTAATCTAGATCAAGTAAGTAGTCAGGAATCTACACTGCAAATTAAGTTACCTAATTACAAATTTAATTAAATGTAATTAAATAAAACAAGGTCATATAGGGATGGCAGTGCAGGTGGTGTGCCGCAACTGCAGTATGTGGGAGTTTGTGGTGAGCATTGTGATCCCGGACAACCACGTTTGCAGTAAGTGCCTGCATCTTGAGGAACTTCAGCTCAGAGTTTTTGAGCTGGAGTCTGAGGTGCAGACATTGTGAGGCATCAGGGATGGGAAAAGTTACCTGGACACTTTGATCCAGGAGACAGGTACACCCCTTAGGTTAGGTAGTGGTACAGGTCTGGTTAGTGGTCAGGGACAGGACGGTGTGACTGCAACTCAGGCAGGTAAAGGAATCCCAGGTAGAGTGCTGGAGGAGCCTCAGCCTTTGCCCTTGTCCAACAGGTATAAGGTTCTTGCTGCCTGTGTGGATGAGCGAAAAGCCTGCAGGATGGATGAGCAAGCTGACCATGGCACCATGGTGCAGGAGGCCATTCAATGGGGGGGGGGGAGTGAAAAGGAATTTAGTAGTAGTAGGGGACAGTATAGTCCGGGGGATAGATACTGTTCTCTGCAGCCGGGACCGAGAGTTCCGAAGGTTGTTACTGGCCCAGTACCAGTGTTAAAGACATCTCCTCGCAGCTGGAGAAGACCTTGGAGTGGGAGTGGGAGGGGGAGAATCCAGTTGCCATGGTCCACGTAGGAACTAATGACATAGGTAGAACTAGGAATGAGGATCTGCTGAGGGAGTTTGAGGAGCTAGGATCCAAATTAAAAAGCAGCACCTCAAAGGTAATAATCTCTGGATTGTTACCTGAGCCACGTGCAAATTCGCATAGGGACAAACAGATTAGAGGTTTAAATGTGTGGCTCAAAGCGTGGTGTGGGAGGAAGAGGTTTCAGTTCATGGGACACTGGCACCAGTACTGGGGAGGGAGCTGCTCCATTGGGACGGGCTCCACTTAAACCGGGCTGGGACCAGTGTCCTGGCAAACTGAATAACTAGGGCAGTAGACAGGGCTTTAAACTAATGAAGGGGGGTGGGGGTGGGAGGATTCAGGAAAGAGTAAATTTAAAAGCAGCGAGAGAAATGTCAAGGCTCTAGAACAGAGTAGAGTTTTGGGCAAAAATAAGCAGCGTGGGTCAGGAAGGGACAGTGAGAGTAACAAAGGTAATAAGGCATCAGTGGCTAAGGTGACATCAGGGAAAATAGAAATAAGTCAAAGCTGAAGGCACTATATCTGAATGTGCAAAGCATTCACAACAAAATAGATGAATTAATAGCACAGTTAGAAATTAACAGGTTTGATCTAATAGCCATAACGGAGACATATTTGCAATGTGGCCAAGGTTGGGAACTAAATATTCCAGGATACTTAACTTTCAGAAGAGATAGGCAAAATGGAAAAGGAGGAGGGGTGGCCCTGATAATAAAAGATGGGATAAAGACAGTAGAGAGAAAGGATCTTAGCTCTTAAAATCAAGAAGTAGAATTAGCTTGGGTGGAGATAAGTAACAGCAACTGCAGAAAACATTGGTGGGAGCTGTTTATAGGTCCCCAAACAGTAGTTGTAATGTAGGGCAGTGTATAAATCAGGAAATTAGAGGTGCATGTAACAAGGGTAATAGAGTGGTCAAGGGGCCTTTAATTTACATATAGACTGGACAAACCAAATTTGCAGTAATAGTGTGGAGGACGAATTCATGGATAGTTTTCTAGATCAGTATGTTGAGAAACCAATTAGGGAACAGGCAATTTTAGATCTAGTATTAGAAAATAATAATAATGCAATGAGAAAGGGTTAATTAATAACCTTGTAGTAAAGGGGCATTTAGGGAAGAGTGACCATAATATGTTAGAATTTTATATTGAGTTTGAAAGTGATTTAGTTAAGTCCGAAACTAGGGTCTTAAATCTAAACAAAGCAAACTACGTAGGTATGAGGGCCGAGTTGGCTACGGTAGATTGGGAAACTACATTAAAAGGTATGATGGTAGACAAGCAATGGCTAACATTAAAGAATTAATACAAATTTACAACAAATATACATTCCTTTAAGGCACAAAAACCCCACAGGAAAAGTGGTCCAACCATGACTAACAAGAGAAGTTAAAGATAGTATTAGATCAAAGGAAGAGGCTTATAAAGTTGCCAAAAAGAGTAGCAAGCCTGAGGATTTTAGAATTCAGCAAAGGAGGACCAAGAAACTGATCAAGAAAGGGAAAATAGAATATGAGAATAAATTAGCGATAAACAAATAGTAAAAAAAAGTACTGAAGAAATTAATGGGACTGAAAGCCAATAAATCCCCTGGACCTGATGACCTACATCCTAGGGTTTTGAAAGAGGTGGCTGTAGAGATATTGGATGCATTGGTTGTCATTTTCCAAAATTCCATAGATTCTGGAATGTTTCCTGCAGATTGGAAGGTAGCAAATGTAACCCCACTATTTAAGAAAGGAGGGAGAGAGAAAACGGGGAAATACAGACCAGTTAGCCTGACATCAGTAGTAGGGAAAATGTTAGAAACTATTATTAAGGACGTGGTAACAGGGCACTCAGAAAATAATAATAGATTGGGCAAAGTCAACACGAATTTATGAAAGGGAAATCGTGTTTGACAAATCTGTTAGATTTTTTTGAAGTTGGAACTAACAGAATCGATAAGGGGGAACCAGTGGATGTGGTGTATTTGGATTTTCAGAAGTCATTCGATAAGATGCCACACAAGAGGTTATTAATCAAAATTAGGGCTCATGGGATTGGGGGTAATATACTAGCATGGATTGAGGATTGGTTAATGGACAGAAAACAGAGAGTCGGATTAAACGGGTCACTTTCGGCTTGGCAGGCTGTAACTAGTGGGGTACCGCAAGGATCAGTGCTTGGGCCTCAGCTATTCACAATCTACATCAATGATTTGGATGAGGGGACAAATGTAATATATCCAAGCTTGCTGATGATACAAAGCTGGGTGGGAATGTAAGTTGTGAGGAGGATGCAAGGAGGCTTCAAGGGGATATAGACAGGCTAAGTGAATGGGCAAGAACATGGCAAATGGAATATAATGTGGAGAAATGTGAAGTTATCCACTTTGGCAGGAAAAATAGAAAAGCAGAATATCTTTAAATGGTGAGAGATTGGGAAATGTTGATGTTCAGAGGGACTTGGGTGTCCTTGTACACGAATCACTGAAAGTTAACATGCATGTACAGCAAACAATTAGGAAAGCAAATGGTATGTTGGCCTTTATTACAAGAGGATTTGAGAATAAGAGTAAAGACATCTTACTGCAATTATATAGGGCTCTGGTGAGACCACACCTGGAGTATTGTGTACAGTTTTGGTCTCCTTACCTAAAGAAGGATATACTTGCTATAGAGGAAGTGCAATAAAGGTTAACCAGACTGGTTCCTGGGATGGTTGGATTGTCCTATGAGGAGAGATTGAGTAGACTAGGCCTATATTCTCTAAAGTTTAGAAGAATGAGAGGTGATCTCATTGAAACATACAGAATTCTTACAGGGCTTGACAGGGTAGATGTAGGGAGGATGTTTCCCCTGGCTGGGGAGTCTAGAACCAGAGGTCACATTCTCAGAATAATGGGTCGGCCATTTAGGACTGAGATGAGGAGAAATTTCTTCACTCAGAGGGTGGTGAATCTTTGGTATTATCTACCCAAGAGGACTGTGGAGGCTCAGTCGTTGAGTATATTCAAGGCAGAGATCGATAGATTTTTGAATATGAAGGCAATCAATGGATGGGGATAGTTCAGGAAAGTGGAGATGAGGTGGAAGATCAACCATGATCTTATTGAATGGCGGAGCAGGCTCGAATGGCCAAATGGCCCACTCCTGCTTTTAATTCTTATGTTCTTAACAGTTACTCTTTTGGCAGCAGTTTAATGTGGATATCATATAAAATATCCACCACCACCCCTTCCCCAAGATCAAGATTATGGATATACCAAATTCAAACAATTTGGGATGACTGCCAAATTTAAACGCAAGTCGAAGAGCACGCCAACCCAATGTCCCAAATCGGCCCTCGCATCCTCAAACTAGCAGTTCTTCAGCATAACAAAGAATACAAGGTCAATGAAGGCCACTTCTACTGGTCCTATTCGCGGCCCTCTTTGAGACCCCAGCAGTGCTCAATGTCTGGCATTTCTCTCGCCCTGTGCTCAGTCAACAAACTTGTTTCGTCTTCCGTCATTTATTAAACTGTGCAATATCCATTTCTTGCACCAACAGCTTCCTTTTGGATCGGGCGCAATTTCCTGGCAGGTCACCTTCCAAACTGGCCTTATGTGAAAAGTAACAAAATATCACCATTACACTCGTACTCCTGAGGGCAATCCAGAAAATTTAGTTATGAAAGGCTTTACATCGCATTACACAGAATGATGTAGAATGTAAAATACAGGAACAGGCCATTCGACCCCACTGGTCAAAGCCGGTGTTTATGCTGCACACGAGCCTCCGACAACTCCTCTTCATCTAGCCCTGTCAGCATAACCTTCTATTCCTTTCTGGTTACGTAGCAAGATTAGGATACAGATTAGGATTGGGCTCTTTTAGAAATCAGCAAATGGGGACCAGGAAATTGATAAAGAAAGGGAAAATGGAATATGAGCACAAACTAGAGAAAGATATAAAAACGGATTGTAAAAGCTTCTATAGGTATGTGAAAAGGAAAAGACTGGTGAAGGTAAATGTAGGTCCTTTACAGTCAGAGATGGGCGAATTTATAATGGGGAATGAGGAAATGGCGGAGAAATTAAATAAATACTTTGTTTCTGTCTTCACGGAGGAAGACACAAAAAACCTCCCAGAAATACGAGAAAACCAAGGGTGTGGCGAGAATGAGGAACTTAAAGAAATTATTATTAGTAAAAAAAACAGTACAAGCAAAGTTAATGGGACTAAAAGTCGATAAATCCCAAGGACCGGATGACCTACATCCTAGGGATTTGAAAGAGGTGACCATTGGAATAGTGGACGCATTGGTTGTCATCTTCCAAAATTCTATAGATTCTGGAATGGTTCCTGCAGATTGGAGGATAGCAAATGTAGCCCCGCTATTTAAGAAAGGAGGGAGAGAGAAAACGATTAACAACAGACCTGTTAGCCTCACATCAGTAGTTGGGAAAATGCTGGAATCTATTATAAAGGATGCAATAACTGGGCACTTAAAAACTAATAGTAAGATTGGGCAGAGTCAACATGGATTTGTGAAAGGGAAATCCTGTTTGACAAACCTATTGGAGTTCTTTGAGGATGTGACTAGTGGAGTAGACAAAGGGGAACCAGTAGATGTGGTGTATCTGGATTTTCAGAAGGCCTTCGATAAGATCCCACACAAGAGGTTGGTGAACAAAATTAGGGCACATGGGATTGGGGGTAATATGGATTGAGAATTGGTTAACAGACAGAAAACAAAGAGTAGGGATAAACAGGTCTTTTTCAGGATGGCAGGCTGTGACTAGTGGGGTACCACAAGGTTCGGTGCTTGGGCCCCAGCTATTCACAATTTATATCAATGATTTGGATGAGGGGACTAAATGTATCATTTCCAAATTTGCTGATGATACAAAGCTAGGTGGCGGTGTCAGTTGTGAGGAGGATGTGAAGAGGCTTCAAGGGGATCTCGACAGGCTCAGTGAGTGGGCGAGAACATGGCAAATGGAATATAATGTGGATAAATGTGAAGTTATCCACTTTGGTAGAAAAAACAGAAAGGCAGAGTATTTCCTAAATGGTGAAAGATTGGGGAATGCAGATGCTCAAAGGGACCTGGGTGTCCTTGTACATGACTCACTGAAAGTCAATGTGCAGGTGCAGAAAGCCATAAGGAAGGCAAATGGTATGCTGGCCTTCATTACAAGAGGATTTGAGTACAGGAGTAAATAAATCTTACTCCAATTATATAGGGCCTTGGTGAGACCACACCTGGAGTACTGTGTACAATGTTGGCCTCCTTACCTAAGGAAGGATATACTTGCCATAGAGAGAGTGCAACGAAGGTTCACGAGATTAATTCCTGGGATGGCGGGACTGTAGTATGAGAAGAGATTGAGTAAACTAGGCCTGTATTCTCTTGAATTCAGAAGAATGAGAGGGGATCTCATTGAAGCATACAAAATTATTACAGGGCTTGACAGGGTGGATGCTGGGAGAATGTTTCCCTTGGCTGGGGAGTCTAGAACCAGGGGCCACAGCCTCAGGATAAAGGGTAGGCCATTCAGGACTGAGATGAGAAGAAACTTCTTCACACAGAGGGTGGTGAATCGTTGGAATTCTCTACCCCAGAGGGCTGTGGAGGCTCAGTCATTGGGTATATTCAAAACAGAAGTCGATAGATTTCTGACTAGTGAAGGCATCAAGGGATATGGTGATAGGGCCGGTGAATGGAGTTGAGGCAGAAGATCAGCCATGATCTCATTGAATGGCGGAGCAGGCTCGAAGGGCCGAATGGCCTACTCCTGCTCTTATTTCTTATGTTCTTATGTTCTTATATATCCTGATAGTGAACAGCGAATAGAGAGGAAAGAATAGGAGAGAGGACCAAAGCCAGTGTCTTTGATCCCCGTCACAAACTCCAGTTCCCTAGCCACCGACTCCATCCCTCTCCCTGGCAACTGTCTGAGGCTGGACCTTGGTGTCGTATTTGACATGAGTTGAGCTTCTGACCACAAATCCACACCATCACTAAGACCACTTATTTCACCTCCATAATATTGCCTGACTTCACCTCTGTCTCAGCTCATCTGCTGCTGAAACCCTCATCCATGCCTTTATTAACTCTAAACTTGACTATTCCAATGCACTCCTGGCCAGCCTCCCATCTTCCACCCTTCTTAAACTTGAGGTCATCCAAAACTCTGTTGCCTGTGTCCCATCTCACATAAAGGGCAGAGAGTGGGAATCATTTCTGAAGTGTGTGCAGGAGAACTTTCTTGATCAGAATGTTTCCGGCCCAACAAAGAAGGAGGCATTGCTGGATCTGGTTCTGGGGAAGGAGGTGGGTCAGTTGGATCAAGTGTCAGTAGGGGAACATTTAGGGAACTGTATCATAAGGTTTAGATTAGCTATGGAAAAGGTCAAGGAGCAACACGGTGGCATAGTGGTTAGCACTGGTGCCTCACAGCGCCAGAGACCCGGGTTCGAATCTGACCTCGGGTGACTGTCTGTGTGGAGTTTGCACATTCTCCCCGTGTCTGCGTGGGTTTCCTCCGGGTGCTCCGGTTTCCTCCCACAGTCCAAAAATGTGTGGGTTAGGTTGATTTGGCTATGATAAATTGACCCTTAGTGTTAGGGGGAATTAAATATGTGGGGTTATGGGGATAGGATGGGATATGTTAGGGGGAATTAAATACGTGGGGTTATGGGGGTAGGGTGGGATATGTGTACTGTGGGGATTAAAGCAGGGACAGGGTACTGGATTTGGATGATCAGCCATGATCGTATTGAATGGCGGAGCAGGCTCGACGGGCCGAATGGCCTACTCCTGCTCCTAGATTCTATGTTTCTATGTTTCTAAACTAGAATTAAAATACTTAATTGGAGGGAGTCCAATTTCAGTGGGTTGAGAACGGACTTGGCCCGGGTAAATCGGAAACAAAGATTGGCAGATAAAACTGTAATTGAACAATGGGCTGCCTTTAAAGAGGAGATGGTTCGGGTACAGTCGAGGCACATTCCTACGAGGGGGAAAGGAAGGGCAACTAAACCCAGAGCTCCCTGGATGATGAAAGAGATAGAGTGTAAGATGAAGCAGAAAAAAGGGGCGTATGACAGATGTCAGGTTGAGAATACAAGTGAGAATAAGGCTGAATATAGAAATTTCAGAGGGGAAGTGAAAAAGGAAATAAGAGGGGCAAAGAGAGAGAGTATGAGAATAGATTGGCAGTTAACATAAAAGGGAATCCAAACGTCTTCTATAGGCATATAAATAGTAAACAGGTAGTAAGAAGAGGGGTGGGCCAATTAGGGACCAAAAAGGAGACCTACGCATGGAGCAGAGGGCATGGCCGAGGTACTAAATGATTTGGAAGGAGGAGAGCATGCCAAGGGATCTCAGATACACCATAATCGTGACCATCTTCAAGAAAGGTGACAAGTCCGATTGCGGTAAATGCAGAGGAGTCTCCCTGCTGCCTGCCACAGGGAAAGTCATCGCAAGAATCCTCCTCAATCGCCTTCTCCCAGTGGCTGAAGAGCTCCTCCCAGAGTCGCAATGTGGATTCCACCCACTAAGGGGCACAATGGACATGATCTTAACCATGCGTTAACTACAAGAGAAATGCAGGGAACAGCACCAATCGCTGTACATGGCCTTCTTTGACCTCACAAATGCGTTCAACACCGTCAACCATGAGGGATTATGGAGTGTCCTCCTCAAATTCGGCTGCACTCAAAAGTTTGTCACCATCCTCTGCCTGATTCATGACGACATGCAAGCCATGATCCTGACCAACGGATCCACCACAGACCCAATTCAAGTATGGACCGGGGTCAAGCAAGGCTGTGTCATCGCACCAATGCTCTTCTCGACCTTCCTGGCTGCAATGCCCCATCTCACCCTCAGTAAGCTCCCCGCTGGAGTGGAGCTAATCTACAGAACAAACGGGAAACTGTTCAACCTCCATCACCTCCAGTCCAGATCCAAAGCCATCCCATCCTCTGTGCACACTCTGAGGTCAAACTCCAAACCATCGTTAACACCTTCCCTGAAGCATACGAGAGCATGGGCCTTACACTAAACATCCGTAAGAAAAAGATCCTCTACCAATCTGCCCCCGATTATCAAAATCCATGACGAGGCCTTGGACAACGTGCTCCACTTTCCATACCTCAGGAGCCTACTGTCAACAAGGGCAGACATCGATGATGAAGTACAACACCGCCTTCAGTTTGCCAGTGCAACCTTCGGTCGCCTGAAGAAGAGAGTGTTTGAAGACCAGGACCTCAGACCCAGCACCAAGCTCATGGTCTACAGAGCAGTAGTGATACCCGCCCTCCTGTATGCCTCAGAGACATGGACCATGTACAGCAGGCACCTGAAAGCACTGGAAAGTTACCACCAATGCTGCCTCCGCAATATCCTGCAAATCTATTGGCAAGATAAGCGCACTAACATCAGTGTTCTCGCTCAGGCCAACATCCCCAGCATCGAAGCTATGACCACGCTCGATCAGCTCCAATAGATGGGCCACATCGTCCGCATGCCCGATACGAGACTCCCAAAACAAGCGCTCTACTCGGAGCTCCGACACGGCATTCAGTAAGGCTTTTGACAAAGTCCCGCATGGGAGACTGGTCAAGAAGGTAAAAGCCCATGGGATCCAAGGCAACTTGGCAAATGGGATCCAAAATTAGCTTAGTGGCAGGAGGCAGAGGGTAATGGTCAAAGGTTGTTTTTGTGACTGGAAGCCTGTGTCCAGTGGTGTACCGCAGGGATCGGTGCTGGGTCCTTTGCTGTTTGTAGTGTACGTTAATGATTTAGATATGAATGTAGGAGGTATGATCAGTAAGTTTGCAGATGACACGAAAATTGGTGGGGTGGTAAATAGCGAGGAGGGAAGCCTCAGGCTACAGGACGATATAGACGGGTTGGTCAGATGGGCAGAACAGTGGCAAATGGAATTTAACCCTGAAAAGTGTCAGGTGATGCATTTTGGGAGGACTAACAAGGCAAGGGAATACACAATGAATGGTAGGACCCGAGGAAGGACAGAGGATCAGAGGGACCTTGGTGTGCATGTACATAGATCCCTGAAGGCAGCAGGACAGGTAGATAAGGTGGTTAAAAAGCCATATGGGATACTTGCCTTCATTAGCCGAGGCATAGAATATAAGAGCAGGGAGGTTCTGATGGAGCTGTACAAAACGCTAGTTAGGCCACAGCTGGAATACTGTGTGCAGTTCTGGTCGCCACACTATCGGAAGGATGTGATTGCATTGGAGAGGGTGCAGTGGAGATTCACCAGGATGTTACCTGGGCTGCAGTGCTTCAGCTATAAAGAGAGGCTGGACAGGCTGGAGTTGTTTTCCTTAGATCAGAGAAGGCTGAGGGGGGACCTGATTGAGGTGTACAAAACTATATGGGGCATAGATAGGGTAGATAGAAAGGAACTTTTCCTCTTAGTAGAGGGGTCAATAACCAGGGGGCATAGTTTCAATGTAAGGGGCAGGAGGTTTAGAGGGGATTTGACGAAAAACTTTTTCACCCAGAGGGTGGTTGGAATCTGGAACTCACTGCCTGAAAGGGTGGTAGAGGCAGGAACCCTCACAACATTCAAGAAGCATTTAGATGAGCACTTGAAACGCCATAGCATACAAGGCTACGGACCAAGTGCTGGAAAATGGGATTAAAATAGACAGGGCTTGATGGCCGGCGCGGACACAATGGGCCGAAGGGCCTCTTTCTGTGCTGTATAAATCTATGACTCTATGACTCTATGGCAAGAGAGCCCCAGGTGGGCAGAGGAAATGCTTCAAGGACACCCACAAAGCCGCCTTGAAAAAGTGCAACATCCCCACCGACACCTGGGAATCCCTGGCCCAAGACCGCACAAAGTGAAGGAGAAGCATCCGGGAAGGCGCCGAACACCTTAAGTCTCTTTGCCGGGAGCAAGCGGAAGCCAAGCGCAAACAGCGGAAGGGGCGCACGTCAACCCAAGCACCCCACCCACCCGCCCCTTCAACCACCGTCTGCCCCACCTGTGACAGAGACTGTAGGGCCCGCATTGGACTCATCAGTCACCTGAGAAATCATTTTTAGTGTGGAAGCAAGTCATCCTCGGTTCCGAGGGACTGCCTAAGACTAAATGAGTACCTTGCATCTGTCTTTACTAAGGAAGAAGATCCTGCAAAAATGATAGTGAAAGAGGAGGTAGTTGAGATACTAAATGGGATAAAAATTGATAAAGAGGAGGTACTAAAAATGCTGGCTGTATTTAAAGTAGATAAGTCACCAGGACTGGATGTGATGTGTGGGATCGCAAAATAGACCTGTAAAACCAAACCTGAATTCACTAGTCTTTAAATATATACTAACCAAGGCTGTAGGGCGGTAATATTAGAAATCATGTTTAAAGGATGGTTAGTTCACTTATAGAGATATATCAAAGGCATACATATAGTCTTTAGATAGTTGCAAAGCATGATGGACTACTTGTCCATTATATTCATTAACCCTTTTCTTTAATTAGTACTATAAGAATAGCTGCTTACAACCAGACTATTGGTGCCATTATACTGATTTCAAAGCATTCCAGAATGTCGTTATCAGTACTACAGAAGCAGTGTTGATGTAGCTGGCCTCCTGAAGAGATAAGGGAAACTGAACTTCACAGGGAGTCGGCCATTTCTCTCTCAGCCTCAGACCCCTTATCTCCCTTTGGAGCTGACATTGTTTACCATAATAAGCTTTTCTCGAGAATTAACGAAGTGTTGGTCAGGTACAACCGCATGGGAAAGGAAAGATAAGCGTGGTATGACCTCGCTTGAGAGATAAGATTTAGTCTGGTAGACCTTGCTCCCAAAGACTAGATGAAGGCCCCATCAGTAACAATTATGTGTTATGTTTAATGTCACAGAACATTTCAGGGCGGCTCCCAACATTGAGTGACTGATCATTAACCAATAAGGGAGCAATGGTAGCGACGCTGGTTGTATGTGTACGCCCACTTTTGTAGCCGGTGGGTGTTGCCTATCGAAAGGTATATCAATGCTTGTATGTAGTTTTTCCTTTGAGAGTTAGGTGCGGGTCTGAGGAGACCAACCTCTCTCCCTTTGTGCACAAGGCCTTCTGGCTGGTTTCTAATAAACTTTTACTTTGTCTTCAGTTCCGTCTCCGTTTGGTTTTGCTCCAAAAATTCGAATCTAACAGATGCATCCTAGGATGCTGAGGGAAGTAAAGGTGGAAATTGCAGAGGTACAGGCCATCATCTCCCAATCCTCCTTAGATACGGGGGTGGTGCTGGAGAAGTGGAGAATTGCAAATGTTACACCCTTGTTCAAAAAAGGGTGCAAGGATAAACCCAGCAACTGCAGGTCAGTCAGCTTAACCTCGGTGGTGGGGAAGATTTTAGAAACGATAATCCGGGACAAAATTAACAGTCACTTGGCAAGTGTGGATTAATTAAGGAAAGCCAGCACGGATTTGTTAAAGACAAATCGTGTTTAACTAATTTGATTGAGTTTTTTGATGAGGTAGCAGAGAGGGTTGATGAGGGCAATGCGGTTGATGTAGTGTACATGGACTTCCAAAAGGTGTTTGATAAAGTGCTACATAATAGGTTTGCCAGCAAAGTTGAAGCCCATGGAATAAAAGGGACAGTGGCAGCATGGATACAGAATTGGCTAAGTGACAAGAAACAGAGAGTAGTGGTGAACGGCTGTTTTACGGACTGGAGGAAGGTATACAGTGGTGTTCCCCAAGGGTCCGTACTAGGACCACTGTTTTTCTTGATGTATATTAATGGCTTGGACTTGGGTGTACAGGGCACAATTTCAAAATTTGTAGATGACACAAAAGTTGGAAGTATAATGAACAGTGAGGAGGATAGTGAAAGACTTCAAGAGGACATAGACAGGCTGGTGGAATGGGCAGACACATGGCAGATGAAATTTAACACAGAAAAGGGCAAAGTGATACATTTTGGTAGAAAGAACGAGGCGAGGTAATGTAAATTAAAGGGTACAATTCTAAAGGGGGTGCACGAACAGAGAGACCTGGGGGTATATGTGCACAAATCGCTGAAGGTGGCAGGGCAGGTTGAGAAAGCAGTTAAAAAAGCTTACAGGATTGGGGCTTTATAAATAGAGGCATAGAGTACAAAAGCAAGGAAGTTATGATGAACCTTTGTAAAACACTGGTTCGGTCACAACTGGAGTATTGTATCCAATTCTGGACACCACACTTTAGGAAGGATGTGAAGGCTTTAGAGAGGGTGCAGAAAATATTACAAGAATGGCTCCAGGAATGAGGAATTGCAGTTACGTGGATAGACTTGAGAAGCTGGGGTTGTTCTCCTTAGAGCAGAGAAGATTGAGAGGAGATTTGATAGAGGTGTTCAAAATCATGAGGGATCTAGACAGAGTATATGGAGAGAAACTGTTCCCATTGGTGGAAGGATCGAGAACCAGAGGACACAGATTTAAGGTGATTGGCAGAAGATCCAAAGGTGACATGGGGAAAAACTTTTTTATGCAGTGAGTGATTATGATCTGGAATGCACTGCCTGAAAGGGTGGTGGAGGTAGTAGATTCAATAGTGGCTTTCAAGAGGGAATTGGATAAGTACCTGAAGGAAAAAAAATTGCAGGGCTACGGGGAAAGGGCAGGAGAGTGGGATTAGCTGAATTGCTCTTGCAGAGAGCCAGCATGGGTCGACGGGCTGAATGGCCTCCTTCAATGCTGTAACGATTCTATGATTCTATGATTCTAAGTCCCGTTCACTGATCACCCCTGTGCTCCCTGACCTACACTGGCTCCTGGTTAAGCAATGCCTCGATTTTAAAATTCTCATCCTTGTCGTCAAATCCCTCCATGGCCTCGCCCCTCCCTATCTCTGTAACCTTTTCCAACCCGGCAACCCTCCGAGATGTCAGCGCTCCTCCAATTCTGGCCTCTTGCATTTTCTCGATTTTAATCGCTCCACCATTGGTGGCCGTGCCTTCAGCTGCCAAGGCCCAAACTTCTGTAACTCCCTCCCTAAACGTTTCCGCCTCTCTACCTCTCTTTCCTCCTTTAAGATGTTCCTTAAAACCTAACTCTATCTGCCCTAATATCTCCTTATGTGGCTCTGTGTCAAATTTTGTTTGATAATGGTCCTGTGAAGCATCTTGGGACGTTTTACCATGTTAAAGGTGCTATATAAATACAAGTGGTTGTTGTTTCTTGCTCTTATATTTATCTAGCTTTCTCTTAAATTCATCTATGCTATTTGCCTCAACTACACCTTTTGGTAGCAAGTTTTACATTCTAGACACTCTCTGGGTAAAGCAGTTTTTCCTGAATTCCCTATTGGATTTATTAGTACCTATCGACCTCTAGTTTTGGTTTTCCCCACAACTGGAAACATCTTCTCTACGTCTACCCTATTAAGTCCTTTCATAATTTTAAAGACCTGTATCAGGTCAACCCTCAGCCTTCGCGTTTCTAGAGAAAAGAGCCCCACTGTGATCAATCTTTCCCTGTTCTGGTATCATCCTTGTAAATCTTTCTGCACCTTCTCCAGTGCCTCTATATCCTTTTTATAATATGGAGACCAGAACAGTTCACAGGTTAAGTGTGGTCTAACCAAGGTTCTATAC
This sequence comes from Squalus acanthias, assembly GCA_030390025.1. Taxonomy (NCBI): domain Eukaryota; kingdom Metazoa; phylum Chordata; class Chondrichthyes; order Squaliformes; family Squalidae; genus Squalus; species Squalus acanthias. Next base: position 1,447,018 of record JASTWF010000046.1, read on the forward strand.
AAGTTTAACATAATTTCCCTGCTTTTCAATTCTATCCCTCTAGAAATGAAGCTTATTTATGACCCTATTAACCTGCGTCACTACTTACAGTGATTTGTGTATCTGTACCCCTAGATCCCTTTGCTCCTCTACCCCATTTAGACTCTTATTTTCCAAGGATTATGTAGCCTCCTTATTCCTACCACCAAAATGCGCCACCTCACACTTTTCTATATTGAATTTCATTTGCCATTTACATGCCCATGCTGCAAGTTTATTAATGTCTTCTGTTTTGTCACAGTCTTGCTCAGTATTAGCTACAACCCCCCAATTTGGTGTCCTCCACAAATTTTGAAATTGTACTTCCAATTCCATTGTCCAAATCATTCATGTAAACGGTGAACAGCAGTGGTCCCAGTGCAGGTCCCTCTGGAACACCATTTCCCACCTTTTGTCGCGGGGCTGCAATTTTAAAATGGGCCTGAACCCACACAGAACCTCTTTAAGAATAGGTTGGCAGTTTGCAAAGCAAAATTGTTTTTCTCTCCTGTAAGCCAATTGGCTGGAGGTCTTTTGTACATGGAACAATACTCTGTTCGCAGTTTGACGGGTAAAGCGTCACGTTCATGAGCAGGAATGTCACCAAGCCTCACGCTGAGACAGTGGGCAAGTATTGCAGCCACGCACGGCGGCTGGGTTGAGAACGGAAAATAATCTCAAATTGGTACCCTTCCACCTTTTTGAGGGAGGGGGTGGGGGTATAAATTATTTATTATGATCTCTCCCTTTGTTGTTTCGTTTTCCCTAGGGGCAGGTATAGAATCATAGAAGATAGGAGCAGGAGTAGGCCATTCGGCCCCTCTAGCCTGCACCGCCATTCAATGCGATCATGGCTGATCAGGTAACGTGGTGAACGACCACTGCAGCCAACTGCAGCCACCTTTCCCTGCTCAGCACTGTGGTGCGGAGGGATCCCTTCAGCCCCGGGTAACCTACCTGGGAGCTGCGCCTAACGCTTGTACTCTGGTGCGGGAGGGGTGAAACCTTTGCTCCAGGTGCTGTGCGGAGGGCTGCATTGATCAGAGCTTTGCCTCATTTTGATGCCTGTCTGAGTTTGGAGGTTTCTGCAACCAGTGCTTACCCAAAACAAGAGCACACGTTTCCTTGTCCCGGAGCTTGTCGACAGAACTGTGCAGTGGGGGCCTAAGCAGAGCATCACTCCCCGGTCTGCAGTACTGGGACAGAACGCTTTAGGAGCAGAGGGACATAGGAGGAGGCCATTCAGCCCCTCGAGGCTGTTCCATTAGATCTTGGCTGATCTGTATCTTAAATCCATCCACCTTAAAGGGCAGTTCCTCCTGAGGGTTTACATTTTCTGATACCCATCCGAATGTAATGTATTCCTGACGCTTGTGGAGTGCTGTGGACAAATCAAACTTTAACGTTTACATTGTTGGTGTGGAGAAATCTAACTCGTAATTCGCGTTAATTTCTCCACAATTAGTGCCTCTCCTGCTTGCAGTGCATCCTGTCTGGTCTCAGCTTGTACTCTTCGACTTCATTGTAAAACTCTTTGCATCCGTACTTTAAATGAACTGTAGAATAAATATGTGCTAGGATCTCCGAAAACTTTGACCCTTCGCCTTCAGCCCGGGGTCAAGGGCAGGCTGCAGTGCGTCACCGTCCTCAGCCTGAGGGAAATGAGAGGCGCTAATTTCACCTGGTGCTGAGAATCCCATCATCTCACCAGTTGGATTTTTGTTACAAAAGAAGCACGTGGTTCGGAACTTTAAAGAAAATGATTTGTCAACAGTTTGCAAATGAGGTCAATGCCGCCTCTTCAGCTTACTTCAGCTCTGATCTCGAGGCATAACCTTAATATCCGCTTCACTTGGAAACACCGCCGCTCTGGGCTTTACAAATAGCGCTCGCCGAGCCCTTCTTACCATCCTGCCGTCGGATTGTGGAAGATCAGCGTATTTTAAAGCAGAATTTCGGGAGGTGGGGTGCGTGGGGGGGGGGGGGTGGAGGGGACAGCACCGCTAATGATGCCAAAATTTGCACGCGGGGCAGCCCCTGGCATTAGGTTCAAACATCCGAGTTAACTTCGTGTGGTTTTTTTTGAAATGGGCTAATATTTCTTCAATGCAAACAAAGCTGCTGAAAAGGTCAAGGGGTCAGCATGATAAAAAGATCAGAGGTTTTGAAACAATAGCATCCGAGCCTGGCAAGATCCCCGTGACTTCATGTCGCTGCAGCGAGCTATTACTGATCACTGTTTCCTACCAGGCAGTCAACCATGCACAAACATAGGTCTTGTGGTTTCTCATTCTGTCTCATGTGGGTGATTTGCTGTCACTCGGATCACTTGGCAACGGAAGCTTGAAGTAAAACCGTCATTGCGTGCTGCTGGTTGCCCGACACTCATCTCGCGTCCACACCATCCAGCCATGGTTTAAGGGTGTGCTTTGGGCAAGGGTATAAGACCCCCCCCCCCCCCCCCCCGCCCATTAGTATTCTGTTGCCTCTGTCCAATACTCCCAACTGTCCCCGCAATGGATCAATCACTTATTTGGAATAACGGGTTGCCCGCGGTCACATCCTTCTAATGCGGAATGACTGCGGTTCCGAATTTCCCATTCTGGGAGTCCTTCGGTCCCGATACTAACACCGTGCTCGCCTGTCAGAGGAACAGGAGTGGGCCATTCGGCCCCTCGAGCCTA